>CM077448.1:5014001-5614001 GCA_039654765.1 Mylopharyngodon piceus | reverse complement strand
AAAGAGGAAGGGGAATGTCAGATTGGTGCACTTTGTTGGTGGTGTTTGATAAGGCAAGAAATATTATTGCATATACGAGGGTTGGGGATTTAAACAAACCCTAAATATTAACCCTTGCAGTGTCTCATTTAAACTTGCATCATTTATGCTATGGACATGAATGATACTAGAGATCATGTTACTTGTTGAGGAGAGGTGTGATATTACCTTTGTAAGAAATCAGGCTTAAGATCAAATTAACAAAGATTCTGGACAACAAAAATGAACATAGATTATGAGTGTTTTTATACTATGGGCACTTTTGGCCCTGGGGACTTAACGTCTTTTAACAAACGTTTCATGTCCGTAATTGTCATTTTGTTTTGTTTTGCTTTGCTTTTGAAAATCTTGAACATTTCCACCACATCTCAAATGATATTTATGGAAATAATGAGGGTGGACATGACATTTTGATTAAAAAATAATTAAAATATTTTGTTTATAATAGTTTAATAGTTATTTTTAATAAAAATCAACCCCTGGGATACAGGAGTGAAAGTTGAAAAAACATGCTGCAGTGATTATGTATTTTTGTAGGCCATTCCAGAAGTTAGCATCACCCTGCTTCCCTCAGGGAAAAAAAAAATTGGCTTTCGAATTATTGCAGAAAATAAGCTTTGTGGCCAACAAAAGCTTGATTCCTCTGTTTTTTTCATCACAATAGTCTTCATAAATTAACACAATTTAGCCTAAACACAATCGCCAGAAGTAAAAAGCTAAACAAACAAACTACACCATGGACATATGAATATAGGGCTTTTCACACTTGAAATAGTTAACCCTGGGTCATTCTAAACCCCGGGTAAACGGAATCCTTGGTTATCTTGCTTGTTTTCTTGTTTCAAACTTCTCATAATTTATCCAGGGTTAACAATTAATCCTGGGTATTCATAAGCTGACGTTTCACACTGTACATTTCTAAACCCCGGGTTAACATTCTTATTTGCATATTTGCGGTGTCAGTGTCATTGATTGGATAAACGCAGCACACGACCTGTTTACATAGCTCTAGCATTGCGCATCCTCATATTGCCGACTGTACTATCAAGTTTATACTGAATGGATTTTACGGACTATAAAGGTAAGAATGAAATGGTCTCTTCTTCACTCAAACTGTCGTGTTTTCTGTCAGCATTTGACATTTTTCCTCTCAAAAGCTGAATTTACTGTTTATACAATGCGCAGTGTTTCCGTGACTGTCCAAAGCGCGCAAATATGAGTACCCGATTGGTTGTCTGTTGCTAAGCCTCTGGCTGTAAAATTCTAACACCGCATCGTTTCACACTATAAGTTTGGCACCGCAATGCGGGGTTAACACCGCAAAAGCGGTGCTAACCCTGCTCCGGATCAGGGTTTCATAACCCCGGGTAAAAAGCGGTGCTAACCCCGCTTCTAAATTAGAAGTGTGAAACATTCCTTTACCCGGGGTTAAAAGCGGTGTTTAGAACGATGATAACCTGGGGTTAAAGCTCTTTCAGTCTTTATTTCAAAACATTTTCCCTGAAATTTTGAGTTAGTGAGCTAGTGAGTAGATAATCTTAGTTTACCTGATCAGCGTGATGACGTTTAATGTCCCTGACAAACTCCCTACTCCCATTTAGCCACTTGTTAGCAACTGCCTTTTTCAAGACAAGTAAAAGCTTTAAAAAAAATCACAAGGGGTATAACTGTCTGATGTATTTTATGTCATATAATAAAATGTGAAATATATTGAGCTTGTGTTAACAACAGACCTTATTTCTGTCATTTAACCAAAAACCCATTCAAAAACCCAGTGAATTCAGAACAATGGAATCAGACATGTTAAAATGCTAACTCGTTTCCAGGTTTTGGCCTACAAAAATATGTCATCCCTGCAGCAGTCTATTGACATGGGCCAATAACAACCACCCAGAACACCCTTTGTGATGGCAATTTTTTTCATGTTCAAGTATCTTTTTTTTCTCCTTTCAGTTTCAAAATCAAGTTATGATTATTGTCACGTTATTTCTGTGCATGAAAAAATTAAAGCAGGTGTGGGCACTTCTCTATCTGTCTATCTGTCTGTGGTTAATGGAAAGAGAAAGGGTGTGTTCCCCAAGAGTTCATTGAGATTCAATCTGCGTGCCAGAGTTCCCTTAAATTTGTAGTACTCCCTGGGGTGTCTCCTCTAATGGCTGGTGAGTCATACTGTGGTACAGGCATTATATTACTGCGAGTTTGCCAGCTCAATGCTCTCTCATCATTCACAAAACACACACACAGTCATCCGAACCGATGGTGCAACACCATTTTACCCACATCTACAGTACCAGTATGAGCCACACGCACGCACGCACGCACACACACACACACACACACACACCTCAAATAAATAATTTCTAACTGAATTGAATTAATTTTTTTTTTTTTTTTTTTTTGTAGAATAGTTTTAATGATGGCCAGAGGACGAAGTCAATTCTAACCGCAATAAAACCTCAATGGCATATGTCATGAGTCATCTCCAATAAATCTGCATAGATAATGTAGCTATAATGTAGTTATTAAAATTCTCCCCTTTGACTGTACCCTCCTGCCGCAGCTTGGTCTATTTCTGTCTCCGTCTGAATTTGATGAACAGTCTGTAAGTGTGTTACTTTGAGCTGCACAGAAAACTACTGAATGGTGACGACAGCTACAGGCAGGGATCTGAACTGGTTCAAGGAACGAAAACAAAAAATGGAAACGAACGAAATTTTAACAGGGACATAAACAAAAACGAAAACAAAATCAAGTTTAATCGTTCTGAACAGAAACGCTTATTTGAAATTACCATTAACCGGTTAAAGGGTTAGTTCACCCAAAAATGAATATTCTGTCATTAATTACTCACCCTCATGTCGTTCCACACCCGTAAGACCTTCGTTCATCTTTGGAACACAAATTAAGATATTTTTGATGAAATCCGATGGCTCCTTGAGGCCACTATTGAGAGCAAAGCCACTGAACCTCTCAAGGTCCATAAAGGTACTAAAAACATATTTAAAACAGTTCATGTGAGTTCAGTGGTTCTACCTTAATATTATAAAGCGATGAGAATACTTTTTATGCACCAAAAAACAAAATAACGACTATCAACAATATCTAGTGATGGCCGATTTCAAAACACTGCTTCGGAGCTTTACGAATCGAATCAGTGGTTCGGAGCGCCAAAGTCACGTGATTTCAGCAGTTTAGCCGTTTGATAGGAGATCCGAATCACTAATTCGAAAACAAAAGATTCATAAAGCTCAAAAGCAGCGTTTTGAAATCGGCCATTATGAGATATTGTTGAAAAGTCGTTATTTTGTTTTTTTGGCGCACAAAAAGTATTCTCATTGCTTATAATATTAAGGTTGAACCACTGAACTCACATGAACTGTTTGAAATATGTTTTCAGTACCTTTATGGATCTTGAGAGGTTCGGTGGCTTTGCTCTCAATAGTGGCCTCACAGAGCCATCGAATTTCATCAAAAATATCTTAATTTGTGTTCCGAAGATGAACAAAGGTCTTACGGGTGTAGAATGACATGAGGG
This sequence comes from Mylopharyngodon piceus, assembly GCA_039654765.1. NCBI lineage: Eukaryota > Metazoa > Chordata > Actinopteri > Cypriniformes > Xenocyprididae > Mylopharyngodon > Mylopharyngodon piceus. Next base: position 5,610,427 of record CM077448.1, on the reverse strand, counting down.
TGAGTAATAAATGACATTATTTTCATTTTTGGGTGAACTAACCCTTTAATAGCGTTATTTTATCGTTCTGTTAAAGATTTAAATTTGGCAGGCAACCAATCATGAATTCAAATAGTACGGCCTATGCAAATGTGACATTGACCGTCCAACATGCTATATCCAGCGTGGTGTCATTTGAAACCAGCAAAAAATGCAGGTTAGTGTAGAACTGCTACTATTCAGAAATTGTTTTATATATATATATATATGAAGACTTAAGATGCAAAAGCCTCTAAGTGCCATCTGAAATTTTCTTCTAAAATGAGCATTTTTATCAAGCTTGTATGTTTGGGGTCAGTAATTTCATTCTAATGGCAATTAATAGGTCCTTTTCATTGCCATTAGAGTGAAATTACTGACCATAAACATACAAGCTTGATAAAAATGCTCATTTTAGAAGAAAATTTCAGATGGCACTTAGAGGCTTTTGCATCTTAAGTCTTCATATATATATATATATATATATATATATATATTATTATTATTTTATTTTATTTTTTTTAAATGATTAAACAACTTGTCGTCAAAGTTAGTATTGTGGCTTTATATGGTCAGACACATGCATGTGTTGTTATATTATTAGCATTTTACCAAAATCAAGCTCAAATTGAGTTACAAGGTGTTTCACCAGTGAATGTCAGAGATTTGTGTTTTGTCCGTCATTAATGGCTGCATCTCGCATTAAGTTTTTACCAACTTACAGGTTACAAAGTTTATTGTAGCTATATGTGGGCACTCAGTTTTTACTGTCGTTTATTATATTAGGCCAAAAGCTTGTGTTATAAAAGACGAAATGTTAAGCTCAGGCTGTATTGGCTATGACTAGGCAGCAAATACCAGGCTAAGACACTCTTCTCCGCTCCTCAAATACATAAAACATTATATTAAGCCTATATATTAAATGCTAGTTATGGTTTAGTATTCTCCCCAGTATATAAGTAATTAAATGAATATAAACGTGTGATTAGTCGACTAATGTCTTAAATGAACGACTAATAGTCGACTAGAAAAATCTTTAGTCGGGGGCAGTCATTGAACCACTAAGCAATACTGAGTGAATGCCTGCCTCACTAGGCTGTGAATATGCACAACATAGTGGGCATAGCATAAATTGACTCTACAGATTACTCAGTAAGAAGCACGTCAACCCCATGAGCGCATCCCATGTGCTTATATAGTGGCGCTACGCTCTAAGCTCTAAAAGCTTCCTGTAGCGAGGTATGTAAATCAGGGAAGAAGGAGGCGGGAACTGGCGAACGTTAACACACTTAAATAATATAAAATAAACAAACAAAACAAAAGTAAAGGCGGCAGCCCCTCACGGACGACTGCCACACACACATAAACAAAACATAACGTAAAGTCCAGGCCTGGTCCTCTCTCATCCTTCACTGTCATTGCTCCTCCTTTTATGTTTCCGAGCTCCTCCGTGAGATACGCGCCGTTCTCACTGCCCTCACCCTTGTCCTGCTTGCCACACTCCCGATACTAGGAAAGATCCCCTGAGCTTCTATGCTCTACAGCAAAGGAAGTCCTGGCTGTTACACCTTCCTCCCTGCCTTGCGGGCCTCAGCCCTATAAGGCCCCAAGAGCGGAGCTCTAAAGGGAAAATACCCAAAAGAGCCTCAGCTATGTCAGGCATATCTTACCAGTATTTTGAATTGTTTCTTTTAGAAGCATGAAAATAATCTGTTATTGAAATTGTGATTAAATTATGTACAGAAAGCAATCAAAGAACTCTCCCTTTATAATCGCTGGAGCTGTCAATCACACAGTGCGAGTTTAACAATGACTGAGTTCTGGACTCTTGCCAAAATTCCTGTTATAATCAATGACGCTATCTCCTCTGCATAGTGAAACTCTTATTTACATCGTGTTTGCACTGTTAGTTATGTTGAAAGCATTTGTGAGAGTGCAGAAATCGATTTGCAATGACGAGATCACTGCATTAATGCGCTCAACAGACATGTCTGTCATCGGCTACAATGCTCATCGCTGTAACCTTTCATGCCATGGGAGTAGATCTAAAAATAATGCTAAAATCAATACTCACAATTAGGTCATCTCGACAGCTGTAATAGTAAAAACGTAGTAAAAGTTTTCAAGAGAGTTCTACATGTAATACTTATTTCACATGCAAAGATGTTAGCCAATCATACATTACAGCAGACATGCCCTTTCTAACAGGGGGTTATAATCAGAGGGTTAAAATCAGGATAGAAAATGGCTGTATATTTCTAAATTATGATAATTTTTGATGTAAAAATCATACTAACATTATAAGTGCACCTCAGAAAACAAAATAAAATAAAAAAAATGCAATTCATGACCCCTTTAAAGACCCCAGTGTAACTGGGGGAGAGTTTTGCAAGGCATTGTGCAAGGCAGCTCATACCCTGCCTTGAATAAAACGACACCTGTGCCCCAACAGGAGGACACCACCCTCCGGCAGCACTGTTGAGCGGATTTCATGGTGTGCAGTGCCCCACAGGCCTGACTTGCCTCCGCATATGTCTTGCCATGAGCCAAAGGTGGTAAGCAGAGGAGGTGGGCTTATTTGATAACATCTGTCTCTACTCTGCCCACCTGCGACCCCACAATCGATACTCTCGCACTGCTCCAGCAGACACGGGGCCCGAACCACAAGGTGCAACCACCTCACTTTCATCCCAAAAACTCAAGCAGGAGGGGAGCTCCCTACAATCAACTTAGCTCACAATGCTTTTGAGAAACGCAGCCCTGAATGATTAATTGGACTCATCTGATTCTCAAGTTAAACTCAATCTGGTTTCAGTAGCTACGTTTACATGGACACTTTTTGCTTCAATCTGAATGAATTTGTTTCGATTATTATTAGGGATTATTAGGGTCCATGTAAATGCAGCTAGTGATTAACAGCTCACTGGAGGAAGCTTGACTATCAGTGCATGATGTAAATTTCACTTTTTCGCACATATGATTTCAAAAGATTTGGAATCGCATGGATACTTTTATGAAATGCCCACTTTATATAAACCAATTCTGAGTAGATAAAATCAAGTCCTGCAAAAAAAACAAAAAAAACAATCATTACATATCCTGTTGGATGAACATTCGGTGTTATGCCACATTATGGAAGTGAAATGGGTTGCAAATGTTGATTTATGTTGTCTTTAATGTGCATTAATTGATTTGATTACATTTTATGAGCACAAACCTATTTTCAAATAACCCTATTGTGATAACAGTTTGAGTGCAAAGATTTTTTCAAATGTTAATTGTCCATATTAATTAATAATTCAACAGTAAAAACACTACTATCACACTCTGACAGAACCATTAGGTTAATGGAAAAGTTTGGGCAGACATACTAGACTGAACTCTGGTCAAGTGTCTAAGGTTAGGGTCACAGTATGTCTGTTTCATTATTTTGGCATTGAATCATAGAAAAATCTTTCTGTCAGTTCTTTGTATTAATCCAGCTCCAAATGTACAAGTGGAATATGCCTTGTCTTCTTTTATCTGTTCTTTTTCAGCATATCTCAATAGAATGTTCTCTTCTTTATCAGCTAGTGAATGCATGAGTGAATAAGCCATGAACTGTCATTATGTTTCCACAGGACATGGAGCACCACATGGCCTTCATCATGACTGTGCCCACAACTCTGGCCATTTTTCTCGCCATCTTCATCCTCGTCTGCATCGAGTCAGTCTTCAAAAAGCTTCTCCGCCTCTTCTCCCTGCTCATCTGGGGCTGCTTGGTTGCCATGGGTTACCTCTTCATGTTCTTTGGTGGGATCATCTGTCCATGGGACCAGGTGAGACTTGAGTGACAGCACTTTCATAGCTCTCCATTTCAGTGCAATTGTTCTTCAGTGTCCGCCTTTGACCTCTACGGCTATCACTTTCTAATTTACTTTTTATCATACTGAAGCACTCAGAATTAAGTATTCGCCATGCATAAAACACAACTTGCGTCAGTACTATATATATATGTAGATGTGCAAGTAAATTGCTTGGATGGAAAGCGCTAGCGGACACAGTGAAAGCGCTCTACAATCATGCAGATATTCACTAAAGTGGTGTCATTTTCTTTCAGTCATTTGCACAGTAATTCATGAATTTTAGTGTGCGAGCTGTTCTGCTCACTGAATCATTCATTAGTTCATTGAACTCCGCTTAACACATGAGTCTGGCTAATGACTGTAACACAGTCTTAACATAAATGCATGTCTTAGAGTAATTATGACAATCGGCACTATTTCTGTCCACCTCTGCATCTATAAAATGAATCGGTATTGAAACAGACTTGCGTGCCTTTTTCGAACACTTTGCTTATTTTTTTTTTCTTCCCGCTCTGCTCTGTTATCGAGGAGGAGGTGCAATCAGCCTAGCCACCACTCAACAAGATGGCAAAAACATCCACAGTTTGGTCGTCTTTTATAAACAGCTCTTGAGTTATGATATTGCGGTGGCTTTAGGAAGAGAGATTTGCTGTTCGGTGCAGGAGTAAGTGTACCTCTCCATGAGTCACCCGGGCTGTTTGCTTGACAGGACTTAATAACTCGGATGGGCTCAGTGATCTGGAAATGATGAGATATGCATATACGACACAAACTGGCTCTGGATCAAAGGACAGCAACATTTCACCAGGAACTACTTCAGTAAGAGCTGGGTGGCACCTACATGACATCCATTTTAAACTGTCGACAATAAATTATGCCCACTAACCTGGAGAGAAGTCATCAGAAGTGAGTTTATGGATATCATATTAATGAGTGACCCAAAGCTGTAGTTGTGTTATCTGACTGTGATCCCTCAATAGCTGTTTTGTTTCATTTTACTTTTTGTTTTGTTTACTTTTTGTTTTGTTTTGCTTTTTGTTTTGTTTTACTTTTTGTTTTGTTTTGTTTTGTTTTGCTTTTTATTTTGTTTTACTTTTTGTTTTGCTTTGCTTTTTGTTTTTTGTTTTTGTTTTGTTTTATTTTGTTTTGTTTTGTTTTAAGCCAATCAGTTCCCTCAAGTTGTAAATGCCATGTGACCAGGAGTATTGCTAGACCTGTACTGAAGATCTGGACTGCAAATCTTTTCTGGATGACCCTGAATGTTTTAGAGTCACAAGGATAAAAGTAAATTCCCTTAGAGTTTGTTGTTCATGGGTCATTAGACAAACCACAATTCAAAAGTACAGAAAATCATGATACAGTTTAGGTACAAATCACAACATAAAGTGTGCTTGGCTTCTAATATATCCACTGATATTCTGATACATCCACATTTTATTTGGTGTATTAAACAAAAAAGATTGAGAGATTTGAAATTGAGACCTTTGTCACCACTCACTGAAAATAATACTGCTGTATAAGTAATATGATGTAATTTATATATTTTTATAATTCTGATTGTTTTAGATAATTATTTATATTATTATCTTTTCTAGCAAATCTTAATCCACCTTATTTTTCAGGTAAGAGCAGGTGCTGCAATTTTTAATTTTAAAGGCCCTCTGAAATTCCATGGAACGCACAACATTATTCAATGTGTTGACGTAATTTCAACTGAAACAGGAAGACGGGGTGGGACATATTGAACAGCTCTGCCCCTTTTTTTAAATAGCCAATAGCGTTTCGTTTATACCACAGCTCGGCCAGAGCCATTAAACTTGGTAAAACCTCAGTTTCCTTCTAATCTCTAACCGTTTCTCCTCCTAATGTCCTCTATATCACTTTAAAATACAGCATTCTGTGCAGAATTCAAATGAGTCTGATACCTTTTGTGGTCATAGCCGACTCGTAGTCTGCAGATATGATCCACTCTGTGCTCTCGTGTCTCTGGACCAGAGCAGAGCAGTCTGTGCTCGCGCTATGGCGGTTCACGTTGCACTAACTTCATTCGCGTCAATGGAAAGCATATTTACATTGTCTGAATCGTTCCCTATCCCCTGTATAGTGCACTATGTGCCATTCACCATGTAGAAACTAGTAAATGTGTAAAAAAATGACCGCTTTCAGCCTCAGCTTCAGCGTCTGTTTATAGTGTAGTAGGGGGCGGGACTTCAGATTCTAGAGAGCATTTGATTGGACAGAAGATCGATTGGACTGAAGTGCGATGTGATGTCTTGAAAATCCGTGATCCATTTTAGCGGAAGTGAGAGACTGCAAGTTTTGAATGCTTATATCTCCTAAATGTGAATTTTGTCATTGTTTTGGAACACACCAGCTTATTCATAACCTTAAGGCTAACATATTCATACTAAAAGCTAAAAAATTGAAATTTTGATTTCAGGGGGACTTTAATGTGTCTGGCTTCCAGTGTCAATTTGCTTCTAGTTATTTTTAGCTGTACAAAACAGCTCTTTATGCTGCTTGATATTACAAACTGGCATTTCTTACCATATTATTTTAATTATAAACACGCTGGTTTGTAGCGCAAACATTTTTACAATTTACTGCACTTTGATATTCTTCTCATTATTTCCCTATAGTGGCTAATAAATCGGAAGTCTCACACATTCACAGAAAACACCTTACTTCCATGTTAAAAAATAAGGTGGATAAAAGTGTTTATAGCCAAATTAAAATAAAATTGTTTAAAATAAAACAATAACAATATACGAATATAGAAATATAATTTAAGGCTAATTTTGAGAATATAAAGCTAATTTTGAATGGTCATCAGTGGAGAAAAATGCTTTTTACAGCCAGATTGTGTAGTTACAACATCTACCTTTAGGGGCTAACTGGGCCATGCTAACCAGCTAAACCTTTTTACTTTATCTGCTCAAGGCTGCTTTGTGTTGTGTTGGTACTGGTGTATGAATCACTGTAGCCATGCTAAGCAACTGGTGAAACTGAACCTAAGTTAAGAAGCTAGCGGCATCCAAAACCCCAACATATTATGATGAGCAGATACACAGGTCTTTTTTATCAGGGCACTGCCATATAAATTACCCCTAAGTCTGAGCCAACATTGTGTGACTGAAGGCTTAGCTATAAAGGGAACCAGACATCTAATGGAGGAAATTCAAAAAAGCCTGCTAATAAGGCTTCACATACGTGACGGGAAGAACTAGTCGGGTTCAGGCGATCTGAATAAGCTAACACCTAATTAGTACTATAGCAAAGTACTAATTAGCAAAGAGTTTCTGGATGTTTCTGGATGTGTCTTGAAGTAGCATTTGTGTGCTTATTAGCGGAAATGAATGGCACAGTAGCTTCGTCTACAGTAGTTGAAGGCTTAAAGAGCTCCATTAGGCAATGCCCTATTTAATTTCCTGTTTTTGACTGTAGCCTTTTAAGATACACACTATTCCGCTCTCTGGTTATGTTCTTTGAGGTGAAACATCACTACTGTAGCTACACAGCCACATTGCTTTAGCGCTAATAAGCTTTATACTTGCAGTCGTTTTGCAACACTTGTTAGGAAAAACTATGGAGTCCTGGGCATTGTCACCAGCATGGGTCGAGGTACTATTGCAGATGAAAAGCCCTCACTGTTCCTCACAGAGGTCTGTAATGCAGGCATCATTAACCCACAGCAGCAGTTCTCCAATAGATACGCCCATGAAAAGCCAACAACCTTTGTATGTTGTACAGAAGAGAGAACATAATTGAGCTCAGAGCCAGCAGAGGAACAAAAGGCAGCCATACTCACCTTGCGCCAATCAGCCTGAGCGTAAACTCGGAGAAACAGCTCCGCAGACCCCAATTTCCCACAGTTTGGTGTTGACAGAGGTGCCTTATATGAAGGATGTAAAGGAATGTTGGGGTACTAATGAAGTGATGAGAGAGTAAAGGAGGCAGACAGGTGAAAAAATAGATTTCGAGTCACTTTTTAATAGTTTTTAAGGAGGAGGGCAAAAGGAAAATGCCTCCTTCAGATAAGCTGGCAGAGTAAAATCTGTAAATCAGAGGTGATTGCTCTAAGATAGCGCAGGAAGCACGTTGTGAGACGTGGGAAGCAGCTTTTAGCAGCATTGCAGACTGTCACTATGATACAAAATATATGTGAATACACATTTTTGCTATTGACGTGTGACATCTGTGCATACCTACATTTGAAAAGCACCAGCTGCCACTGCTGTCGGTCAAGAATGGATCCGTTAAAGTTACTGCATTGAGTAATGCGCTGAATTCTGGTAGTAAATTTTGGTTGTATTACTCTAAATTACACAAATAAATTACTTATTATAATTGAAAAAATAAATAAATATTATTTATTTTGTTCAAATTCTGGGAAACATTGATCCAATTAGATTCTGTACCATTCACAAATAATCACACTATGAAAAACAAAAAGACAGTAAAACTTTAATATTAATACTTCTCAAAAATAAACATGAGAAAAAATTATTTTTAAAACTGTATTTAACAACTATTTTTTAACCATTTGTTTTAAAATAAATATGAATATTATAAACAGTATTGTAACTATTGTTTTTTATTCTAAATGTTTTATTTTTTACTCTCAGAGGGTAGCTTTGCATTTCACGTAAACCAATTAAATCTATATGTTAAATCTATCAAATTATGTGAACATATTGAGTATGTTGTTAATTATATCAGTAGTAAGTCATGGGGATATACACACTGTTTCCTGAGAGTAACCCAGATAGCACTGCCGCTACGGTCACCGAAATGTTGTGTGCTAATTATCCTCAATTCACCCCATTTATTTCAGTCCTGTAAGTGTGATTGGGTCTGCATTTGATGACAATGCTGCTTCTTATATGTTCTATAATTATTCTTTTAATGGAAGGCTTTCAGATTATCAGATTATTTCCATTTGCTTTCCTAATACAAAAGCAGTGCAGACTGGTTAACGGGACATTAAGATCCCAGTAGACCACATAATCTTATTCACTATGAAAAAGTGAACCTTTTAAGTGTATCTTATGAATTTACCACCATCTGTTTCCTTAGCAACCCTTTAACAATATGCTTTACATATGTTACAATTCAATTTTATGTGATGATCTTGTAGCAATAATATACAAACACAATATACCAGATCAATATAGCAATAACATTATGATATAACATATAACACTGATCTCTATATAAAGTCTATGCTGAAAAGACAATTTAAGCTAATGTGATTATAAATATATTATGTGTTAGAGCTGTACTCCTTAATTTGCTAGAATAGAATATATATATATGCATATATGTCTGAATTTCTGGGCATTTAATTATGAGAAATATTTTGTTGCCCTGTTATGGTTGACATATCCAGGACAGTGTTATTTTAGTATCATTGAGATACTATTTTAATTTTTATTAAAGCTAGGGTAGGCAATGTTTTTCATAAACACTTTTGTTATACTGGTTGAAACGCTCTTCACATTCTGATAGTGATCAATATTAGAAGTTGTCTAAATATTAAAAAATGTAGATATATTCAGTGGAAGTCTCAGGACTAATTGTTCAGGAAATTGTTCGTCCAAATTATTGCATTCAGTCCGACAGTCACCAAACGCCGCAAACAAACAGCTGCCCCCTTTTACAGTTCCTCCTGAACCAAAACAACAAGCTTATGCTGCGTTGACGCCATTTTGAAATTAGCGTAATTAAGAGATGGCGACTCATGACATTCTACTCGAAGCTGTTCACGTCCTCAGACTCGGATTTATGCATTTTTATGGCAACACTATCAATGATGAAATGTTGTTTACGTTCATTATTATTGTAATGTTTTGTGGTTGACATGAGGTAATTTAACACCATCTCTCATGACGCTTTGCAGACTCTGCTCTGGCTGTGTGTTCATATGTTTTGAATGCTTTCAAAGCTAACTTGCTATTGCTAGTCTCTATGAAACTGCACATACCTTTAATATTTTGAATTAGCTTTTATTTGTATACTTTCTGTTTTCATTTTAGTTAAAGTTTTATTCATTTTGTTGTCATTTTTATTAGTTTCTTATATAGATATTATTTCTTTTTTTATTTCAACTTTAGTGTTAAAGGGTTAGTTCACCCAAAAATTAAAATTCTGTCATTGATTACTCACCCTCATGTCGTTTCACACCTGCAAGACCTTCATTCATCTTTGGAACACAAATTAAGATATTTTTGATGAAATCCGAGAGCTCTCTGACACCTCCATAGACAGCAATTTAACCACCACTTTCAAGGTCCAGAAAGGTAGTAAAGACATCGTTAAAATAGTCCACATGACTGCAGTGGTTCATCCTTAATTTTATGAAAAGATAAGAATACTTTTTGTGCGCAAAAACAAAACAAAAATTCTGAGCCAGCGTAAAATTAAGGTTGAACCACTGCAGTCATGTGGACTATTTTAACGATGTCTTTACTATCTTTCTGGACCTTGAAAGTGGTGGTTAAATTACTGTCTATAGTATGGAGGAGTCAGATACCTCTCTGATTTCATCAAAAATGTCTTAATTTGTGTTCCAAAGATGAACGAAGGTCTTACGGGTTTGGAACGACATGAGGGTGAGTAATTAATGACAGAATTTTCATTTTTGGGTGAACTAACCCTTTAATTATTTTAGTACATCAAGCTAAACTAAATGAAAATGAGAAATGTACTAGCTGAAATAAAATAAGTTGTTTTGTTTTTTTGTTTAGTTTTTTTCAGTTAAAGTTTATTTTATTTCAAGTAACAATTTGTATGGTTTTAGTTTCAGTTAACTATAATAACCCTGTTCCAGGAATAGTTCCACTGAAAATGTATTTAAAGAATCAGACACACTGGATGATTATAAAATCTTTTATCAACTCAAATAATCAGATTCTCTACTGGGACACATTAATAATGAGCTAAATTATAATTAGACTAGTTAATATTTTAAAATATCATCAGATTGGATTAATGATGTTTGGATTCTTGGCTTTGAGTCGGGCGGCTGAACATTTTTACCATCTAGTGCAAATGAGAAATCTGTGATGTGCGGTCAAAACCTCAATGCAAATCGCATTGGCAGGTACTGCATGTTTGTGATAATTCAAAACTCATTAATGCCAGCAAACCTCTCCAAATGAGATCTGAGAGTTTCACAGAGCTCAACCCAGCTGTGACTGTATTTGTTCTCAGCCAAACAAGTCATGATCACTAAGACTGGCTAGAAGAAAAAGACCTTCGCCATATAGAAAGATACAGTGGCATCCAAAAGTCTTTAGAGTCCACATTGAAAATCTAGGATTCAAAATTATAAATTTGGAAATGGGTTTTAGGATTTTGAAAACTTTGTCTATCATTGATCTATCATTTTGATATTGTATCATGCTTGATTTCTGTCATCGAGGCACTGCTTTTCATTATGCTTGATGCCATCTTCCTGACTCTAGTTCCCAGACATGTACTGGGACAAGAAGTGAATATTTGGGATTCAGCTCTGTAAAACCAGGGCTGATGTAGTATAAAACAACTGAATTGAACTGCCAGTCTTAATCCTGCAAGCAGATAGACCAGAACTTTAAGCAGGCATGGAACTGGCAAGCAATCAGTTCATTGGAGAGATTAACCATTTAACCCTGCCAAGTCTTGAGGCTGGACTCCGACACTTCAAAACTTCAGCAAAAACACAAACTGTCCGAGCAATCCAAGGTTAAAGTGCGAGACACCCCCCGCCTGAGAGCCCAGCAGAGCGTTCTGTCTGCTAGGGGATTCTCTATCCTTCACAAGCCAAATGTAACCGTTTCTGACAGTTTCTCTGATCCTCCTCTGCGGCGGACAGAGTGGAAATGGCGATCGATAAGGCTCAAGACATGTTCCGTCTGAACAAAATCACTGCCCTGCAATCTGTTTGTTTTTTGGCAGTGTGTATGTGTGTGTGTGGTCTGTGAGAGTGACCAAGCCAGAAATCCATTAGGCTTTGCTGCCGTCCAGTGCCCTATCTGCCACTCCTCCAGTGCTATATTGAGCCCTTGCTCACAAAAAAACAGCACTTAGTGTAAGAAAATGTGAAACATAAGCTTTAGAATATTTATGAGTATATAACATCATTCAGGCGTTAAAAATGTGACGAAACATGGAGTTTGGCTAACTAAAACTCCATGAAACTAAAAACTACAGATCATTTAAAGGGGACATATCATGCAAAGCAGGATTTTTATTGTTCTTTTGAAATGTGAATATTTACATTTTTCCATTTAGGCTTTTCTCCAAAGAGACCTTCAAATGAGGCAGTGCTAGTAATACAAAGTTTATGAAATCACATTTATGTAAAACACTATAAATCACATTTATGAAATTTAGTTTTCACAAGTCACATTTATGAAAACTAAGTTGCAAAAACATGTCATTCAGATGTCATCAAGCACAATTCCTATAGTTTATTGACTGTTTTTGTTGCAAGACTAACATTATTTATAGATAATACAAAAATACAAATAGTAATAAAAAATATAATATATATAAAAATAAAATTAGCATATTGCCTATTATCTCTTCATATATCGTTTTTGGTAACACTTTTCAATGAGGTTCCATTTGTTATCATTAGTTAACTGCATTAGTTAACATGAACTAACAATAAAAAATACTTACTAATACATTATTGAATCAAAAGTTTTATCTGTTAATATTATTTAATGGACTTGCTAACATGAACTAACAAAGAATACTTTTATCTAACAAAGAATATTTTTATTAACTAACATTAACAAAGAGTAATAAATCATATAACAAATGTATTACTCATTGTTAATTGTATTAATTAATGCATTAACTAACATTAACTAATTGAACCTTATCATAGTGTTTCCAGATTTTCCTTATTCTTTTGAAATATGTGAATGCTGGTCTCCTTCCAGTCTATCTGGACTCCATTTATGGAAACTAAGCTGCAAAAACATGTTATTCAGATGTCATCATGATGTCATTTGCATACAGAAGTTTTAAAGATACAGTAGCAACAACAGCCAGTATTCAGAATTGTCATGAAAAAACTAAATTATGACTGATTTTGGTGCAAGAAATCTTTTCTTTTTTTACCTTCTTTCAATAGGGCAATCTTCCTTTCCAGTCCAAAAAGTGCATTTACTAAACCGAATTTACGCAACTTTCTGATGATGAATGCATAAACACATGAGCTCCCACATTTTTCCTACTGATTTACGTCAATGAGGCCTATTGGGTGAGGTAATAAGATGAAAGCAGGATATACACTGCCCTCCAAAAGTTTGGAAACACCCCTGGCAAAGTGTGGTTTTGGACAATATCAGCATAAATCCTTATCATTTTTTGGTGCAAATACATTACAGTAACTTGACATTATCATTGAAGACCAGCAATAATAATTTTCATTTTGATTACATAATAATGGCAATATATAAATGTCAAAGTCAGACATGCCCCTTTGCCAGCTGTGATGCCTGGTTACTGGTTTAAACTTGGCCCAGGTTTGTAAAAGATTTTTGGGTCAGCACACCTTAATAGCTTCAACAATTGTTTGCCAATTAAGTTTAGAATACAATGAACCAATTAGAACCCAGTTTAGGTCAGATAGCTGCTAATGGTGGATATTTTGATGAATCGAAAATTTACGTTTTTTTCTATGTATAAACTGTTTATATAATAAAATATGTTTTCGTAGTTTGTGTTGTCCCTTATCAGTGCAAAATTATCACAAATTAAAAAGGATTCATGCCAATATTGTCCAAAACCCCACTTTTCTAGGGCGTTTCCAAACTTTTGGAGGGCAGTGTATACTATTTTTCCTAAACATCACATAAACTAATGATAAGAGTAAAATGTGGAAAAGTTTGCCAAATTTTGTGCTGCTTCTAGCTGTGTGTAGCTTATATTATTCTGAAGGATCCCAGTGTTAGGACTAAGTGGCTGAAGTTTATTTTTAACAGTGTCCCTGATCATTTCAGTAACAGTTTGAGCGGCACATTTTGTGCAGCAAGATTGGCTTTGTAAACAGGCTGTTACGACAGGTTGCAGGTTGAAAATGTTGTTATATAAAAATCTTTTAAAAAATATATACTGTATTGGACAGCCAAGCCAGAGCACAAATATATTATACACTTATATGTTAGTGCAAAATACATTACACTAATACATTCAAATCATTTTGCATTTTTAACAACTTTTGAGTCTGTTATTGATTTTAATTCATAAATATAAGTGGTTGATTGGTTAAGGATAGTTGGCATATGCATATCCAGTCAACCTCTCCATGAATCTTGAAACTTTACTGTAATAAAGACATTTGCACACAAACATGTCAAATTGTCATCATTGATTGAGAGCCTGTCACTCTCTCAGCATTGTGAGGGAAGCCATGCAAACGAACACTTGCAATCCGTGTTTCAACATTGTATCAGCTCACTTTTTGAATCTCGTCTTAGAAAAATGCCACATTGTTATAAAAACGCCACATCCCATGAATCAATGTTCTTTTAAGCTACTTTCAAAGACAAAATAGCCTATAAAATCCCTAAATCTCCAATTTTCCTGCTGAAATTAAATATAAATAATGGATGTTTCATGACCCTTCCAAATCATCTACATCTTCTTCCTGTGAATAATATGACTGGTTCACCCAGTTAGCAGGGAACATTCTCAGAACTTTTGATAACGTTCTGGCAAGGTTCTCTCAATGTTATGAACAAATGTTCTTCCAGTCACATTAACACTGTGTCCTAAAAAGACACCTCGGCTTGCAATAAAAGGTGTATTTTCCATGTTAATCAGAGTTTTTGTCCTGACCAGCCACGATGGCGATACACGACGGTTCTATTTTAGAAACAGTTTCTATTTCTGCAACATCGCAGTTGGAACAACAACATGCAAAGTATGACAATGATAATCTCAGAGTTATATTAATACATATCCTGTCGCATCCAAGCTTTATAATGGCAGTGAACGAGACCAATGAGTATGAAGCTGAAGAAAGTGCATCCATCCATTAAGAAATTTACTCCACACGGCTCCGGGGGGTTAATAAAGGCCTTCTGAAGCGAAGCGATGCGTTTGTGTAAGAAAAATATCCATATTATAAACTTTATAACCATATTATAACTTGTTATAATAAAATATAAAATATCTAGCCTCCGCCAGGCTGCCTTCTGTATTCATACTCAATGGTCCTGTTCACTGCCATTATAAAGCTTGGATGCATCAGGATATTTATTAATATAACTCCGATTGTGTTCATCAGAAAGAAGAAAGTCATATACACCTAGGATGGCTTGAGGGTGAGTAAAGCTTGGGGTAGTGAACTAACCTTTAACCTTCACATAACCAAGAAAAAACTTCTTCTTTTTTTTTAAACTGGATGTTTTAAACGTTCAGAGAATATTCAAAAATAACGTTTTTATAACTTAATGGGAAATTTGCAAAAGAAATTAGAAAAACATTCTTTTTTTTTTTTTTAGCTGGGACATTAGTCGTTGATAACAAATGCAGTAGTGTTTATCCTGAACTGATCTCTTTCCTGTGTTTTTGAACTGTAGATGTTAAATGGCAGTCTAATGCTCTGTTAACTCTGTTTGCAGGTGTCATTTTTCCTGTTTATTGTATTTGTGGTGTACACCATGCTGCCATTCTCTATGAGGGATGCCGTCATCGCTAGTGTCCTCACTTCCACCTCCCACACACTAGTGCTTAGCATCTGCCTCTCGAACACTTGCGACGTGGAGGCCCTCGTCTGGCAGGTAAAAAGTGTGTGTGTGCGTGTGTGTGTGCATGTGTGTGTATGGCATTCCAGTTGATTTCGTTCACTGAAAATGTGTGGGCTGAGAAAGGAACAGCTAGTATCTAAGAATAAATGGCGACGGTCTTTAAACACCAGAATGACACAAAAAGATTTTGTCCTATAAAAAGTCTGAAACACGAGAATATGTTAGAGAATGTGAGTCGGAGAGAGTGAGCGAATGTGGAAGGATGTTTCTACTCTATTTCCTGTAGGGGTTGTCAGGGGTGATGGTGTTTCGCCATGACCTACAGTATATGGCTTTGCTGTCATGGGAGAGCACACTTCCCAGAATCCTCCAGCCTGGCTGTTTTGCTCATCATATGGGCTTCCCACTTAAATGACACATTTCCTTGCAGATATAACTGGCAAAGTTTGTACATCCGCTGCAATTCCACAAGGTTAGCTGTTTCAGATGTGTGTCATTTGGTCCTGATCTTCTTCTCTTTAACTCTGTAAAGCCTGGCATATGAAATAATAGTCAGAAAAATCTAAGTTTATTGAGCCTTAAGACAAAAAAAAAGTATGCAATGCAATAGAACGATGATTGAGAGATGAACAAATAAACATAAATCAAAAGCCTGATGTATCATATTTGATACTCACATTTTAACTACTTCTCTATGATTTATGTATAATCAAGTAAATTTAATTCACTTCAAGTTTTAATATTGATATTTTACTAACAATATATAAGTTGTTTTTACATTTACTTGATAAAATCAGTGAAGATTTCACAGAAATGATTACCACAAAAAGGCCTGTTATTTGCTAAAAAAAAGTATAAACTATCAGTCAGTCGACAGAAGGCATATAGTAGTTTGTGTACATCAGGGTTTTCAGCAAAGTTTTGATCATGTTGACAATTTAACCCTCTGGGGTCTGAGGCTAATTTGGGGCCCTGGAGAAGTTTTGACATGCCCTGACATTTGTGCTTTTTTCAGTTGCTTATAAACATATTAATGACAAAAGTCTCATTACACTGTATTCAGCACAAACTAGGCTACAATAATATGTGAGCAACAAGTATGTACATGTGTGTATTTTTGAGAGAACTGTGTATATGCATTGTTTTTGAAAAAAGAAAAAAAAATAAGTCACTGAAATAAGGCCTCAAAACATACTAAATATTTTTTCACAAGACTTTTGGGATTTGTATATTTTAGTCTAGAGTTTTTGCTTCAAAGTGGTGTTAAAATCACTTGCTGAACTTGCTGATAACAGGATCATATTTAAAATATTTTAAAATAATGGTTTTCTATTTTAATATACTTTAAAATATAATGTATTTCTGTGATGCAAAGCTGAATTGTCATTATTCATTGTGAACAAAAGCTTCATATGGCACTAGACTATTTCACAGTAAACACTTTATAATCTGTTCAAAACAGGCCAAAGAAATCGTCTAAACATTCATACTACCTCTATGACATTTTGTGTATTATAGAGCCTAATGTCTGTATTATAATATTCACAGACACTATATCGCAATTAGAATAAAGAACTTAAGAATAAAAAAACTTACCAT
The DNA here is from genome assembly GCA_039654765.1 of Mylopharyngodon piceus. NCBI lineage: Eukaryota > Metazoa > Chordata > Actinopteri > Cypriniformes > Xenocyprididae > Mylopharyngodon > Mylopharyngodon piceus. Next base: position 5,593,215 of record CM077448.1, on the reverse strand, counting down.
TCACAATCATCAGCTTGATCAAGTTGATCCTCGATCGAAATGAAATTGAAAGTGCTCTTCCTCTGAGGTAAATTCTTCCAGAATTATTCCTCACTGCGTCTCAAAACGATGTACATGAATCTGACTAAGCTTGATGCATTTTTCCGAGCTGATGCGGGTGTTCACTCTGTTGCATTGATTGCCTCAGAATTTGCGTTTGAATGGAGCGCGAGCTTCGTGAGCGTGGCCTCATTAGTGGATAATGAGATGACTCGCGAACGACTGACATCTCTCTCTTTTCAAACAGATGACATAAGCAAAGAATATTTGTTTTCGATTTGACTTACATGATTTAAAACCTGACATTTCAACGTTTCTTTGGACATATGTCTCATGTTTGTGTGATTAGTATTCTCTAAGTTACAGTTCATTTTCTGAGGACTATCAGAATGGACTTCATTCAGATAGAGATGGTAGGTTGCGCATCATGTTAGTTTTCTTTATTTTTCAAAAAGCACAACATTTTGTTTTTACTGTGATAAAAGAAGACATTCCACTGTTTTTATTAATGTATAACTCTCATTTGTATGTCCAAAATTGCTGGAGTATTTCGAGTCTCTTTTGCACTGATAAGAAAAAAAAAAGCAAGTAAAGGCGCTGACGACTCCAGAGTGTTAAAGGCCTTAGAAATTTGCGTATCAAATATGATGCAGGCTTTATAGGATTAAACACTTCAGCATTGGGCTGTTTTGCATGGGCAGAAAATATATCTTGAATTAATATTTTTTTTTTTACCAGATTGGCAAATCTAAATGTAGTGATTTTTATGTAGAATGAGTATAAGTGGATAGATAAAATGTCAGAACAATCAGTCGAGTGAGAAGGAAAAACAAAAAAGAAAATTTTGTTTTTTAATGGAGCGGCAGCAGTTAGCAAACAAACTTAATGCCTCCATGCCACTAGGTGTCAGTATAAAATCTAAGATCATTGGGCAAAGAAGAGCCAGCAAAACACAAACAAAAACTCGCTGGACTTGTCCCAATACCCACACTTGCGGTCTTGGCCACTTGAGAGCGCATGCAAATGACAGGAAGTTAGTGTGCAAGACTGTGTCAGATCTGATAAATGCCAAAGCTCAGTGCCATTTATGCATACTAAATCCACAATATCTCCAATAACGCTTCGGACTATTTGAGGAAAAGCATATCCCATCATTCATTAAATTATATTCATGAACTCACATGGCCCGAAATTGCGAAAATATGAGAAAAAACTTTCCTGTGTAAGTTAAATTAATCAGAAATGACATAATTTGGTAATAAAATGTGAAGTGTTGCAAACTTTATTGGTGCAGAGATGATTATGAGTATTTTGTAAAACATTTGCAACTGCTTTTTATCACTTAATTATAAGCACAGCAATTAAATTGTGCCATCTGTTACGTAGGGATTAGTGAACAGACATTTAGAAGTTAACTTGGTAACACTATTTTACAGTGTCCTTATTATATAATACATGTAGTTACTGTACTAATAACTATAAATTATGCATCATTACATACAACTAACCCTAAACCAAACCCTAATCTTAACCCTATAGTAAGTACATGTAGTTAATTGTTATTACTCAGTACTTAAATGTATAATTACACAGTAATACTGACACCACATAAAGTGCAACCGTTTATTTTAAAGTGCAAAGTATTGAAAATTAGAATGTGTAAATAAAGCTCTGTAAAAAACTGTACATTTCTTGTCTATTACCACCCACTGCTACTTATACCAACAACAGAAATAAGCTCAAGTTATAATAGCAAAATATGTGGGAGAGCTTTGCTATAGTGTGACAATATTGTATTGCAATTGTTAGCTCTTCAAGGTTAATACCGAATTAAAACTAGTTAACACATCATTTGTAATTGAAAGGGTTTAATGACAATATGTGGTTATGGTTACACTTGAAATAGTTACAAAATAGATTCATGAGATGGTAAAATCATATACCATTAATTGTACCCAGCATGTATGTAAAATGTTACCTGAGGGATAGAAAGAGAGAGTGAGCAAGGGAGAGAGAAAGTGTAGAGAAAAAGAGCGATGGAAGGCAAAGCTCAGTTAGAGAAGAAGAGCAAAGCCCCCCCAAGAAGAAGAGACAAAGAAAAGAGGAGGCAAGGAAATAGTGCCTCAAGAAAAGGGACCCAGAGGAAAAGAAGAGACAGCGTGACAGTTACTATCTTCTTTTATCCCTCCCTTGACTAAGTGACTAAGGCCCTGTTTACGCCTGGTATTAAGATGTGTTTTGGTCGATTGGATCGCATGTGGACGAGAGAGGCACATACCCGTTTACACCTGGTATTTTAATTTGTCTTGTTTGTCCACTTTCGGCCACTTCTGTCCTGATTTCTTTGAGGGGAGGGACTATAGGTGGATAAATGTATGGGCTTTTTCAGATCTTTCGATCTAATGGACGAAATAAGCTCATGCAGTTTATATATGAACGCCAAAAGAGACGATGGGAAAACACACGGAGAGAGCAGCAGCTTTCATTTCTGCTCTGACAGCCGTGAGACCACGCTGAACGCGGTGAGTGTGTGTTAGAAATCAGGAATGATGAGAGAACATTGTGCTTGGTATGTTTTTCGTCTTTAAACCAAACTTGGGTCTTCAGCTGACAAAGTTTAAATGCCGTCTGGCTAGCGCGCTTAACATAATGTTTATACATTAAGCCAGTAGGCTGAGAATAGGCAGTCTTTTGCAGCTGTTGGAACACATTCAACCACATGAGTGTTTCCACTACGAAAGCAATCCGGTTGAATGCGTTTTCGACTACCTCTGGAAGGGGTCGAAAGTGGACAAGCTCAAAGCGTTTTGCACCCCATTTGTATTTAGCATCGTCCACTTGTGATCTGATCAACCAAAACGCTTCTTAATACCAGGTGGAAATAGGGCCTAAAACCCAAATCAGAGACATTTGAACTGACCAAACAGCAGATTACAACTTCCCCACCATACTAAAGGTGTGACAATTAGAAGACCCATGATGTAGACATATCTTGACCTACAGGCCATTGTCACTATCAACACCTTTATGCCTTTAGGAATTCTAAATGGCCTGTTTTGGTAAAAAATCTTTCAAATGTCTTTGTTCATTTTTAACCCTAAGTGTGGAAACTAAACGGAAAACAAAGTGTTTTGAAACTAAAATTCAAACATCACCATATATTTATTATAAACCTTTTTTTAAATTAAATTAAATGATATTTTAATGTGAGCATTTTTCCAGAATGTCTCGTTGGGGCAAGTTGTCACATGCTGTAATATTTTATCAAATTTATTAAAGGATTAGTTCACTTTGAAATGAAAATTAGCCCAAGCTTTACTCGCCCTCAAGCCATCCTAGGTGTATATGACTTTCTTCATTCTGATGAACATAATCGCAGAAATATTAATAAATATCCTGACGCATCCAAGCTTTATAATGGCACTGATAGGGATCAATGAGTATGAGCTGAAGAAAGTGCTTCCATCCACATCCATCCATCATAAATATGTGCTCCACACGGCTTCGAGGGGTTAATAAAGGCGTTCTGAATCGAAACGATGCGTTTGTGTAAAAAAAAAAATCCATATTTAACAAGTAATGAAGTAAAACATCTAGCTTCCGCACGAGCCGCCTTCCGTATTCAACGTACGCAGAAAGTGTAAAACTCTTGCAGTTCACAAAGTTACGCTACGTCCTACGCTTTCCAAATTCAACTTACGAAAAAAGTGTAACTGACGCGACGCCAGTTTACAGTTTCTTCGTAACTTCAATACGGAAGGCGGTCTGGCGGAAGCTACATATTTTACTTCATAACTTGTTAAATATGGATATTTTTTACACAAACGCATCGCTTCGATTCAGAACGCCTTTATTAACCCCTCGAAGCCGTGTGAAGCACGATATTTATGATGGATGGATGTGGATGGAAGCACTTTCTTTAGCTCATACTCATTGATCCCTATCACTACCATTATAAAGCTCGGATGCATCAGGATATTTATTAATATTTCTGCGATTGTGTTCATCAGAAAGAATAAAGTCATATACACCTAGGATGGCTTGAGGGTGAGTAAAGCTTGGGCTAATTTTAATTTCAAAGTGAACTAATCCTTTAAATTTATTAGTTACCAAATCTGCTGGCCAAAAAGCGTTTTGTTTTGGGTTTTTTTGGGGTTTTTTTCACTCCTTAATGTTTTCATAAATTATTTTGAGTTTCATAATTATTACACTGTTTAAATTTTGCTAAAAAAAAAAAAAACGTTTTTCAGATCAATAAACACTGTGACAACTTGCCTCTTGCCTCATATAGCATGACACAACATGTCCTGCCATAGGAGCAAGCTCATTTGCATGTTGTCACAAAAGGTCAGTGTGTGTTGATTAATTGTACCTTATTTCCTGGGCAATAACAGTGACAATGTAGTCAAGACTCTAAGGTATGTGTCTATGCAAAAACTGACCTTTAAAAATTAACCATTTCAGAGGAAAGATAAACTGGAGTAAAAGGTGTGACAACTTGCTCCAATCTTCCCAATGTATACTCTCACTACATCTCTCTCTTTAGCTTCATACATATAGTTGATATGTGCATGTGCACTGACTGCACTTCCCTTCACTGCTTTTTGTTCTGCTGCTGTACTAAAGGAGTCTTACGTAACTTTAAAATAATAATTCATGCCCACCTTTCAATCGATTTTCCAGAATCTTTTTTTTTATTATTATTTTCCTAAGCAGATCTCAAGCAGATATGTTTTTCAGACCAGACCTAAACACAGCACATGTAACCAAGGCAACGCTCTAGTCACATGGTCCACAGGAACACAAATACACTGGCTGTCAGATTGTGTTCAAGAGGCAGGAGCATTACATTCAAGAACCAAGTAGCGGAAGGACGTTTTTTTTAAGCTTGATGTCCAGTCCAATTTAAAAACCTTAAAAATAATCCTCTTTTAGATCTGTAAACACTTTCACCGCAGTCAGTCCTCCACACTGTTCTCCAACAGTAGGAGGGCTTCATTAAAACCAACCTTAACGACCCTTCACATTCAGCACAGTTAATCAAGCTTTCGCCGCTCTCATTAGAAGCGTTACGACCTTTTTATGTTAGGTGCACTCAAGAGCTGTGGGTCATACCTTGTTTGTTAGAGCCTTTAAAGGCTTTGTACGTCACTTTCGAGACATTTACTGCTGACGTACTCAGCAAACGAAGGTCTCGTGTTAATCAGAGACTGAAAAAATAACAAAGTTGAAAGCAGGGTTACATCTGTCTGGGTCAAAGTTGTAGAGATGATGTCAGATGCCAGTGTTTTGTAATTAAGCTATCATTCCCTACAGACCCTGCACTGTGCTCGTTTATTTTTATGACTGCCCTCTTCCTCCCATTCAGTGATTACAGCCAGAAGAAGGCTGATCTCGAAGGACCTGTCCTATAAAACTCTTCCAGTCAGATACAGGTGTGTCTCATGGCAGGTGGACCAGGCCTTAAATAGCACATGCTTGAAGAGAGAGAGAGAGAGAGAGAAAGAAAGGGAGAGAGAGAAGACATGCTCGTTGTGCTGCCTTTGGTTAATATCATTTGAGAGCAGAATATGTTATTGTGCCATTTCCAAACAAGCTGTAATTTTGACAAATTATGAAAAAGGTGTGAAAATATTATTTAATTGTGTGTATTTAGAATACATAAAATGCTGTTAAAATTGTTATTTTCATCGCAGCATGCTATTTATCACAATACAATTTTTGTAATATAAAAATATTATTGACATTTTACTAATTTAAATTATTATTTTATTTCAATTATTTAAAATATCTGGATCATTATGACCAGTGTTTTTATTACCTAAATGCAAAATCAAGCTGAAATAAATTAAAATATAAATATTAGATGGAAAACTTAGGAGCTAGTACTTAAATTACTAAAACTGAAAATAATAAAAAAGTTATATAAAAATATTTTTAAAAAACTATGAAAATGACAAAAGCACTTAACAAAATTACTAAAACGTAAAATAACATTAAGATGAAAACTGAAAATATAAAAATAAAGTTCAAAATATGAATAAATACTATAATAGTATTATAGTATAATATAAGTAATAGTAAAATAACACTGATTATGATGAAAATTATGTGAGAATTTGGGGGAAATTCGTCTTCATGCAAAATCTAATTTAATTATTTTTTGTTGTTGTTGTTTTTTTAGTTTGGGATGAATTGTAAGTCAGGCAAAGAAGTCAATCAATTATTCCTAAAATGTTAAAAATGTATTTTTTACCACCTTCGTTTCCATCACCCAATGCTATTATACACAATACAATACATCATTTGAGATGTTGTGGATATTACACTGTGGTGAGAATTTACTTTGAGAGAAAACAAAATATATACATGTATATACACTGTTGGACATTGTGTACAAATTAAAGGTGGGGTAAGTCATATTTCAGAAACACTCTTTGGAAGTTAGTCTGCCAGCTAGTGAGAGTTGTGCAGGTAAACCACTGCGCACTGACGACCGCTAGAGAATGTGGTGTTTAGCGTCATTGTTAGTGCACTCACCTCGCCTGCCAGCAGCGATTAGGGTTCGAGACTGACTCGGAGCAGGGTGGTTAGGATTGGAGGGTGAGTTTTGGAGGCGGAGCAATGAAGAGAGGGGTGGGTGTGTTTGTTTGGTTTGATTTCAAATATCAACAATGTCCAACAGTGTTTTTGAAATATGGCTTACCCCACCTTTAATTAGGAGAGTTTTAATAGTTTTTAGTGCTAGTTGAAAAACCACCCATATTTTCCATGAGCAACACACATCGGTCTAGAACATGTGAGCGGAGTGGAGTGACAGCGGTTTTTCCTCCCTGCTAAAAGTTTATGATAATCACTCCATTGCAGATCCACTCCAGATTTTCTATTTTTCTGCTCGCCGATGTGAAAAAAAACCATCAGCACCGCTCACATACTCTGGTCTGGAATGCCGTAAACACAAGCAGAGTGATAAATAATGTGAAAAAAACCAACAAAACAATTTGATGCTATTATGATTAGTGTCAGCACTTGCTCGGCCAATCAAATTAAAGGACCAGCAGAACCAGCGATATGCAATATATCATCAAATATTTGATTATTTTAGATTATATAGGTAATATTTGATTAAATATTTGATTATTTAACATTACATGATAGTCCCTTGGAATCCTGTTTGAAAGCAGTTTCCTGTTTCTGTTGAAGTCACTGACACAGCTGTCTTCAGTATAGCCAGAGAGAGTTTTAAGGCAAACAGCAGTTCTCCTGTAGTATGTCAAGTTAATGTTCGATTAGTCATGATCAATTTCTGGAAGCCAAACAGTGTACCTTCAGATGGTGGGAGGTTGTTAAGGAGCTCTTTGCTGACTGTGTTCTTAATTGATGAAGAGTGTTGTGTAATTGCCTGCAGTGGATGATGTTTAATCTGCTAATAATGTCAGTGAATGATATTAGCAGGAGGTTGTAGACTAATTAAAATGACAGACCCCTTTGCACAGTCTGGGGTGAACCTTAACAACCTCTTCTGTTCTTACTCGCTGTGCTTACTCTACCACTAAAGCCTTGTGCTGATCTCAAAAGCGTGCGGAGGTTGCCATGGAGAACTTGCAAATTAAAAGAGGCTCAGACTAGATTGACCTCAAAAATGGGACAAATTAAAGAAATGTTCAAGGCTCAATGCAAATTAAGCTTTATTGACAGCATTTCTGGGATACCGTCAATTACCACAGAATATTATTTTGACTCATCCCTCAGTCCCCTTTGTTAAAAAATGCAATTACAGTAATAGGCCTATACTTACTATGAGAGTACATGGGGCCAGTCAAAAAACATAAAACACTAATTATTGCTACAAGACTCACAAGACCTGGTTCATTCATAGTATCAAGCTTTCATACACAACCTACAATACACCTAATTAATATTCATGACCTATTCATTCATAATAGTATATGTCATGTTTTGTCTTTGGTTTGGTTTCGTTATCCTATTGGACTTTCAGTTACCTGTTTCCTGTGTTGCCTTGTTCCCGCCAGTCATTAGTTGCTATGGACACTCATTTAACAATCATACCTGTTAGTCTTTGAGTTAATCATCATTGTGTATTTAAGTTCGTTGTATGGTATTTTCATGTGTTATATGTTGCCTTCTTTCCTGTGGATTACTTGAGTTTGTTTTACTTAGTAAATACTTTAGTTTTTTAACCTTTTGGCATCTTGATCATCTCCTAGAACGTTAAAAAAAAATTGTTATAAAATGGATAGTTCCGGCCCTTGATTCTGATTGGTTGAGCCGCGTTCAAAGCCATTGTAAAATTACCGAAAACATACAGCTGACCGCATTACATAAGTATCACTGCGCCACTGAATGTGTATGTTGCTAGAAACCACTCTTAGCAACGTAAACACATATTTGTTCTCTATTGATTTTGTTCATTGAAGCTAACTGCATTATGTAGAAAAGTATTGTGAGAGAGATATCGAGTGACCGGGTGTATTACCTGCATTCAAATTTAGCATTTTCCTTCAGGTCAGTCCTATGTTCATAATAAACAATCCGTTTGAATGTCTGCTGCGATCTTGTCCTTTTAACATTTAATGGGTTTTCCCGTGCCCTGCTGACACTGACAGCGCTAGTCAAAGCATTTGTCATTTGCGTTTTGTTCCTTGTTCACAACAAGTTTCAATATAAAAGTCTTTGCGACTGAATGACTCACTCATAAAGACAATCTTTGCCACCATCTAATGGCGTAATAAATGTAACTTCTGTTGCTGTTCACAGTCAGGGATTATTTTTTTCTAGCAGAAGAAAGCCTTGTAATGATTTTACTTCATTAAAGTTGCATTGATACATATTTTTTGGCTTTAATATTTGTATTATGTGGTAACCATTTTATAAAAGCAATAAGCCCCGTGAAGCCGTGGTTTACAGTGAATTTATAACAGCTAAGGGGGTTTTAGGCATTCCGCTCCATGTTGTGCCTAACAACGCGCCTGTTATAAATTCACTGTAAACCACGGCTTCATGGGGCTTGCTTTATTAAAAAAAAAAATTTAATTAAAGAAAAAGATAGTTTTATATTTATTTATTTGAATTATAAAAATACAATTCAATTATATATTTACATCACACCAAAATTCTAATTCAAAAGCCAAATCTTTATTATTGTAGGATTTGTAATTTCACATGCCTTGTTGTGATAGAGTTTCATTTATTGCAATTAAACCCAATTATCTAACACTCCAATTGTCAAAGATAACAGCACCATATTCAGTACTGCACTGATATTTGTTCACTCTGACATAATGCAAGAGGCCGCTGAAAGCTTTTCGTGGGCTGAACTGAATTCACTCTTCCTGAAGATCAATATCTTTCAAATCAATGTAGAGACACATTACTCTCTAGATCCTTATACTGATTATATCTTTCGCTAATGCGCTTACCTCTGCCATTTGAAACTCAAAAGCTATTTGGTTGCTGTGCATATTTTCCTAAAGTGTCTGTGGTCTGGCAGTAATGTGTTCCTGTACCTATGATGCAATTTACTGCATTCATTACTTGTTTTATACTGTATGCCAATGCTGTATTGATTATACAGTGAGTCTCCACATTAATTCAATGCTAAATATTTAACATATCCATTACCTCATTGATAATTTATATACACTTGCTTGGAATTAAGAGAACTATATATAAAGGTTTAATCTCACTATAGTTCAACCCAAAATCAAAAGAAATATATTTTGCAAAATTATATTGATTTTGAAGCCATTAAGATTTTAGGAGCATTAAGATTCATTGCATTGTGACATTCATGTTGTTCATGACGATTACTGTAATTAAAAAAAATATATATTAAGATATGATTAGAGTTCACATTATGTCATAATTTTGCAAAGAAATGCTGTGTGTGTGTGTGTGTGTGTATGTGTGTGTGTGTGTGTGTATGTATATATATATATATATGAAATATATTGTTTATAGATATATATGATCTATCCATCTGTCTATAAACAGTATGATAAATATATCATATTGAATAAATATATATTGATAAATATATCATATAAACCAAACCCTAATCCTACCCTAATCCTATAGTAAATACATATAGTTAATTATTATTACTAAGTAATAATATTAAATGTATAATTACACTGTAACACGGACACCTTAAAATAAAGTGTAACCTTTCTTTTTTTGAAGAAAAATGTCTGTGACATACAGAGTACAGAGAATGCAGTATCTCTATATATCTCTGACTAAAGCTGTTTATATGTCTGTGTAGATCCTGGCTAATATCATCATCTTCATCTGTGGAAATGTGGCGGGAGCCTATCACAAACACCTGATGGATTTGGCTCTTAAACAGACGTACCACGACACCTGCAACTGCATCAAGTCTCCCATCAAACTGGAATCTGAGAAGCATCAGCAGGTATGACGAGAGGGATGCACAGATTGCCTGTACCACGTTGTTTTCAAAGAATGGATAAACAGTGCTGAACTGCGTGATGCCCGGTCCTTCAGGGAACAGGACGTTAGTGTAGGCCTCGTTTGGGGAGGTTTTGGATAGGTTTGAGCGTGAGTCATTCCTGCAGCTGTATTGAAGAGATCATTATATCACCACAATGGGCGGCTAATATTCGAAGGCAGAGGGGGCTGAGAGTTACATTGTCCCAAAATAGCTTTGTTTCCCCCCCAGCACTCTGTTTCCTGTTGGATACGGGTGGGGCGGAAGTCTGTACAAGGCCTCACTCTTGCCGGGGTTAGTTTTGCTTATTGCTGTTTTGTGTGAAATAATGATAAAGTGTTTCTCAATGGCGATGGCTGAGTGAGTGAAATATGAGCAGTGAGATAAAGGCAGATCGCTGGCGGCACTTATGCTCCATCAGGAATTATCACTCTCACTCTGTGAAATATCAGCCTGTTGAGCACATGCCCCCGGCTCCATTGTTCTATGAATGTTATCAGAATTGTGTTTTTGGCTTTCCTGGAAAAACAATTACAGAGCACAAGGCAAAGACAATGTTTCACGCACTCGCTGCGCAACATGATTAAATCTTGGATGTATGTTCTGTGTACTGTGAGAATGGAGCTCTTCAGTCAGTTTTTCAACTGCTGGTTCTTTCTGCCTTATTGTAAAACATGTTGGAGCATTTCCTTCATTTACCTCCTGTGGGGCTGCTCACTGTTTGGTCATTCCAATCAGAACATTAGTTCAGCACAGACCATCAGCCTAATTACGGATATGCTTCATTTTACATTTCAAGGTTGAATAAAACATTACCTTTGAAATATATTTTGTGATTAGAAGAGTTCAGGTTTGAAAAAGCACAGCACCAGATTTGATAACCCCTAAACTAGACTGATACTCAAATTTTTACTCATGAATGATACCTTAAAGCTGCTGTCCGTAACTTTTTTTTTTGCTTAAAAATAATCCAAAATCAATTTGTGAGCAAGTACATAACCAGCCAGTGTTCAAAGCGATCTTCTTACCATTGTAATAATGTTTTCTAATTCGGGTGCTACTGGTAGGTTTCCGTGGGAAATTTGAGCTTGCCGCCGTTCATCTTTGCATCATTATGTCACGTCTGTTTACATAAAAAACGAGTCCCAGCTAGTAGGCTATATCATGTGAGGATGCTGACGGTGGCGGATCATTTATAGCCTTTTCTCACAGCAGCTGGAATAATTAAAATGATCATTTTGATGGCGGATTGTATGGAATGAGATTAGAGATTAGACTGTACAGAATTTGAAATCTACAGGTAACACTAATACACACTAAATACACATAGTCACGCAATGCTGATGTTGTTAACATTAGCAATTTGAGAACAAAGTATAACAATAATAATAATTTGCATGGTTTGATGTGATATGAGCTAAGCGATCATTAGATTTAATCACCATTGGTAGCGCGATTTATTGTAATGCTTTTTTTACTCAGTTGGTCAGAACAAAAGTGGCAGATTTGTTACTTACTTGTTCAGATGACATTTTCCGGTGAAAATTCTTATTTTGGTCATAGTTCCAAGACTACAATCTGTGATTCCGAAGTACCTCTACAGTATCCACCAGTGTGGTGACTGACAGCCACACATGCTCCTCAAAACATTAGATTAATTGGCACTGAGATGCCGTGCCGATGCACAACCCATGTAAAGATGATAATTCCGCAAATAACTGCAATTACAGGTTTCGAACAGAGGTGGTGACAAAGAGGCAAAACTTACGGACTGCAGCTTTAAATCATGCGGTTTGTTGAGAAGAGTTTGTTTTATCTCGAATCTTGTATATATTTAAAAGTAAAAAAAAGTCAAACATTTAATGTTTTAATGTAACAATTTTTGAACAATTAATAAATGTATAAAAAAAATTAAATTTAAAAAGTGACACCTGGTAAAAGTAAAAAATGTAAAATCATTACCAACATATTTCAATAATATATTAACATGTGAACTTCGACAGCCTTAAAGTACATTTTAGAACATCTTTTTTTTTGTCTCTCAATTGTTTTGTGGTTTGAAAACCACTGAATCAGAATTCATAAAATCATAGACTTGAAGGTGGGCACTTTTGACTTGGGCTAGGAAGCAACCACCTAGCAACACCCTAAAAATCACACAGAACCCCTTAGCAACCCCACATAAACAACTATCCACACCACCACAATATTCACATCCACATTTTCTTCAAACTAAAAATCTCTAAATGATGTGCTGCATTTGTAATCTAGTCCTGTGGTTTTGGTAATATTTCATGACTTACAATAGAATGCCCAAAAAGAACATCAAATTTTGCAAATTAATATTTCTGTGCTTTAACAGAGCAGAAATCATACTACTTTATACTGTAGCCAAAGAACCACAATGAATTAATGACATCATTTCCTTTAGCAATCACTCCCCCAGACCACAGCAGTATACTTGAACCCATTAGTGTGGACAACCTGCTTTGATTTGCCTCTTTTTTTGATAATAATACATTAATGGACTGTTATTTAAAAGCACTTACATCTTTCTCTGTCTGAGCACAACAGTAAAATGTGTTTAAATAATGTCACCTTTTTCCTGCTGTCACAATCAGCACATGGCCATTATTTTGTTTTCTTTTATTTGACCTTCATTAAGCAGGGTGGCCTCTGAAGGGAAAACAAAGAAAATGAGGAAGAGTGACAGGATAATAAAAAGAGAAATTAATGGACTTTTCATATCTCAAACACAATCCCATTTTATATTTCACAATGTTCATAATTTTCTTTGGGTTATTTATTCACTGTAACCCTGTGCTAACCCTCTTTTAATTGTGAATAATTGCTTAACCCATGGTCAAAAATGGATTTAATTAGTGCTTGACTAATATGGCTGATGCTAATATGATGTCTAAAGAAAAGGGTGGCTGAAATAATAAAATAATATCGGAAATAAATATAGAATAAAATTTAAAAGCATATAGGCAAACAAATTCTATATGTTCTTCAGTAGAATCACATATGTTTCTTTTACAATCAGGGTAGTTCATTAGTGGCAGGAGACATCTGTTACACTGCTATGATTCAATCTGTTCATCCTCCTCAGTTTTCATTTTTCTCTAATTTTCTGTCTCTCAATACACCAGCCATCCATCATTTGTTATAAAAAAATGTTATTTGTTCTAAATAACATATTACCATACTGCTTGTACTTGTACTTCATTGGTATGTAGAATAGTGTGAAGAATATGCTATTTTTTCTGTATGCACAGAATATCTGGATGACCTAGTACAGAAAACAAGAACAGAGCACACTGTTCTGAGTACTGTATCCCACAATGCAGTGCAGCCAACTTAATCTTCCATTTTTGGTGAATATAAATTTTAAAAGAACAGCATTTATTTGAAAAAGAATTCTTTTGTAACATTTTAAACGTCTTTGCTGTCACTTTTGATGAATTTAAAGTATTTCTTTTTTCTTTTAAATGTTAGTGTATCACGGTTTTCGCAAAAATATTAAGCAACACAACTGTATTCAGTATTGGTAATAAGAAGAAATGTTTCTTGAGCAGCAAATCAGCATATTAGAATGATTTCTGAAGAATCATGTGACACTGAAGTGATAATGCTGAAAATTCAGTTTTTACATCATATGAATAAATTACATTTTAAAATATATTCAAGTTGAAAACAGTTCTTTTAAATTGTAATAATAAGTGATAAATTATAATCTTAATTATTCAAAACTTTTGACCAGTTTATCAATAATTAGATTTTGAATTAATTTACAAACATAGCAACCATTCAAAGGAATGGCGTATAACTATCCTTCTCTATGCGACCAATAGGAACGTCTTTTGCTGTCCCTGCTGCCCGCCCACATTGCGAGAGTGATGAAGGCAGAGATCATTCAGAGGCTGAAGGGTCCTAACTTCGGCCAGGCGGAAAACACCAACAATTTCCACAACCTCTATGTTCAGAGACACACCAATGTAAGGTAGGACTTATGACACACATACTAGAATATCTGTGTACTCAACTGATTTATTTTAGGCAGCCTAGAAAATATATAAATATATATCCTATACACAGCACCTGCTTTCACTGAGCCGTCCTACCCTCAATAGATCCTGTCAAACCATCCTGCCCTCCTTCAGTCTGCACACAAAAAACAAGCTATTCATCAACCTAGATACAAGGAGCTCTCATCTAAAAGAGCCTAGACATTTTTGTATTCTTCTATTAAAAATTAAAAACAAACACAATCTTCTGCTATATAGGGCAAACCTTTGAAGAGACTCTTCATCAAAACTTAAATGTAATTTGGTAATTATATTGAAGGACAAGTAGTCCTTTGCTGTTATTAAAGCAATACTGCTATCTGCTTCAAAGCGGTTCTCCTTCCCCTATAATTTCCTTTTCATTTTTTCAGTAACTCTTTCTGAATGGTACGTCGATACGTCAACAAGTTAATGACTTTATGAGTCATTTGAATCATTTAATTTAACTGATTAGTTTAAAAACTGATTCATTTAGGAATGAAACAAGTGACTTTTTATGAATTAGTCATTGAATTATTCACTCAATGATTCACATTTACTTATCCATTTCATTCAAAAATACAGATTAATTTAGGGGCTAATTAAGTGATTGTCTTTATGAGTGAGTCATTGAATTGTTCCCTCAAGTTATTAATTCATTCAGTAACACCACTACTGTGTGTTGCTCGGAGATATAACAGTTAATTCGGCTGTGGCTTTGTTTCAAACTCTTTTTTGGGGGGGCTGAGAAAAACAAAAAACAAAATAGCTGCTAATATTATATCTGAAATGTAAGTTTCTCTGTATTAATTTCTGGTTTATTGAACTTTTGTATAAGTGCAGTATCACACTATCATGATTTTGGTTTAAATAGCAGCACAACAGTGTGTTTAAGGATGTTTAGATATTTTTTACACAAGACAAATGCTTATTAAGAAAATAATTATTTGCAAGGTGTGTATTATTTGCAGTGCAAAAGAATCAATTCATGCTCTTTACCAGTTTGCATATGTCTCCTTTTGAGTTTTCTTGAACATTTTCCACAGCATTCTGTATGCAGACATTGTTGGATTCACACGTCTGGCCAGTGACTGTTCACCTGGAGAGCTAGTCTACATGCTCAATGAGCTCTTCGGCAAATTTGACCAGATAGCCAAGGTATCATAAGTCCTAACAGGCATAGGAGACACTAGAACTGTACTTTATAGTAAAGTAGTGGCTAAAAGTGATGTCGGCCTAGGAAAATTGACATATTAATCCTATATTCAAATATTATTAAAAATCTGTTAAAGATTTTGTAAGCATATTGCATAGTTGTGCTTGGAGTAAACAAAGCTTGTGTGGACTTAATTTTTGGACAGGCTGTCATACAAAGAAATTATGAATACATGCAAAAGCAAGAGAGAACCAACAAAATATTAAAGGGTTAGTTCACCCAAAAATGAAATTTCTGTCATTAGTACTCACCCTTGTGTCATTCCAAACCTGTAAGACCTTTGTTCATTTTCGGAACATAAATTAAGATATTTTTGATGAAATACTGAGCCGGCGTTCAGACGTAAACACGGAAGCACTGAACTGCATTCACTGCATCAACTGCGTACGAGTCTGACATGGTAAAGAAGAATTTGTTGAATAAAGTTATTTTTGCTTTGTTTTTGCGCACAAAAAGTATTCTTGTCACTTCATAACATTAAGGTTGAACCACTGTAGTCACGTTAACTATTTTAACGATGTCTTTAGTACTTTCCTGGACCTTGAATGATGGTAATTACGTTGCTTTCAATTGGGGATAAAAAAACCTCTTGGATTTCATCAAAAATATCTTAATTTGTGTTCCGAAGATAAACGAAGGTCTTACGGGTTTGGAACGACATGAGGGTGAGTAATAAATGACAGAAATTTCATTTGTAGGTGAACTAACCCTTTAATAACTGATTATGTTGTAGTCAATATATGTTTTTTCCTGTGAGCTTTTTTTTTTCCTGTACAGAATGTAATGTATACTATAGTGCTGTCTAATTTGGTTTGTTTGATGCAGGATAACGACTGCATGCGGATCAAGATTCTGGGCGACTGCTATTACTGTGTGTCAGGTCTGCCGGACCCTTTGCCTGACCATGCCAAGAACTGTGTGAAGATGGGGCTGGACATGTGTGAAGCCATCAAGTAAAAGAACACACTGTTTTTCTCAAACATACACAATTATTACACAGCTCTCTGAAATACTACACTGTGTTCCAAATTATTATGCAAGTGACATATCAGTAGGATTCCAGTACAATAAACATTCAGATTTTAGTTTTTCAAAGAAAGTGTTTGTTGTTTCTCCATATCTTTTTAGATAACTGGTATCAATCTCAGACAGCTTTGTTAAATAGTTTGCCAGGTCTACTTAAGTAAATGGAAACCCTACTTAAAGATGTTGTTCCACATTATTAAGCAAGTCACAGTTCTCATGCAATATGGGGAGGAAGAAAGATCTTTCTGAAGATGAAAAGCATGACATGGTGCAATGTTATGCAAAAGGCATGAAAACAACTTATTTTGTGTGAAAACTGAGTGGAGATTATCGAACTATCATAAGATTTGTGAGTAATTTACTGAGTCAGATAAAGGCTGATCAAAAAAAAAAATTAATTGTATTAAAAGGACAGCCATTGTTGAGCAGCAAACAGGTATTTGAAGCTGCTGGTGTCTCTGGAGTCTCAAGAACCTCTCCATGCAGGCTGGCAGTTATGCGTAAAGTTGCATGTCAGCCACCTCCAACCAAAGCTCACAAAGAGAAACGTTTACAGTGGGTGTAAAAATACATTTTCAGACAGTTTTATTTCCGTGGTGTTTTTTGCCACAGCATGGGATAGTGCATTGTCCTGAATGAAAATCCTTTTATTTCAAAAGGCACTATCCTTCTTTTTATAACATAGCAGAAAATGGTCAGCTATAAACTCCACATATCTTTCAGAAGTCAATTTGACACCCTCAGAGACCGTAAACGGACCTTCCATCTCACCTCCCAATATTCCATTCCAAATTATCACTAGCTCCTTGCTGATGTCGCAGTCTTGCTGGAACATGGTGGCCACTCACCAACCATCCGAAAATCCATCCATCTAGATCATCCATTGTAGTATGGCATTCGTCAGTGAATAAAACCATTTAAAAATGAGTCTTCATGTATTTCTACACCCACTGTAAACGTTTCTCTTTGTGAGCTTTGGTTAGAGGTGTCTGAAATGCAACTTTACACACAACTTTATTTACAACTTGTGCTGTAAATTACTCACAAATCTTAGTTCAATAATTATTAATAATTGATAAATTATTGATACCGGTTATCTAAAAAGATATGGAGAAATAAAAGAAACAGACACTTTCTTTGAAAAACTAAAATCTGAATGTTTATTGTACTGAAATCATACTGATATGTCACTTGCATAATAATTTGGAACACAGTGTAGATTCTAATTGGTCAATCACAGCAATCTGGACTAAAATATATTTGTATAACTGCTAAATAGTCTAACTGATCTTTGTTTCAGGACGATTCAGCTGTGCTATTTAAATGTCTGTGCAAATACGGTGTAAAATTCAGTCTTGATTTAACCAAAACTGGTAAGGCATACAATGCCTTACGGTTGCCTGAGGTTGCTAGCCTGTGGGACACTTTTCAGGGTATCCCATTAGCCAGTGCCTATCAGGGTTTATTTTGAGATAATGCACATTATCCCTTACATATTTTTCTGATTCTTCATTACATCAAAAAGACCCATTGAATTGTATCTGCTACAAAGTCTTAAAACCACTACACATGAGCTGTTTGTCACAATATGCCCTTTCATCATCTACCAGGGACCATTTCTGTGTATTTTTTCCCATGGTGTCTGTCTTTTCAAGCACTACTCTCTGAGGCTGAAATAACCTGCATACTCAAGAGGTTCAGATGTGTGAGATTGTTGAAACCCACACATTCTCCTTTTCCTTTATTTTTTCCATCTCAAAGTGCAGCCCCTTTTTCCAGTCCCTTTCACAATTCCTCACCCATTCTTCATTCTTCCGCTCTTCTGCTACACATTCATTCTCTGTAACGTTATTGCAATTTTCTTTCTTTCACACACACACAAATCCATTTGAGGAGGTAATTGAGGACCCTTTCCAACATGTATTTTCCAACATGACATAGCTCAGGCTGAGGGGCTCCTAGAACTAAGAATGGTGTGTGACAGGTACACTGAAATATGTCAGCAACACATACCTCCAGAGGTGCCATGCACCTTTTTTTTAAATTAATTAATTAATTTATTTGTTTGTTTGTTTGTTTGTTTTGTTTTGTTTTTTATTTTGAGGGAGCACCAGTTTTGTTTTGTTTTGTCAACAACACCCACATACCTCCAGAGGTGCCATGCACAATATTTTTTTTTTTTTTTTTTTTCTCTTTGTTTTTGAGGAGCACCAGTAGCTGTGTTTTGGTTTTTTTTGTTGTTTTTTTGTTTTGTTTTTTGACTTCGTCAACCAGTTTTACCAGAAAGGACATGGATTTGTTGCAGGTGAAGCATGGTTATACTTCTCTACAAACTAGACCAGAACCAAACTAGCATAATCCAGCCTGCATAAAAAATCATGCTGGCCTAAACTGCTCTTTGCAGCTGGGAAAACGTAACATTAAAGCTGCCTTATCTGAAACACAAGATGTTTTGTGTGCTGAATGAATATATACACAGGCACCAGACATACTCCCTCAGAAACCAACATGTACCGCCGCAATCCTGGCACCTTCTGATATTTACTTTGCTATAAATATTTCTGGTGTTAAGCTATGTCATTGAAACATGGTACTGTTTCAGTCATTTCAAAGGATGGAGGGAGAGACTAAATTGTGTATGTTCTGTAAAAAATATCTTTCATGACACTGGGAGAAAACTTGCTTTATTTACATATAATACTAGTAAGAATCAGTCAAGAGTGTCTAGTATTGTTTATTATGATTTTAGTATGATGTTTATCATGACCTTTTGATTCAAAGGTTGATGCTTAAATGCTTAAGTTTATAATTTTTATTTTTTAGACAATTTTTATAATGGCTGTCAATTGATTAAAAATGTATATCGAAATATTGACATAGCATGCTGATTAAGTAATCAAATTTATCACAAATACAACACAGAAAATCTCCTAAATAAAGATAAGTCAAAGACACTATTATTGCAGATGTGTAATATTATACATTTTTTAATTATTTTTAAATGTGCAATTACATACTCTAGATGGCGCAGGCTGATAGGTCTAACTCGTTTGGTAGCGATCACATCATTATCTACATAGCACAGCCGATTGGTTGTTGTTGCATCAGTGGCCAATGAGCTTCGGCTCATTATTCAAACAAATACCAGTAGCGTTTGCTGTTAGCAGTCTGTAGCGCGCTTTCAGAAACCCTCCACCTTCCCCAGCTCCACCTGTGTAGATCTGTTATGGGTGTTCATTCATGTATGTTACATGTGCAGCAACAGCAGCATGTCTTACATGCTCACAGCAATGTCTGTGAATGTATTCGCGTAGCAGATCTATTCTGCTAAGACCAAATACATTAACATTATCCATTACCATGCCAGTCTCTATTACCATACCAATCTCATGACAGAAATAGTAATAGTAAAGAATGAGCAGGTGTGTTCAAACCTTTAATACTGTACCTGTTATTTTAGGAAAGTGAGAGATGCCACCGGGGTTGACATTAACATGCGTGTTGGAGTGCACTCTGGGAATGTTCTCTGCGGTGTGATTGGCCTCCAGAAATGGCAGTATGATGTTTGGTCACATGACGTCACCCTGGCCAATCACATGGAGGCAGGGGGTGTACCTGGGTAAGATAAGCATATGACTTTTGTTTTTCCCCATTTCAGGTTTTTCACATATTTGCTACAAGTGCTATTATGCTTATGGAGGGTTCTTGACGTTAATAGAAATGCTCTTTTGAGAGCACAATGAATGTGCTTTTGTGCTACTAATGAATGTTCTGTTGAATAACCCAAAAAAATAAAATAACAAACGCAAAGGGCTACATTCATTTTTCAGATCTTAACTCTATTGTATCTGCAGGCTTTGGAACATTTGTGAAATACTCATGTAATGCACCTGTTTTTGTGAAGTGTCCTTTCATTTGCCAGCCTGTAATAGTTGTGTGCTCCTCTCCAGACGGGTTCACATCTCTTCTGTAACATTGGAACATTTGAATGGGGCATATAAAGTCGAGCCAGGCAACGGACAAAACAGAGATTGTTACCTGAAAGAGCATGGCATCATCACATACCTAGTCATCAACCCGAAGGTAAAAAAAATGACACATGCAGTCCAGCTTTCACATGTTTATAAATAACTAGACATTTACATTTTCTGAGGAAAATAGTCGTGCTAGAGTGTTCTGGGTGGTTTCTTACTGGCCCAATTGATGTTAGGGGTTTAGAACAAATCCATTATTTTAACCTTTTTTTCCAGCTAATTTCCAGAAAATAATCTATTTTCATAAATAACAAAATTATGAATAACAAAAATAATCAATTTATTACCCAGAAAACGAGTTAAACAAAAGCATTAATCATAGCCAAACAAACCTGCTGTATGATATTTAATAAATCATATCACAATATGTCTAGTTATTCAGTTCACCTTTTGCACTAATTAGCATAATTACACTATTTAGACTTTGCAGTTACACAAATGTGACTTTGTGGTCATATGTGACAACCCTGGGAGGACTGTTTATCAAAACTCAAGTTCAAGTGAACGGGCATCTAGACCCAGAAGATTCCAGAATGTCCATCCATTGAGATGTGTGTGGGCTTTTCAGCCCACAGATATCATAATGCCTGGCATCATATATTCAAATAACAATGGCTATTCTTTTATTTATCCAGTGCTTTATTTACTTTTCAACAACGTGTTTGCTTTGCCCGAGGTAACAAAAGCAGCAAATCTTTCTCATAAGAGACTCGTACATTTATTTCTGTTCGGTTTGAGCCTCTCGGCCCTCTTATCATAACAACCCACTGCACACCCACTCCCTCCACATTCCCATTATGATGACTGAATTTGAGTTTGGAGGGCTTTTGCTTGTTTGTTTAGTTGTTCTCTTTTCTTTTTTCACCCTGTTGTTTAGTTGATGCCAATTTGCATTTTTTGTTTTATTTTAATGAACGATGGCCATCAAGTTAAGTTGGTGTCAAGTAAACCACATATTTGAGAGAGCCTCTGTTATCTTATATACTATAGCAGGGGTTTTCTACCTTTTGGTGTCAAGTACCCTCAAATATGACAAAGAGACCCATTCCTAAAATACATATTCATTCATGTACGTATAAAGCCCACCTTCCCATTTTCAGGTATAAAACCCCATTTATACTGTGTGATAAGACAAAATTAATTTTGTTTTCAAAATTAATGAAATTTATATTGTCACTGTACTAAAGCCAGAGACAATTATTAAAATATTATCTGGAAAATATTTACTTTGTAGTTGACAGAATACCTTTTTTATACCCATTAGTATTGTAAAATGTTTAAGCCTGAATAGAAACATTTTCAGCTCAATTCAGATATTTTTTTTTTTTTTTTTACAGTAGGCTAAATATCATTCCAAACAGTGTTAAGAATTGAGTTAAACATATTTAGTAAATAAATTTTCCCCATAGCACCCCTTTACGCTTTTCAGACCCCAGTTAGAAAACCCATGTAATATTTACTTCATAATTTCACTAATCATCCCATGTTCCTGTGCACTAATGGAATCTGAATCATAATTTGGTACCATAATTTTCTTCTTAAAGATATCAAATAATAATATTTTATGAATCTGCATACAATCAAAAGGCCCCAGTTCTAGGACCTTATTTGTATCTTTACAGATTCTTGGAATGTTCATATTTGATTTCATTAGGATTCTTTGGGATTGGATCCAAATCATGATAATAAATTCATTAGAAATTTCAGTCCTGTACACCAGTGGCTTACAACAGGTTTTTGCTTCAGGACCCAGATTTTACATTGGACATCAAGCTGTGACTTGGCACAGTACCATAATCATTTAGCATCCAAAAGAGAAACAGAAATGTCCAGAAAATCAGTATCAGATCATGTAATACATTTGATTAAAAAATGTATTACAAAACACACCTGTAACCCACCATTTCGATACTTCAGTAAATTTTTTTTTTACAACAGAGTTTTTTTTATTTCTGTGCTCTAGCCTGTAACACATCCATTTAAACTTATACTTCATGTTATGGTGTTACTTAGGCAGAAAAACGGAGTCCCCTGCTACCCCCTCGTCTTCGCCCCAGTCTGGATGGAGCCAAGATGAGGGCATCTGTCCGCATGACACAGTACCTTGAGTCCTGGGGAGCAGCCAAACCGTTTGCTAACCTCCACCATCGAGACAGCATGACCAATGAGAATGGCAAGATCAACACACACGTGAGTCAACCTGAGCACATGGAAAGAAAACAGTGATTATGATTCAAGATTTAAATGGTGATCCCAGTCATCAGGGCTAGCTAGCTTGTACTTAAAGCACTTAATAGCACTTCATTTTTTCTTACAGGACGTGCCATTGGGGCAGTACAACTTTCAGCAAAGGTCTGAAAGGTCTGTTTTTTTTTTACTGTTTATTGCTTTATATAAAAAAAAAAAAAGCAAAAATCTAAATTCAAGTGAATAACCTTTCAGAACATTCACACTGACCTCATCTGCATTTCTATGGTTGTTTGAAGTCTCTCTCCTTTTTCCTCTCCAATCCCTTTCAGAACAAAATCGCAGAAGAAGAGATTTGAAGAGGAGTTGAATGAAAGAATCATTCGCACTATTGATGGCATCAACTCACAGAAGTGAGCATCCATAATGCTCTGCATCTTGTCCAACTCATGAATTCTCTGCAGAACAGCACAAGAAATAGCCAATGATAACAAGGGTCAAGTCTGACACCACAGTGAAAATCTGGGGTTCAAAATCTAATTTATACCTGGAAAAAAGTTTTATAAAACGTGTAAAACAAATATGTATTCACAAATTTATTAAATAATTAAATCAAAACATAATTTTAAAATAATTAAAATAAATTATTTATATTTAATTACATTAGTGGTCTCAGATTTAGACCCTGATATAACATTTATTTGTCAATTCATTTCACTTCCAGAGCCTTTCCTGCATCAGTGCCACCAAAGAAGCTATTATAATAGTGATTCACCTTGACAATGAGAATTTAATTGATAATAAATTACCTTATTTATGCTTTCTTTCCAACAGACAGTGGCTGAAGTCAGAGGACATTAAAAGGATATCTCTGTTCTTTCACAATAAGACACTCGAAAAAGAGGTACATCCCTTCTTGAGATGTGGTATGTGCCGTTGAATGACTAACACTGTAGGTGCTTCATTGTGGAGAGAAAAACACATCAGAATCAGAACTAAGTCAATTAAAACAAAGACATATAGAAAAAACATAAGAGCTCTGACATTTCATTTCTTTCTTTTTCTTTCTTCTAACAGTACAGAACCACGACTCTGCCAGCCTTCAAGTACTACGTCACCTGTGCTTGTCTCATTTTCTTCTGCATCTTTATAGTGCAGGTTTTAGTCTTGCCCAAGTAAGTACCATCTCCGCGATATCTTTCAAGTATGTCATTGTCTTTCACGACGCAATTACGCACACAACCACTGTCTCCCACAGCACTCAGACCTAGTGACACATAATAATATTACAACATCTACACAATTGAGAGAAAATAAGCAATGATATTTAATGGGATGATGGGTACATCAATGCCTGCCTGAAAAAGACAGTCCAAAGCAGACAGTTATAGATTTTTTTTTTTAATCAGAGGCCAGTCTTGTTTGGAAATTGTCTTCTTTTGTATGAAGTCAGACAGAAAAATCTATGCAAGATGTCACCCTAATTTACTGCTCATGTTGACTGAGAACACATTCACAAGAGCCGAATGCTTTTCTCAAGCTGTGTTCTCACTTCCCGACATTGATTTTATATCACATTTATGGTGATATATGGCACCACAAAGACTGGAGATAAACGTTTATGTTCCAATATTCAAATAGCCATTGAATTACTGATGCCTGCTTAGGCTTATTCAAATCCCTAACCCTATACTTCAGCATCACATTTGTCCCACATTTTGCTACCTTAAATCATGCGGCTTAATAAGAAGAGATGCTCTGTTATTTTTCTAAGCAATCAGACTTATGATTTTCATCTTGCAGACAATGAACTAAAACTGTTGGAAATGGTTTTTGGTAATTGAAATAAAATATAAATATTAGATGAAAAACTTCAACTTAAAAATCTTAAATGAACATTTGAAATGATGCCTTAGCAATTAACTGATATAAGTTTAAGTACTAAAATGACTACAACTAAGTCTGAAATAAATTAAAGCTATATAGAAATATATTTTAAAGCACTTAACAGAATTACTGCAACTTAAAAATACTATAATAGTATATAAATAATAGTAAAATAACACTGATCTGGGCCATATCTCAAGAGCAAAAAGTCTTGATGTTCTATTTTATGGTGGGGTCTTTTGACCTGGAGCAGGTAGCAATCACCAAACAATGACCCAAAAGCTGTAGCAATGGTATAGCAATGCACTAAAAACAATTTAGAACACCTTATTAACCTCATACGAACTGACCGCATCAGAGTAGCATTGCAGTATCAAGTTTCAAGCACTAACAAAAATCCTGTTTCAAATAAAAATCTAGGATTATTCAAACATGCCGAGCAACAGTTCTTATCTCTATAAGCTGAATGACATCTATTTCTTCTCTTTTCATATCAGAGAATGCATAAAGATTGGATGTTTGTGTGTGACTTGTACTATAGTAAGCATGCACAGGTGATGTGTACTTATACTTTGAAGTATTCCTGATGATTTTTGTCTCTCACAGAACCACCATCCTTGGAGTATCGTTTGGAATGGCCTTCCTTTTGCTCGCCTTGATCCTCGGCATTTGTTTTGCTGGTCACATACTGGTAAGTGGTAAATATAGAAGTAATTAAAGCTGCAAGCAGCGATGAAAGGGCCCTCACACCCGGGGCCACCGCCACCCGGAGGCCTTAGGGAAACAGTGTATAGTGGGCGACATGCATTTAAGCTTATAAATATAGAAAAAATATGGCAAAGTCATTTTGACGTGCCACACTTCCTGCTGCCAGCAGGTGGCGCTTTGACTACAACTGAATATTGCCATGTAGATGTCTTCAGGCCAGGACTATTATCAAACATGTGAAGTTTGGGGCAGATTGGACATTGTTTGCCTGAGTTACAACAACTTCCTGTTTCATGGCGTTAATCGCATACTTTAGCAACTTTAGCCAAGTGTTGCATGATTTAACGTGTTTCTACCATGTTTGGTACTTCATTGCATATACAAATGTGTTTCAGGGAATGAATTACAGTGTAAAGCATTCCATTTCCTGTTGCCAGCAGGTGGCGCTATGACTAACTGAATATTGGCATATAGATGTGTTTAGGCCAGGACTCTTGTCACACATGTGAAGTTTGGGGCAGATCGGACACTGTATGCCTGAATTACAACAACTTCCTCTTTCATGATGAAACATCAGACTTTGTCAGGCCGCCACGGACACACCCTTCAGCAAAAAACTCAAGATATTTACAATTTAACATCACTATGGCCTTAAGATTAGACTGACCAAATATTATGTTGATCTGATTAAATCTGTATGAGGAGTTAATCACAGTGTAAAACATGTAATTTCCTGTTGCCCACAGGTGGCGCTATGACTGTAACTGAATATTGGCATGTAGATGTCTTCAGGTCAGGACTGTAATGAATCATGTGAAGTTTGGGGCAGATCAGACATTGTATGCCCAAGTTACAAAAACTTCCTGTTTCATGGCGAAACATCAAATTTTGTCAGTCCGCCACGGACACGCCCTTCAGTGAGAACTCTAGATCTTCGCAATTTAACGTTGCAAAGGACTTTAGATTAGACTGACCAAATATGATGTTTATCTGATTAAAGCTCTAGGAGGAGTTAAACGTACGACGTCTGGAAATGGCAAAAACTGCAAAAATTTTGCAGAGAAAACTCAAAATATCTCACTTCCTGTTGGGTTTACAGATTTTGCACCCAGGGACTTTTTTTGTAGGTATTGGGCTGTTACATCTGTCTACCGAATTTCATACCTGTACGTGAAATGTAGCGCGAAGGACGCTTAATTGAAATTTTGTAGGTGGTGCTATCGAGCCATTTTGGCACACCTAATTCTGAAACCCATATCAGACGTAAATTTTCACCACTTCTGACATGTGTGCAAAGTTTCATGAGTTTTCGAGCATGTTTAGGCCCTCAAAAATGCGATTCATTTCGGAGAAGAAGAAGAATTGACTGAACAATTACAATAGGGTCCTCATACCATCGGTGCTCGGGCCCTAAATATAAAGTAGCTTTCTGTAAGAGTGAATGAAGCAGATTGGCTTGTTTCGTTTAGTCTGTTCAGTTGGAGACACATCCATTTTCCATGAAGGAAATAACTGTATACTGAAATGTCATTTAATAAGTCGAGTTTCCTTCACATTTGAGACCCTCATCTTGTTAGAAAATGCCATACCGGGAGGAAAAAACACCATATCAAAACAAGATTGAAATTTTCTTTGTTTTAGCCTGAGGAACAACACTATTTTTCTGCTCTTAGAGAGCGTCGTCTATAATCAAATTATGAGCTACTTTGGACCTGCAGAACATAAATGTCTTAAGTAAATGTCACCTGTATGTCTCTCTATTTTCTTTCTCCTGCTCTTTCTTCCTTAATATATTATAAAAGAGTGAAATGACTTATTCAACATTCATGTTGTGGTCATATTTCACCCCAAAATCAATAAGAAATTATGTTTTGACCTTGACATGTGTGAGATTCAACCTCATACACTCTGTGGAATTCCAACTATAATCAAAGTAACCTGTTTTTGTGTGTACTGAGGCATCCAAGTTATATTTTTAGAAGGCATGACCTTCCAAAGCACTTGAAGGGTTTGCATTTCGTTCACCCACCAGCTTGACTTGATTTGTTCCCCAGTCCGTTAATTAACCAAGCTATTTCAGACAAAGATTCAGAATTTGTGATGATAATAATAGGCTACGTTGAATAGAAACCTTGTGCTAGCCCAAACACCGCTCCCTTTCTTCTTCTTCTTCTTTTTTTTCCCCTACTTTTTTGTCAAAAGCAGCTTGAGTGATAATAATTTGACTGGGTTTTTGTCATCTATTTTTCTTGCTGGATAGCAGTAAAGTCGAGTCCTAACAGGTTTGGTGATTGTGGGTATGAGAGACCATTTTTATAAAGCTCTGTGGCACTCGTATTATGTGTTTCTTTTATAGTAGGGCTCTCTTTTGGTTTCACAAACAGCTGTCTATGTTATGAGTGTCTAGATTTCTTTCTCAGTTTTTTCCCCCCATTTATCTGATGTGAGAGTTCGCACAGTCCTACATTCAGCCCACAGATTCACAAATACTAAAGAGGTTAGGGTTATCCGATAGAAGTGTGCTGTTTAAATATTGGAAGCATTTTTTTTTTTTTTTTGTATAGGTGATGTTAGTAACAAATGATTGACTAGCGAGAGGGTTTTATCGTTCTTTTGTTTAGCTCTTCTATCTCTTTTAATCCTTTTAGTTTTAAGCCTGAAGTGTTTTTGCGCACGGTCTAGGTTAAGTGTTTTGTAAAGTGATGTACAAGGTCAGTTTTACAAACATATCTCAGTTTCTTAAAGGCCGTGAAGTCTTGTTTCAGATAAAAATGTGCAGAGGCAGGGGTTTGCTCTTTCTTCATTCCATTTTAGTTTTGCTTGAAGGCATAGTTTACTCAAAAATTCTAGAAATTCTCTCATTATTTACTCACCCTCGTTCCAAAACCTGTATACTGTTTTATCTGTGCTAAACAAGCATATTGGTCACATTTAGCCTTCACATCTCCTTTAAAAGCCCCCAAAGTGAGTGAATCCTATCCTTCTGGTTAGCAGTATGCTAAGATAGTATACAAAGCTGTAAGCTCACTAACTGAAGACTAATTGAAAACACAAATAAAGGGAAAAGTTGTCTTAGCCAATAAAATTGCTTTTGGGTCCAAGGGGGTTCGGACTCTACAGGGGAATAGGATCTACACCAACATGTTTCAAGTAGTCCTCATTTTTAGAGAAATTATGGATTGTGAATGGCGTTTCATGTTGACTTCAACTCAAAGTTAATATAGATGCCCCCTTTTTATTATTATATTTACTCACTCTGAAGTTATGTTTATTAATGTGTCTCTGACTTGTGGGGCACAATCATAACCTTGAGCATTTGGAATAGAAGCAGATATGCTAATGACGTTGGTGGGAGTTAAAGCTTGTTTTTGTTTTTTTGTTTTTTCTCTTGTTGCCGTAGCAATGGGTCAAAGCAGCTTCCTGCACAATGCCCTGGCTCCTCAGCTCATCTAAAGTCATCACCAACAAGCCCTGGATACGACTTGCACTCACCATGGCAACCACTGCACTTATCCTAGTCATGGCCGTATTCAACATGGTGAGCATCACTACTGCCCAATACCTGGTCTATCAGCTAGATTGGACTGCTTTTCAAAATGACTGACATTTATTGTATTCTCACATAATATCAATATCAATGTCAATATCAGCCTGCTGGCTTTGTGGCTTGGTAATTTAGGGCACTCTTTAGAAATAATGGTAATATTAAAAATCTTCCTCTTGCCTAGTCTTTCAAACATCTTGTGACCTATAAGACCTATATCAAAGAAAAAAAAAATGCAATTGAAGCTCTGCTATAGGTCAAAGTTTTGGGTATATAGGAAACGGAAAGTAATCAAGCATTGAACCCTGAGGAACCCCACGTGTAATTGATGTGATGTGGGCACCGTTTACCTTCAAGATAATCTGGATAATCTATGTGTGTGGTTCTGCTCTTATCATGCCAAGCTTTGAGAGGGTAGATCGGGTAATTTACTGTTTTGAAAAGTGCAACATAAGGACCAGCTATATAAAGGCCAGTGACATTCTTGGTTAAATATTATGCAATTTTCATTCCTTGGGTACATAATCTTGTTTGTATACATATTTAGTATTTACAAAATATATCACATTATGCATTCATTTAGACAGTTGGTTGATAAATCAGTCACCAGTTTTTGACCCATTTGGAGGGCTTTAGCTATGGATTCAGTTGTGATTCACAACACAGGCAGAGTAGATTTAGCGTCATCTGTCTGTATGGATTCATCATTGCCTCACTGTACTTGGCTCGGGTCCAGTATGGATCTAATGATGTTATCTGTGAGCTCAAGTGACTGGTTTTCAGTGGGAAAAGAAACCCAAGAGTAATGTGACCGAATACTTGGGTTTTTCAAGTTAATGTTAAATGGTTTCACACATCTAAGATCAAATGTTAAGATGCTCATCTGGGCTTGTTAAAACATTGATATCTTGTTATCTAGCAGTGACATTCATGCATTTTTAATTCCAAAAACATTTTCGACCACTGAATTTAAGTATTTGTTAGTCACATACACCACAGATCAACATGCTTTAAACATTTAAGCATCTTTTCAATTAAATCCTGCACCAACTGGACAAAAACAGTATCCAGAAGCTTTTACTCTGCCAAAGTTGGCAATTTTTCATCATCTCTGCTTTTCCCATCTGCTTGCAGCTCATTGGTTTTGGTTGAATTTTGCACTTGTGTAAAAAAAAAAAGTGTTATGAACTTCTATGAAACATATTTGTTACAAAATGCAACAGATGTGTTTTGCTAAGAGTGGTGGTGTCTTTCTGCTGTAATGCTCTAAAATTTGTTTTTCTCCATCTGTTGGGTTTTAAGTTCTTCTTAGGCGAAGATATGACTTCTCTCAACAATTCCAACAGCAGTATGAATGGTTCATATTGTCAGACCACTAACTCCTCAAACAAGTTCTACTTGCCAGTAAGTTGCAAAAAAACTTATCTCATGCCTTTTGCCCACAAATCTCAGTAATTAGCTTCTCAGAAAAAAAAAAAAAAAAAAAAAAAAAAAAAAACGTGAACTGAATAACCTTTTATTTACAGTCCCACATGAAAAAAGAAAATATTGTAAATCCTTTGCTGAGATGTGGGTTTCAAAATAAAAAGTTCTCAGTGTCTTTGACATAACATACTTGTGATGAATCATGAGTGTCATGAGAAGCCAATTTGTCTCACTCTGTGTCACTATATAATAAGTCACTTTATACTGTGCGTGATTATGTATGGCCACTCTGTAATGATATTTCACAGCTGAAAAATATACTGGGAAAAAAATGTTATGCACTGAGAACTATGCACTGAGAATCTCTATAGATTTTAAGATGCTGGACATGCTTTTTTTTTGACATGCTCGAGCATTTTCCTAGAATGTTACATTGGTTAGGAAATAAGAATCTTGGTCTTTATAGTCCTTTTTTTTTTTTTAGCTTTTCTTAGGATCATCCATTTTGTAATATTTCAGGAGACATATGCTATTTATGAATATATTTATGTTTGTTTAAATAGTGTTCCACTATTAAATTCTTAGCATTTAAATATTGAAAGTTCATAGTTCTCTTTTCAATGAGACTGAATGGTCCTGATGAATGTACAGATGTGAATCTAACTGGCTGTCTCTGCCCCGGCAGTATTTTATCTACAGCTGCATTCTGGGATTGATCTCATGCTCCGTGTTCCTGAGGATAAACTATGAGCTGAAGATGATAATTATGCTTGCTGCTGTAGTGGGTTATAATATCATCATTCTCCAGACACATGCCTCCATACTGGATGGTTACAGCAAGGCCCTCTACAGAAAAGAGCAACTGAACCGGTACTTGATTCCCATATACTCCCATATACAGTGGCTTCAAAAAGTTCTCACAAACAAATTTCTAGCGTCATTTATTTGTAGATATTAGATATTTGGATATTTATGTAGATATTTATCTAATATTTATTTATCTAATAATATCTAATGCAGTGACATTCAGGCATTTTTGAAGTGTCTGTTAAGTGTTAATTTACTTCTAGGAGGCACTGCACACAGAGAGAGAGAGAGAGAGAGAGAGAGAATGAAGGAATAAGGAATTGTGCCACATAGATACATTTGAGAATTGTGGTGGCAATTTTTTCCAGAAGGTCTCTCAATATCTCCAGAGATTATAAGTGACAGGTGCTGCTGCTGAGATGGCAGGCTTTGTGTGGATTAGTCTTTTTTGGATGACTGTGAAGGATGAGAAACATTTGAAAGAAAAAAAAAAGTATTTCTGTCATATTTATTGTTCTTTCTTTGTTTCTTTTGTTGATTTTTCCTATTCATGCCTTCATTAGGCATTTATGAATGGAGTAAGATTAAGTA
Organism: Mylopharyngodon piceus; assembly: GCA_039654765.1. NCBI lineage: Eukaryota > Metazoa > Chordata > Actinopteri > Cypriniformes > Xenocyprididae > Mylopharyngodon > Mylopharyngodon piceus. The sequence continues at coordinate 5,561,234 of CM077448.1, read as the reverse complement.
ATTGGTCAAATAGGCAGCTGCCCACAATTATGACATTATGAATCTGAATAGACCAACACAGTGTTGCTAAGAAGTCTGTGTCGTACACTTAATAGTTTTGCCTCTTTTGTGTCTTCTTTGACCTTTACATTTCATATTTCTGTCTGCTCCCCCTCAGGCCGGGTGTTCTTAAAGATTTGAAGACCATGGGCTCCGTGTCATTGTTCATTTTCTTTGTCACTTTGCTTGTGCTGGCGAGGCAGGTGAGTCTCTCTCAATCTGAAATCCACAAAAAGATGTGCTTTAACAACGTTATCATACTTGCTCTTTGTTTTTGAGAAGTTCATCTAAAGAGTTATTTGTAATGAGATCCAGTGATCCACATATAACAAAATAATTTAATTTATATAAATAATATAACAACTCACTTTAATTTAAGCTTCACATTTCTGATTTTTAAGACTCCCGAATGCTTCCATAGACTTCCTTTGTAAGTGCATTGTTATTGTGTTGTAATGAGCTTAACTTGAACAGTATGTAACATAACTTTCTTTTAATTAATCAAGGTCATTCAATTGTAAAAGATGCCTGAGTGTTAATCCAGTGACAGTTATCCAATGACAATAGATGTTAGCCTAATCTTGAAACATCAGACGTCAACTCGTCAGCCTAAGATGTGAATTTTTCTGAAGTCATTTTATGATTAAGCTCAAAGTTTTGCGGCAGTACAAATGTGATCCCAATTTCCATAGCTTCAGTTATTATCAGCTCTCACAATAGCATAAAGCTTCCCTTCAAAAAGCTTTTAATAAATACCACTATATTGAAAGTATTGTATGTTTTCAGTCTGAATTGAAGCCTTTTCAAAATCTCTGCAGGTTAGCTGTCAGTCAGACTTCATTTTTTCAGTGTGTGCTTTTAATTCTGTTTCGAGAGACTGTTTATCCCTAGATAATAGGTCTGTCTGATGAACTCTGTATTTGAAATGTGTAGTTAGGTGAATTCATTTATAAGTAATGCGGAGTTTGGGCTGATCAGGTGATAGGTTAGCCGGAGACTGATTTTTTTTTTCTCCAAAGCAATGAAAAAATAAGCAAAAGCAAATATAGACTCGGTGAGAGTGACTATCAGTGCATACTTAATGCCTTTCAAGGTGCCATTTGATTCAAGAAATCTGTGGTGAATGTCTGCTGAAACACAAAGCTCCAACTCAGAGAAAATTGAAGTAATTTTTCATGATAGCGGCCCTTTGTGCAAGAAAAATCCATAAATATATAAGATGAAATGTCCTTGTGTGCATATGATTATGCTTTCTTTGTCATCTTGAAAGCCATATACGGTGATCAGATGTGTACCATCTCTTTACCTCTGTGTCCTCTTGTAACAGAATGAATATTACTGTAGGTTAGACTTCCTTTGGAGGAACAAGTTTAAGAAGGAGTGTGAGGAGATTGAGACCATGGAGAACCTGAACCGGGTGCTTTTGGAGAACGTTCTACCTGCCCATGTGGCGGAACATTTCCTGGGTCGTAACTGGAAGAATGAGGTGAGTGGCGTTCAAACGTCTTAATTTCTAATGTGTTTCTATTGTGAATTTTCCAAATTTATTAACTTTTTATATAATATCATATAAGATAATGAATCAAAAATCTTCTAGCCTTCTAGTTCATTAGTCATATTCATCACCAGATATATTTCTGTATGCTGTATTTTTGATAGGACCTCTACCATCAGTCGTACGATCTGGTGTGTGTGATGTTCGCGTCCATCCCAGACTTCAAGGAATTTTACACAGAATCTGACGTTAATAAGGAGGGGTTGGAGTGTCTCAGGCTTCTCAATGAGATTATAGCAGATTTTGATGAGGTACACTCACAGGCACATCCATATTTTGATTTTAGTTTCATAGGCACTATGCAAAGAAGTTAAACTTAAATATTTGTGAATGTAAATGCCACCTGTGATAACTGATCCTTCCCTGCCTTAAAAACAGTACTGACATACTGCCAGACAAACAGTTGATCTTATGTAATGTACACCTACTTGTGTTTGGATAGTTTTAAACAGAATATTTCAGAAATTATCTAAAAATAACACATTACAATATTAAAACACTAAAACTGAGAAAAATTCTGCCTTAGAAAAAAATGGTCATTATGGTATCATCAGTTTCAGATAAATCCACCCATAAATGGCACATAAAAACAAAATGAACTGTGGCTGCTTTACATGATGGTTAGACAGTCTATTCCAGTTTAAGTGGGCAGTTCTTGGCTAGAGTAAGCTGAAAAATGGATCAGACTGGTCAAAAGTCTGTCTTTTGAGATAAGAGCAATTATATAATACTTTAACACCAGAACAAGTGTTAATTCCAATGCTTGACACAGTAACAGTAACTTAGGAGGCGGGTCTTAACAACGGATCAAATAACGGCCACAGAGTTGTACCTATATAAATGAAATCACGCTAGTTTTCTAGTTCTGTTGATTTATTTTGAACGCTGCTAGATACATGTCTAGTTTAGTCATGAACAGGCTGTTTTTTTTAAATGCAAACTGCTAGCTATCACATCATTTGCTACATGGCGCAAGCTGATTGCCTCTGCTGGTTCGCAGTCATTGAGATTGCTTGCTCATTATGCTGAACAGTCTGGTTCAGTGTTTGCCTTAAGCTGGTCCTGCAGCACGTTATCAGAGTTCCTCTGAAACCTTCTGCCTCCCCCGGTTCCACCTACCTAGATCTCGTACAGGATTTTTGTGTGCCTGTTCATGTAGCAGCAGCATATCTTACATGCTTACAGCTGCGTGTCTGTGTATTTGTTGGCAACTGCAAGTCCACACTTGCTCAGCAGCAGCAGTAGCAGATCTACACTTCCAAAAGGGGATTTTCGCAGCAGTGTTATAGAAAAGAAGGTCTCAGGTTACATATGTAACCCAGTTCCTTGAAAGCGGAACAAGACGCAGCTTCATGGCGCTGACACTGTGGGAACTTCAGTTAGGCACAGATAGGCACAGATGCTTGTTGAGCACAGACTGGACTTGGATCAACCCTGAAGGACACAGGATCCTGGGGTTGAATCTATGTCCAAACTATAGAACCTGATGAATGTGTGCGGAGAAGACCAGCCTGCTACAGCACAAACATCTTGTAAAGGTGCACCCTTCACGATAGCTCTAGAAGATGCTACACTCGTAGTGGAAAGGGCCCTGACCCCTAGAGGCAAAGCCACCTCACGCACCTCGTAGGGGAGGGTGATAGCATCTGTAATCCAGTTCGACATATGCTTCTTGGTGACTGCATTGCCTCTATTGTGACCACCAAAACATACTAAGAGCTTACAGGATTTACACCACTAGATTGAGGACGTAGATCCTCAAAAGTACAGACCGGACACAACCGGTGAAGGCTCTCCTCCTCTGGTATCTCATGAGGCGGAGGAAAGAAAGCCTGCAAAGTGACGGGCTGAGGAGCTGAAGGAAGTTTAGGGATCTCAAGGCAATTTATGTGCCAAGAGAGGTAAGGGTCCTCCCACAGGCCACTGGCTGGTCGGCCATCAAGAACCGCACCCCATGCCTTGAGAGAGGCATTGGTCAGGAGAGACTTGCGATGGCAACATGCCCTTAAAGCCAGGCCTCTGTTGAGGAACCCTGGTTAATTCCAAAGTTGTAAAGTACATAGCCCACTACACAAGACCCTTACAACCTTGGAGGGATGATTCAGAGGATGAAAACCGCTCTTGAGCCGGAACTGAAACGGTCTCATGTTGAGCAGACCCAAGGAAATAATGTTTGCTGCTGCAGCCATGAGACCTAAAAGCCTCTGAATTTCTAAAACAGAAAGCTCCTGAACTAGCCTGATGTCTTTCAAAGTGTTCAGGATCAAAATTACATTTGCAGGAGACTGATGTGCCTGCATCATGGTTGAATCGAGTTAACTTGTCCAACTGAGCTAGATTGAGGCAGTCGTCTATGTAGTTCAGTACACGGATGACCTGGAGTCAAAGAGGAGCTAGAACAGCATCCATGCACTTGTTGAATGTGCGTGAGGACAAGGCTAGGCCGAAAGGAAGCATTCCATATTGATAAGCTTCACCCCTGAAAGCAAACCTGAGAAACTTCCTGTGTTTTGTCAGAATCTCTATGTGAAAGTAGGTGTCCTTTAGATCTTTCGTCACAAACCAATCCTCGGAGTTTGAGTAAGGATCTTAAACATGTATGTCCGAAGAATATGGTTCAAGCCTTTCAGATTTAAAATCGGACACAGCACCCTGCCCTTTTTGGGTACAATGAAGTACTGACTGTAGAAGCCTGCCTCTCTCTCTGGGAGGGGTACATGTTCTGTGGCCCCTTTCGCCAAGAAGTGGAGCTCTTGCTCAAGAAAAATTCTCATCCTCGGAAACTAGGTGGACGGGAAGCAAACTGAATTCTGTAGCCTTTTGTTATAGTGTTCAAGACCCACTGAGAGACATTGGGCAAAAGATGCTACACTGCTGCAAAGTCTGACAGAGGAATCTTTTTTTCTCTACAGTTTCGATCTGTTTGAATTCATGAACCAGTGAACTGGTACCGCTCAAACTAACTGTAGGGAGGATTTGCTCACCTCCGCCTCCAGAATCACCAAGTGTGGCGGGATAGGTGTAGATGCCCCCTGAGATCCCTGAAGAAAGTCTGGCACACAATGTAATGGTGTAACCAGACTCCCTCTAGGAGGGGATGCTATCAGGGACTGGGGCCCGAAGGAGTCAGAACTTTTTGGATCGGAGCTTGCGCACTGTAAATCTCTTGCAGTGCTGACAGTCAGCCCCCTTCAGCCAATCAGATTTGTGCGTTGAGACACGTGCTTCAGACGGTGCTCACATGGAAGTGTTTCCATAGGGTCAACGCCATGACGCAGTGTCAAGTTCCCCTCAAAAGGGAACCATTTTGGGTCCCCCAAAGAATCTTTCAGTGAACAGTTCTTTAAAGAACCACTTTTTTTCTTAGTATGAAGAACATTTTAATAATCTAAAGAACATTTTTCCACTATATGTAATGGAAAGGTTCTGGATGTTAAAGGTTCTTAAAGTGAACCATCAATGCCAATATAGAACCTTTATTTTTAAGAGTGTAGTTCTCCAGTACCAAATGCATTAACATCGTCATATCCATTAATATGCTAAAACTATTCAAAGATAGTTTTTTCTTTTTAGTTTTTTCTCCAATTATTTCTTTCCCAAAACTTTGACTCTAAACTTAATGATTTCTTTTTTTTTTTTTTCTCAACAGTTGCTGTCAAAACCCAAATTTAGTGGAGTGGAGAAGATCAAAACTATTGGCAGCACATACATGGCTGCTACTGGGCTGAATGTGACACCTGGACTAGAGTTCGCACAGGTACAATTTTGAGCTCTTGCATTTGGTACAAAACTATTCTTTTTGTAAATATTATACCGGATTAATTGTGGTGCTAAAAAAAAGCTTGATTTGTGCTTGCGGTGTGTCGCTTGAGAGTCTAAGGGTGTAGTCAATACTGAATTTCAAACAAGTGCAATGATAGTTTCCTGTTCTTATTCTAAAGGACCATGACCGGCAGTACATGCACATTGGAACAATGGTGGAGTTTGCTTTTGCTTTGGTGGGGAAGCTTGATGTCATCAATAAACATTCCTTTAATGACTTCAAACTGCGAGTGGGTAAGTAAGGCCCATCAGTGCTTTCACACCCAACAACGTTTTGTTTGCTTTTGGTAATTGGCAGAGAGCCTCATAATAGTTTGTGGTACAGACTTTATCACACATTCAGGGCGTCTCAAATGTTTCCGGCCTCTCTCTCTCTCAAGGAATAAACCACGGTCCAGTTATTGCAGGAGTAATCGGAGCACAGAAACCACAGTATGATATCTGGGGGAACAGTGTAAATGTAGCCAGTAGGATGGAAAGCACAGGGGTGCTTGGAAAAATACAGGTAGATTCTTGCTCTGACCTACTTTGTATATCATTTGCATGCCTGGTAAATTATTAATGGTTTTTCAGTGGATCACATCTAGTGTGCTTCCTTCCCCAGATCACTGAGGAGACAAGTCAGATCTTACAGACGCTGGGCTATATGTGTTCCTGTCGTGGGATCATCAATGTGAAAGGCAAGGGGGATCTCAAAACCTACTTTGTTCACACTGAGATGACACGATCTTTATCACAAGGGAATGTAATGCCTTGAACCTCAGTCACACACCAGTCAGTCGTTGACCTGGTAATGGTTAAAAACATGTACAGTTTAATATAACTTTGGCCTATTATAGTGGAGCTCTACAGCATTCTGTTTGCACCACATACACTAGATTATTTGCATTGCTTTATAAGTAATGGATGGCTCAGAGGCTCTGTGTAACCCAGACTTGTAATTGTGTGTTGCTCAATCCATAATTTAAAGCAGCAAAAGTTTTTGTAAAATAAAGATAATTTACAAAGGTGGCCATGTTTTGATGCTATCATTTTGTTATCCATTAAAATTTATATATAACGTCAAAGTGTCTGTCTATGAATTTGTGTTAGGTTTCATGGGAAATGTGTTTAAACCACATAAAAATAAATAAACAGAAACAAGTCAAAGAAAAATGTGGATGATGATGTATTTTGCATTATGTAGCATTTTAGGACAACTACTATATTTTGCATTGTGACTTTTTTTCATGATATTTTCTGTATATTTTGTATATACTGTATATTTTCATGATAATTACTGATAATTAGTACTGATAATACCACACACACACACACATACACATTACTATGTAAACAGGGCCTATAATGTGAAAATGTTTTTTTATATTCAGTATCAGAGTCAATTTTAAGGTTCAAGGCTATTTTTTTCTCTGTAAAACAGATATGAGATTAATGTAGGAAAAAGATGTTTAGAAAATGTTAGAAATTTTGTATGCATACTAGTGCCTGCATTTAAAGGCATTTAATGTAAATCAGGGTTTTCAGGACTTCGACGGCTCCAGGAAACTTCCACCTGAACCAAACTATGCACAAAGATTTGTATAAAGTGTGGTATGAAAGATATTAGAGAATGATTTGATATACTATTTTACTTTATACAATGTGTGTGTAAACATGGCCAAGAATGGGTTTTCCCATTTTATATATATACTGTCTATATATATATATATATATAATGGGAAATATATATATATATACAGATGTGACCATATGTAAGAGACACGTTTAGACAGGTGTCACAGATCCATAGCCTTCCTCCACAGTCCAGGTGATTCCATTCTTGCTGTAGAAATCAGAACGAATGTGAGCAACACGAGCAAAGCTCCTCCCTGAGTCGTACTGTAGTGGAGAATATTGGCCATACGCTGATGAGGACAGAACGGGTGTTGGTCTAGATGATTCCTAAGATGGGAGGTTGAGATGAAATGTATAGGGATCAACTCTACAATGGGTTCCTCTAGTGAGCATTGTTTTAGAACAACACATAATGCATGAGCTGACATGGATGGATCACTGGGGAGTTAAGGAAAACGCACCTCACTGAAGATGTCCAGGCCCCGGGATTTGGCGTGCTCTCTGTCATCTCGGTGGAGTTTGTTATCATAGCCCTCAGTGCTCTGATGTAAACAGTCATATAGAGACCTCTCTGGGGCCTGTAGTACGAGGAAATTGGTGAAATCAGTTTTAGAAAATTGTTATTTTTAAAAATATGTACCTAAATGTACAGAATCAACTTGGTACAATGATATCAGAAGGTAGTACCATGGTACTTTGATGTACCCAAAAGCTATGTAGACATCTGAGATGCACTTAAAAATGTATGAATGTCATTGCAGTAGATCAGTGGTTTTCAAAGGGGGGTATGGGGACCCCGAGGGGGCCGCAAGGGAGTGCTATGGGGTCCGTAAGACTAAATTAAATAAATACTGAATAAAATACATTTTATTAAAAAAAAAAAAAAAAAAACTTAAAATAAATACATAAATAATACATCTACAGTACAGCAGAGTAATATAGTAAGTAGAAAAACGTAACAATAATAGAAACAAAATATTTAGTATTTAGTTTAATTACTATTTTGTGCATATTTTTTTAATATTAATTTTCACAGTATATATTTGGTCTTTATAAATAAAAATATATAGCTGCCTTTTAAATTTTAGGATGGGGGAGCTCTCACACCAGTCCAGGATAATCATATTTGGGGCTCCATGGCATCTAAAAGATTAAAAACCTCTGCACCTAAAGCCATTTAAAGAAAGAGCTAAATAAAAATACGTTATAAGTTAAACAAAAGGAGCCAGATATATTCATTTTAACCAGATAAAGGCTACCAAAATATTTACTGTACATAAATTCTTGTATTAATGCAACGGCATTCAATTGTTGTTGCTTTAAAAAAAAAGAAAGCTGCCAAAATGAGCAATGCATCTTACCTTGGGGCTGCAGTTGAAATAACGCATTTCTTTGGGCTCTGTCCTTCTGGGTGGTATAAAGCTGAATACTGACAGAGTGGAAAGTGGTTTAGACTTTGCTTCGGATAAAGCGTCCATTACAACAGTCGCACTTTTATCGCTGGAGAGCTGAGGTAAAATTTCTACAGGCAGTGACAACTCGGCGTCTGCGGTTGCTAGGAAACTTCAGGAAAACTTAAGGTGTTTATATCCAGAGCCATGTCGAAATGGCTCTGGCTATGTTTATATCCTTGGAATAGATAAATAAATGGTGCTTATAACCCAAAAAACAACAAAGAAGGCAATCAGCAAATGGACAAGGAAACGGAACTGGCTTTTTTTTTTTTTTTTTAACGTTTTAAAATGTGCATCTAACTTTAATTTACTATTTTATTGTTTTATTTAACTATATTTTAAAATATATGAAATGAATTAAACCGATTTAAATATGTCAATTTATTTTTCAATTTAAAGTGATTTATTATTTCTTATTTTATTTAGCTATTTTAAACATTAAAATAGCTTATTCAGTTTTAAATGTGTCTGTTAATTTGTTCGATTTTAAAAATGATTTATTTATTTCCATTTTATGTTTGATAATTATGGTTGAAAATTGATCATTTTTGGGGACAGTTCATCCAAAAATGAACACAAAATAAGATATTATAAAGAATATGGGTAACCAAACAGTTGATGTTTGTAGTATGTATTGGGGGTGAATACTATGTAATTGTGTTCAACAAAGTAAAGAAATTCATACAGGTTTGGAACAACTTGAGGGTGAGTAAATGATGACAGAATTTTCATTTTTGGGTGAACTATCCCTTTAAGTGTGCCTTCCAACTTCACATTTCATCTGAATTCCGAGTTTCCAATTTGTAAATTCGACTTCTCTGTGTTAAAATATTGTTGTCTTAAAGATGTCATATAGCCTATTATTGTAACAAAGATATCACCCAGTTATATTTATTTGTGTGTTTGTAGACAAACGTACACTACAGCATGTACAAATGTGTGGTGTGTATCTACCAGTAGGGGGCAGTAGAATAACATCTCTCATGCTAAACTGGAGGGGAAAAAATGATGGAGAAAAAAATGGACAGAGCCAAATGTTAAAATCTCTGCACTTTCTAAAAACTTCTAAAAACTATGTTTATATTGAAAAGTTTCTGTATTCTTCAGGAGGGTCAGGTCCTCTATGAGGTGGAAGTCATACCTGGACTCAAAAACATCTAAGAAGATAAGTATTTCATACACAAAATATTTAACTCCCTTAAATCCTAAACAAAGCTATTTTATGCTCCACTTTGGATGTACATTGCTTAACTAATCTATAGTATATAATAAAATTATTCTGCGCTTAAATGATTTTTTTTTTTTTTTTTTTTTTGTGATTGTGATCTGTGAATTTGTGTTTATGTGTTATATGAAATAATGTGTTAATAGACTTTAGATTAGTAGAGTAAAATATTGTTTTTATTGTGAAGTGAAAGGTTAAAACGAGACCCTTAAGGTAAGATGTTTTAAATAGGAACATTTCCATAATATATACCTATATAACAAATAAATTAAGCAAGAATAGAAAACAAGCCTTTTTCTCAGCTGTGCCAAGACAAACCCCTCCCTCTGAAAATCTCTAGGACCACCCTCAAAAGTCTTCATTTTTCATAAAAAGTCACCAAATATGAAAATAAAGTACAAACAGGTCTCCATATGTGTATTTTTTTAAATCCCCATTTAAGAGACACCAATTCATGACAACTCACAGCTCACCAGTAATCAAGTATGTGAACTTAAACACATTTTATTTTATATTATTTGTGCATTAAGTTGTCACTCTGTAAAAATACAGAACAAACATTTTCTTTTTTTTAAATGTCATAAATTGTATACGACAGACTATGATTATTTGTGTGTGTGTGTAGCCTATATATATATATAAATTGTATTATAAAAATAATAAATAACATAATCTCTGAAAACCATCAAACCCATTAGTGTTTTTGAGGAAAATGAGATGAAAACGAGAAAGAGTTAAAGGGTAGTTTTGTAAAGCTGCCATCTCTTCCTTACTGTGACTGGAGCGGCAGCGGCTTCCTCCTGCAGATCAGCAGGTTCAAATCCCTCCAGCTCCAGTCCACCACAGTCCAGTCAGTCCAGCATCAGGTCACAACAACAAGTTGAGTGATGTGACAACTGAGGGTGAGTTTACTATTATAACCTCAAACATTACACTCACTGCTGTCCATGCTTGACATTTCATGTTAATTAAAATAATTAATCTTTTAACAGACGACATTCTGAGCCGGTATGAAATCGGCAGAATGCTTGGTGAGGGAGGATACGGCTCTGTCTGGGAAACGCTTCGGGGATGGCCTTGAGGTATCGTCATTTTCTTACAATATTTAGCTAATTGTTTTGTCTCACTATATCCATTTCAAGTCCTTTTTAATGTAGGTTTTTTTTTTTTTTTTTTTTTTATATGTTGGAAATGTAACAATTTTTTTGGTTGATCAGGTGGCAGTGAAAATCGTGGAGTGTTTCACAGTGACATTAAGCTGGAGAACCTGCTGATCAACCCAGAAACACTTCTCCTGCAAGAGTCTACCTATGAAATCTTCTGTGGTATGTATTATACATCAAACCTGTGGTTTGGGACTTACGTTCTAGTGACAAGTTAAATTGGTATCATATAAACCATATCTCACTTTTGAGGCAGCATTTTTTAAATTTAAATAACACCAGATATTTTTACCAAGAAAACATGCTATGGTATTTCAAGCTTATACCCATTAGACAAATCTCTTGCTTTCAGGCACAGAGGATTACTGCCCACCTGAGTTCTACACAGAGGGCAAGTACCACGGTAAACCAGCTACTGTGTGGTCTCTGGGAGAGCTCTTATTCCTGTTGGTGTGTGGACGCTTTCCAGAACCAGACACAGGCAGATGATTGATAACGATATCTGGTCTGAGCCTGGCTTGTCAAACGGTAAGATGCCACTGATCACAACAAAGAAGACCAATTGTAATTTAAATCATACAAAATAATGAAACGTGTAAAAAGTAACACTCAAGCCAGGTGGCTTCATAAAAGATAGATAATGTGGATAATACAGGAATTTTTCCTGATTTTCTGACTGTACATTATAGAATAGTCAAATCCTACAGCTTAATACAAAGTTTAAGGTAATAATCTGACTCTCTTCCATCTGATTCGATCCCTCCTGGAGGAAAACTCAAGACAATAGACTGATTTGAGGAAAATCCTTCTACATGAATGGTTTTTAAGGTACTGAGCCTAAGATCAGCTACAAATGATTCTGAAGATATTCACTTTTCATTTTAAAGATTTTAAAAACGTTTTCTTCTAATTGTAATGTATGTCGACTGTAAGCTTGGTTTCTGTTTTTTTTTTTTCTTTCACAGAATAAGACATGAAGAGGAATATGTCAATAGTGCAAATGAATTGGAAACCTGATTTGTATGATTTACCGCCACATCTGGTAAATCATACATAGCATCTGGAGCAGCCATCCCTCCATGCCTTGGCTGGCGACCCTTGGCTTGTGGCAGTAATATTAGCATCTGGCGATATTACTTGCCTAGGACCAGTAAAAAAATTCCCTGTCACAGCCGACTGTATGGCAGAGCTACAGAGCATGATCAGAATTCCTCTCTTGGCCGCCCTAGAAGTTCTTGTGAAAGCTGCTCCTGCCACTGCCCTCTCTAAAGGATCCTGCTCTGGATGTCACAGAATTTCTGGTCTTTGGCCGCTCCATCCCTCTGCTTAGAATCTAGCAGGCTAATATTGGTGATCCCACAATGCTTTAGCAAATTGGTAGCTCTGGTAGCATCTGGCTCCTTGGTTTGAGGCAGTAATATTTGCATCTAGCAGTATTTGGTGACCACATCCACTATATTGCCAAAAGTATTGGGACACCCCTCCAAATCATTGAATTCAGGTGTTCCAATCACTTCCATGGCCACAGGTGTATAAAATCAAGCACCTAGGCCTGCAGACTGCTTCTACAAACATTTGTGAAAGAATGGGTCGCTCTCAGGAGCTCAGTGAATTCAAGCGTGGTACCGTGATAGGTTGCCACCTGTGCAATAAGTCCATTCGTGAAATTTCCTCACTACTAAATATTCCACGGTCAACTGTTAGTGGTATCATAACAAAGTGGAAGCAATTGGGAACAACAGCAACTCAGCCACGAAGTGGTAGGCCACGTAAAATCACAGAGCGGGGTCAGCACATGCTGAGGCACACAGTGCGCAGAAGTCGCCAACTTTCTGCAGAGTCAATAGCTACAGACCTCCAAACTTTGTGTGGCCTTCAGATTAGCTCAAGAACAGTGCATAGAGAGCTTCATGGAATGAGTTTCCATGGTGTGGGGTTGTTTTTCAGGGTTTGGGCTTGGCCCCTTAGTTCCAGTGAAAGGAACTCTTAATGCTTCAGCATACCAAGACATTTTGGACAATTTCATGCTCCCAACCTTGTGGGAACAGTTTGGGGATGGTCCCTTCCTGTTCCAACATGACTGCGCACCAGTGCACAAAGCAAGGTCCATAAAGACATGGATGAGCGAGTTTGGTGTGGAGGAACTTGACTGGCCTGCACAGAGTCCTGCCCTCAACCTGATAGAACACCTTTGGGATGAATTAGAGCGGAGACCGCGAGCCAGGCCTTATCGTCCAACATCAGTGCCTGACCTCACAAATGCGCTTCTAAAAGAATGGTCAAAAATTCCCATAAACACACTCCTAAACCTTGTGGAAAGCCTTCCCAGAAGAGTTGAGGCTGTTATAGCTGCAAATGGTGGGCTAACTCCATATTAAACCCTACGGATTAAGAATGGGATGTCATTAAAGTTCATGTGCACGTAAAGGCAGGCGTCCCAAAACTTTTGGCAATATAGTGTATGTAAATGCAATGTAGATTGTGTAAATGATATTACAAATCTGTTATTTGCTCCTGATCAAGTAGTTTTGACTGAGGGAAAAGTTAAGTTTTATAACTTAATATTTTTGTTTAACCTTTGTACTTTTGACTGAATTTCAATTGTTTGCTTGTCTGTTTGTCACGATCACCTGTGAGAGTGCCCGTGATCACCACCAGAGGGCACTCCACCCACTATTACCACACTATCACAAACTACACTACCCATAACCCACTGCCCGAACTAATCAACCATGATTGTATTCAGCTGTTACTCATTAGCCTTTTTAACTCTGCTTATATAAACCCTGCTTATTCATTCCCTGCCAAGTATTGTAGGTATAACACTGCATTTCTGAACATTTTTCTGGTTTCTTGTATCTTGGTTTTTGAACTGTCAGCCTGCCTCTGGATTAACCGTTTGCCTTGTTCCTAGCCTTGTTTGTCTGGATTGCCTGCTCTTTTTTTTGACCTTTGCCTGGCTTTTTTGACTATGATTGTGGATTACCCTTTTCAATAAACTGCATTTGGATCCTCTACCATTAGTGTCTCTGAGCAGTATGTTACAATTTGCTATTGTACAAACTTCTTATTCTTGTATAATGGATGTTATTCATTAAATATTGTTAAATAAATTTTTATATATATATATATATATATATATATATCATATTGGTGTACCTGATCTTGAGAAACGGTCTGTGTGTTAGTGGTGGGGATTTTTTTTTCAGCAGCTTCATTGCATGTTACAATGACTTGACCTAGAGAATGAAAGCTCTGACAGACGCAGGTAATCACATGCTCTTTTTCTTTCATAATACATTACTTTATTGAAGCAGCCCAAGCTGTCATTGCTACTAGTTCTAAAGTGATGTTTTACTTGGATATACGTTACAACAGGGAAGAAAAGACTAACGCAACTTCCGTTCCATGCCGACTTTAATATATGCTTGAATTCTCCCTTCACCAAACAGCACATTTGAAATTCTGAACTTCACAATGGAATATCAATCATTTTTTAATCAATCACTTGGTATTATGGACCAGTCAATGATGAAACAGACTGGCTTTTGTAGCTGTAGATCATCTCATACAAACCATCATTCATTCTAACTGAATCCTCTTCACTTCAATTGCATCTATTTCTCCACCCCCAAGTAATCAATAGCTCACTGTTTCTGCTTCTCAGTAAAGTTACTAGACTATGAAACAGCCTAGCTGTAAACATTTAATCAGCAGTTTTGTAAGATCCTGCAGCGCCAGTCTCATTAGAACTTGTTGCAATTTTGACAAGACATGACAAACTAGGATTAATATGCGTATTATCATTTTTAGTGTGAGTAGTAATGGTGACATTAGCACTAGTATTCAAGATCATATGCTCAATGACAGCTCAGTCACGCAACATTTCTTCTTGAGCCATGATGAAAAATTCTTTAGAGACTTTGTGATCTATTTCGAGGCTGAAACACAATGCATTGTTGGGAGAAGGCTTGCTGCACGGAAAGAATCCCCAGAGCCATTTGGAACTATGACTGTTTTTTTTTTTTTTTTGTTTATTTATTTATTTTTTTTTATCTGGTCCTGGAACCATGTGGAGAGACATGCAAAGACACAGTACCCCTAGCATAGACAGAAAGGCACAGGGGCAGAAGCTCCCTCCTCTGCTCATGCAGGAACAGACATACTGTACCAGTGATGAGTGTTCATTTGCACATCACAGTCATTCTGAACAAAACTGCCATTTTTTAAACATTTTTAAAATAAATTATATAGGCTATAGTCGCTTTAATTGCAAATGGAAGCTCAGTTTTTTATCTTTAGCCTATATAAACAGCCTAAATTAATTAACTATTTTAAGATAGCAAATTGACCCAACAGGTGGAACCCAGCATTTTAGAGTGTATTGTATGCAACATAATGTGAACATAATATTTTATTAGAATGGAATTAGATTATAAGTATTTTTCTCTCACGATTATCTCAGTTCCTGATTAAAATTACCTTGATACTTCTTGGCATCTTGCTATCTTATCTTGATATCTCAATAACGGCTCTAAAACATTGTGTTGTGTAAACACTCCATCTACCGGACAAACTTAGATTCAAACACATGCAGAAAATCCAACGTGCCAAAATAAAAGTCCCACATTAAAAGTCTCTCCGCTCTCTTAAATCGAATTAATGTATTTATTCAAATTATATCATATTGTTTAAAAATCATATATCAAATTGTTTAAAAATCATAATAATAGCTCATCCAATCAAAATGGAGTAAGTTTTCATTATTGTTGTACTATCATGAAATACTATGCCTGACCTGTAGAGAGCGCTCTTCGAGTACAATCGTGGCATTTTTAAACACCTGTTATAATCATAATTTATAACGAACACAGAGCCTTCAAAAGTTAGTGTAATCAAATGTGATAGTATAATAACAAAAATGTACTTTTTATTGTTCAGAGAAAGGCACAATTAACTGTCAACCAGCTGTTCTCTATGTGCCTTTGAAAAATTGTACCATGCTAACCCTGGTTTATTACGCCCAATAATAATTAGTACAATTATAGTTAGTATTGTAAAACAATTGTAAGATATTCATCTTTTATTTTCTTTAAACAGTATTAGAAGCTTACAGAATCCACCTGTAATTTTGTTAAATCTCTATGACACTCTATGACACGTGGTGGCTAATCCACAGCTTTGTTGTAGTAATATCTGTAGTAACTGTGGTATTTTGACGTCAACTATAGTTACCATGTTAAACCCATAAACGCTTGTGTCAAATGCTACTCGTCTGTCCAAGTATGTACGTTAGGGAGGGCAAGTCCAGACTGAACTATGGGTGTGACAAAGAGAAAATAGGCGTTGCTTTTGTCATTCAGGAGTAAAATGAAAAGGAGGACACGAAAGACGTGATTTTGACGGCTACACGAAGAATCACTCCGTTCAGCTGACTCGCTTCGAATCCAATTGTGTGTGTTTCTGTCTATACGGACTCCAGTTGAAAGACGAACCGACTCCGAATCTTTCGGATATAAGACCTATACATGGACCTGTCATGAAAAGACGAGAAACGGATCTGTACTAAGGTATATTTCTATGACATATGTGAACCGTTTTTAAGTGCTCAGATGTCACGTTTCGTTTGTTTGTTTGTTTACACGCTGCGCCAAAGACGCGACGCGACAAACTGGAGCTGTCCTATTAAAATAAACGATTTCGTGCGCTTGCAGTGTAAAGACATTCGTTGATTATAATGGGAGCTTTCTGGTTTGTCGTGTCGCGTCTTTCATGTAGTCATGAGGCGTCTCGAGTCTTACTTGGCGTGAGTTGACTCGTTTGTTACAAATGTAAAGCAAAACTTTGGTTATATTTTAACCCTTTAACTGGGTTAATAGACCAAGTAGTTTTTTAACAACAAACACTGTTACTCTGATGCAAAACTTTGAGAATGTACAAAGTGCTGTATTATTATTGTAGTGAACAGTATTACCAAGTATCTATCTATCTATCTATCTATCTATCTATCTGTTTTTCTATCTATCTGTCTGTTTTTCTATCTATGAGCTGAGCAGATGTTTCTGATGGATAGATAGCAATAAGCTGAATAGACACTGTTCACACATTTAATTGAATTCTTTTTGTTCATTCTGTTGTTCTATCTTAAGGCCTCTGGCGTTCTCTCTATCGTCCTTTCTTTATTTCTTTTAAAAACCAGCATAATGCTGCGTAAGTACAGTTCAGTGGGTGCTTTGTTGGAGCTGGACTTCTTGCCCTGGGGACAGGGGAATAGAGATGAGAGCCCAGGCACCTCTGAGGATGAGACGAACGGGGCCTCCGCATCCTATCCTTGCACCCCAGATGCAAAGTCAGGAAGTGCTGGAAAGGGGGAGCTTAACAGAGATCACAGCATTAGTGTGGAAAATCTGGTCGGCTTGGAGAAGGAATCTGGTTTACTGAGAGTTACGAACCTAAATGACAGCTTTAAAGCTTACAGTGACAGCCAGATCGCTGCTAATTCCAAAGGCAGCCTTGAGAGTATGGGAAAATGTGATTCCCTGCACTCTTCGTCATCCACACTGAAATCTAGCCATGCATCCAACTCCCCAAAACCTCCTCATTATCACCGACAGCAAGCTCGGGCCAAACTGGCAGCTGCAAAATTACACCTTAAAAGTTTGTTTGGACAGGTAAGTTTGGAGATTTTATTTAGAGTTTGTTAATGAAGTTGATTACTTTCAGCTGACATATTATGACAAATTATAATTATATATTTGAAATATGACAAATTGAGTTAATCAGGACTCAACTATAAAGATTTTGTTCTGGTCCAGTCAACATGTTTACTGGCATCACATCACCACACACACACACACACACACACACACACACACACACACACACACTTATTTGTTTGTTTGTTTATTATTATTATTTGCATATTAAAAACATGTACTGAAGTTCAATTGTTTGGGGTTAGTAAGATTTCATATTTTTGAAAGAAGTCTCTTTTGCTGACCAAGGCTGCATTTATTTGATCAAAAATATAGGGAAAACAGTAATATGAAATATTATTATCATTTAAAATAACTGTTTTAATATATTTTAAAATGTCATTTATTCCTGTGATGGTAAAGCTGATTTTTCAACATCATTACTCCAGTCTTCTGTGTCACATGATCCTTCAGAAATCATTTTAATATACTGATTTGCTGCTCAAGAAACATTTCTTATTATTATCAATGTTGAACTTAATATTTTTGTGGCAACTGTGATACTTTTCAGGCTTATTTGATGAATAGAAAGTTCAAAAGAACAGCATTTATTTGAAATGGAAATATTTTGTATTTACTGACAAATTAAAGCATCCTTGATTATTATAAGTATTATTATTATTTTTTTTTTTTATCAATTTTATTTCAAAATTCAAACATAAGGAACAATCAAAACAGTGAACTATATACAAACAGATGCCATGAAAATGAACCACATTAAAATAAAAGTAATTGGGAATAAAAGTATTAATTTGTTTAAAAAAATAAAAAATATTACTGACTCCAAACTTGTGAACAATAGTGTATTTTCAAAAAAAAAAAAAATTGTCAGAAAAATACATTTATATTTTTACTAACATTTTTTGTTTAAAAGAAAAAAAAGAAATTAAGCTCTATAGTGTATTTCCATGACAGCTATATTCTTAATTACTGGAAAAAATTATATATAATTCAAAATTTGGTTCATTTATCATTGTTCACCCATTTTAACTGATGCCAAGAATATCACAAAACCTTTATATGTCATCCAGCCAAATAATATTACCTTTTTAAATTCTGCAGAATTTGAAAAAAAAAAAAAAAAAAAAAAAGGTACTTAATCCATCACAGAAAACAAATAAATAGAAGATCATATAACAAACTAAGCACTAGCAAAACACAGTTCCTTCAACTGGCCTGAAACTTCTCACACTGGCCCTGGGCCATCAAGCCATCTTTACTGTTGAGCCATGTTTATGTTTTGTACAATAGATGTATTTTGCATACATCAGGAGCAGCAGGGCTTCGGCTCCAGGATATAGTTCTGCTTGTTCAGAATTTACAAGCCAAGTGTGATGAAGTGAAAAGTCATGAGTGCTTTTGTATTACACAATTAGTTAAGTTCAGTTTGAATCAGTGCTACCCCTTGAGATATAATGTTGCTTTGTCCAAACAGTGAAAGAAGAAGCAAACTCTGAAAGGGGAACTGAATGTTCTCTATAAAGTAATCACACTATTGATGCAAAAAGGGTTTTTTTTTAAATCTACAATATTGTGGTAAGAAAACACGACAGACACTGTAGAACAAAAACTTTCATTATCTGGAATATTTTGGCATCTGGTAGATCTGGCATTGTCAGAATGTTTTCCATGATGTAACGCCTTCATGACATTTGTTTAAGTCATGGAACATTTGTGTAAATTATACTTCCTTTAAGTCTCAAATCAAGTCAGTTACCATCATGACACTGTTATGCATATCAGTGATGTCCTTTTGTTTTGTTTTTTCCACATAAGGGTTCACCGCAGTCCTCACATTCAAATTTGACAAGTGCAGAGCACAGAGAGAACATAACCAGGTAAAATAAAACTCAGCAAACAATCAAGGCACATATTTCCTCAATCTCATGTGGATATTCTCTCCTTTCTGTTTTGTTTTGTCTAGTCGCCACTTGCAAAACAACCCCTCCCCAGCTCCTAATTTTGGCCCACTGTTATTGATTCCACAATTTTTTTTATTATTTTTTTTGCTGGATATCTTTGTCACATATCCTCTCACCCTCTTGTTTCTCTCAGTGCTAAAGAGCGGCGTTCTCGAATGCCTTTCCTCAGGCAGTGGAGTCAGGTGGGCCACGCCAAAGCTCGACTAAGCAGGAAGGAGATGGAAAGTTGGGCCAAGTCCCTTGATGCTTTGCTGGAGAGCAGAGGTTAGTGCTCAGTCATTTGGTTTTAAACTGCTCGAGTCGCCAGGCAGCTGGTCAAAGAACGCCTGCGAGACATCATAGCGTCACATGCAAAAAAAAGCTGTTGTTCTACTAACTTTGACCTGGAACGCTGTTCTTGGAAATTGAGATGTTTGTGGCCAACTGCCCGCCCATGCTTGAAATGTTTTAAAGGAAATGATACGTGTAGATTGAACCATATACTGTTTGATATCATATCTAGATCACAGATCTAGATTATAATACTGTATACACTACTGTTTAACAATTTGAGGTTATTTTTTTCGGAGTGTCTATATATATATATATATATATAATATATAATATATTATGCCATTTACACTAGCTCCACCCACCAATGTCTGGTTGGGCCACTCAAGTTTTAAAAAAGACGTGTAAATTTCAGCATCTTCAGTGGACAGCAGTAGCAAGTAAGGCTCGCAGACCTGGCTTTTAACGTGATCGACGCGGGTTCGAATCCGCCTTTTGTCAAGCTCGCATTTATTTTCAATAAAAATTAAAATAATGTTCTAAAAGTGGAAATAAACTGCGAAGGAGTGTTTAATAATATTAAAAGTGTTTATTGGGTAGGTTTAGGGGAAGGTGTAGGGAGGGTTTTTATTCTGAACTTTCATTCAGCAATGATGCATTAAATTGATCAGAAGTGACAGTAAAGACATTTACAATGCTACAAAAGATTTCTATTTCAAATAAATGCTGTTTTTTTGTTTTGTTTTGTTTTTTTTTTACTTTATATTGACCAAAGAATTCTGAAGAAAAAAAAAAAAAAATCATGGCTTCCACAAAAATGAAGTGTTTCTTGAGCACCAAATTAGCATATAGAATGACTACACTAAAGCCTGGAGTAATGGCTGCTTTGCCATCACGTTATACTGTATTTTTGATCAAATAAATGCAACTTTTGAATGGTAGTGTAAGTTAGCTTGGTGTGTGCTCAGTACAATTTTGTGGTTCTATAGTGAAATCCAACTATTACATCATTGAAACACCCTTGAAATGGCTTCCTCTTAACATTGAGGAACCACTTTCATGTGTAGCTTCAGGCATGAGTTTCCGGAGAATTCCCTAACAACATAAAGCGATATGAAGAAAGGAGATAACGGAATAATGGGCTTTTCCCCAAGAGGTTGAGAGCGCTGACGTACAATTTCACAGATTAAACCACCTAGATTTTTACATTTTCAGAAGGGAATGTGAGTGGTGCTTGCCTATGAAAAGTCTGTAGCATGATGGCAGGGTTTTGTAAAAGAAAAATAAGACCAGTAACAAGGACTCTTGATTTGATTCAAGTCCCTTGAGTGAAAGTTTACAGGATGTTTTGCCTGGTTCATTGTCCACCATGTAAACATTGTTAGTCAGATCTCCTAGAAAAGTAGTAGCACACCTCTTCTTAGCAAACCACATAATTCGAAGTATGATTCATGTTCTTAGCACAGTGTTGAAGTTTAGTACTTGCTGTATATGGTTAGGGGCAATGATAATAGTTTCCTTAGAAAGCACTACTGATAATTATAGCTGACCTTAAATGGAAGAAAGATATGGCCAAACAGCAAAATACAACTTGTAAGAAACTTAAAGCTTTCTTTATTAGTGCAGCTTGTGATGTGTAAACAGTGGACTAATAATGGTTATGGTTATGCTTGTCTTGACACCAGACGTCATGTTTCCAGTGATTTGTTTTATTGTTAAAATTAATAGGGTTTAATGATTAACAGCCTCTTTGTTGGTATTACCCTCTTTTGTATTTCTGTTATAACTCTGGAAGCAATTTATTAGTGTAACAAACCTCATAAGATCTAATAATACACTGATACACATGTAGCACATTTTGCAGTTACAGTTGAGACAAAGTATAACATAGAGTAAGGAATTCAGTCGATTCTGTGTCACTGCTATTGCTAATTTGGAGACTAATTCTCTCCATACATACGTAATAGTGCTTTCCATAAATAACATACTGTTTAAAGGGATAGTTCACCCAAAAATTATCCAATGATCCCATGATCCCATCCTAGGTGTATATAACTATCTTCTTTCAGACAAACACAATCGGAGATATATTTAAAAATATCCTTAAAGTCCTCCAAGGTTTAGAGCGCAGTATGCGTACGGAAGCTAGTTATTTGAATTTATAAAGTTTTAAATAACGATATTTGTTTTACACAAATGCATCGATTCGCTTCAGAAGGCCTTTATTAACCCCCTGGAGTTGTATGGATTCATTTTTTTTATGGATGGATGCATTTTTTTTGTCTTCAAAATTTGACCAGCCATTCACAACCATTATAAACCTTGGAGGACTAAGGATATTTTTAAATATATCTCCGATTGTGTTCGTCTGAAAGAAGATAGTCATGTACAGTACATCTAGGATGACTTGAGGGTGAGTAAATCATGGGATAATTTATATTTTTGGGTGAACTATCCCTTTAATAGATATTCCATATCCCATATTCTTCTGTTATTAGCATTTTAAATTATACAGTAACATAATCTTGACAGTCTGTTAAATTGATATTCAGTTTATTGTAGAAGATTATTATAAACTTATTTTAATTACAAAAACCATAATATTTGAATCTGTTGAATTGATATTCAATAAATCAACCTGATCGCGTGTAATGTTGCCACATTACAAAAAACAACATTTCGTAAAATTGTGACACCAAATATGTAACATCCTTTGGACTGTTTCTACAGCATGATGGGAAAAGAAGTAAATAAAAATCACATTCCATTTCAAAATATAGTGTTGACTGCATTTGGCTCAACCATTCAAACCATATAATATTTTCTGGAATTTTCAGTAACTAAAACTTGACTTATCTTTTTAAATCCAAACCATATTTTAAGTTCAATATTTTTTTGTGCCATATTTATTTATGGATCAAGCTAGTGTGGATTATACAGCATTTAAAGTTTTTTTTTGAATTGTCTGGTGGATGTGTTTTGGTTGTCTGGACTGGTTGAAATGTTGGAACACTAGTATGTTGTAACTCCAGAGCCCTGCCCCCGTTCGACTTCTATTTTTTCACTCAAGAGTGTCGCAACCCCGCAGTTCAAGGGTTTTGAGAAAATGTGAGAGAAGGAAGGTATGTGGTGTGAGATAAACCCTCAAGATATTGACGTCCAAAGCTTTTTTCTTCTCTCATTTTTGTGGCAACTGCTATGTGACGTGTGTGGGTGTATGGCAGAACATGCATGTGAACGTATCATCTGAGCCACAACCCCTCCCATTTGTAAACAGAAATAGCTGTTTTTTTTCAATGTTCGTTAAGGTTCTTTCTCCTTCTCTCATCTCACCTATCCTTTAGTGGGAGTCACAGTCTTTGAAGCGTTCCTGCGATCCGAATTCAGTGAGGAAAACCTGCAGTTCTACTCAGCCTGTGAGCAGTACAGACAGTCATCCAACAAATTCAGCCTGCAAAGGCGGGCAAAAATGATTTCTGAGACTTACATCCAGTTTGGTGCTCCCAGAGAGGTAGATTTATCTAAATTTGGCTGTTTGTTTGTCTGTTTACAGCATAAACAAATATTTCACCCAACATGCCAAAGCTGCTCTTTCTGTTACAATGTAAATAAATCGGGACTGGGGCTGCTGAACCGCAAAATGACCAAAAAAATTAATAATAACCAAAAACACTATAAAAGTACCATAGAAATAGTCCATATGACTCATACATTATATTCCAAGTGTTCTAAAGTCATTCAAAAAACGCCCCCCTTTACCATAGTTCTCAAATCTCGTTTTACCAGGTTTAATATGCGCCAAATTTAAATGAAATTGGATGAATTTTTGAAACTGATCTTGAAATTTCACTAGTGCAGCAGAAATTTCAAACTTCACCTTTAAATTTCAGTCCTTTCCTCACAAAAATATGACTTGAGAAGAAATCAGAAGACAAAGAATTATAGCACATTTTTGTATAATTAAAAATAAAAATTATTAATTATTATTATGCCATTTTTTTTAAAGCTTGACAGTCCCAGTGCCTATTATAAAACCAAAGGAAATTTCTGTCATTTCTTCTCACAAATCTGTTTTTTGACTTCAGAAGACTTAAAGAACATTTTTGTATAATTTAAATAAGTAATTAAATTAAAAGTAATTTTTGTCATTTTTGGAGCATGACCGCCTCAGTGCCATATTATAAAAGCTCATTTCTGTCCTTTCCTCACATAAATCTATCAAATGACTTTGTATAAATGAATTTAAAAAAAAAAAAACCACAATATTTTTAAAAAAAATAATATACTTTTTTTGGAGTTTTTTTTTTGGAGCTTGACAGTGCCAGTGCCCATTATAGAAGCAAAGAATACTTTGGACATCCTTCAGAATATAATTTTTGATTGAACTTCTCTTTATTAACTATTTTGTGTGGATATTTGTGAATTACAAATTTCTTTCCACCACTTTTAGGTGAATCTGGACAGTAAGACAAGAGAACTGACCATAGAGCTCCTCAAAGCCCCCTCTCACGCTTCCCTCTCACATGCCCAAAAGCGCATCTACTGCCTCCTGGAAATGGACTGTTACCCCCGTTTCCTCAAGTCTGAGATCTACCTCACACTACTGAGGGATTCGTACTAGAACAAGTTTGGGCGGAGTGTCCAATGAGAGCGAGGTCATCCTAAAAACTGTATGGACATCATGCCTGGACAGTTAGACAGGAGACAGCAAACTTGTCTCTGTGAGAACTTTTGATGAAAAAAATAATCTTAACTACTGAAGTACATTTTAGTTAAATAAAAAGGGAAACAGATGAGCAGGGAAGATGCAATTGTCTTGAACTTGTATGTGCCTAAAAGGTCATGCAATGGGGAATGAGGTGCTAACATTTTACAAGTTTGATTCGGGCTTCTCTCAGTTGCTAGACTGAAAACATTACAGGCCGATAAGGACAACTAAATGGCATGTTGACCGGCAACAAAGGGAAAACACGTCTGGCAAGAATGGGCTGTTCAGTGTAAGGCTTGAGCACTCATTAGGATGACATCAGGGTCAAACCATTTTCTGACTCATTCTTACTCCTAGAATTTACTTTCCCATAAATAGTTATTTAATATAGTTAGATATTTAAACAAAATGTCAAGATCTCACTGACAAAATTAAAATAGGCAGTTATCTTAATAAGCAATATGAACACAAGTACTTAGTTTAAAATGTCTTCATAGTCTTTACAGATGGCCAGTTCTTTATTGGTTTGAGTTTAAAATGTTTGAGATATTTTGAACCATGTGCATTAGCATAGTGCTGTAGAATTTTTTGTCTTTTTCTTTGATTTTATGATTACAGATTGCACATTAAAGCTGTACACATTCATTCATTTGAAGAAAATGTGACTATATAAATAGAAATCATAGGTCTGTCACTGAGTTTGGCCAACAAAAAAAAAACAAAGTAGTGTGAACTATGTTTTGTAGAATTCAGTGATTGTCACACATACTGAACTTGTGAAATGTGACCTGTTGGCAGGTTTAAAATGTGGAACCTGTTTAAGCAAACTTACAGTAATGGATGCCAGCACTAATACATTTCTAAGACTTCAGATGATTCGAAAAGCACTGTATTCTTATTACTGTGCATAAACACTTGAAAAACATCTTAAAAATAGCAAATACACATTCAGAATAAAGTCACGAAAAATGTCAGCTTGAACATTCGAGAGGGAACATTTTTGAACTGTATATTCCAGACGAACGCACATATTGAAAAATGGCCACCATGTGTGTCAGGGTTTTCCACGTCAGATTGAAAGGACGTGATGTGCTGTATGTATTTGTACCCACTTTTTAGTGTATGTTGATGATGTCTGCTGTGACGGAGACATTTAGACGGTACATGTATCATAACTTTAGAAAAGCTATTAGGAGCTGCATGCACTAATGTCCTTGGTTAAATGTTTCCAAGGGTTTAATCAGTTTGTCTCAGTATGATATAAATGATTTCCACAAGGGATTGAGGTAATTATGAGATCAGTGTACAATAATGAGCATCAGTTTGACTGTAAAAGTATTTTTGTTGTTTGAGAGCAGCGATCTAAATGAATCTAACAGAACAAATTTTCAACAATTTCATTTAATTTTCAATGGAAAAAACCTGTACTTTTCTTTGAAAAACATTGTAAATGATCAGATTATAAAATTGTGATTATAAAAAACACAAGCTATAAAATGAATCGCCGAAGTTTTATAAATAGGACTGATTTAAAAAAAAAAAAAAAAAAAAAAAAAAGTCTTACAAGCACAAATCTAATGGAGTTACAAATAGCTGCTGATGTTATTTTCATTAAAGGTCTTTTTTCACTTTTGTGGTTTATTGAAAATTCTTTAAATCATTTCCCCTTTATTATTCTCACTTCTAGCTTCCTTTGCAATGGCCAACAGTTCATTTCTTAACAGCTTTGAAGGTGGCCCGTCACCAGGGCCGCGTGCTGCGATACTCTTGTTTCTGTCGGACCCACTGAGCCGTACATCTCTCCCCAACCGTCCAAGACCATTCGCCTCTCCCTCCACCCCTCGAGATCTCAGCTGCTCCACCTTTCCTCCAATCCTCTTTTCTGTTCTGTGACACTTTGGTCTTCAGGTCACTGTATTGCTCTTCTTTGCGTTCCAAGGGTGCTATGGAGGTCTGCTCCTGAAGATGATCTTTCTTGGGGGCAGCAAGTGTTGGAAGGGCGACAACCTGGCCTTGAAGATGCGGTCTGGAAAAGAAGATGAAAAACAGTGAAAGCTGGAGAGCAAGAAACAAGAAACTCAGCAGGAGAGAAGATGATTTCAGGACAATAAAATACAAGGCCAGGGCTGAGAAGAGAAGCAGCAAGTGAAATCAAAATCGTCAGAAAAAAAAGAAAATCATAAAAGTAGGAACATACACATACTGTATTTCCTGTCACTGAGTCATAACTAGGCCCACACAGAACATACACACTTTTTTCACATTTTTTTTACTGAATGTAAAGGAAAATATGTAAAATGCCTCAGTTCAGATATAATACAGATGGTAAACTGATTTGAAAGTACTAGACTCTTAGTTGAAACTGAGAGCATTATCATATTAGACAAAAATAATGAACAAACCAGATTTTTACATTTTCTGAAGAAAACTCACTGCCACAATCCTAATATGTCACTAGGTTATTCTGAAAGTCGAAAAAGCCTGCCTCCAAACATCTAAGATATTCTGGGTAGGGTTGCACCAGCCGTTCGTAAGTTCTTTCTTAAATTGGAACGTAAAGTCCACACTAGTTGCTTAGTAACTACTAGCTAGTTTGGAACTAACTCTGGACTTTATTCGGTTGCACCATTTGTTCTTAAGGCAGAACGTAGCTAGTAGCTCGTAAGGTCTCTGTAAAGTAATGCGTAGTCGCATAATATGACGTTTACCCTCTGTAATCCTTCAAATACATTAGCAGAAGTTGGTGAAATTCCGTGAATTTCAGTTTATCCTTCATTCCGACTTATTTTGCCTCACGTAGCTAACAGTAAAAATAAGTTTCCATTAAATATAATGGCCTACTACTTAATCATGAATGTTTTTATATGTAAATAACATTCAGAAACTGTATTTGAAATGAAATTAATAAGGATCAATAAATAAATACTGATACAAAAAAACATAAGAAATGACATTTATTGATTATGACTGATTTTATTTGACATGCACAACACGGAGTGATGGGACCGATGCGCACAGCGGCGCGCTGTTTAGGACGGGTTCCTGTTGAAGAGTGGCTAACAAAGTAATCTTTTCACATAATGTTCTCTTTCTTAAAATGTAAGAGAGTGTAAATGTCAGCAGCATCATATATGTGTAAAGAATGAAGTCTGTCAGGTAAAACAAGAGCTTATTGATGCAGTTCAGTCAGTCTGGTATTTTATTCCAACCATTACTCCTGATAGGAGGCTTCCGTAAATATTTAGTGTACACGTAGAGTTACGCTTCAACTAAGTTTAATGGTGCAACAAAAATATTTAGTAGTGCGTAAGTTGTAACTTTGTGCCCATTTACGTCAAAACTAGGCTACGTTGTAACTTACACGGTGTAACAGGTACACTTTATGTAAACAAAATCTATACAAAAATAGAAAAAAATATAGCTATATATAGTTTGAGAAACTTTATTAAAACAATGTTTTCCCTTGTGAAAAAGTAGTACACTTTAGCATACTTTTGAAAAGAGTATTTATGGAAATAATACTTAAGTGCAAACTAAACGTACTGTTTTATGACAGTTAACTTCATTTAATACATTAAAATGTAGTTTAAAGGGTAACACTTTCTTTTACAGTGTATTTGTTCCACATATTACATGTGTTTACTGTAGTAATAACTATAAATTTTACATAATTACATGCAACTAACCCTAAACCAAACCTTAATCCTCCTAACCCTATAGTAAGTACATGTAGTTAATTGTTATTACTCAGTACTTACATGTATAATTACACTGTATCACAGACACTTTAAAATAAAGTCTATCCATTTAATGTTTATATTAACCCTTTATGGTACGGCATTGCTATATTATGGCAACAATTAATTTCTATTCATTTCCTTGTTATTCAGAAAAAAAAAGTACAATATATTGCACTATGGGAATTAAAAGGGCAGGCCTTAAGGTAGCCAATGATGTGCTGTCAAATGACATTTGAATGTCCCTCCAAAACTCTCTTTCCAAATGTCACCCCCACATGAAAGACACCTGTTGAAGTGCTCCAGAAATTGCTCTATTAACCTCATTTCTAAACATCTCTTCTCAAGGGGGATTTTTTGCAGCATTTTTGATAAGTGAATTATATATTTTTATTCACAAATCAACTTTGTCTAACATAGTTTTACTGTAAATTGAGAAAATATCAATGTTTCCATATGGCAACACTGTACCACTATGGAAAAATAGGTATGTTGCCATATGGCAATGCTGTACCACAGTAATGTACCGCAGTAATGTATTTCCCCATTGGGAAAGTAGCATCAACAATATGATTATTTATTTATTTATTTGATGTTTTTATTGTAGTATAGTTGTATTTATGTATAGATAACAAAATAATTTCTTCTTTTCAGAAAATGAATACAGCAATATTTTACGGTTCCAAGTATATAAATCTATTAATGTCTAAAAGAAATGTGCATTAAAATAAAAAAGAAAATCATAATTTTCTAGAAAAACTACTTTAACCATTTTTTATTGTGGTACAGCATTGCCATATGGCAACGTTTCCCTAAGTACCCCCCAAAAATCTTTTTTGATTTGTGTGATTGAAGCCATTTCATGTAATAAAAACTTATTTGAAAAAAATATTTCATGATTAGAACATAATGCATACCATACTTAAGAGTGCTTGTCTACCCACTTAATTTATTAACTCACTTAAAACTTAATTTTATTGTCTTTGAAACATGGTTAAAGTGTCCTGAATGTACTAACAAGCATTTATACAGTAATTAACTAATATACTTAAATGTTATTTCTATTGAAACTTATATCATGTATATTTCTAATTACACATTTGTAATTAAGTTGTAATTTAGTACATTTAAAATATATTAACCTGAAATGTAATATTGAATATCACACTAGTTCAAATTATAATCAAAGACTTCAAATATGCTTTTGTAACATTATAAATATGCTCATCAAAATGAGTGTGCTTCTTTAAAGCACAGAAAATGATTAAAACAATGATTTAAAATGTACTTTAAAACTTTTAAATATGACATTATTACAAAGAACACTTTTTAAAAGTGCACTTAAAGAGAGTATGCTTGTGTTTCTACACACTTAAGTACACTTAAGTGGCCATTTATTTCATTAATATATTATCTGCAAGTACAGATTTTTAAAAATATACTTTGAAGTACAAGTGCGCATTCAATACATTTAAGCGCACTTATTTTTCACGAGGGTTGGTCTGTGACGTTCAGGAAATTTTGTCCTGCAAAAAAAGACAAAACAATACAAAAAAGCAGATTTTTCTCTAAACAAGCATGATAGTATGAGACGATGCAGCAAATCTGAATACTCAGGGTAAACGGTTTGTTCAAATTTTAACTCTAATAACAGTAGTGCTTGGCTTAGCAAACCTCATTAACAAACATATAAACAAATGAATTCAGCAGAAATCTTTAGTGCTTTCTGTGGAATTCTGTAGGCGTTGATTCTGTGAAGGCCTAGTAATTACCTCATTATGAATCCCTGGTGTTTTCTTTAGTATTCGCTTCCAATAAACATGTAAATAATACAAAGAGCAGCACCAGGAGAAACTGACTCTCACAAAGGTTATGTGAGAAAAGTCCGACCTTTCTGAAGTGTGTTTGTGTTCCACTGCATCTGCCTTTGCCCCTGTGTCACACACTCTCTCACAGAGCTCTGCTTTCAGCCCTGAGGAAGCACACACGACAGCTACTAATGATTTACTAATGTGGTTTCCTGCAGACCATCGTAACTTTTCACGTTGCGCCATGGTAAATGGTTGATTGCGGTTCAAACGGTGCATTACCTGGAAGCTTCAAGGGGTTCTGCTGTTCTGCCAATAATTGCCCGAGGTCTCGGCTGTTGATATGGCGACTGTAGAGGTTGCTCCTGGCAACTAGACCCTGATGGCTACAGGATATGAGGAAATGGACAAACAACAGCGATAGAGGGACGGGACGGAGGGCCAAGGAGAATACAAAAGTAGGGTAGGAGAGTGAAAACAGAGAAATAAATAAAATGAAAAAAGAAAAAGAAACAAATGTGACAGAAAAAGGGGACAAATAAAAACTTAATTAAACATAACTGTAAACGCAAATTCAAAACTCAACATTGTATAAAAACAAATTCCAGTGAAAGAGGACACAGGCAATGATTGTGTAATGTGATGTCGGCTTTTTAATCTCAACAGATTAAAAGCGAATATGTTGTGATGTTGCAAATTAAAATCAGGGTTTGTTTTGGACAACAAAGCTGCAGTCAAACGCAGTGGCTGATATTTTTGAGATGATATTTATTGCTTAAATATAATTTTGATTGCTTGCTTAACAGAAATGGTAGCTGGCTTAACAGCTTTGTCAATCATTTTTTGTGTGTGGGGGGGATGGGTGATATGAATATGTATGAATTAGGTCACAAAATATCAAGCAAGTGGAGACTTGATGTACAAGCTTTTCTCAGAACCATCTATTCTGAGCAGTTTTGTTGACTTTAAACTGGTATCATGAGCATTTTATAGATGTATGTAGTTCATACAGGTTTGTAGAAGTGTTTAGTTCATCATGTTTACTCAGGGTTGCCAGGTTTTCACAACAAAACTTGCCCAATTGCAACTCAAAACTAGCCCAATCGCGTTTCAGAGGTGGTCCCCCGGCAAAAAGGGGGTTCCACGGGGTAAAAAAACATGTTTGTGGCAGGGTTCCCCTGGGAAAATTTGCATTCCAGAGGCTAAATATCATGTTATTTGGGGTTGCTTCAACCCGCGGACATGAAAAACAACCCGCAGCGACAGCGTTAAAGTAGCCCAATTCCGCGGGAAAACCGTGGACTTGGCAACACTGTGTTTACTGCAGTATCTGACTTCCAGAAAGTTTGCAAATACTTCTTTGTTTTCATGTTTAACATGATATCTATTCTTTTATAATTTAAAACCAAACAAACTTCTATTTTTGTGAAATGTTTTACTTGAAAAGGTCTTTAAATATTGTGTTATCCAATGCAATAACAATTTTATCAAATGCATACATATATATACACTACCATTCAAAAGTTTGTTGTCAGTAATTTTTTTTAAGAAATTAATAAATTTATTCAACAAGGACACATTATATTGATTAAAAGTGACAGTAAATTTATAATGTTACAAAAGATTTGTATTTCAAATAAAAAAATGGGGTTCTGTCATGACAACTCTCGGAAAGAGTACTAATGTGTTTTGTCTTGGCAGAATAGATCTGCTACGCTGCGGCTGCTGCTGTTTGTATTGCTGCTGCTGCAGAGCATGTTCAGAACTTGCCACTGCCAATAAACATGACATTCTGCTATGAGCAAGTAAGACATGCTGCTGTTGTACAAGCATACATGAATCACCCTGTAGCAGATCTATACAGGTGGAGCTGGGGAAGGTAGAGGGTTTCTGAAAGCACACTGCAAACTGCTACAGCAAACAATAAGCAAGAATTTGAATGCTGAGCAGTGAGCTCATTGGCTGCCAATACAGTGTGAACCAATCAGCTGTGCCCTATAGAAAATTATGTAATTGCAAGCAGATTGGGTTAAGGACTTACGAGCCTGTGCCATCTAGAGTTTCATGACAGAACTTTGTATTTCTTTTGAACTCTATTCATCAAAGAATCCTGAAAAAAATGATCACAGTTTCCTCAAAAATATTAAGCAGCACAACTGTTTTCAACATTGTTATCATTGTAATAATGTTTCTTGAGCAGCAAATCAGCATATTAGAATGATTTCTGAAGGATCAAGTAACACTGTAGATTGAATAAGTAATGGCTTTGACATCACAGGAATGCCTTGATGAGCATAATAAACTTTCAAAAACGTTAAATGTCTTACTGACCCCAAACCATTGAACAGTAGCATATATATATATATATATATATATATATATATATATATCTCTAATAATGAACAACCACTGGTCAAGAGCAGCACCCTGAGGTTAAGACAAATGTCTGGACTGAAACAAGGTCCTGAGGTGCTCCAGACCATTAAGTGTAGAATCTAAAAACTAACATATCATATCCTTTCAGTCTGTTACAATGATTCATTGACAAGTGATTAAATAAGAATATCATTTTTTTCAACTGCTTTTATTACTTGCTGCTCAGGACAGAGGATGTTTGACAGTTGAGGGTTAACACTATAGTAAAATGAGCTTAAAAACTTTATCTATTTTCTAAAACACTCCTTAGTGGAAAGGGTACGGAAAAGACCAAAAGAGATTCCAGTTTAGTTACAAATGTGTATTATCAAATCATTTTACAGGAAATCGTATTAATTATTCATACACTCACAACAAGGAAGAAAGCAAAATCATAAAATAGTAATTCACCCAACAATGAAAATTCTGTCATTACGTTTTCAAACTGTAGGCTGTTATTTTATCTGTGGAACACAAAAAGAATTCTAAACAATCTTCACACACTGCCATTTTGAAGATTCTCCAAAATTCTCCTTTTGAGTTCCACAGAAAAATTAACAATATTGTGAGTAAATAATGACAGGAGTTTTCATGTGTTGGTGAACCATCCCTTTAATTGGAACTAGCTAAGAAGTTTAAGACAGTGACGTTCAAGACTGAGGGTCAATGAAAGCTGAGCCTAGATCTATTTAGAGAGCTAGCATGGAATGAGAGAATAAAAGAGATAAAATGTGTGGTTGAAAAGAAAACAAAAGTTCAAACTCATCAAATGAATGAGATACAAGTGATGGGTTCAACAACACGTGTCATAATTGGGGAATTCAATGTATAAATGAGCATGTCATAATCAGAGATGAAAGGAAGAAGAGAAGACAGAGAGAGGAGAAGAGAAATGTTTAGCACTTCTCCAAAAGATAACGGTCAAGGCCGCTTACGTGTTAGAAGAATAAACAGACAGTGTATCAGACCTTTATGTGATACACAGTGATACACTAATGATGCACTAATGAGCTGAATTCACATTCTTGCCGCCAAGTCGACCATGCACTCATCTAACACAGGAAGTGGCTCATAGTGAACATGAACGACCTCAGTGTCTCTTCACTTTCATTCCCACAGAGCCAATGCTCTCATTCGCCAAAATAAGCACCAGATGGAAAAAGCGAAGAGGATGCAATGTAAATATTTGCAAGAAAAGCACTGGATTTAGACTAAAGTATGTTGTAACTGGCCGTGAGGTGTCGTTGAGATGTACCTGGTGCGTTTTGTCCTGCAGCTGTCGTTGAGTTGGGAGGAAGGGGTCTGACCCTGCTGGAGCCCCAGGGACACGGCGGGACGGTGGGGGGCCCGGCTGGGGGAGGATCCCACACTGAGCGAACGGGATTGCGGAGATGATGGAAGCAGAGGAGGAGAGTGGGGGGGACCCACAGGGCGAACGAATGGCCAGGGGAGAGCCCTCTGCTCCTCCCGTACCACTGTGGAACAAAGGAAGTGATATCAGCACTAGGGAGGGGAAATAATGAATTTAACAATTCGGGTTCAGATTCTTTATACTGATTCCTTAACAGTTTCATCAATGATTCTTTGGGGAATTTAAGGAATAAAAACAAAATGCAATTCCACTGGCAATTAGAAATAAATTTAAAACTATTCCAACTTATTAGAATCCGTCGGTCAGGAATTGGACTACACTGACTGTGCTGTATGCTTTTGATTCAGTATAAATAACTGGCTCATTAGAGTCATTTTTCGGGTATTCGGACAACACGCTGCTGTGTTTTTAATTCACCACAAGTAAATGGCTCATAGAAACCATTCATTCACTGCACTACACTGGTTGCATTGTATGTTTTTGATTCATTGAGTCAGAACTGACTCAGAATAATTTGTTCGGGAACCAAACTACACTGATTGCACTGTATGTTTTTGATTCACTAAAAATATCTGGCTCGTAAGAATCATTCATTCAGGAATTAGACTCCACTGGTTAAAGAATTAGTTCACTTCAGAATTAAAATTTCCTGATAGTTTACTTACCCCCATGTCATCCAAGATGTTTATGTCTTTCTTTTCTTCAATCGAAAAGAAATTATGGTTTTTGAGGAAAACATTCCAGGATTTTTCTCCATATAGTGGACTACAAAGGCTACCAATGGATTAAAGGTCCAAATTGCAGTTTCAGTGCAGCTTCAAAGGGCTCTACACAGTCTCTATCCCAGTCAAGGAGTAAGGGTCTTATCTAGCGAAACAATCAGTCATTTTCTAAAAAAAAAAAAAATAAATAAAAATGTATATATTTTTAACCACAAATGCTCAACTTGCACTAGCTCTGCAATGCGCCACGCATTATGTAATCACGTTGGAAAGGTCACGCGTGACGTAAGCGGAAGTACCACTCATTTTCTCCTCCAACTTCAAAATCATCCAACATCGTTGTTTTGCCGTTTTTGTAAAGGCAGTTTGACTTAGTCTTTGCGCGTTCGCTTTGTAGACACTTGCTCGGTACTTCCGCCTACATCACGTGTGACCTTTCCAGCGTGATTACATAATGCGTGGCACATCGCGGAGCTAGTGCAAGACGAGCATTTGTGGTTAAAAAGTATATAAATTTTATTTTTTTTCAGAAAATGACAGATCGTTTCACTAGACAAGACCCTTATTCCTCGGCTGTTATCATGTAGAGCCCTTTGAAGCTGCACTGAAACTGACATTTGGACCTTCAACCCATTGACAGCCATTGAAGTCCACTATATGGAGAAAAATCCTGGAATGTTTTCCTCAAAAACCTTAATTTCTTTTCGACTGAAGAAATAAAGACATAAACATCTTAGATGACATGGGGGTGAGTAAATTATCAAGAAATTTTAATTCTGAACTGAACTAATCCTTTAAGTTGTATGTTTTTGATTCATTAAAAAGAACTGGCTCACATGTTATGTTTTTAATTCACTAAAAAGGATTCATTAGAATCATTTGTTCGACAATCAGACTACACTGGTTGTGTTGTATGTTTCTAAATCTTTAAAAGGATCGGACTACACTGATTGTGCTGTATGTTTTTAATCATTAAAAATAACTGTTTCATAAGCATCATAACTGACTAAACAACTGGCTAATAAGAGTCATGAGTTTGGGAATCGAATCAGGCTACACTAATTGTGCTGCATGATTTTGATTCATAACTACCTCATAACAGTCATTCAGGAATCGGACTACATAGATTGTGCTGTATCTTTCTGAATCACTAAAAAGAACTCGCCCATAAGAGTCATATGTTTAGTATTGGACTACAACTTATCATGCTGTCTATTCAGTAGTGATGCTACTAAAAAGTAGCACAGAACAACTTTGTCCGCTTCGATGTAAACTGATAATGCAATCAAACACCATTCCATTCCAGTATTGTAAAGAATGGCACCGGCTCTGAATAAGAACAGATGTTTGGTTCCCAACTCTAGTCATCTGTATATTTGATTTACAGGTGACTGGATTTGTACATGGATTAAGATTCTCAAAGTCCCCTGATTACCACCCTAATGTGTCTAAACTAGGTTTTTACATTTTCTAAAGTAATTGTGAGATTCCGTTCCCCTGCTGAAAATAACTCTTTTCTAAGGGCTCTAAAGTAACTTATGGAACAAATCAAGACATTTAATGAATAATAGGAGGCCTGTTTCCAGCTGAAACTATTTATTACAGCATCTGGATGATGTCAGTATTTAGCTAGTTGGTGTAAATGTCAGCTACTTGAATTTTGTATTGTGCCAACTGGTTAAATATACGGCATGGAGCCTATGAGTAACCCACCTTCTCTTTCCATTAGTGAATATGGTTTGATCTCTCCCTCTGGCTTTTTTGGGGGAACTTTTCTCAATTGGACCGCTGTAAAAAGAGCATGGTGGTCAGAAAGAGCCAACAGAAACACCTGGTATGATTGAAAATAAGTCTGGAGTACAGCAAGCAGTTAAACAGCACACACTGCACTCTTCACAGATATTCATACAAGTCAATATCCATGGCCATAATGCATATATCGATTATCATTACACTGCACTTTAGGGAAAACATATAGCACTTATCTATAATTGGATTTTAAAAGGGAACAGCAAGGGATATTGTAAGGGAGGAAGTTCGTAAGTAAGTTGTTGGGACTGATTAACGTGGGCAGACGTTATGGGGTCCGGTTGAGTGCAAAGGAAGAGTATAGTGAGTGGACTGTCTCTTAAACCATGGGGATACAATAAGGGAGTGATAAGTAAGGTGGAAGCCAGGTGACTGTAGGGGAGGGGAGGGGAACAGCAGATATTCAATGTCCTTACAAAAATCCGTACATCCCCTGATCCGTCAGAGGGGAGGAAGGTGTTCCTGGGAGAGTTTCATGAGACAAAAGTGCTTGAACAATGAATGTTTTAAGCTGTTTGCACAGGTTAAACCCGATCTAGGGTGACTACCAACTATAAACAGCATGATCTGGGCTTGATGAGTCATTTATACACATAAATAAATACATTGAAAATGGTTGCCCAGGCACGTAGATGCCATTTTCCAGAAAACAAAATAACAGACTGTGGTTTAAATCAGGAAAAAGACATGACTTAAATATAGAGGCACTAAAAATATGAAACAATAAAAGAACTAAAAGAGAGCTGTGAGCATTATGGACCAGCACAACAAAGACTTTTCTTAAATTAATTGTGGAATCTGCTAAAATATAATTTGCATTCTCAGATGTTCACAATCAAATTAAATTTGCATTTTTAAAAGGAAATTGCAGTGCTTGCAAGGCAGCAAAGGAATAGTGCTAAAGTTTTAGGTTTTGGGGTTTTTCTGCATAAAATTTAAATCTATAATCATCCACCAGGCCGATAATTATATAAGGAACATGACATGCAAGTCTATTTGTAAGAAGGATGTAAGTGAACTCAGTGACTTATCTACTGTCTTTTGAGGTGATTTTTACCTAAAAAACAAAACAAAACAAAAAAAAAACAACAACCATAAGTTTATCTAGAACCAAAGCCATCAAAATGAAGTGAAAATAAATACATAAATAAATAAATGAAATCACCATGTCTTGACACTTGCAGCTAGACTAGCTTATATATGAAGTTACAACTAGTGTTTGTCACTAATAGACCCTTTTCACAGACTGTGATGACGTTTTAACGGTCATCAATATCGTAAATCCTGCAAAGTTTTTTATATTTTCATTTTTAAAAAAACGTATGTACATTTATAACACTATACTTAGTATTATATTACCTTTGCATCAAATTACAAAAAACTAGTTAACGCTGCTGTGAGGGTGTTTCTAATACAGCAGCTATAGGAGTGATAGTAAAAATGACATCTTTCTCTCTTCTGACTGCCGTTATCAATCAATCTCTATTTTTTTCCTCTTTTTGAAAGTTGTGAAAACACTATTGTGGAGTTTTTCTTTTGCTATTTGAGAAAATGGAAACACAAAAAATATATTTAATGAAGTCTCTCATTCACCGCTATAGAATTTTACCCAACTATGACGACTTCCGCTTCTGAGAAACCCTGAAATGTGAAAAGGGTCCATTTGCAGCGAATAACAACTAAATAATCCCACTGCCATATGATATAAATATTGAAAATGTTTTTAATTAAAATAATAAGTGTTTTAGTATTACAAACCCGATTCCAAAAAAGTTTGGACACTGTACAAATTGTGAATAAAAAGGGAATGCAATGATGTGGAAGTTTCAAATTTCAATATTTTATTCAGAATACAACATAGATGACATATCAAATGTTTAAACTGAGAAAATGTATCATTTTAAGGGAAAAATAAGTTGATTTTAAATTTCATGGCATCAACACATCTCAAAAAAGTTGGGACAAGGCCATGTTTACCACTGTGTGGCATCCCCTCTTCTTTTTATAACAGTCTGCAAACGTCTGGGGACTGAGGAGACAAGTTGCTCAAGTTTAGGAATAGGAATGTTGTCCCATTCTTGTCTAATACAGGCTTCTAGTTGCTCAACTGTCTTAGGTCTTCTTTGTCGCATCTTCCTCTTTATGATGCGCCAAATGTTTTCTATGGGTGAAAGATCTGGACTGCAGGCTGGCCATTTCAGTACCCGGATCCTTCTTCTACGCAGCCATGATGTTGTAATTGATGCAGTATGTGGTCTGGCATTGTCATGTTGGAAAATGCAAGGTCTTCCCTGAAAGAGACGACGTCTGGATGGGAGCATATGTTGTTCTAGAACTTGGATATACCTTTCAGCATTGATGGTGCCTTTCCAGATGTGTAAGCTGCCCATGCCACACGCACTCATGCAACCCCATACCATCAGAGATGCAGTCTTCTGAACTGAGCGCTGATAACAACTTGGGTTGTCCTTGTCCTCTTTAGTCCGGATGACATGGCGTCCCAGTTTTCCAAAAAGAACTTCAAATTTTGATTCGTCTGACCACAGAACAGTTTTCCACTTTGCCACAGTCCATTTTAAATGAGCCTTGGCCCAGAGAAAACGCCTGCGCTTCTGGATCATGTTTAGATATGGCTTCTTTTTTGACCTATAGAGTTTTAGCCGGCAACGGCACGGTGGACTGTGTTCACCGACAATGTTTTCTGGAAGTATTCCTGAGCCCATGTTGTGATTTCCATTACAGTAGCATTCCTGTATGTGATGCAGTGCCGTCTAAGGGCCCGAAGATCATGGGCATCCAGTATGGTTTTCCGGCCTTGACCCTTACGCACAGAGATTGTTCCAGATTCTCTGAATCTTTGGATGATATTATGCACTGTAGATGATGATAACTTCAAACTCTTTGCAATTTTTCTCTGAGAAACTCCTTTCTGATATTGCTCCACTATTTTTCGGTGCAGCATTGGGGGAATTGGTGATCCTCTGCCCATCTTGACTTCTGAGAGACACTGCCACTCTGAGAGGCTCTTTTTATACCCAATCATGTTGCCAATTGACCTAATAAGTTGCAAATTGGTCCTCCAGCTGTTCCTTATATGTACATTTAACTTTTCCGGCCTCTTATTGCTACCTGTCCCAACTTTTTTGGAATGTGTAGCTCTCATGAAATCCAAAATGAGCCAATATTTGGCATGACATTTCAAAATGTCTCACTTTCAACGTTTGATATGTTATCTATATTCTCTTGTGAATAAAATATAAGTTTATGAGATTTTTAAATTATTGCATTCCTTTTTTATTCACAATTTGTACAGTGTCCTTTTTTGGAATCGGGTTTGTATTTATATACTATTAAGTATTTATTAAAGGGTTAGTTCACCCAAAAATGAAATTTCTGTCATTAATTTCCAAACCTGTAAGACTTTCGTTCATCTTCGGAACACAAATTAAGATATTTTTGATGGAATCCGAGGGTTTCTGAACCACACATAGGCAGCAACGTCATTGCACCTTTTGAGGTCTAGAAAGTATTAAAGACATTGTTAAAATAGTCGGCCTCATTATTGGCCAGCTCCTGCGTCAGCATCACACGCATGCGTTGTGCTGCTCACGTGTACAGCGTCGGACAATACTGAGCCGGCGTTTGGACGTAAACATGGAAGCGCTGCACTGTGTTCACCACGTCAACTGCGTATGACAACAGTTCAAATTGTTGAATAAAGTCATTATTTTTGTTTTGTTTTTGCGTACAAAAAGTATTCTTGTCACTTCATAACATTAAGGTTCAATCACTGTAGTCACGTGGACTATTTTAACAATGTCTTTACTGCCTTTCTGGACCTCAAAAGGTGCAATGACGTTGCTGCCTATGTGTGGTTCAGAAACCCTCAAATTTCATCAAAAATATCTTAATTTGTGTTCTAAAGATGAACGAAGGTCTTACGGGTGTGGAACAACATGAGGGTGAGTAATTAATGACAGAAATTTCATTTTTGGGTGAACTGACCTTTTAAAACTTTGAATTGGCTCTTATTTTTAATATTTCTAGTTTTCATTTTCATTTTAGTTTAAGTAATTTTTGTGATTTAATCATTTTTATTAGTTTTTTAATGTTTCTATTTAATTTATTTGTATTTAATTTTTAGTTTTAGTAATTTTAATTTAAACAAACTTATTTTATTTCAGTTAGTTGACAAGGCAGCATTTCTAATTTTATCTAATATTTATATTTTTTTTTCAGATTTATTTCAATTAACGTAAATGATTTTTATTAGTTTTAGATTTAGTTAGCAATAACAACACCTATTAAAATAATGGAACATATATTTTCATGGCCAAAAGAAATATTTATGGCCGGGATTTACTCACCACTGTCAGGTGTAGCAGCAAAAAGTTAATATTACAAAAACCTAATCCTAAAAAGGTAATAGATAAATACCTAAATTTAAAATGATCCATAAAACAAAGTTTGAATGGACTCTGTACGTTAAGTGGTTCGGGCTGAATTACTTGCAGAAAAACGAGGAAGAGAAATGAGTAAAAAGAGGAGGAATTTCAATACAATGCTGCCTTGCATGTACTGTAATGAAGAGAAGGGGAGGTTGTTGTCCTGAGAGAACACTGGCTCAGATCCAGAGCAACATTCCAAACCCACATTCCAAACCCACATAACCACAGAACAGTGATGCAGTCAGGGCTTACCTGATCTACTCTGGAAGAAGCCA
The DNA here is from genome assembly GCA_039654765.1 of Mylopharyngodon piceus. Lineage (NCBI taxonomy): Eukaryota > Metazoa > Chordata > Actinopteri > Cypriniformes > Xenocyprididae > Mylopharyngodon > Mylopharyngodon piceus. The sequence goes on along the minus strand of CM077448.1, from coordinate 5,520,118 downwards.
TCAAATACCACAAAGTTATTCACCTGACAGGAACAAGTGTGACAGGAGAAGAAATTAAGGCATATTAGACAAAGAATTACATCATAACATTCAACCTCCAGATTTTTTGAAGAAAAGACTATTGTGTGAAGTCTGTATTGTGTGCAAATGAACATGCTCACATGTCATAGACATAATAACCACATCAGGATTTATATCCAAGACATAACATGTAGTGTCTGATGAAGTTGTTTTCAGTGACAGTATTATTGGGTTCAGTTATAAACTGGATTTGTAAGATGAGTAACATCATGTCTTCCTAACCAAGTGTGACACAATAAAGTGTCAAAGTATGAAACCCTCTTCCAAAATATCACTGGTCCAAAATCTCACTCCACATAACATTAAACATGCTTTAAATGGCTGTGAATGTTTTGCATCATTCAGCACTTTCTGGTGACTCTTACCTGAGGCACACTGATTTTGAGATCATAGTGCTTCTCTAGAAATGACAGGAATTTAGGAGAAGGTCTATCGTACGCCATCTGCTCAGGCTCCACCCGTTTGTGCTGTTTAATCAGAGAATGTGAAATTTGAGTCACAAAAATAAACGGCTCTTTGCAAGTAAATACAAATGGGTCTTAAAGGGATAGTTCACCCAAAAATGAAAATTCTGTCATCATTTACTCCCCCTCAAGTTGTTACAAACCTGTATGAATTTCTTTGTTCTGCTGTACACAATGTTTGTAATCAAGTATTTCTCGCCCCCCATTGACTGCCATAGTATTTTTATTTCCTACTATGTTAGTCAATGGGGGGCGAGATCTGCTTGGTTACAAACATTCTTCCAAATATCTTCCTTTGTGTACAGCAGAACAAAGAAATTTGTACATGTTTGGAACAACTTGAGGGGGAGTAAATGATGACAGAATTTTCATTTTTGGGTGAACTATCCCTTTAACACTGACTTCTCTACTGAACAAAATAAAAAAAGGGACAGTTCACCTAGGGCTGCACAATTAATCGAATTTCTAATCGCGATTACGATTACGGATGCCACGATTTCGTAATCGTCCAAAGGCGCGATTATAAGGTAAAATATCCACTTACATTATGCTGCGTGTTTAAGAGATGTGTTTAGAGCATGTTACATCGCGAGAGGCGAATCACGACTACTTTAGAATGTAAAAGGTCGAAACCAGCACAAAAGGAGCTACCAGTGACTAGGTGTACACTGATATGTCAAACGCACGCGAAACACCAGCACCCGCCATTTTTAAAAAGCCGTGTACACAGCCTATGTATTTACTCCACGAACTAACTAACTCTACAATCATGAAAAACAGCGATACGATAGGACCTCTCCACCTTACGCTAAGGAGAAAATCCAGCGCGACTTTGAGCAGACCAAGCAAAACATGATTAAGTATTTCTGCTAAGCTAGCGACATTGGGAATCAACCACACGGGCACGGTAAAAGCTATTACTTTTTCATATACTGTCTACTTTCTTTGTATAACAGTTCTATCTAATAACGTATTAGACAGGACTGTTAAACAGATCGTAAACTAAAGAAGACAGAGAATGCGAGCTCTGTGTGCTCAAGATCTGTCTGAACTGTTCTCAGCGCCATCAAAATAAAAGTAACAACAACAAGCGCAGTTTACGTCACTTCAGGCCCCTATGGGAACATTAGTTCTTGGGCAAACACACTGGTGGCTAGTTCCTATATCTAAGTTCCAAGAACAACCCGATTCAAAAGCCACTATTATTATACCATGCATATGTTGACTTGTTGTTATTATTATTTAAAAAAGAAACCAAACCAATGTATAGTTGACATTTGAGGTTTAATGCTATAGAAAAACAATAAAACATTTCAGGAAGAGTGTTTTAAGTTTGTTTTTTATTTTTATACAAAAATATGGCATGCAGTTGCTTCAAACAATGGTGTAAAGCTATTCAATACATCATTCAATGTAAATTGTGATAATCGTAATTAATAATCGCAATTTCAATTTCAAGAGAATAATCGACAATTATGATTTTTGTCATAATCGTGCAGCCCTAAGTTCACCCCAAGATGAAAATCTGTCACTCACTCTCATGTAACCAGTATGACTTTCTTTTTTTCAGCAATCACAAAAATAGATATTTGGAAGTATGTTCATGCTGCTCTTTTCCACACAACCTTCAAAAATTACAAAATAAACAGCATAAAAGCAGTTCATATGACTAATGTGATACATTCCATGAGTATTCTCTGTAATTCAAAGAATTCTCTAGGAAACACACCAAAATATAAGTTAAGTTTTAAACTGAAGTTATTAAACTGAGTTTAATAGTTTTTTAACCAAAATCTTAGCCTTCACCGTAGCTCTTAAATCTTAATTGCACTGTTTCTTCAAACTTGTAATGTAGCATTCATTTGAAACACGAAAAAAACAAAAAAAACAATTACGTTTTCATCACTGACGTCAATATGCGCATGTGCAAATGAGATTTGACGGCTACAGTGAAGGGGAAAATTATCTGGGAATAAAAAATTCAATTTTAGTTTGTTCAAACTTGTAATATAGTGAATGAATTATATGGAGCACTTTCATGATACTTTTATAGTGCTTTCTGTTGCTTGCCCTTTTATGTTTTTGTTGTATGGAAAAGAGCAGCGTGAACATACTTCAAAACATTTTCTGCGTTCCACGCAAGAAAGTCAGTCACACGATTTGGAATGACATGAGGAAATGATAAATAAACTAGTCTTTTAATAAATCAGACCACTGACAGACACTCACTTTCAGCATGAAGTCGAAGAGTTCAAGCCCGTAGCCATGTCTCTGCAAGGTCTCTGTCACATAGAAATCCAGCACACACAATGGCTCGGTCTCCAAATGCGCCCCCTGTTGGTTCTAGAGGCAATTACAACATACTGTGTGTTGATGCATCTGCTTTAAAAAGTGTGCACTCAGGCATCACTCATTAGGCGAGATTTAATTAAAGAGTCACTAATGAGGAAACACTTACGAGTAAAAAGAGCTTCTTGTAGCCAACCTTCAGAAATCCAACTATAACACCCCTCCCGCTGGGAAGACAGGAAGAGGGAGTTAAAGATTGTTATTAACAGCAGAAGTGGATGTGTTTACATTTAATGGAAATGGAAAAACAGGAAAGAGAGAGGTCAGTTGTGTTGACATCTAAATAGATTAAATCTGAAGCATAGGGTGGGGGAGGGACAGAAATAGCCAGCGTACCCGTTCTGTTCCCCATCTTTCAGGAGGTAGAGATGATGTCTGTTGGCCTGGAGCTTTGCAGCACTGGTTATAGGTGCAGGCAGCTGCTGAGCCTGAGGAGTTACATACACACACAGATGACATAATGACAGACTGAAACTGACAGTGAATGACATCTGCAAGCTCAAGAAGAGACAAAATACAGTCATTATCACCTTAGAGGAGGCTTTCCCCAGCTCATCTATAACTGTGGTGATCTGAAGAAGAGGATCTGGTCTAGGGAACAAAAAGCAGGTATGTTAGGAATCTCACACAAAGAAGACATAAAATGAGAATCAGCATTTATGTTTCCAGTTATCTAGGTCATAACGGATGTGTACCTTTTTACAATACACAACTTTTGGTTTTCAAAGGTGTTTTATATATTATTATTATCATATATAGCTGTGTAATACATTGACAGGTTTTTCAATAGCTGATTCTAATATCAAGTTGGCTGGTGGCCAATATAATAATAAATATACACATAAGTCAGCATGAAATGGAAATTGCGATAGGTCAATTGAATGGTCAATTTTGATTTCATGGTGACTTTAAAGATCCCATGAGGAGTACAGTTTTCTGTCCTGTGTTGACAATTTTCATATTTAACTAGGACGTTTGGGTGGGACACATCCAATTGCTTATCCTACTTTTCTAAATAGCCAATAGGCTGTCGTTACATTACAGTCATTAATTATGATGTGCTAGTCGCTGATTTGCTCTTGAGGGGACATGCTCATTCTAGACTAGAGCAACGGTTCTTTGAAGTTTTTGTTATTTTTATTTTGTTTTATTTTTAGTTAATACCAGAGGTATAAATTTAGATATGAGGGCCTTAGAATATTGTCTCAGACAAAGGGGGGCCTTGGAGTGATAAGAAACACTGTTCTAGAGAGCATCTGATTAGACTAGAATCAATATTTTGGTCTGTTTCATTGAAAATAAATCTGCTAACAGTGAATTAATTTTTACAGTCTTTAACAGGCATATAATCATACACTACTGGTCAAAAGTCTCTTCTGCTCACCAAGGCTTCATTTATTTGATCCAAAATACAGCAAAAACAGTAATATTGTGAAATATTTTTACAATTTAAAATAACTTTTCTATTTGAATAGGTTTTAAAATGCAGTTTATTTTTGTGTTGGCAAAGCTGAATTTTCAGCAGCCATTACTTCAGTCTTCAGTGTCACATGATCCCTCAGAAATCATTCTAATATGCTGATTTGCTGCTCAAGAAACATTTTATTATTATTTATAACAATTTATTATTATTAACAATGTTGAAAACAGTTGTGTACAATTTTTTTCAGGATTATTTGATGAATAGAAAGTTCAAAAGAACAGCATTTGTCTGAAATAGAAACCTTTTGTAACATTATCACTACCGTTCAAAAGTTTGAGGCCAGTAAGATTTTTTTTTTTTTTTTTTTTTGGACAGAAATTAAAGAAATTAATACCTTTATTCAGCAAGGATGCATTAAATTGATCAAAAGTGACAGTACAGACATTTATAATGTTGCAAAAGCTTTATATTTCAGATAAATGCTGTTCTTTTGAACTTTCTATTCATCAAATAATGTACAACTGTTATCAACATTGATAATAATAATAAATGTTTCTTGAGCAGCAAATCAGCATATCAGAATGATTTCTGAAGGATCATGTGACACTGAAGACTGGAGTAATGATACTGAAAATTCAGCTTTGCCAACACAGGAATAAATTACATTTCAAAATAATATATATTGAAATAGAAAACAGTTATTTTAAATTGAAAAAATATTTCACAATATTACTGTTTTTGCTGTATTTTGGATCAAATAAATGAAGGTTTGGTGAGCAGAAGAGACTTCTTTTAAAAACATTAAAAAGTCTTACTGTCCAAAACTTTTGACCGGTAGTGTATAGAGTAGATGACCTTATAGTTATCACACGAAGAATAAAAGCCACAAAATTATTATTTTGATTTAATTTTAATGTTGGCAATTTATTGTAATGTATGCTGTAACATACAGTGTTGGTTATGTATGCTGAAAAAGCACCACAAATTCCTGTATTTTATTAACATGTTTTTATTAAAAAGCTTTTTTCTTGCATTGCTCTTATGGAATTCATTAAACTTTTCCATTAGGAATGCTCAGTTTGTTTTAAGATTTTTTTTTAAGAAACTGCTCAAAACACATTTTTTTAGTAAAGTTTTTAATATTTTATATTATCATTGTGTTTAATGTATCATGTATTATTTTTTTGTAAATGTGTTGTAGCCCTTTGAGTTTAAGAAAGGCGTATTACAAATAAAATGTATTATCTATCTATCTATCTATCTATCTATGGCATTGTGTGATTTTCTACAGTGTAATTACAGTGAAGTCTATGGCTGTCTTACTGAATCAGCATTGTTCAGATTAAAACAGACTAATGTCAGATTTGTTGTTTACTCAGGGCCGCATTTGCATCACCTGACGTCAAGCTCTACATACAGCAATAAGCTTATCATTACAGGAAAAAAATGACAAAGATGACCTGGACCAAATTGAACATTTAGCCTAATAAAACACACCCCCCCCACTGGTAGCAGTGTATGTATAATAATGTCAAGTCAACCGCTGTTACAAGACAAAAGCAGTGAATGTTGCAAATCTCCCAACAGATTACACCCCTCAGTCTATACAGTAGATCATAAAACATACATTACCTCCCATGCGCTTTCCGACCTGCACTCAAGTTGTTATCCAGCACTGAAATTCTCTCGGGGAAAAGCGCATTTAGGTCGAAAGGGAAATCCATTGTAAAGACAGATCTGAAATCTTAAGACAATACTCTTCTAATTCCCTACTGCAGATTCAGATGCATGTATTAAAGAGCCAATCGATTCTTCACTGCATCACTGGCCTGCACTTAAAATACCAGTTCCACATTAGTGCCGCTTCAGTAGTAGGCTTGTTTAAAAGCATAGATGTATAGCGGTGTTATCAATGATTCCTCTGTCCTCCCATTGTGTTTGTGTCACTCCCTTGTGCGGGATGAGCGCTAGTGGTCAGCCGTAGTGCTGTTAAAACACACGCCTGCAGGATTCAAGACGGGAAAATGTCACATAAGTCTAGCAACACCTGCAAATATTTTAAATGTTTCCAGTTATAGCTCTGAAATGTACAAATAAATCTTTATTTTACACAGTAGCAGAAATGTGCGGCTTTAGAAGATTTATTTCCGTTTCCTCTCGGCAACAGCAAGCAACGACACACGACTTTGTGATGCATAGCAACCGATAGCAACCTATTATATTGCAGTCAGTATAAGTCAAATGATCATATAAACACAGCCATACTTGTACTTTTATATATTTTTTTTTCTTTAATTGGTATTTTCACCCTGCAACGTTTCTTTGACAGCATTTAACTTTAACTCTTTTTTCGTGAATTGTTTTTTTTTTTTTTTTTTTTTGTTATTTTTAAATAGCTAAATTTAATGGCCAGCAATCACCACTGCATGCTGTATGGCTGTGCTTTTGATATATGAATTAATTAATAATTATTAATTATATTAATATACTTTTGTGGTGTGACAATCGTACAGATATTCTCTCTCTCAATTAAAATGAAGTCATAAAAACTACACGCATAATATATTTTTAAAGAAAAAGAACTGTTTTTAAAGTAAAAAAAACCGACGACGAAGAACAATAATGTTTAAAATGTAATGTAATATCTGCACGAAATGTACTTATATTTTCATTCAGGCAGATATTTCGCTACCCTACCTGCAGCATTAGGACCCCCTTAAATTACCTTCCCTGGACGCAGCGCGATCCCGTTCTGCGGATGCTGCAGTCTTTGAGGTAACGGTGAACGGGCTTTATATTTTTGTATTAAATACCAAAAACACAGTTTAGTGCTGTTTATTTACATTTGTTGTGAAACGCCGACAGCCCGTGCGTTAACGCTAACCGAAGACCTGCAAAAAAAAAATTGGCGCTTATGGCCTCGCCCTCGTGGTCGTAGACACCTTTAGTCCATAGACCAACATGCTTAATTGAATATGACTTGATACTAATACTATGTTCATTGTTTGCAAATGTTTACTAATCCTGAATATTGTCGTGTTAGGGAACCAAATTGCAAAGAAATGGACCGAAGCGGCAAGAACGTCCCTGCTGTAAGTATGAGAATACAGCATTTTAATTTTCTTTCAGGGGTTTTCAAACTGGGTCCCGGGGACCCCCAGGTGCCACAAGTTGAGGGATCCGTGGAAGAGTTAAGAGAAAAGCAGTGTAAAAATAGTAATAATAATAATAATATTTAACTAACTAAAATTTATAAAAGTGATTTGTATACATTCAATTCATATTACAGTACTATGCTGAGAAGTACTATGTTGAGAAGTACTATGCTGAGAAGTAATGTTACATAATAGGAAATATTTTTTCCCCAAATAATATTATACACATTTATAATATGTTCACTGCATAATTTGGGTCTTTATACATATACATACTTTTAAATTGCAGAATCATATTTGGGGGTCCGTGGCATCTAAAATATTGAAAACCCCTGTTGTCCATTATTGCATGTAATGATGATTCATTAGACTAGAGTCTCTGATTTACCCATGAAGCTCTATATAATGCACTGAACACATGCAGTACAGCTTGTGATTGTATAGAAGTGACTTGGATGTTCCTAAATGTTAAAATAACTTTTACAGGTTGGATGGGAGGAAAAAAAAATGTTGCCAGGTAGCTGATGTTAACCGTTTACTACCAATGGGTAAGAAATGGTTTGTGCCACTGAAAACCTCTAGCAATTAGTCTTTCTTTTTAAAGGAAAGCATTTTGCCCTGTTGTCCATTATTGCATGTAATGATGATTCATTAGACTAGAGTCTCTGATTTACCCATGAAGCTCTTTATAATGCACTGAACACATGCAGTACAGCTTGTGATTGTATAGAAGTGACTTGGATGTTCCTAAATGTTAAAATAACTTTTACAGGTTGGATGGGAGAATAAGATGTTGCCAGTAAGCTGATGTTAACCGTTTACAACCAATGGGTAAGAAATGCTTTGTGCCACTGAAAACCTCTAGCAATTTCTTTTCAAAGGAAAACATTTTGTCTGATTGTCAATCATTGCATGTAATGATGATTCATTAGACTAGAGTCTCTGATTTACCCATGAAGCTCTATATAGTGCACTGAACACATGCAGCACACCTTGTAATTGAATAGATGTGACTTGGATGTTCCTAAATGTTAAAATAACTTTTACAGGTTGGATGGGAGAAGAAAAAAAAAAAATGTTGCCAGGTAGCTGATGTCAACCGTTTACAACCAGTGGGTAAGAAATGCTTTGTGCCACTGAAAACCTCTAACAATTAGTCTTTCTTTTCAAAGGAAAACATTTTGTCTGATTGTCAATCATTGCATGTAATGATGATTCATTAGACTAGAGTCTCTGATTTACCCATGAAGCTCTTTATAGTGCACTGAACACATGCAGTACAGCTTGTGATTTGAGTAAAAATGACTTTGATGTTCCTAAATGTTAAAATAACTTTCTCCTATCCAACCTGCAAAACGGATGTTGCCAGGTAGCTGATGTCAACAGTTACCCAATCAAAGGGTAAGAAATAGTTTATGCCAATGAAAATCTCTAACAATTTCCTCTGAAAGGAAAACATTTTGTCTGATTTTCAATTATTGCATGTAATGATGAATCATTAGACTAGAGTCTCTGATTTACCCATGAAGCTCTTTATAGTGCACTGAACACATGCAGTACAGCTTGTGATTGAATAGAAGAGGCTTGGATGTTCCTAAATGTCGAAATATTTTTTACAGGTTGGATTTCAACAGAATGGTTGATGGCAACAGTTGACAACCAGTAAGAAAGGATTTGTTTCTTATTCCCATGACTTTGCAAGTGTGGCCCATGATGAGCTCTAACAACTTGTTTCTTTTCAAGGATTTCAGCGAAAGATTTGTAGCCAACATAGACGTTAAAATGTCTTGAGCCCATGATTCTACGTAAAGGTTGGTGTTGTATCCTAACAGTGCTGATCTTTTATCAGTGATGTGCAATGATGATTCAATAGACTAGAGTCTCTGATGACAACATGAAGCTCTTCACATTTCTCTGAGCACAGCTTTTGATTATGAACATGTGTTTGTTATGAAGAACTTATGATTGACATTGAATTTTATTTATTTTTTTTTTTTTTAGGTTGACGTGATGCCAGAATTATGTGCCAAAGATGGGTATATGCATGTGAATGTGCAGACTCGTGTAAGTAATGGACCAATAAACCTAGCTTTGGTTATAGCTTGTGTTAATGATGAATGCGTAGTTCGGTTCCACTGAAAGTCAATGAAGTAACTTTCTCGCGGCGCACTGAAACACTGACAGACAACTGATACACTTTGTTTTCCTCATTTGTAATCTAATATACTTGTTTTTTTTAAGGACAGAAGTCGAAGTCGTGTCAGAAGAGGAGTTGTGCAGCACAATGGTGAACTGTCAAGCTACTTTGTAGTATTGTGTATCAATTTAAACTGTTGTTTCAGTGCTGTTGTATTTCCAAGGACAGTTTGAGGAGTAACTGCTTAATTGTTTTTCACTTTCCAGTTCTTTGTAAACTGCATTTTCTAAATTGAGTTTACTTTTACATTTTAATAAAAATCACAATTACATTGTTGTTGTTTTTTGTTGCATGTAATTGTATGCCTTCATCTTATTCATGTTGCTGGATAATGGATTAATATCAGTGCAAATGCTCTCAATTGCAGTCATTTTAATAGTACATTAGCATTCATACCATGTAGTTGATTTGCACCCTATACCAACACCTTGTGATTTATATTAAGATCATTTTGCAATGGTTTAAACCTTTCAAGTATGGATTTGGTTATTCATGTAATATCTGATGTGCAGCCTGATTAAAAAAACAAAACAAAACATATTAAGAATCACAGTTTGTATAGAGGCCTGAGATGTTTTACCTATGGGTCTTTTTGGAGGTATTCAAACATATCAAACAAATGTGGATTTGATGAATTCTGCATGTAATCCCACTGTTTGATCGCGATCACAAAGAACTTTTATTATGGAAACTTGCTTTTGTTAGTGGTGGCGTTTATCATATTTCACTTCACGCTACTTCACTCCCTACATATTTTTATTTTTTTGCGACTGGTCTACTTTGTAACAAACGCGCACGCCTATTAATAGACTTTAATAGTTCACACGGACTGCCGCAAATCTCCAGAGTGAAGGTCATTGGGTCAGTGATGACAATGTAACCGGTTTTGTTCTTCACGTACTAGTGCGTAATGACGCCAGATTTGTGAACGAATCTTTCTTCTGAGTCGGATCTTTTCAATGAATCTGTTGAAACTTATTGTTTGACCAGAGAAGAGTGAAAGGCTGGTTAAAATCTTAAATTGAGCAGTTTTTTTTTTTTTTTTTTTTTTTTTTTTAGCATATTTATCGTAATATATGAAGTAAAAGTTGTAGTATGATACTTCGGATTCGGAATGGCATATTAGTAACTTCTCTTACTATTTAAAAGCTTTCGTCTTTCCTATAAACAAATATTTTTACGAATAAAAATACGAATTGCTTATTTATGTATTGTCGCATTGTATAAAAACGTCTGTTAAATGCAGTAACAGTAAGCTATTCCACATTCAGCCCGCATGTGTGATTTGTAACGGAAAAATCGTAATGAACAGCATTATATGCGTACATATGGCTTTGAGACGCTTTCGAGCCAGGAGGCACCACGAGATGACACAATTCAAATGAACCATTTGAAAGAATCGATTCGCGGGAACGAGTCGGACTTCACATAACTGAGCTGGCTTACTTGACTAGTAATCTCTGTCAAAACGCGGGGAATATCTTGGAATTAACGTACACTGGTCTCTATTTTCGCACTCTGACTGTCTATAATTGTTTATATGTTGAAACGTTTAAGTTTGAGCATGTTTGTGCAGGGCGGTAGTTAACCGGAATGTGAAGTTGGCATCGATAAGTGATCTTAACTGTTTTTGCATCAGAAGCAGAGGGACTGTGATGTCCTGAGGATGTAACCGTCAGTTATTATCTATCAAAGATTTCACGTCAGAGATATGTTTGATTATCCGGTCGATAGTGTTTCGTCGTTCGACATCGACACAGTTTAGCGTATAAAGTGGTGGAGTCGATCGGCTTGTTCAGACATGCTAACCGACGCAGTTTCGCCCGAGGAAAATACTTGTAGACCACAAAATATATGAGACCCTACTGCCACAGTTATATTTTTTGTTTTTATTTTTTAATTTTAATTAAAAATTAATTTCTCTTCCTGTCATCGAGTGATTTGCAAGGGTGTGGTCTGTAAGTTATGTTCTGGTTCATTTGCTAATACAAACACGCCTTAATACAGGTCTGTTGAGGTGTCATTGTTTAGATGCCTTATACTTGTGGCAGTGTGAAACTTTATATGTTATCTTAAAGGGACCATAACCGTCGTTTTTTAATTTTTAATAGCTATAGTATTAGATTAAGAGGTACCTGTTCATACTATTGCTTAATACTAAAGTTAATTACAGTTTAATTAACAATTATATTAGCATTTTCATAGACTGACAATTTATTCATGTTATAGTTTTTTAATTTTCCTATTTGTGCATTATAAAGTAATAGTGCCAACATGACCGCAGTTGTAGGGCGAGTTTGGGGGTGGGTCAGTCCAGTGAATCTATACTCGTCCTGGGGCAATAAGACCAAACCAGAAAAACCCTTAACAACAGAGAGTCAGATTAAAAGCAGATGGAGCTTATGGGGACTTACTGCCTGGGTCTGGAGGGGCAAGAATACCAAAAAGGACCAAAAGACACAAGCTGAGGAATTCTGGGAGACCGAAGAGAATTTTAAGCCTTTGGAAGTAGAAGAGCTTCGGGCAATGAGTCCTGATGTTGAGACTGAGAAAGCAGTGGCCCAAAGCTCCTCACGCTGGTGGAGGAGAATGCTTCCATCCAGATACTTCTTTTGGCCCCGGTGGTCAACGTCCACCGGGCTCCGGCAGCAGAAATGTGCCGGGTGGAATGAAGGTACATGGGACTCTGATGAAGTCGACGGGGAATCAGACTACGGGACGCCCCCACCATCCCCAACGCCGCTGTCTCAGCAGGCATCAGCATTCCGCTTCTTCTCTCGCTCGTGGACGGGGGAAATTGTCCCTGAACACTACAACATTTGCTTTAATTTCCTCCGCCACCTCTTTGATTTGTTCGTGGTGAGCTTCCTGAGTACTGTGTCCCCTCCGACCAAGATCATTTTGGACGTGCTGGGGGTGCAAGGGGCCCTGAAGCTGTGGCTTCATGGGATGGCCATGTTTCTGGTGTCTTCTGTCGGGATGGCCGGATTGCTGTGGGCGGTACAGGAGTACCTGCTGCAGTTTGCTTTGATCTATGGTATCGTGCAAGCCCTGGTCATCTCTGTCAGTGTACGCCAGAGTGAAGCTTTGGCAGAGGGGGATGATGGGAAAGGTGACGGTGAGGTCAATGAGGGTGAGGAGGAACAGGACGACATATGGGAGCAGAACAAGCCACAGCAGACCACTGACGAAATCAAAAATGGAGTTAAACAAAGGAGTTGAAGACCTAGGAAAAATGAGGTAAAACTGGGTAAGTAGTTGTTTCTGCCCATTGAACTTGTTTTTTTTTTGTTTTGCTTGTGCTGGTGTCAAGGAAAAGACTTTCCTTTTATCTAATTATGCATTGTATGAATCTATCCAACCCTTAGTGTAGTTTGCTAAGTCAACTATCACTTTTACTAATCATACCTGGGGTTATGGGTTTGAAGAAACCTTTAAACCCTTGTGTTCTGCTGAACACAAAAAGATATTTTGAAGAATATGGGTAACCAAACGGTTACCCCTTTAACTTCTATAGTATGGAAAAAAATAAAAAAGTAAAGGGGCCCATCAACTGTTTGGTTACCTACATTCTTCAAAATATCTTCTTTTGTGTTCAGCAGAAGAAAGAAATTCATACAGGTTTGAAACAAATTGATGGTGAGTAAATGATGACAATTTTTGGGTGAACTATCCCTTTAACATAACTATTAAACTTGCATAACGTGTCCTGCAGCATTTATGCTATACCTCAAAATATACCTCAAATCTTGACGCTTTTTGAGGAGAGGTGTGCTGTTACTCTCTAAACCAGGGATTCTCAAACATTTTTGTCAGCCGAACATCTTTACATATTTACTTGTACTGTCTTTTAATTTAATATTTCAATAATTTAACAACACATTCGCGTGTTCACGTTTTTCTGACGATGGTTAATTATCACATGACATGCAGGTAAACAAATAAAATATAAATAAATTAAATAAAATATTCATTTTTTTAGTAAGAATTCCATTTTGATTATTTTCATTTTGATAATTTATATATTTTCAATGTTTAATTTGTTCTAAACGATCAGACTTGTGATTCTTGCTGTGTTCACGGCACGCCATGTCATAATTTACGTGATGACAACCCGTGACGTTCTACTTGGGATTGTTCATGTCCTCGGACTTGGAATTATGCGCAACACTATCAACGGCAAAATGAATCTGCAGTGGTCTAGTGGTACAAGTCGCAGTAGCACTAAGAAAATTCAGAGTTTAATTAAGAGTTCTACGGACATTCACTTTTTTACTTTTTTAAGTCGAAATATCGTAATTATGTTAACTCTGACATGGCGTGAACACACCTTTTCGTCCCATTTCGCAATGTGCTAATACCCACTAAGGACACTTAGCAACACACTGGCAACCACCCACAACACCATGGATTTTACTATTTTTAATTTATTTTCAACAGAACAATCAGTTATGAATTACACTTTGATTTTTAGAAGGCTATTGCTCTGCCTCATGTTTTTTAGAAGAGTCCTAACCTTTGCTGTGGGGCTTGTGGTTTATTTTTTTTTTTTCAACCAAAGAAAAACAAATGTGACATTTTCATAGAGCTGTGAAACCTGCTTGGGGTTTTAAGCTGTACATCATTTCCCTGCTCATATGATCTCTGGGGGAGGACAATCTTTGAAAATGCATCTCAGACAAAGAGAGTGACTGTTTATGGGGGTGTAAATGATATATTACCATTGTCTTAATAACAACAATAATAATGTGATTTTTAACCCTTATGCTGTGTTGAAAACCCTGTAACACTTTTGGGGTTCCCGGTCAAAAATGACCGTCCTTTTAAAAATTGCTTGTAAATCCAATATTGTAAACCAAATATTGGATTCAATCTTTTTGTCAACTTGTTTTCTTTCAATTAGAACAGATTTTTACATTATTTGTGGATAATTTTGTTAGTATTCAACAAAATATAAATTGCTTTAATGTTTAACCAGGACGTTTTGAAATGCTTTTATCTTGTACAAAATGGAACAAAGTCCACTATCACCAAATATTGGATTCAGTCTTTTTGTCAACTTGTTTTCTTTCTATTAGGACAGGTTTTGTATTTATTTTTGAAACTGATTGATTGTAGGCCTCATTGATCTAAGGATAAAGTTCATCTCTGTAAAAAAACGAAAGCCTGTAATACTCAAAATAATTTATTGGTGTATGCACAGGTCCGAGGCCTTTATCTTTGCAAGCACACATGTATATATGTGAACATGAACATGATGAACATGCTCCTGAACACTTAGGGCCCATCATACACCCGGCGCAATGCGACGATAGTCGCAACGCAAGTGTTTTTTGCTAGTTTCAGCCTGATGCAGTTATCATTTTCACATCCAGCGTCCACGTTGTTTAAATAGCAAATGCACTCGTGCCCATCTGTTCGCACATGGGTGTGCTGGTCTGAAAACGAGGTGTGTTCAGGCGCATTGCTATTTTGAGGCAACTGAAAATGACTGCGCCATTGACCAACAAAAACCTGGTCTAAAGTCAATGGCGCAGTATTTTTTTTGTTATTTACAGGGCACGTTAGTAATATGCGCCTATAGGTGGGTGCACAATGTGCGAACACTCTGCTTATTACACACACAGGGATGCGCAGCAGCACACAAACATTTTAAAAATATTAAAAATAAAAGGATTCCTCTTTGGAGAAGTATTCATTCTTTCCGCTTGCAAATTCCGCCATGTAAATAGTGAATCCGCCATGGTGCAAGCGCAACTGGCTTTTAAAGGGAATGGGAGATGAGTCTAATTGGTTTATTGCACATTACACCCAAAACACACCCATGACTCATTAAGAGACTAGGTACAACCCTTTTGGACCATGCACCTGGCGCGCCAACCATTTTTTCCGTCGTTAAACTAGCAAAAGAGGATTCGGACACACCCTAAGTGCATCTGCGCCATGCGCTTCAGACCATGCACTTAGATCGTTAAAATAGGGCTCTAAATGTTTCTTTTATTTCCAATCTCCCCCATTCATTTTCAATAGATGGCCATTTTTGACCAATATAAGCTCAGATCAATGAGGCCTACTATCAGTCAGTTTAAAAAATTAATACAAAACCTGTCCTAATTGAAAGAAAACAAGTTTGAATCCAATATTCGGTGATAATATAGCATAACGAGAGATTTATAAGCTATTTTTTGTAGGCCGGTCATTTTTGACTAGGAACACCACAAGTGTGGGCAAAACAACGTGGGGAAAAAAATCCCAAAAAAGTACAAAAATTATCCAAAAAAATTTGGGAAGTAGTTATACCCTGAGTGAACGAAGTCAGTAAGTTTTAGTCCAATGCGTCAACGTTAACTAAGATTTTCAGGAAGAAGAAAATCCTCTATGCGTCAAAATTACCCAAACACAACATGAGGGTTAATTTTTTGAACAGATATACAGTCAAACCAAAATTTATTCAGACACCTTGAACATTTCATCCATTAATACAGTTTATTCACTATAGTTTAAAAAAAATGGTAATAAAATATGACAAGATCTCAGAGTTAAACTGTGTCAGAAAACATTAATCTTAATTATGTCAGATAACACTTAAGCAAAACATGGTCAGGTCAAAGTGTCTGAATAATTTTTGGTTCCAAATTTTTATCAATTTTACTGGTAGTCCACTGTATGAAGAATTTTTGGGTATAATATGTCACAGTTTACTTAATTTATGTAAGTGAGGATAAAGTAAAGTAAATAAACTATAGTGTCCTGAACCCACTAGTAAAAATATATCAAAAATGTCTGAATAATTTTTGGTTTGACTATATGTTTTGACCTCATTTGCTTAAAGGGATAGTTCACCCAAAAATCATCACCTTCATGTTGTTTTAAACTCGTGTGACTTTCTGTTTGGCTTTCACAGAAAAAGAAACTAAAGCCTGTGCTGTTTTTTCATTGCCAGGCAATTACAACGAATGTGGACCTTTCAAAAAGCAACAAGTATTATAAAAATTGTCTATACAACTCGTTTTCTATATCTAAAGTATTCTGAAGTCATACAAAAACTCTGCAACAAACAGACCAGAATTTAAATATTCCCTCCAGCATAGCTCAACATCAGAGCGAGTAAATTATGGCATGAATGAACTGTTCCTTTCAAGTTAAGTAGAACACACAAATATCTAGTATCATATTGCATAATGCAACTGTCATTAACAATCTGTTTCTGTCACAGGTTGCTGACATGCTGATAGTCCAGTACCTAGATCTCTCAACACCGACCACCAACAACTTACAACGAGCGACTGAAGAGCACCCTAAATCTACCAGCATTCTACCAGAATTTTTTTCTCACTTTAAAATGTACCTTTATTTTTATTTTTTTCCCAAAACAATTTTGACATAGAACACCAGCAGGAGAAGTGGATGAGTAAAACACTAGAATCTACAGCCACAGTGATAAAACAACATCTGCCATAAGACAGCCTGCACAGGACGTCATCTACAAACCTGAAGAACCAGCAATGATTGATTGTCAGGGAATTTCTCTGAGATTTTCAGTGGAATATTGTGTGATTCTAAAGGCTTATGCAGTGAAACGACTTGTTGTTTGTAACAAAACATTCATTTAATATGGTGATTAACACCTTTACTACACCAACGCTGTATGTAATGCAAATCTGCATGTGTCACTTTATTCGTAGCTCGATGTTGCCTCTAACGGTCTCTGGACTGTTCATTTCTTTAATGTGCTCTTCTGTGTAATGGATTGAGTCCATTATATCTCTCATCCTTTATTCAGTCCATTATCCACTCACAGACAATCTTAGTGAACTTTTTGAGTGCAATTGTAAAGGAACTGGATGCTAAATTTCAGAAAAATATCTTAAAACATGTTTTTACATACAGCAAACCTGTTCACTACATTATTCTGTACTTATATTATTTTCATTCATTCAACCTGTTCGTGAAATCACGACTTCCTTATGTCATTAGAGCCACTGTGTTTGACATATATTTATGTATGCTTCATTACAGCATTAACTGCATGTCTTGATTGATTTCAGATGTATTGTCGTTCTTATTTGCTTCATTTATATTTCAGTTGATTATCCTATCTTTTGTGCCTCACGATATCTGGTACTTTGGCCAGTTCACAGGGAATTATGGGTAATGAAATTAGAAGTAATTTTGCACAACTGCATACTGAAAGCTTAATATATGCTTTGTTGCACAAACGTGTCTGGCGCTTGTAAGAATAGCTTTCTCCACCTGAATGTGTTCCACAGATAGCGTTTTATCTATGCATGATACTATAGAACAATGAAAAACTTGTGAAATGCTTTTCTTATGTTGTGAATGACTTTTTTTTGGTACTGGCTCATCAGTTTCTTGGTTTTTCATGTCAGTTATTTAAGCATTAAAATGTAGCGCTAGATTTGTTGGTTCACTGCAAACTTGAGCAATGCAAGAATACGCGTAACCTTTGAAGGTTCTTTAAAATGTTTTTTTTTTTTTTTTACTTTTGTAAGTCCCGAGTCCTTTGAAGTGCGGGCCACTGATGAAACCAGACGGCTGTGAATAGAAATGTCTGCTGTAGGGTGAAATGGATTACAGCTCAAGGATAAATGTACCTAGGTTGTGGGACACAGAAAGATCTACATCTACAGCTCTTAAGTGCTGCACACTGAGTCTTTAATAGTCCATACATCTAAAATAAACTTCCTTTTCGCACATTTCATGTCTGGAGTACGTTTGTCTATGTAGTGACTTCTATGAACTGACAGATGTGGTCACAAAATTAATTGATGGTTGTACTGATGTTTATGTAAATCTCAACTCTAACCAAAATTTGTTGTCATAACACAGATGGCCACCATGGTTATTAGGGAAAAAAAAAAAAAATGAACACATATCTGATTACGTTACCCCCAACACTGTTTGTAAGTATCAGGGTTTCCAAACTTTTTGAACAATTAAGTTGTTCATATTTAGAAACTATATGTAAGCAATAAGGTACGAGAGGCTTTGCTGTATCGTGAATAAGTGTTATATGTGCAACCCTTTCAGCCGTGACTTACTAACGATACAGCACTAGCCTCGAGTACCTTATTGCTTTTATAAAACGGTTACCACACAATACAAATATTAAAGTCCCCGTGAACCGGAAGTTGCAATCAACTTTTCTCCAGTGTTGTGACGTATTTCCAAGTGAAACGCCGTATTTTTAATAGAGGGCAGGGTTTTACTTTAGCGCTCCTCCTCTCCATCTCTCACTCATAACAGACTAACGGTTGGAGGGGAGTGGTTTAAGCGTTTTCAACCCAAGCCGTCAAACTGACGTCATCAGAGAAGGAACGCCATTCCAGACCGGAAGTAACTTTTCAGATTTTGATTAAAGATTACCACGACAAACAATTTTTTTCTCTGTATTAACTTGCACAGATTAATTGTTCACCACAAGACTAGTAATATGCGCTAACAAAATAAATAGGGTCAATTTTGATTTCATGACGACTTTAAAGCCAAAAATATGTATCAATGTAACTTTCATGAAGTTTCACTAAAAGCCTTCCTTCCGCCAGAAAAAATAGTCCCTGACCATGAACAGCAATAGAAGTTACATTATTACGCCATTAGATGGCAGCAAAGACTGTCTTTATGAGTGTGTCAGTCAGTAGCGAAGACTTTTACATTGAAAAGACTGAATTGTTGTGAACACGGAACAAGACGCAACTGACAAATGCTTTGACTAGCGCTGTCAGTCACGGAAAAACCCCTTAACTTAAAAGGACAAGATAATACATCGGACATTTAAACAGATTTTTTATTATGAACATAGGACTGACCTAAAGGAAAATGCTGAATCTGAATGCAGATAATGAACTCGCTCACTTTCTCACAATACTCTTCTACATAATACAGTAAGCTTCAATGAACAACATCAATTGAGAACAAACAGTTTACGTTGCTAAGAGTGGTTGCTAAGGGTGTTGTGTAGTGATACACAGAACCATTGGGTGAAGCAGTCATAGCCGTGTTTTATCGTGAATAAAACACAGCTATTGACCAATCAGAATCAGGGACAGGAACTAACCGTTTTATAAATAAAAATAATTTGATTACACTGAGAAAATTCTATACAATATAATATTGTAGAGCTGAGCAGAACAAGAAAACATATTTCCACTATAGAAATTTATGTTTTAAGACTTTATTCATTTCCAACACTTCTCCAGGCCTGGAAATGACAGTTTTAAGTTCCCTTATATTTCTAATATTATTATGTTTATTATATTAAATTTTGTGTGTTTGTGTGTGTGAGAGAGGAATGAGATCAGGAAGTGCCACTATTTGAACTCACATTATCCAAATGAGCACCTCAATTCCAACTACTAATACACAGCAGTGTTATTTTAGTATCATTTTATAGTATTTATTTTGAATTAGTGCTTTCATTCAAATTAGTTTTAATTTTTTAGTTTAATTTTTAGTAATTTTTGTCATTTTTACTATTTTTTTAAATACATTTAGTTAATTTTTATTTCAGTTTGTTTTAGTAATTTTAGTATTCCAACTTATTCAAACTTTATTTCAGATAGATGCCAAAGCAACGTCTAATCTACGTTTAAGATTTTATCTAATATTTTTTAGTATTAATAAAAAAAACAAAAAAAAACATTAGTTTTAGGTGATAACATTCATCCACAGCTCCATTCAATGCTGCTAATGTATCTTTAAATCATGATTGTCATTTTACACGACTGCTCTAAAATGTTTTACCAAAGTTTCTTAGATCAATTAATAATGCATCAACTGAATCATTACATAAACACAGATATCATAAGGACTGAACAGAATCAGGACAGGAGTCAAACAATGACGACACAATCAGGTTGCCATTAAGCATTTAATAGATATAAACAACATAATTTAACATCTGTTTATTCATGTTAAATCCACTCTATGACCTTTTCTATGTACATACAGGTGCGTTCACAGTAAAGGGACGACAGATGCATGTGAATGCTGGGATACAGGTGACTGATGTGATGGTCCTGATGGGAATCAACTGTAAACTGTATCTGACATCGGTGGAGAGATGATGCTATGTGCATTTTGGTCTTGGCCAGTATTCAGTCATGCACCTTCCTGTACTCTTTATAACCACATGTAATCAGTCCTTAAAGCTCAAGTCTAACTACTATACACCATGCTGACAGCATGCACCTCTCCCACTAATAGTTGGATTTTATACCAATTTCTGCTAAATAAAAGCAGCTATAGTAACCAGGATGACATGAGGCACCTTACACGTCAAAGGGTGATCTTCTCAATCACACAGACCAAAACATTCTCCCCTGTATTTCATGTAAAGCATGAGAATGAAAGGATAATTGCCAAATCTACACATTTTCAGATCAGTATCCCACTGTTTAATTTCACTGCTGCTGTTTAATTTTGGGTAATGATCAAGGTGCCGTTCTCACCTCGCATTCAGAATGAATTCAGATGATTCTCAGTCCACTTTACTACGTTTTAAACACATTAATGTCTTTGTATGTACATGCTGAGTCTCTTACTAGCCTGATTGTCTGAGGGGAGTCTCACTAGATCTCAATCAAACTTATGAAAACTAATGGAGATGATTTAATGCGCCCTTGTAAATATATTCAAAAAGGTTGAGTTCCTGAAATCTCATTTATTGAATTCACTATAGCACACAACATTTACTACGCTTGAATTTCCTGAAGTGATAAAGTGAAATGAAGAAACACTGCTGCTAGAATTGTGACAGCAAGGCAAATTATATTTGATATAAAATTCCTTTTTTTTTTATACTGCATTTATTCCTTTTAAATTCGCAAGGAGGTATAACCTTCCCGAATTATATTTGAAGGTTTTTAATTAATTAAAATATTGTTTGTGGATACAGAACTGGTAAGATGAAGTTGTTAAACACAAACAAATAAATATAGATTTTACAAAAAGAAATAAAAACCAATGTCCTATGTACAACAAATATCAATTTTCCGCAGCATTCAGATCGCAAAAAAGGTTAAGTCTTCCCAAAGTCATCACACTAATGACCACGAGGAAAACGAATCACATTGCATTGCTCTACAAGCTTTCATTCATCAAAAAGCTTTCGACACCCAGTGATGGTGTGATGTAATTCAGTGTGAGTGAGGATGAGGGATTATAAATGTAGTGCCGCCCGTTACCCTTCGCTCCCATTATCTTCTAGTGAGGGTTTGTTCCCCCAGAGCTAGGTGGCGCTGTGGTCCCTCCGCCCTCCCTCTGTCCATGGCCTCTTCTCCCATGTCCCAGAACGCAGTGCGCACTTCCGCAGCCTTCCTCGTCATCCCCCTCACTTTCCGAGGAAGATTCGCCAAACTGTCGTGGCTTCTCGTAAATACAGCAACCTGGACATATCAAAGTGTTTTTAGAAGAACGTGAAAAACAAATAAGCTGAGGACGTTCTATTTCAAGAAATGAAACATGCAATCGGCCGCTTTGAGCTGATGCAGGTTGTTCTAAACCTGATTTTCAAGGTCAGCTATTTTAAAGCTGACTTAAAATGGCCCAGATCTGCCTGTCCTACACTATTTTTCCAAGTATTAAGCAGATTTTGATGTTATACAAGAAATTCTCAATAAATACATAAATTGAATGACCATCTGTAATTCAGAGCACCAGATCTACACTAATAAACCCAGACTCACACTTTGAAGACCTCCTGCCTAGATGTTCATTGTCCACCGTGTCACTGGACCACTCCACTTTCTTCTCCGTCTTCCTTTTCCTGAGCTTGATGGTCAAGCTTCTGCCCTCCTGAAACCATCATATGGAGAATATTAGGGCACATTTACACGACAACGATGTACTAAAAACGGAAAAGTTTTTCCTTTGTGTTTTTTGCGTACAGACGACAACTTTGTCAAAACGATCCCAGTTCACATGGATCCACGAAAACTATTAAAAATGCTGTATTATGCATGCCAGGCCAGTGGGTGGCAACGTCACTTTGTAAAGAAACATTATGCGCTTATAGACTGAACATGTAATATGCATGCGCATGACGACAACGCTTTTGTAGCATGTATCGGTATTTTTGTAGCGTTTAAAGTTTGCGTTTTCAGGCTCCCAAAAAGCCATTGTCGTGTAAATGAATGGACAAAATGCATAAAAAGGTTTCCGTTTTTAGTTTGTCATGTCAACGGCCCCTTACTGACATTATTCAACGTTGCTATGGATATGAGCAACCATTAATAGCTTTGATGATAGCTAAATCTATCACGGCAACCATAGTTTCTTTCTGCCATAAAACTAATTTGTGTTACTACTGTAAAACCACAATAAATTAACATGGAATCTTACTATGTACTATGGTTATAACAAGGTCTGTTAGACATACACCACAGCAATACAGTGTATTCTTTGAATTACTGTAGTAGAATACCATGTATTATGGTATATGAATCATTTAATCATGGTAATCATTTAATATTATGGTATAACCTGTAACTATATGTCAAACATTATGAAGACAATAAAGTGTAGACAGCAATTGGGATTTTTCATTACAAACATATTAAACAAAATTATAAATAAAATATACAATTATAAATAAAAAAATAATAAATAATAGCTTCTACGGTACAAACATTTGATACTAACTACCATGGTACTACAAAGTAAAACACTATTATAGTTATTAATATTTTTGAATTATTTTTTATTTTTATATTTTCAGTTTTCATTTTCATTTTATAGTTGTAGTAATTTTATGTTTTGTCATTTTTAGTTTTTATTCATTTTTATTTCAGTTTTAGTTTTTTTTATTATTATTATTTTAGTATGAGAAATGTTGGTAACAAGGCAACTAGCTGAAAAAAATATTTTTTAATGTCTTATTTTATTCAGTTAACATTTATTTTATTTCAAGTAACGATTTTGTTTTGTTTGTTTTATGGTTTTAGTTATCTATAATTGGAACTATCCCAGTAACGTTACCTTTTGAGTAAGTGCTGTAAAAAACCTTTCACATTTGTTCTATCATTTTTTTTAAGGCAGTGATAACACCAGTTATTGTAACTAAACTGAAAACAGTGCTTACCATGGTAAATTTTTCTAAGGTGTATAACAGGTTAAAAGATTAACAGGTGTATTTTTGGTGTGATGGGGGTTAACTTATGATCATAACACTGCCGGTTGAGCACATAAACCCTGCTGTTGCACATAAACCCTGCTGTTGACATGTTGACTACTAAACAGGCCTTATGCTGGTATCTAATTAGTCTATTTAAATTAGTCGATATGCTAACTATAAAACGATTAGTTATTTAAAATAGGTCTCAGTTCTTGTAGCTGAATTATTCCGTGCAAGTGTGGTTAGTGATGGTGTCTACAGAAACTAGGGCAGGATACCTGCTGCGGTGGAGGTGGTGTGCCCGTCTGAACGGTCTCCGTTATCGTCTCACTCGATGTACGTTGTACCTCCGCCATAGTACTGATAAAACCCGAATAAACCTTCCCAGAGGCGCTCGATCGACGAAAGTCTGGTCTCAATTTAGAGAATATTAAAAAACAAATATTCAGTTGTCGGTTGTCGTGTCAGAATGTCGAGCTAGACGCTATGTGAATCTGTGATGAATGCATGAGAGATGAATTTGCACTAGTCTAATCACTCCTCGGAAGGACGCATTTATGGACGGACCAGTTTCTGAAGTTGACTGTGTTTCAAAAACTAGTGAGCTGACTACCTAGACTAGATTTGTAAAATTGTAGTTGTGTTTAAAGTCAGCTCAGCTGAATTTTTATGTCTAAATACGCTATTTACTCGAAACACGCCAAAAAATTAATGATCTCAGAAAGCGCAAAAGCAAACTTGACGCGTAGCAATGCTGTCTAGATAGGCAGCTTATTAGCTTTTGAACCGCAACCGCTGAGTGTTCCTCTAAAAACTATCCGACAGGAAACAGCGGATGCTACAAGAACTTGTATATCTAGAAGGAAATATAATGCACTGTAATTTAACTTTCATTGTTCGCAGCTTTTTAGATTTGTCATTCATCTGTGTTTTTAATCAAAACATTTTAAGTCATACAGAATTTTAGACCTAAATATATCAGTCGGAAAAATCAATGCCGTATCCGCAATATGTCTGCGCCCAGTGACTGCACACATCGAGTGAAGGTACGTTCCTTTTATCTGTCATTTTTAATATGCAGCTTTTCTCTGATTCTGGTTCTGAAGTTGCAGAACGCATTTATTCATAATATTTTCATAAACACGAACCTTCATTGTTTGTTTCACATTTTATGTTTTTTTTTTTGTTGTTGTTGTTAAGCCATTGTACTGAATGCTTACTGTATTCATATTCCATTTCATTTACATTGGTACTCCAAGCAGTGTTATTTTTTTGTTATATTTTTATACCATTATCGTATTTTTTATTTATATATATATATATATATATATATATATATATAGGCAATATTTCTAATTTTTCCATCTAATATGTTTTATTTTGATTCAGCTTTATTGCAATTACCTAAATTATTTTTTATATATTTCTATATAAATCAAATTATTTT
Organism: Mylopharyngodon piceus; assembly: GCA_039654765.1. NCBI lineage: Eukaryota > Metazoa > Chordata > Actinopteri > Cypriniformes > Xenocyprididae > Mylopharyngodon > Mylopharyngodon piceus. Next base: position 5,494,868 of record CM077448.1, on the reverse strand, counting down.
TTTATTTTAATTTTTGTATTTTTAGTTCTTAAACATAGTTGCCATTTATTTACTGTATATTTTTAAGTTTGAGTTTTTCATCTAATATTTATATTTTATTTCATTTCAGCTTTATTGCAGTTACCAAAAATGATTTTAATATAGCTGTAGTTAACAATAACAACACTGACTCTAAAATACATGACAAAAAATACCATGGTGTCACGTCTAAAAAATGTTTAAGAATTTTATTTTGTTTTATTACTCAAATTTTTAAATGTGATTCACAAATTAAATCATTGCTTACAATTTTTTAGCCTATTTCTGTCACATTTTGTTTACAAGACAAATTTCGTTTGTCTTTCTACATTAGTTTCATGCTTAAGCGCTCCAGATTTCAGGACATGTGGAAGTGTGTGCATGTGGTGTCACCCAGAATCTGGAGCAGAGATCTACAGAGGGCCTTGAGCACATGGGGTTGCAGACTCTGCTCTCAAACCCCATCTAACACACAGCCTTCACATCATCCCAGGACACAAGCTGAGAAAGCCAAACGCAGACGAGCACGGGAGAAGGCCATACTCAGCAGTGTGGGTTATACATAATCAAAATAGTGCACATTTCATTCGGTCTAAAACCTTTCAAGCCTTATAACCCTTTAACCCTTATAGGATGTGAATGATGTTGGACTGAGCTGGTCAGATAAAGAGAAAATAACCTACAATGCTGCACTCTTACCTGGAGAGAAGAAAGGTAAAAGAAGATTTTTCCTCTTCTACTTCCTATTATGTCTTGTGTTACTGTCCATTGAAGCTCTGGATGTTTTTTTCACTGATGGAGTTTGTGTCTGACTAATGCAGTTATTATAGATGCTTATTGCTATAATCCCTATCTCTGTAATTCCCATGTCTTCCAAACATCCTCTCTTTTAGACACCACTCTGCCCTTCCCACAATCCTACAGCCCAGAATATGTGGAGTTTGGCTGGTATCAATGGTGGGAGAAACAGGGATTCTTCAGTCCTGAGCAGCATGTAAGGGAGCAGTTACATCTCTATATACATTTCTATCTTCTTCAATAATCTGTTAATCTGCTAAGATAATTACAAGTCTAAACTAAACAATATGTCTAAAACTGTACCAGCACTTCTCGTGTTTATTGCCTCTTTGATATTTGTACATATTAGAATGTTTTTAACCAAGTTTTTTTTCCTTATTCTTCAGAGTAAACAGCCCCATTCTGTTGATAAATATTTCTCCTTATGTATTCCACCGCCAAACGTGACCGGCACTTTACATCTCGGACATGCACTGACAGTGGCTATAGAAGATGCTTTGGCTCGCTGGTACCATTTTAAGAAACTCTTTTATTATTACTAACATAACATGCATCAACAATACATACATATATATTATGTTATATATATATATATATATATATATATAATATATATATATATTATGTTGGATATTATAATATTTTGAAAAAAGATTGTTGTTGTTTTTTTCAATTTGTGACTGATCAGGCGACGGATGCAGGGCTACAAGGTGCTGTGGGTTCCAGGCTGTGACCATGCTGGGATTGCAACACAGGTATCCCATCTCTACATCTGTTAAATAGTAAAAGAGGATGCTGAGGTAGCATTTTCTATGTATATTAGCTGTTTAGAATACTCTCTGATGTGCCTGTGTGTTAGTCTGTGGTGGAAAGGAAGCTGTTGAGGGAACAGGGGAAGTGCAGACAGGACTACAGCAGAGAGGAGTTCCTCAAACAGGTCTGGAGATGGAAAAATGAGTGAGTCTGTGTCTCTCCTTTTTTGCTGTCCTTATTTTCTATATATATATATATATATATATATATATATAATAGAAGCTTGTTTCTGCCAAAGAATAAAAAATAAAACAGATAATTGCAACTTTTGATCTCACAATTCTGATTTTTTTTTTTCTCTCTCACAGTTGCGAATTTATATCCCACAATTTAGACTTGCGAGTATACAGTATATCTCACAAATCTGAGGGAAAAAAAGTCAGAATTGCAAGTTTATATCTCAGTTTGCAAGATTGTGAGAAATAAAGTAAAAAAAAAAAAAAGAGTCTGGCAAATTAGGACTTAATTCACAATTGCAAGTTTATATCTGACAATTGTGGGGAAAAAAAATAAGAATTGCAAGTTTATATCTCACGGTTTGCGAGATTGTGAGAAATAAAAAAAAAAAAAAAAAAGTGATTCCCGCAAATTAGTACTTTATAATTCGCATTTGCAAGTTTATATCTCACAGTTGTGTGAAATAAACTCACAATTGAGTATTATAAAGTCTGAATTGCGAGAAAAGAGTTTCAGAATTTCAAGTTTATATCTCGCAATTCGGACTTTATAACTCACAAAAAAAGTTTATATCTCACAATTATGAGAAAAAAAAGTCAGAAGTTATAAAAAAAAAGTTAGATTTGCAAGCTGCATCTTTACAACTGCAGAAAAAAGTCAGAATTGCAAGTTTATATCTCACAGTTTGCGAAATTGTGAGAAATAAAGTAAAAAAAAAAAAAAAAAAAAAGATTCCTGCAAATTAGGACTATATAATTCGCAGTTGCAAGTTTATATCACACAGTTGTGAGAAATTAACTCAATAAATTGAGTATCTGAAAGTCTGAATTGCGAGAAAATACTAATTCTCAGAATTTCAAGTTTATATCTCACAATTCTGAGAAAAAAGGTCAGAATTGTGAGTTTATATCTCGCAATTGCTAGAAATAAAATCAGAATTGTGAGATATAAACTCACAATTGTGAGAAAAGTCAGAATTGTGAGATAAAATGTTGCAATTACCTTATTTATTTATATCTGATTCCATATATATCAGAGCCTTTCAGTGGTTCAGGGCCTGTATATCTATTACATTATCCATTTCTATACAGTAACTGTTTAGGGATGTCTTTTTAATTCAACCTAAATGTGTTTTTTTTTTTTTTTTTTTTCTTCTCCAGAAAGGGAGATGAGATTTATCATCAGCTGAGAAAACTAGGTGCATCTCTTGACTGGAGCAGAGCCTGTTTTACGATGGACCCGGTAATAAAAAGGATTTTCTCAGTTGTTCACACACTGGCTTTGTTTGGAATAGCATACTACCGTGGTACTGTATTCCTTAGACAACAGCAGCACACTCAACGCTGGTTAATGTATCCCACAATGCAGTTCACTCAACATGGCCTTCCATTCTCTTGTGAAAAAATACAAACAAACAAACAAAAAAACACTTTAGCATACTTTTTGTCTGCAAAATTGTATTAAACATATTAAACATTACATTTTTTCTCTGTAGGGTTTCAGCAGTGCTGTGACTGAAGCCTTTGTCAGGTTGTGTGACTCTGGGCTCATCTATCGCTCTGAAGGTCTGGTCAACTGGAGCTGTGCATTAGAGTCAGCCATCTCAGATATAGAGGTGAATCACTGGGCCAAAAAATGTCTAACAACACTAGCAGTCCCACACATTTCTTGTAGACTAAGGCATGATTTGATGTGTTAAGGTGGATTCAAAGGAGCTGTCTGGCAGGACTCTTCTGTCTGTTCCCGGTTATCAGCAGAAAGTAGAGTTTGGGATCATGGTTACATTTGCATATCCTTTGGAGGGACGGGGTAAGTTGATTTTTTTTTTTTAGTTTGCTCGATTTCTTGAGATGTTGTTTTACCCCATTGGTTCTAAGCAAGATGTGTTTGTTTATTTATTTATTTTTTTGTAGAAGGAGAGGTTGCCGTTTCAACCACTCGCCCAGAGACGATGCTGGGAGACGTGGCCATTGCTGTTCATCCTGATGATCCTCGATATAAAGTAAAGTTATATTGGTTTTCAAATGGATTTTGTTGTCAACTTACAGTGTCTTGACTGTACTTGTGTTCGAATGGGATATTATTGTACTACTCATACCACATTTGATAAATTTGTATGCAGTATGCCAACTGTGTATAGTGTGCTCATTTTCTGGGCTATTGTGACCTAGAATACTGAATAATTTAAGTTTACAACCAGAGCTTTAGCCCAACATATTCATTCTTTTCTCTTCAGGATCTTCATGGCAAACACTGCAGGCATCCATTTACAGAGCGGTTATTGCCTATTATCACTGACTCTATGGTGGATATTACATTTGGCACAGGTATTTCATTCATTTATGCATGATATTTTTATAGATGAGTGCTTAATTTTATTTGTTGATAACTGGATCTTTTATCGTTAAATGGACCCTTTTCACATTTCCGGAGCTCTCAGAAGAGGAAGTTGTCATAGTTGGGTAAACTTCTATAGTGGTGAACGGGAGACGACAGCAAATATAAAACTATAAATATAAAATCTGTGATAGTGTTTCCACAACTTTCCAGTGTTAATTCGTTTCTTGTAATTTACTGTCAAAGTAATATAACACAAAGTATAGCATTATAAATGTATATACATTTAAAAAAAATATATGAAAGTATTAAAAATTTTACTAGATTTGCGATGTTAATAACTTTGGCAACGTGTCATCACAGTCTGTAAACCGCAAGCCAATGTTCCATAGTTTCTTTTTTGTGAGGCTGTTCTTATGAACATATGCCATTGGTCTAAACATGTGATGCTCCTAAACTCATAATACATACATATATATATATATATATATATACATGTACATATAAGTCTGACTTTATGAATCACACCAAAGGAAAATCAAGCAAGATTGAGAAACATTAAGTATTGATGTATATTTAGAATATTGATGTAAAATTTGGACAATTTTTACCTTGACTGTTCAAATTGCAAAAAATCAGTTGAGAATACAGCCTTAAGGTGCAATCACTGTTACCACCGTTCAGTGAATTTTTGTTGGCAATATCTAGTCTTTTTAATTGGAATGTGACTTTCTTTGTATTTGATTTGATTCTCTTCGAATTTCTTGTGAGGGTGAAATATTTAACATTGACCAACAGAAAGCTGCTTGGACTAAAAGTGGCTTCTGTGTGAGCGGTGCTTCACAAGTTGCTACACTATTGTCAATGGACAGTGGACCTTTTTTGCCTGATAATCTGATGTAATTTCACTATTGTGACCACACCTTTAGTCTCAGCTCCAGTCTTTCAACTTTGTGTTCATAGGTGCTGTTAAATTGACACCAGCTCATGATCACACTGACTTCCTACTCTCTCAGAGACTTTCACTCCCACGCCTCACTGTGATTGGAGGAGATGGGACCATGACCTCAGTATGTGGCCAATGGCTAGAGGTACAGAGATCATTTTACAATTTACCTATTTGTACTTATAGTACTTGTAGTATTTGACTTATAATAATAATAATTTGTTTCTTATTTCATATTTGGTGATTTAAAGAAATTATTGGTAACACTTTACAAAAGGTCCCATTATTTAATGTTAGTTAAGGCATTAACTAACAATAACTAACAATCAGGAATACATTTGTTAAAGTATTTATTCATTTTGTTAACATTAGTTAATAAAAATAAAACCATTCATTATTAGTTCATGCCAGCTCAGGTCCATTATGTAATATTAACAGATACAATTTTTGATTTTAATAATGTATTAGTAAATGTTGATATTAACATTAATTAAAATAATAAATTCTTTAGAAGTATTTTTCATTGTTAGTTCATGTTACTAATGTTAACGTTACCTTATTGTAAAGTGTTACCAAATTATTATATCCCCTAAAACGCCAACTTGAGAGACATTTTTTCTAATTGTAGGGAAAAAATAGTACTTAATGCATAACTTGGTGTGAAATGGGTTAGTAAATATCTATGCTAACTATAAATGTAACAGTAACTATAACTATATTAGCATGCACATCAACAGTAAGTGCACACTAAAGTTTTTGTCGTCTGCTTGTGCGCTTTAAATTTGGATGGATTCTGATTGGATGTCAATGTTTTCATCATTCATCAGCTGTAAAAAAAAAAAAAAGAAAGAAAGAAAATAAAAATAAAAACACGTTCTGAAAGTGATTCCAAAGATATTGTTCCTCTGTGTCGCTATTGTTATAGTTGTGGTGTGCACTTCCATAATAAGAACAATTATTAAAACTTTATGGTTATAGTTATCACTGTAGTTCACACAATGAAGCCTGAAAACTTCAGATGTGAGTGTGAGAGGGCTCTGAGAGAAACATTTCTCATAACGTTTTTTAAAGGTCAAACTAGCAACTACAGGCATCTAAATATGCATCTTCAGTATATATCAAAGGGGTCAGTAAGGGTGTAGGAATATCTCAGGATCGTGAAACTTTGAGCATATTGAAGGTTTGTTCACTGGAAAGATTTTTATAAAGGTCAAAGCATCTGTACTGTAGGCCTCTAAATATGCATTAAAATATTGTATTACAGGAGGTCAGTGGGCTGTAGGAATATTCCAAGATCATGAAACTATAGCGAGGTTGAAAGGGCTCTGAGATCAACATATCCACAGTTTAGCCTTCTAGCTTGGTGGGAAGTCTGGTCTAGAAAGCATATTTAATGGTCTAATTGTGCAAACCTGAAATCCCAGCGTGTTACAAAATTCAACCTAAAAGCCTAAATATGCTTAAAAATTATTATATGATAACTGCGGCTTCCTGAAAACAATTTCAAATTGAGAAAAAGAAAATGTGACCCTGGACCACAAAATCAGTCATAAAGGTCATTTTTTTTTAAAATTGAGATTTGAAAGCTGAATAAATAAGATTTCCATTGATGTATGGTTTGTTAGGATAGGAGAATATTTGGCCGAGATACAACTATTTGAAAATCTGGAATCTGAGGGTGCAAAAAAAAATCTAAATATGTAGAAAATTGCCTTTAAAGTTGTCCAAATGAAGACCTTTGCAATGCATATCCACTCACAAAAATAATTTTTTGATATATTTACAGTAGGAAATTTACAAAATATCTTCATGGAACATGATCTTTACTTAATATCCTAATGATTTTTGGCATAAAAGAAAAATCGATAATTTTGACCCATACAATGTATTGTTGGCTATTGCTACAAATATACCCGTGCGACTTATGACTGGTTTTGTGGTCCAGGGTCACAAATACATTATTAATGTCAATGCTGTGGGTTAAAATATTGCAAGAAGTGAAGAAATTAACACATAGATGTATTACTATTGCGTACTGTATTATATTATATTATATTATATTATATTATATTATATATTTCCTGTGACCCAATATAATATAATATAATATAATATAATATAATACAGTATCTCACAGAAGTGAGTACACCCCTCACATTTTTGTAAATATTTTATTATATCTTTTCATGTGACAACACTGAAGAAATGACACTTTGCTACAATGTAAAGTAGTGAGTGTACAGCTTGTATAACAGTGTAAATTTGCTGTCCCCTCAAAATAACTCAACACACAGCCATTAATGTCTAAACTGCTGGCCACAAAAGTGAGTACACCCCTAAGTGAAAATGTCCAAATTGGGCCCAAAGTGTCAATATTTTATGTGGCCACCATTATTTTCCAGCACTGCCTTAACCCTCTTGGGCATGGAGTTCACCAGAGCTTCACAGGTTGCCACTGGAGTCCTCTTCCACTCCTGGAAGCTGGTGGATGTGAGAGACCTTGCGCTCCTCCACCTTCCGTTTGAGGATGCCCCACGGATGCTCAATAGGGTTTAGGTACCCTCAGCTTCTTTAGCAAGGCAGTGGTCGTCTTGGAGGTGTGTTTGGGGTCGTTATCATGTTGGAATACTGCCCTGCGGCTCAGTCTCCGAAGGGAGGGGATCATGCTCTGCTTCAGTATGTCACAGTACATGTTGGCATTCATGGTTCCCTCAATGAACTGTAGCTCCCCAGTGCCGGCAGCACTCATGCAGCCCCAGACCATGACACTCCCACCACCATGCTTGACTGTAGGCAAGACACACTTGTCTTTGTACTCCTCACCTGGTTGCCGCCACACACGCTTGACACCATCTGAACCAAATAAGTTTATCTTGGTCTCATCAGACCACAGGACATGGTTCCAGTAATCCATGTCCTTAGTCTGCTTGTCTTCAGCAAACTGTTTGCGGGCTTTCTTGTGCATCATCTTTAGAAGAGGCTTCCTTCTGGGACGACAGCCATGCAGACCAATTTGATGCAGTGTGCGGCGTATGGTCTGAGCACTGACAGGCTGACCCCCCACCCCTTCAACCTCTGCAGCAATGCTGGCAGCACTCATACGTCTATTTCCCAAACACAACCTCTGGATATGACGCTGAGCACGTGCACTCAACTTCTTTGGTCGACCATGGTGAGGCCTGTTCTGAGTGGAACCTGTCCTGTTAAACCGCTGTATGGTCTTGGCCACTGTGCTGCAGCTCAGTTTCAGGGTCTTGGCAATCTTCTTATAGCCTACGCCATCTTTATGTAGAGCAGCAATTCTTTTTTTCAGATCCTCAGAGAGTTCTTTGCCATGAGGTGCCATGTTGAACTTCCAGTGACCAGTATGAGAGAGTGAGAGCGATAACACCAAATTTAACACACCTGCTCCCCATTCACACCTGAGACCTTGTAACACTAATAAGTCACATGTCACCGGGGAGAGAAAATGGCTAATTGGGCCCAATTTGGACATTTTTACTTAGGGGTGTACTCACTTTTGTGGCCAGCGGTTTAGACATTAATGGCTGTGTGTTGAGTTATTTTGAGGGGACAGCAAATTTACACTGTTATACAAGCTGTACACTCACTACTTTACATTGTAGCAAAGTGTCATTTCTTCAGTGTTGTCACATGAAAAGATATAATAAAATATTTACAAAAATGTGAGGGGTGTACTCACTTCTGTGAGATACTGTATAATATAATATAATATAATATAATATAATAATTTAATATAATAATTTAATATAATAATTAATTAAGATTATTACCCCATTGGCAGATAACAAAAACTTAAGATAAGTTTTTAGATATTTGGACTGGAAGCAAGACAAAGATACTAAGTAAGAAAAGCATTTTTTGCAGTGCTTAAGGTATCTCTCTATTTAAAGGAATAGATATTCAACATGAAAGTATGTTTCTATCTCTCAGGGTGTTAAACGCTTTGATGCCAGGGAACAAGTAATTACTGCACTGATGGAGAGGAAGCTGTTCAGAGGAAAGAAGGATCATCCCATGTCATTACCAATCTGCAGGTAAACCACTATAAACTATACCCCAAACCAGTAAACCCTTCCCAATCCTCTCATTTCTGAAAGAATTACAGGCTGCTGAATTATCATCTGGCTATATTCCGCCACATTTTTGTGTACTTAGGCAGACCATTCCTTTAAAATATTTTTGGCAGTTTTTTTTTTGTTTGTTTGTTTGTTTTTTTGACTAAAAAATACCAGTAGTGCTTGACCTTGTGTCCTATCTTGATTTTATTCCTCCCACATAGCCGTTCTGGAGATGTCATTGAACCTCTGCTGAAGAAACAGTGGTTTGTAAGCTGTCAAGAAATGGGCAAAAAAGCAGTTCAAGTGAGTGAGTGTGTTTCAAATGTGTGGTTGCATCAGATATAAATTGTGCTGATTTGCTAAACCACACAGTATGTGGGACGGATACAGTTTTTCAGCTCTGTCTTACACATAATTATAATAAGGCTCATAATTATATAAAATCATATTTTTGGTTTCCACTAAAACATTACGCAGCATAACTGTTTTCAACATTGATAATAATAAGAAATGTTTCTTGAGAAGCAATCCGCTTTGCAATCACAGGAATAAATTACATTTTTAAATATTTTAAAGTACTAAATAATATTTTAAATTGTAATAATATTTCATAATATTACTGTTTTGACTGTATTTTTGATCAAATAAATGCAGCCTTGGTGAGCATAAGATACTTCTTTCAGAAACATTGAAAATATTACCATCACCAAACTAATCAAACAGTCATGCACATTTACAGTTAAGATTTCATAATCCTAGTTATGTTTACATGGCCTTGTTGAATTGACATGCTTGTGATTTAATTACTGTCCCTGTCAATATTCCCTCGAGCAACAGCAAATGCGTGGCTCATCAAGAGCGTTACTGGAAAACATATTCCTGTTACTGGTCAATGATTTTTTTTAATTTGCCATTAAAATTCGATTATTCTTTTTGATGATTTTGTTAACTTACACATTGACATCCCATGTAAATACTCTTTTTAGGCAGTGGAAGAAGGGGATCTACAGATAATTCCTCCCTTTTATTCAAAAATGTGGAAGAGCTGGCTGTCCAATATCAGGTTAGCCTTATTATTTACATTATTTACACATTTTCTTACATATGCAAAGCTTTATTTTCAAAATTGACTATTTTGTGAGTTGTCTGAATGTCCATGTCCATCTGTTTGTCTGACCAGTTACACTCTTCTGTAAATATGTTTGAATAAGATTTTGTGTCATGTATATCTCCACCTTGCAGTGATTGGTGTATTTCCAGACAGCTTTGGTGGGGTCATCAGATTCCAGCCTATCGAGTGACACTGCAAAACTCAAAGGACACAGAAGAGGTGGGGGGCTATCATAAAATCTATAGCCCAAAGATGACATTTAACATACTTGCTACACCATAATGTGTCTATAAACTGAGGCCTGATCGTATTGCGTGAGGTTTTGATGAAAGTTTTTATGGTTGTTGACTGTGTCTCGAGCAGGAACAGTGGGTCTGGGGCAGGAGTGTTGCAGAGGCTCGACAACGTGCGGCTGTGAAGTTTGAAGTGAATCCTGATGCCGTCACACTCACACAGGGTGACTATCATAGAGTTGACATGAATCACACTTCTGTTTTAATGATTACTACTCATAATCTACACTACTGTTCAAAAGAATGGGGTCTTTTAAGATTTTGTAATGTTTTTGTAAGAATTCTCTTATGCTCACCAAGGCTGCATTTATTTGATCAAAAAACTGTGAAAACAGTAATATTTGGAATTATTATTACAATTTAAAATAACTGTTTTTCTATTTTATTGTTATTTATTCCTGTGATGGAAAAGCTGAATTTTCAGCAACATTACTACAGTCTTCAGTGTTACATGATCCTTCAGAAATCATTCTGATATGCTGATTTTGATATATTGATATAGAAGGTATACTGAAGAACAGATATTGGTGATTAATTCTGTATGATGCATAATATAGGAATCATAAAGTGTTAGTTAAAATGATAACCCTTGAATGACAACTCATTTATGAGTTGTTGTTTTTCCAAACATGTATGATTTTTGTTCTTCCGTGGAGCTCAAAAAAGAGATTTAGCAGAATGTCCAAGCTGCTCTTTTCCATAAAATGAAGGTGAATGGTGACCTGTCAAGACCTGACCTGACTGTCAAGCTCCAAAAGTGACAATAAGTACCATAAAAGTTGTTCATACAGTATGACTCATGCTTTATATAGTCCTCTGACAGCATTGTTTACAATTGTAAATTATTTACTGAAACTGAATTCACTGATATTTTTTATATTCAGCCACAAGCTTTCAAATCTCATTAACGTTCACACATATTAAAATATGACACGCCATAACGTGTCACACTAAGTTTGTGCTCAGTAATGTGGTATTTGTATACAGCTGATCGTGATGCCCCTAATTTGAATATGTACTTATTCAAAACACATGAATGAAATTTGAGAGTTTTCAGTGAACAAATTAAACTGTTCATCACACAAATCTGTGATATGGCATCAGAAGACTTGAAATATATTAATTTGGGCTACTCTTATGATACTTTTATGGTGCTGTTTTGTCATTTTGGCTTGACAGACCCTGTTAACAATTTATTATTAATAATAATCATACATTAAACTGTATGATGTTCACGATTACCAAACAACTCAGCAGCTTGCTGCATTATTACAGCATTAATGTGCAGCCACAGGCGTGTGAATTTCAGCTATTTTACAATAACTGCAAACGTGACTTTTAGAGTCAGAATTATCTGTTTTGTGAGGCTGATCTTAAAACTGATCACTTGCACACAAATCAACCATGTGTCTGTTTGTTTCAGACCCAGATGTGTTGGATACTTGGTTCTCTTCTGGTCTCTTTCCATTCGCAATGCTCGGCTGGCCTCAGCAGGTTTATTTTATAGTCCATTTGTCTTTCACCAACATCAAAAAGCAAAGAATGTCTATATATTGATATGTGGAGATGAACGTGCTTTGATCTGACTCTCTATCCTCAGACAGAGGACCTGAAACAATTCTACCCCAATTCCATTCTGGAAACAGGAAGTGACCTCATCTTTTTCTGGGTGGCCAGGATGGTGATGCTGGGCAGAGAGCTGACAGGCCAGCTGCCCTTTAAACAGGTTTTGTTGATGGCTTTTTGCTGAGCTCATAACTCTAAATGCCATATCGTAAGGTTGGCAGAAATTGAAAATTTTATATTGTGATGTGCGTCATATACCAAAAGTATCCAAAATGTCACTGAGAAATGTACTTTGCCATCAAAATGTCTCTGTTTTTGTGCAGTTCTGACTCTTTTATTGCTCTTTCTCCATCACTGTTTTAAACAGGTGCTCTTTCACTCTCTGGTGAGAGATAAATATGGGCGGAAGATGAGTAAATCTTTAGGAAATGTCATTGACCCTCTTGATGTCATCTCAGGGATTTCTTTGGAGGTATACACACATACTCACTCTCAGTCTTAAGGCCTATTCCAACCACGTGCAAAACATAAATGATGTTGTGTTGACGTATTTACTTTTGAAACTGAAAATTAGGGGAGTTGCAAATCAAACAGCTTGTCTTCATTTTTAAAGGGGACCTATTATGCCCTTTTTCAAAGTCTTGATTTTGTTTTTGGGGTCTACTAGAATAGGTTTTCAATGTTAAAAAAAAGAACAACATTATTTTTTACATATTTTACATTGTTGTAGCACCTCTCATCCTAGTCTATCAGTAATGCTCTGTTTAGTTCCTGTCTCTATGAAGCCCCTCCTTCGAAAAGCACAGTGTGCTCTGATTGGTCGGCTAGACCAGTATGTTGTGATTGGTCAACGGCTTCAATCAATTAAAATGAAAATGGAAAATATAAATATAATAACTGATTCAAAATATTAATAAAAACTATAATGGTATCTCATTAATACTTACATAATTTGCTACTTGTTATTGCTAGTCAATTACGGGTGGTTTTAGTAGGAGGGGCTTTCATTCAGCTTTTGATTGGACAAAAAAGCCTGTGTGCGATGAGTCATAAATATATTTGGTCCATGTCTCTGGAAGGCAAATGTTAAATGATTATATTGAAATTTTATTTATTCAGCTTTTACAGTAGGATTACGCTAACACATGGATGGCCTCAAAACTAATAGTAGGGATGCACGATACAGATGTACCGATATTAAACATTGTTTTATTTTATAAATATTGGATATTTAAGTGTGCATTCTCATTTTTTTCATTTTCATTTATACATTTAATTTGCCATCATTGAATACATTTAATTAATCTTTAGAAACACAAATCATTTATCAATACTGTTAAATCTTTGCATTTTCATACTGAATATGATAAAGTTATGAATCCTAAATTCACTTCTAGCATTTAAATGATTAATTTTAGCCTTTTTTATTTTTTCAAATATTATTTTTAATATATTTTGACAAAATAATATTGAATTTTAATATTAGCCATTTATTGGTTATCGGCCATAGCATGAAAATAACTATTGGCTTATAATATCGGCCATAATTTTAATATTCCCAACTAATAGGACTAAAAGCCTCAAAACTCCCATTTTAACAGAGTAATCTCTTTTTACAGAGAATTTTATAAATAATTGTCTTTATATTCTGTGTGAAGAGACCAGTGTTGTAAATGTTAACTAAAACTTTAAAATTATTTTCATTAATCAAAATAAAGATGGAATAAAACAAAATATAATTATTAAATGAAAAGCATAAACTTAAAAACAAATGAAAATATGAAATGTTGCCTTGGCTACTAACTAAAATGTAATAATTTTAAGTTGCCATACTAAAATTACTTAAACTTAAAATAAATTAAAGCTAAAGAGAAATATTTAAAAAATGAATAAAAATGACATAAACACATAATAAAAATACTAAAACTAAGTTGAAAATGAAAACTGAAAATATAAAAATAAACGCTAATTCAAAACTAGCTTTTAGTAAATAAATAATACTAAAATAACACTTGGATATATTTGGGAAAAAATGTCTTGGCAGATATTTTTATACATTAGTGTAGTTTCATAGCATTACACTTAGTTTGAAAACTTTCAATGCCCTTTCTACACCTGTATTCTTTTTCTCCTTTCCCTTTTTAGTTCCTACAAACACTAAATACTCAGTATATTAATAAAAGTAATAATTCAAACTTATTAATGAATATAACAAGACTTTGTACAGATGTCAGATATCAGTCAGATGTCTTTAACCAAGCCTCAGGGCAGAACTGACTCCACTCATTTTGAAAGCTTAGCTGAAATCTTAATATTTGAAGCAGCTAATGTTCTAATCACCACTTTGTAATGACGACTTCATTTTTTTCACATTCTGGTTTGATCTCTGTAGAGTCTTCAAGAGAAAGTCAAAGAAGGAAATTTGGATCCGAGAGAAAGCGTTGTTGCCATGGAAGCACAGGTCAGTACTAGGCTCTCTCTCTATTCCAGTGATCCAGTCGTTCCCAACTGAGTAGGTTCACCTCATTTCCTGTGTCCTTTCTACAGAAAAAAGATTTCCCTAAAGGGATTCCAGAGTGTGGGACAGACGCTTTGAGGTTTGCACTCTGCTCTTATAAAGCCCAGGGTAAGTTGCCCTCATTACAGAGTCTTGTAATCAAACCTTACGATCACACATACCCAGAGTTCTTCACTCCCTCCGCTGACGTTTTGTTCAAATCCTGTCTCAGGAGAGGACATCAGCCTGTCTGTGTCTCATGTGCTGAGCTGTAGACATTTCTGTAATAAGATGTGGCAGGCGGTGCGCTTCACCCTCGCCACGTTGCATGATGCAAGTTTACCAACATCGTTAGCAGAGGTATGACAGCAAATATCTCTTCATTAAATCAATAAAACAACCCGTCAAATCTCAGACGGATCCAGCTCACTGGGTGGTTGAGAGCGTATCTGCATGATGCCAGCATGATTTAATGATCTTCCTCCTTCTGTTCTGCATCTAGGTTCTAATGAAGAAAATGCTTTATCTTGTGCTGTATTTTGTCCTGAACCCTCCACTACGCTGTTTCACATTCTTTCTTCTGCTTTCATTTGGTTTAATGAGACTAAATCATAAAGGAAGAACAGTGCCAGTGCAAAATGACTTGTAGAAGCAAATGGCAGAAAATCAATTTGAAGGATGAAGTCACAGTTCTTCACTGAGATTATTAGTTGATAACTGTGTTTCCTCCACAGTGTGCTTGTGGCAGTTAAAAAATCTACTGGCAACCTGTAATAATACACATTTTGCTTTCATATTTTGAGAAAATATTAAGTGAAATAATTGATTAATTTTGTGAATGCCTTATTTGCATGGATACACTACCATTCAAAAGTTTGGGGTCAGTAAGATTTTATTTTCTAAGGAATTAATACTTTTATTCAGCTAGGATGGATTAAATTAATCAAAAGTGACTCTAAAGATATTTATAATATTACAAAAGATTTCTATTTCAAATAAATGCTGTTCTATTGAACTTTCTATTAATCAAAAACTATTACCAAATATGGTATCCACAAAAATATTAAGCAGCTCAACTGTTTTCAACATTGAAAATAATAAGAAATTTTTCTTGATCACCAAATCAGCATATTAGAATGATTTGTGAAGGATAGTATTAATACTGTGAAATTGCTTAACGGTGTATTACTGTAAAAACGAAATACAGTATTTTCCAGTATTTTTTATTTTACAGTAAAATACTGGCAGCAGAGGTGCCAGCAATATACTGTAATTCTATGGTAATAATGTGAAATTACTTTACAGCCATTTACTGTAAAAAATACATGTAGTTCATTTCTGTAATTTTCAATTTACAATACACTCTAAAAAATGGCGGGTTAAAAACATCCCAATTTGGGTTATTTTTGGTGACACAGCTCTGGGTTAAAAAGGGAACCACAAAAGGTTGGAAAATTAAAGGGGTCCTTAATTATGATTTCACTTTTTTAATTTTAGTTAGGGTGTAATGTTGCTGTTTGAGCATAAACAACATCTGCAAAGTTACGACGCTCAAAGTTTAATGCAAAGGGAGATATTTTCTTTTACAGAAATCGCTTTTTAAGGACTACAAAAAACAGCTGGTAGGAACTACAACGAGCTTCTTCCCGGGTTGGTGACATCACAAACCCTAAAATTTACATAAACCCTGCCCCCGAGAACACGCAACAAAGGGGGTGAGGCCATGTTGGGCTGCTTTAGAGAAGAGGAAGAGTTGTTGTAGTAGAGTGTTGTTCCCATGCCGTCATTTTACGCCGGACTGCTTCACAAAGGAGGGTCAATTCAACGCTGGATTTGCACAAAAGATTAACATGACGGCACATGCTAGTCGATGAGTTGAATCAACTCCACAGCAACTACATAAATTTATCCACTAACCATTCAGAAATGTCCAGATGCATTCTATAAGTTGTAACTTCTTCTTGAGTCTCTCCATCAGTGTCCGACTCCGGTTTGAACAATGTAAGGCTGAACACCGTTACTGAAAATCGTCATTTTGGCTGAGTGAGATTCTCCAGCTTTGTTGTTGTTATGCATTCGAAGCGTGTGCTGATAAAGCTCCGCCCTCTTCTGGAAAGGGGGCCGGGAGCAGCAGCTCATTTACATTTAAAGGGACACACATAAACGGCGTGTTTTTGCTCACACCCAAATAGGGGCAAATTTGACAAGCTATAATGATCTGTGGGGCATTTTGAGCTGAAACTTCACAGACAAATTCTGGGGACACCAGAGACTTATATTACATCTTGTAAAAGGGCCATTATAGGTCCCATTTAAAATCACACAGAAAAAAAAATGTTACAAACCCCGAAATTTTGAACAGTCAAAAAGTAAACAGTAAATTCAGTCAAATGCTATTTTTCTGTCAAATGTTTGACTGAATCTGTATATTGGCCATTAATCAAATTGCTTTCTAAATATCGGTAACACACAGACTAATATTGATTTTAATGTTTTTCTCAATTTGATTCTCAGACCTATCCTTTATCCAGCATGGACAGGTGGATATGTTCACGTCTGTACAGCACAGTTCAGCAGTGTGAGCGGGGTTTCAAGAGCTTCGAGCTCCACACGGTCACGTCTGCACTGCACTCTTTCTGGCTCCACAGTCTGTGTGATGTCTACCTGGTGAGTATGATCTACACTGCAGTGCTGTCATGATTTGATGGATCTTCCAGTCATTGATTGATGAGATTCCTCCCTAAACTGGCTTTTTCTGTTCCTCTCTGACTCCTTCAGGAAAGTATCAAGCCGGTGTTGAAATGTGAAGGCTCTGATAGTGAGGAACAGAGAGTTAGAGAAAGGCAGGTGGCCACGTCTGTGTTGTATCACAGCGTGTCCATCTCTCTCGCTCTCCTCTCACCCTTTATGCCGTTCCTGACAGAGGAGATGTGGCAGAGACTCCAGCCTTACGGTGACTCTGACAGGACCTCTACCAGCCTGTGTGTGCAGCCCTACCCAAAGACCTCACAGCTGGTGAGCCAGTCAGAAACACAAACACTACAGCTGCTCCCTGCCTGATAACATGCAGTTCTCTTTTTGTCACAAAACAACTCTTTTCAATCTCCTCTTTCACAGGAGCACTGGTATTTTCCTAAGGAGGAAGCAGACTTCTCTTTGGTACAGGAAGTTGTCAGAGTGGCGAGGTTACTGAGGGCCCAGTGTCAGATGACAAAGGAAAGACCTGACTGTGAGAAAATCTTAAGTTTTTCTGACTTAAAACTAATGTTTCGGTTTTGGTTGCTGTGTTTGCTAAGGCAGGTCTCACTGTGATCTGGTGACTGTTGAGATCACTTGAGTATAGTAAACTCAATGTCATGTTCAAGAAACCAGTTTAAGATGGTTTGAGCTCTGTGACATTGTTTAATATCCTGCTGGAAGTATAGCCATGGGCACACTGTGCAACAGTACAGGTAGGCGGTGATGTTTAAACAATGCTCAGTTGGTACTAAGGGGCTCAAACTGTGCCAAGAAAATATCCCCCACAGCATTACACCACCAGCAGCAGCCTGAACTGTTGATACAAGACAGGGTGGATCCATGCTTTCGTGCTGTTTATGCCAAATTCTGACCCTACCATCTGAAGGGTGCAGCAGAAATCGAGACTCATCAGACCAGGCAACGTTTTTTCAGTCTTCTATTGTCCAATTGTGTTGAGCTTGTGTGAATTGTTGCCTCAGTTTCCTGTTCTTAGCTGAGAGGAGTGGCACCCGGTGTGGTTTTCTGCTGCTGTAGCCAATCTGGTTCAAGATTCAACGTGTTGTGCGTTCAGAGATGTTCTTCTGCAGACCTCGGTTGTAACGAGTGGTTATTTGAGTTACTGCTGCCTTTCTATTAGCTTGAACCAGTCTGGCCATTCTCCTCTGACCTCTGGCATCAACAAGGCATTTTTACCCACAGAACTGCCGCTCACTGGATATTTTCTCTTTTTCAGACCATTCTCTGTAAACCCTAGAGATGGTTGTGTTTGAAAATCCCAGTAGATCAGCAGTTTCTGAAATTCTCAGACCAGCCCGTCTGGCACCAACAACCATGCCACGTTCACTTAAGTCACTTAAATCACCTTTCTTCCCCATTCTGATGCTCAGTTTGAACTTCAGAAGATTGATTGTCTTGACCATATCTACATGCCTAAATGCATTAAGTTGCTGCCATGTGATTAGCTGATTAGATATTCGCGTTAACAAGCAATTTAACAAGTATACCTAATAAAGTGGCCAGTGAGTGAATGTATATAGTAGATTAAATCTTTCATTATGTGATATATAATAATTGTGTCTTCTAGTGTGGGCAGTGTGTGGACCAGATCAGGCTGAGACTCTTCTGCACTTCAGATCTGCTATCTGCACGCTGGGCCGAATCTCAGCGCTTCATCTGCACTGTCCAGAGGGAGGTTTCACTGACTCTCCTCCACCTAAGACCAGTGCTGTAGGGGTGGTGGATCATTCCATCCGCTTGCATCTGAGTGTTCAGGTAATGCAGAGTAAGATTTTCCTTTCTAAAGTAAGGATGCTTCTATATATATACACTGCTGATGTCTCATTCTCTCTCTGTGTCAACAATTAGAATGGTATTAATGCTGACAAACAGAGAGCTATTCTCTCTCAGCGCAAAGAAAAGCTGGCTTCCAAACTTAAGCAAGCCCTCGCTCGGACCTACGTGCCCAACTACACAGAAAAAGTACCTGATAAAGTCAGACAAGAGACGGAGAATAAGGTGAGTACAGAGGATAATGGGAAGCTTTAGCTCATAAAATCTGTACAGATCATATTACACAATGAAGACTATTGTAGGACCTTTTCTTTTTTGCGTTGTGACATTATTTTGTCATTATTGTGATGCAAACAATTTAATTGTCATGACAGAAATCTCACAATGCAAAAATAAATGAAAAAAGGCTTCATTTGTAATTCTTTTCAAACTTTTTTGTTTTGATACTGAGGTTAAATATGACATCGACTTCTTTTTGTGAGATTCACCCACCTATACATAAAAAAGAAATTTGAAAACCAAATTTCCATGTTACTTGAAATGCATGAGGCTTATTTGCAAGCCTCATTGCACACTGTTTTCATACACTCTTGCAATTCCACTGAAAACATTAATTTTGTGTTACTAAAGTTCCATATGAGATTATCCACATGTATTTATGTGCTTTGAAATGTTTATGCATGCACTGCATATGCTTCATTCGGTATATCCCATGAGAAAGCTACATTCTTGTCTATCAATAGATAATATATACAGCTGAAGGAGCTTGCATACATTTATTGTGTTCTAAAATAACCAGATCACAGCTATGGAGCAGGAGCTGAAGAACATTGAGGACCAACTTTTGGCTTTGGAAGAAATAAGGAAAGAAGTCTAATGGACACATTGATCCAAATACTAAAGCCATCCAATAACCAGATGGAAAGAATACTTTTTTTCTTTTAGTAAATCTGATAAAGATGCCTTGAAATAGACAATGAGTCACTGTTTTATGCAACAACAAAAATATAGCTGGTGCATATTTATTATGTTTTTTTTTTTTTTTTGGATGTAAAATAAATGTAAAATAAATGATTTACCAAATAACACATTTGATGAATCATTTTGCTTTTGTGTACCTTGTTTGCATCATATCAAATTTTGTGAAATACATAAGAAGACTTTTAAAAAAGGCTTTTTTTTTTTTTTTTTTTTGTAAATAAACACATCATCTATGCTTCATTAATTAATCAGTTATATGCTCTCCATTAGATATGAAGGAAAAAACAAGTCTGAAAGGTACATTGCTGTGATTTATTTTACGGTGAATCAAAAGCTTAACTCAGCCTGTTTTTCGACCATTAGTCTATATCATTTTATTATGTAATACATGTAATACATTATGCATATGTACAGTATGTGTTGATATTACGTAAGCAATTAGGTACGAGAGTCTGTGCTGGTGCTATATTGTGAATAAGTCACGGCTAAAGGGGTTGCAGCGCCCTTCAGCTGTGACTTATTAACAATACAGCACCAGCCTTGAGTACCTTATTGCTTTTATAAAACAGTTACCACACAATACAAATATTAAAGCCAAAAATATGTATTAATGCAACTTTCATTAAGTAAACCTTCACTAAAAGCCTTCCTTCCGCCAGAAAAAAATAGTCCCTGACCGTGAACAGAAACTGAAAAAACACAGAACGCGTTTTTCTATTCCCATGCGCTACTTTCCCATTGTTTTTCTATGTAAACACGCACTTGACCGACATGCATGACTGTTACGCTCGCGTCTCACGTCTTTTGCATGAGCGCCGTATTTTTAAGACGCCGTGTCAAGGTAAAAGAATTTCAACTTTGCGAGCTTCTGTTTACAGTAGCAAGTTGGCATGACAACTGTTTTATTTGATGGCAACATGGCGGAGGAGGCGTTCATTATTATCTTATTTTATTCTTTTTCCATGTCAAAACTCGTATCTATCAATTCTGCTGTTTGCCTATTCCATTATTTCCGTTATTGCATCATGTCTCAAAAGCACGTCTCGAGACCCTTGCGTTCTACGCTGCGCTTTTTTAAAAACCATTCCTGAGCGCTGCGTCTCGCGCTTTTAGACGCAAAGATGCATTCTGTTTGAATGGCCCCTAAGACTGTCTTTATGAGTGTGTCAGTCAGTAGCGAAGACTTTTACATTGAAAAGACTGAATTGTTGTGAACACGGAACAAGACGCAACTGAAATGCTTTGACTAGCGCTGTCAGTCATGGGAAAACCCCTTAACTGTTAAAAGGACAAGATATTACATTGGACATTAAAACAGATTTTTTATTATGAACATAGGACTGACCTGAAGGAAAATGCTAAATCTGAATGCAGGTAATAAACTTGCTCACTCGATCTCATTCTCACAATACTCTTCTACATAATACAGTAAGCTTCAATGAACAATACTGAGAACAAACAGTTTACGTTGCTAAGGGTGTTGTGTAGTGATACACAGAACCGTTTGGTGAAGCAGTCATAGCCATGTTTTATCGTGACCAGAATCAAGGACAGGAACTAACCGTTTTATAAATATGTATATAATATTATGTATATTATTATTATTATTATTATTATTATTATTATTATAAAAGGTATGTGTATGTATTACTACTACTACTTTGGGCTAATATGGCCAAATATATTATCACAATATTTTTTTCCATATCATGCCATATGGATATTTATCATGATATTCATTTACCATTAATGGAGAAGGAAATGCTTTCCTGACGCTGAAAACACTGTGAGTGTCATGTTTGTGAGTTTGTGTATCAGATGAAACCGCACCATTTATTCACACAGATACATGCAGAAATCACTTATTAGGAACATGCACTGACTGGCTGTTGTCATGTTTATTTCTGCTGTGTGATTAATCCATATCGAGTAAAAATGTCAAGAGCTTATCATCACTATCAACGTAAATTTTATCACATATGATATTGTTTATCACCCAGTACTACTACTACTACTACTAGGCCTAGGCTACTATTATTATAAAAGATATAGTATTACGGCTATACTGTTCCCATTCAAAATTTAACCACTAACATTCATCTCAACCTGTATTTGTAAATACCAGAGTTAAAATGATTGTGAAAATATCAGATTTTGTGGTTTGGTTACATATTTTTTATTACACAGTCCTAATGTTGCTACATTTTATATCAATTACATTATCTCTGTTATGCAACATACTAATCTTATCAAACACAAGCACGTGTCAAAACAAGACAGTTCTGTGTGTATGCAGTAGGTGTCCTCGTTAATTGTGTCATTGTTGCCTAATCTCTGGATGAAAGTATCTCAGCAGGGAGCTCTTCTTCATCATTCATATCTTCCCCATCAGTTGCATTCTCATCTAGGTCATACTGTGTGTTGTCCTCAATTTCATGATTCCTTCTAATCTACCATGTTTGTTTCTTCATCGATGGAGTCATGATAATACGGTTAAGGGTCTTCTGAACAGTAATGTGTTTTTTCATTGTGCTGGTAATGAAATATGACCAATGAGTCATTTTAATGTCTGGAGTAACAGTGAGCAAGTGCTCTTAAGCAAAAGAGGAAAAGTTATACACATGCAGACCTGGCCAGCAACACGACTGGTGGTTCTCATTTGAAGACCTCTAAAACTCAGAACTTAGCATAAATTTTGTGCATTTAGATTTAAAAAAGGTGACCAAGCCATATACACTGTTCAGATAAAGGGCACATTTATATTGGACTTCAACGGCTACCAACGGGTTGAAGGTCCAAATTGCAGTTTCAGTGCAGCTTCAAAGGGCTCTACACGATCCCAGACGAGGAATAAGGGTCTAATCTAGCAAAACGATTTGTCATTTTATAAAAAAAAAAAAAAAAAAAAAAAAAAAAAAAAGATTATATACTTTTTAACTCCAAATGCTCGTCTTGCACTAGCTCTGTGATTTGCCATGCATTACGTAATCACGTTGAAAATGTCACGCGTGACATAGGTGGAAGTAGGCCTACTGATCCAGTGTCTACTAAGCGAACGTGCAAAGACTAAGTCAAATGGCCTTTACAAATAAAGGTAAAACAATGATGTCAAATGATTTTGAAGTTGGAGGAGAAAATGAGATGGAGTTTTTCGCCCTACCGCGGTACTTCTGCCTACGTCACGCGTGACCTTTCCAACGTGATTACGTAAAGTGTGGCGCATCACAGAGCTAGTGCAAGATGAGCATTTGTGGTTAAAAAGTATATAAATTGTTTTTTTTAGAAAATGACCGATCGTTTTGTTAGATAAGACTCTTATTCCTTGTCTGGGATAATGTAGAGCCCTTTGAAACTGCAATTTGGACCTTCAACCCGTTGGTAACCATTGAAGTCCACTATATGGAGAAATATCCTGGAATGTTTTCCTCAAAAACCTTAATTTCTTTTTGACTGAAGAAAGAAAGACCCCCATGTCATCCAAGATGTTTTTGTAAGTAAATTATCAGGATTTTAATTTTAATTCTGAAGTGAACTAATCCTTTAAACCTTATATTATGTTGCTGGTCAATTTGACTGATTTTGAAATACTGATGTTTTGCTTGAAATTTTGTCACCTTTTCTCATTTAGTGTAATGAAAATGCCTGCAAAGTGTTGATACTATGATATTTTGTGGTATGTCTGTACATACAAACTTTCTATTATGATTATAATGTTTGCGGGTTTCTTTTTTTTCTGTTCAATGGAATTCAAACCATAATCTTGGCACTGCTAGTGCACTCTCTACAGTTTTGAGCTTGAGGACAGCACAGAAGAAAAGTTTTTCCACACTTCTGCTGTAAAAAATATTAAAATGTTTAGGTTTTTTTTGTTTGTTTGTTTTTTAAGTTGCAATACTGTTTATAATAGTCACATTTATATTCATAATTTCTCAAGCATGTTTATTTTTTATTTGCTTGTTTGTAATGTGTGATAAGTGTTAAAGTCATAAAAATCAAAATTGACAATTCTTGTTTTTAATAGAATATTGCAGTATTATAAATGATTTTTCTGTGCACATCTTCTCTTTTTTTTCATATGCCGTTTTAATGTTTAATCAAAATAATTTCCCCTATCTCTTGCAACGACATCTCTTTTCTTCTCAGATGACGTGTTTCTGGTGTGAGGGCGGGAACCTGTCACTCACATGACATCACAGCAATAGAAATCCACAACGATCCAATCAATTTCCGATGGACAAAATCAAGTCCCGCCCTACATTTTTTCTTGTTGGAGAAGCAGTTTCACTCGGTATACCACATCACAATAGATAAGAAAAGACCATGCAACTTTGTTGCTCTTTTATCAGGTTTTGTTGTTTTTCATAGTGTGATTTTTGGGAATTGTATTGAATCCATTTAGTGTCAATCTGACCCCTGATTGGGATTTCAAACCTAGTACAAGGGTTAATTTATGGTGTTTAAAAAATTAATGATACACTAATGATAAACTTTTTTTGCATTACAGTAATGTTCTTAATTGTCATCATAATAATATTACAATATAAAACAAATCGCAAAAATAGGCTAAAATTAATATTATTTCTTTATCTTTTGATATTGGGTTGATAATGACCCGGACATTTTTGTTTTCGTGAGATTCATTCTTTATGAATTTATTGCAGATATAACAATCATTCATCTGCCCATCACCACCTCGCGACGGTTGCTAAGGCATCTTGTTGCTAGGGAAATGGCGAAGGGGAGGGAAGCGCGAGGGGGGCGGGTCCTACTTAATGAGTCAATCCGGAAGTGGAGAATCGCTTTGACTGTACACACACAGAGCGGCGGCGTCAAATGAAGCTCTCCATCAGTGCATAACTGCAAAGACGGACGTTTAAACAAGAGTCCGAAACCGCACGTCCTCACCTCGCCAGCTTAGATTTCTGCAGACCTTACCGGATGTAAAACAGAGCGGGACAGAACACACACACACTCGGGTAGAGAGGGAAATGGGCGACAGCTGCAGGAATGGAGAAAGCCGAATATTGACAGCAGCGCCGAGTGAAGGCGACCGATGAGGATGATGATGAAGAGTGAAAAGTGAAGCTTTTATTCTGACGGTCTCCATCTCCTCGGTCACGGCCATACCGCTGTTTAACCCCATCCTGTTCAGAGATGATGAAAGGTGAGAGCGGTCGCGGTTTGTGGTGTGTATATAAGTGTTAGCTACTGTTATATTAAAAACCACTGTGATTTTCCCAGTGTGAATGCGAAACAGTTTATATTAAAGACCAGAATGCATCTATGAATACATACTTCTCAAGATGACCCTCATATTCTGGCATGAGTTGCAGCTTCAGGCAGGTTTAGTGCAGTAGATGATCTCTTTCTGAGGATTAAAAGGGGAAGTCGGTCCAGTTGAACCTTTAACATCATGTCCAGTCAGGACTGTGTGTTCTGGACCTTCTGCTAGAGTTTGTGATGACAGACCTCACACACTTAACCGGTCAAACCTGTACAAGTTAAACCATGATGCCACGTCATCTTACACTTTAACTTAACACTCTACTTTACCCCTCAGACAAACACATGTGAATCAGTTGTGTTCATGTCGTGTAATTCTTTGTTTCTTAAGCGCTTTGTTAAAAAAAAAAAAAATCATGCGAGTTGTAGTTACTTGTCCCTATTATGGATAATAATTAAAAAAAAAAAAAAACGAATATAATTATAATGTAAAGTAATATGCAATACAGTATGCAACTAATATGTAAAATAGAAGAAGTGTAATAATAATAATATATCTAAAAAATATTAATAAATATTTTTAAGTGCTCGGCCAATCAAATTCAACGACCAGGATCAGTGTTATTATTGTTAACTAAAACTATTAATAACCATTTGTGTTCATTGAAATGAAACTGAATTAAAAATTTTAGCTTCAGGTTCTAAAGGGTTAAAATTTAAATATTAGATGGAAATCTTGAACTTAAAAAAAACTTGAAAAATAGAAGTGTTGCCTTTGCAATGAACTGAAATAAGTTTAATTTGAAGTACTATAATGACTGAAAACGTATAGAAATATTTAACAAAAAATAATAAAAATGACAAAGCACATAACAAAATACTAAAACTTGATGTAAAATTAAAATGAAAACTGAAAATAAAAAATAAAAGCAAACTCAAAATATTAATAAATACTGTAATAGTAAATAATACTGTTAACTCTTTACAATAAGGTTCATTAGTTAACATGAACTAATAATGAACTGCACTTATACAGCATTTATTAATCTTTGTTAATGTTAACTTCAACATTTACTAATATATTATTAAAATCTTGTTAACATTAGTTAATGCACTGTGAACTAACATGAACAAACAATGAACAACTGTATTTTCATTAACTAACGTTAACGAAGATTAGTAAATACAGTAACAAATGTATTGCTCATGGTTAGTTCATGTTAGTTAATTCATTAACTAATGTTTAACTAATGAACCTTATTGTACAGTGTTACCTTAATAACACTAACCAGAACTGACTGTATTAATCTGTATAATAATAATAAATGAATATGAGATCGCCTACGAAAATATTCCTGTAATTTTTCAGTGTTGGCTAAGGTCAAGTTCCCACTGTTTTATTTAAGTAACTATAACTGTAGCAATACTAAAAAATTATGTAGAAAATTATGGTTTCCATGGTGCATTTTAGTAGGAAAATCTAATTGTAATTCTACATCTTATTCTCAAGTTTAACCCAACATTTCTAAACATGAGTTCCTTCATGTTCAGAGCTGAACTTCCATCTTTATAAGTGAGTGAATTAACCTTTCAGGGTGTCACATGTGTTAGTGCAAGTGAAGGAGGGTGTTAAAAGTTCTTTGGAGCTTTAACTGGCAGTGTTGGCTCTTTACATGGGTACAGTACTTCCCTCCCCTTTCCTTTCTATTCCCCTCCCCTTTCGCTCATCTGTTTCTTGCTGATCAGCTCCTTGTGAATAGTTGGGGGAGAGACGTGGAAACATAATCTGCTCTGTGTCCAGGTAATGCTTAACAATACCTCTTATCTGTTCCACATGATCCATTACAAAATAAGGACCTTTTGTGCATCTTGTTTTACATTGTGATTTGATTTGTTCTTGGACTGTGGTCTTCATGATCTCTGGGTGTCTCTTGCTTTTTGTATATATAATGTTTTACTCTTTTACTCATTCGGAACGTTCTTTCTTTTGAAATCTTGTCTTTTGCCAGTTAAAAAGTCTTGTGTTTAGTGGACACATCTGATTCCAGGTGTTTTTGATAAAACTTTACACTTAAAGCATGTGTGCAGGCGCAACCAGGAACTGGTTGTGTTTCTGTCTTGTTTATTCCTCAGGAAAAAGCATGATGAGGCGAGTTTCAAACCTATCAAGGCCTAAATGGTTCCATCTGTCCTGCTGATTGTAGTTTTGTGAGTCAGTACAAATAAGTTAGCCTCAGACATCTGTACTAACAGGGTTAAGTGGAGATTAGTTACTTGCTTGCTGCCAGAAGATTACTGAGGTTATTAATGGCACAGCAGACACCTTTCCTGTGCAAAGCACTTTATTAGGTTGTCTTTTGATGTCCGTTGTCACATTGTAACTCTTAAGCTGTTTCGTAGTGTTGTTTAACCCTTTAGGACTAGTGGTATATGAAATGAAAATGCATTTTAATCAATGTTTGAATCGATGCTCACAGTGTTACATGTGTGGACTGCATAGAATGATGAGCAGTCTTATGACCCCGTATTGACTTTTGTGTGCGGTTCAGTGTCTGTCACAAACAATGAATGGACTTTGTCATTGAACAGTTTATTTCACTAGCTGAACAGTATCTGACTAATGTCAGAAAGGAAAGCAGGTCGTTTTAGTTGTAGATTTCCTGTGGAAGATTTTGCTTCAGTGCTTCAGGTGCAGATTGTTACATTTTTTTTTAACCTTGTTTCTTTAGATTAAAGGAAGAGTTCATCCGAAAATGAAAGTTCTGTCATCATTTACTCACTCTCATGTCGTTCCACACCCATAAGAGTTTCGTTCATCTTCGAAACACAGTTGAAGATATTTTAATGAAATCTGATTTTTGTTCCTCCATTGAAAGGCTATTTACCCATTACTCTGACTGTTCAAAACGTTTATGAAGAGATTGTAAAATAAATTTTATGAATCAAGTGATTTAATAAGTCTTCTGAAGAGACACGATCACTTTATATAATGAACAGATTTATTTGAGAGATTATATTAATGCTAATTTCTGCAATTTTGTGTACATCTCATATGCTATTGTTAAATATTATATCTATGCGCATGTACACTACTGTTCGGAAATGGGGTCAGTAAGATTTTTTTTATTTTTTTAAGGAAATTGATACTTTTGTTCAGCAAGGATACATTAAATTGAGCAAAAGTGACAGTAAAGTCTTTTAGGGTGTTTTCACACCTGGCTCGTTTGGAGCATTTGTTTCAGAACCAGTTGCTTGTTCTCCATTAGTTCGGTTCATTTAGGCATATATGAAAATGGCAATTGCATTTAGATCTGAAAACAATCAGTCCGAGTTCGCCAGAAAGTGGTGGTCCTGGCCCACTGGAAAACGAACTCTGTGCTGTTTGCTTGTGGTGAGAAAGCAATCCGACCCAACAGACCAGCGAACCAGACTGTATCACAATGTATAATGGGTAATTGCGAACATTGCGTGAAAAGCAGCAGTGTTTGTTTTTGATAATGCCTTTGAAAATGAATCATGGGTTAACCTGGAGCAAAGTCAAAGCACACCTTTTCATTTTAAAATGGTGCCTGGTTGCTCTTCTTAAAAATAGGTACAAGGTAAGAATGTTGTCTCGACAAAGCCTTGATTCATGCTCAAAATTATAAAGTAATATAACGACCGTACACAATGTAGTGATTTTGTCCATTTAGAAATGGTTCCTTGTAAAAGCAAACCGAACCAAGAAGAAATTGTAACATTATAATAATTTTAATCCCTGCTTTGGAGCAAAGCAAATGATCTACAGGTCTGAAAATAATATTTCTATTTTAAATAAATACTGTTCTTTTGAACTTTCTATTCATTAAAGAATCATGAAGAAATATATCACTGTTTCTGCAAAAATATTAAGCAGCACAACTGTTTTCGACATTGATAATAATAAGAAATATTTCTTGAGCTGTAAATCATATTAGAATGATTTATGAAGGATCATGTGACACTGTAGACTGGAGTAATGGCTGCTGAAAATTCAGCTTTGCCATCACAAATGACATTTTAAAATATATTAGTTATTTTAAATTGTAATAATATTTCACAATATTACTGTTTTACTGTACTTTTGATCAAATAAATGCAGCCTTGGTGAGCATAAGAGACTTTTTTTTTTTTTTTTTCAAAACCACTAAAAAAAAAAAATCTTTTGAACGGTAGTGTATATTGACTAAAAGCATGAGTATCGGCATGTGAAAAAACCCAGGTGTCCACTAGTAAAAATTACAGTTAGTAATTAATTAGATTATTAGACTCCATGTGACCTTTGCACTTGTATTTCCTCTCAGGTATCAATACTGTCAGTTTGTCTGTCTTTCTCAATTTCAGTATCCAGTGCTGGAGACCACCTGGATAATGTTGTTTTTCTTACGTGGATAGTGCCTGCATAATTTTTGCCATCCTTCATGAGTGCCATGGGTTTTGAGTCTAATGAAAAAGTGCTTACTCAAAGCAAATTTATGACCTCGTAAATCCACACAGGAACCATTGGGCAATGCCACGTTTCTGTTTTAGGGCGGACGGATGTTCAGTTCTGCCTGGCTGGCAGCGCGTAGAGACTCTTCTTTTGCCAATGACAGACTTCTGTTCATAGATCACAACACAATGGTAACCACACTTGTTGGCACTGTAATGAAACTGACATCATATAGACCGAATCTTTCTGAATTTCACTCTTGGGAATTGTAGGCCTCATTTAGAAGGAAATTCCTTTCTGGTATACAAATTATGTTGGTCTGGCTGACTTAGAAAAAATAGGCTAGCCCTTGTTAGTAGCCTGCCCCTGCTGCCCAAAGACATGTGGGGTCATGAAACGCATCAGCTAATTGGGATCCAGAATTTCTCTGAGGATGGTTTAGCACAGCAGGATGGTTTAGCGTGATATCTTAGTGGTGATTTTTGGTTCAGTTCACCCGACTGTGAAAAAAAATCATTGACTGTCATGATAATTACGGAGTGCTCTCTCGCAATGATGGCGCACGGCGTTCTGATCAAACTGTCAGTTTTAATTACTCTGGAGTGCCCTCAGCCTGCCAAGAGCTGGGTTTGCATAGTTTTCAAAGCATGCTGGGAAGTTTGTACTTCCTAAAGCCCTCCTGTGGAGTAGGGTGAATGAAATACTCTAATTTGTGTTCGAGATGAAGGCAGCTGTTGTACAGATGAAATATAGGCGAGACTGTTAGTGAATGAAAGATTTAAGGGTAATCATACTGCGATAAACTTCTTTACATGGCCCAATATTTCCCATCCAAACACCACTTTGACATGATGTAAAGACAAGACATGCAGTGATAAATGTAGTTGGAGCCATCACGAGATTGTGGTTGACTTGTGAGTAACTTCAATTCATCACAACTGCAGTGAGCAGTTTTACAAATGACAGAAATTCTTGCTTATACGTTACTCGCATCAGTTGTTGTGTACTCTAATCGTAATGGACCGTAGACAGGGTTAACACTGACACTGTAAAGCCTGTAAAAACTACATTTTAATATATAAAAATATATACATCTTATAATTTGATAATAATAATTATTATTGTTATTACTTTAATATAATTTTAAATATATCTTTTATATCAAATTATTGTATTATTTATGATATATTTTCAAATCAAGCTCTCCTTAATTCTTTGTGGCATAGTTTCAACAACGTTCTGGAAACATTCCTCAGAGATTTTGGTCCATATTGACATGATAGCAACACGCAGTTGCTGCAGATTTGTCAGCTGCACATCCATGATGCAAATCTCGCGTTCCACGACATCCCAAAGGTCTTTATTGGATTGAGATCTGGTGACTGTGGAGGCCATTTGAGTATAGTAAACTCATTGTCATGTTCAGGATACCAGTTTGAGATGATTTGAGCTTTGTGACATGGTGTGTTATCCTGCTGGAAGTAGCCATCAGAAGATGGGTACACTGTGGTCATAAAGGGATGGATATGGTCAGCAACAATACTCAGGTAGGCATTTATATGGTGCTCAATTGGTACTAAGTGGCAAAAAAGTTGTGCCAAGAAAATACCCCCCACACCATTACACCACTACCAGCATCATCCTGAACCGTTGATACAAGGCAGGATGGATCCATGCTTTCATGCTGTTTATGCCAAATTCTGACCCTACCATCTGGATGTCTTAGCAGAAATCGAGACTCATCAGACCAGGCAATGTTTTTCCAATCTTCTATTGTCCAATTTTGGTGAGCCTGTGCAAATTGTAGCCTCAGTTTCCTGTTCTTAGCTGACAGGAGTGGCACCGGTGGGGTCTTCTGCTGCTGTAGCCAATCTGCTTCAAGGTTTGATGTGTTGTGAATTCAGAGATGCTCTTCTGCAGACCTCAGTTGTAACGAGTGGTTATTTGAGTTACTGCTGCCTTTCTATCAGCTCCAACCAGTCTGGCCATTGTCCTCTGACCTCTGGCATCAACAAGGCATTTTCAGCCACAGAACTGCCGCTCACTGGATATTTTCTCTTTTTCAGACCATTTTCTGTAAACCCTAGAGATGGTTGTGTGTGAAAATCCTAGTAGATCAGCAGTTTCTGAAATACTCAGACCAGCCCGTCTGGCACCAACAACCATGCCACGTTCAAAGTCACATAAATCACATTTCTTTCCATTCTGATGCTCAGTTTGAACTTCAGCAGATTATCTTGACCATGTCTACGTGAATAAATGCATTGAGTTGCTGCCATGTGATTGGCTGATTAGATATTTGTGTTAACAAGCAGTTGAACAGGTGTACCTAATAAATTGGCCAGTAAGTGTATATAACATAAAAAATACAAATAATTACCAAAACTAAATATATCTTAGTAAAATAATACTTCAAATAATTAGTGGTCTTAATTAAGTGTTCAACCTTTATGCCAAATTTTCAACACAATTTTTCTATGAATATTGTATACAATACTAAGTAAACATAATGTTTCTCAGATGCAGCAGATTTTCTTTATTCTTGCTATTATTTGATCAAAATCAGTAAATACATGTAAATACAAAAAGATGTGCATCATAAGGCATTAAACAGGCCTTATCTGTTCTGTACCTCACTCTTGTCTGATTTATTTAGTTTTGGTTTTATCGCTATCTTTAAATTTATATCTTTTTTCCCCCCCCTATTTATAGCATTTTCCTCACTACGGTCCCTTGTGTGGTGTCACTGGGCCATGGTTCGCAAAAAAGGATCTCTTATTTTGTGTGGAGCGTTTCTGTTTGTTGCCTGGAACGCCTTGCTCCTCCTCTTCTTATGGGGGAGGCCTCCCATTGGTCGACTCGGTGAGGGAGGCGGAGCTGAACCAGGGGCCGGTGAGGAATGGGGAGCCGGAAAAGCACAAGTGGGTGGAGCTAACGGATTGGCCGGCGAAGTGATCAGATTGGCAGAAGAAGTAGAATCAGAACTGGAGACTCAGAAGAAACTCCTCAAACAGATACAGAGTCACAGGGAACTATGGGAACAGCGGAAAGAATTGGGAAAGAGAGAATCTGAGGACACAAAAGATGAGAAGAACATTGAGGAGCCTAAAAAACCTCAGCAGATTCCTGCAGTTCCTCTAAGTCATAAAATTGTAGATGATACAAAAACTGTTACAAAAAATACACAGACAGTAATGGTTACGCCACCTCGGCTGGTCACGAAGGAGCAGAAACTGGACCAAGAGAACAAGGAAATGGTGGAAAATGAAGTAGGCCTTACTAAGCCAAGCCCTCAAATCATTATCCCAATTCTCGTCATTGCCTGTGACAGAGTAACAGTGAAGAGGAGTTTGGATAAATTGATACAGTACCGTCCTTCTGCTGAGCTTTACCCGATCATTGTCAGCCAGGACTGTGGCCATGCAGATACGGCAAGGGTGATTGGCTCCTATGGCAGTCAGATAACCCACATTAGCCAACCGGATCTTGCGGACATTCCAGTGCGACCTGATCACAGGAAGTTCCAGGGTTACTACAAGATCGCCAGGCACTACCGTTGGGCTTTGAACCAAGTGTTCAATGTCTTTGCTTACTCCACAGTGGTCATTGTGGAGGATGACCTGGAGGTAAGATCATGAATATGTTTTCATTTATGATTAGTGCTCAATGTTGTCATATACATCATGCATCTGAGCATCATTATAGGTTAGCCAGATCTGCTTAATGAGAGTACTGCATCTGAAAGGAAGTCACATTTTTCCTCTTTTATAATTCATGGAGAGGAATTTTGATAAGAGCTTGTCTCTCGCTCAGAGGGAATATTTTCATTTGCACATTTCTGAACCCTTTCCTTTGAAATTCTCACAGGTGAACTGATTACAAAGTCTAATATGCACCCAAAAAACCCATTATTTGGACAGCAATAAAGCTCCAGTTCTGTTGTCGTGATTTCTCTAAAGGAAAGGATCAAGGTCCTTGTTTAACTTTGCTATTCAGGCAAACATGTTTTTTTTTTCTTTTTGCAAACTCTTTACTTTGTCCTGTGATGGCTTTGATGGCAGTGCTGAATTTGCATTTTTTTGTTGAAATGATAAAGCTCCAAACTCGAGGGGAAATGGAGTTACCTTCAAATGTCTGAGTCAATGACAAATAACAGTTGTCCATCAGTATGGCATGGACAAATCTTTTAATAAAATAGTTTAAAACTTAAACTTTTAAAACTTAGGAGTGTACTCTTTGTATTCATGTTTTTTTTATATGGTTTTATAATATTTAAAAAAAAAAAACAAAAAAAAAACCACATGACATTTTACAACCTGCACTAAAAATGCCTTTAAAAAAATCACAAAGAGTATATAACTGTCTTTAATAAGCAGTCATGAGGTTCTGCAGGGTCCTCTCTATAATATAATATTTACTTTTTTTCTGCATGCTGGTTGCACCAGATTTGTTGGTCGCCACATGATTTTTATTTGGTGGACAAATATTTTTCTTATTTACTTATTTGATTAGCACATTTAACTGGTCAGTGGATTAACTCTAAAGCTCTACTTAGCATCATAGTTAAGCACCATTGAGATTCCCTAAGGCCCAAACACATTTTTTTTACATTGTTATAAAACAGCCAGCTGGCTGAACACATGTTCACCTAACCACCTTTGAACACATCTAGACTGCCAGGACCTTGAGTGAACTAGCCATTTCTGTCCAGATAATTTAGAAATAGTGTCTTGTTCATCATCAGTTCTTAATGTCTTAAAACTGCTTTCATTTCATCTTGTAGGTGGCCCCAGACTTTTTTGAGTATTTCCGTGCGCTCTACCCCATATTGAGATCGGATCCAACTCTGTGGTGCATTTCCGCCTGGAATGATAATGGACGGGATGGGCTGGTCGACCCGGGCAAGGCTGACCTCCTTTACCGGACAGATTTCTTTCCTGGCCTTGGATGGATGCTTTTGAAGGAAGTCTGGGCTGAGTTGGAGCCCAAGTGGCCCAAGGCATTCTGGGACGACTGGATGCGGCACCCAGAGCAGCGGAAGGACCGCTCGTGCATTCGTCCCGAGATCTCAAGGACTATAACTTTTGGCCGAAAAGGCGTCAGTTTGGGTCAATTTTTTGACCAGTATCTGCGCTACATAAAACTCAATACTGAATTTGTGCCTTTCACTAAACTGGACTTGTCCTACCTGGTCAGGGAGAAGTACGATGAAACCTTTGAAAAGGAAGTATATAGCGCCCCCTTGGTGAAAGTGGAGGAACTACAGCAAGGTGGAAGCCTGAAAGGCTCTGGGCCGTTTCGAGTTCAGTACTCCAGCAGAGACAGCTTTAAAGTGCTGGCCCGCAACTTGGGAGTTATGGACGACTTGAAGTCAGGGGTTCCCCGTGCCGGTTACAGGGGCGTAGTCAGCTTTATATCCCGTGGACGAAGAATTTATCTGGCTCCCCCTGAGGGCTGGACTAAATATGACACCAGCTGGAGCTGAGGAGGATGAGGTTTGGACCACAAAAGACGAGAAAGAGAAAACTCACAACTATTATTACAAGTACAGGAGGAGAGAAACGCCCTCTCAAACCAAAGAAAACAGAGGCAGGGTGTAAAAAGAAGAGAAAAGCTTAACGCTAAGAAGTGAGTATAAAATAACTGCTGTTTTGTCATGGAAGAACTTCCAGGCATGCTGGGAACAGCACAAAAGGTGGTGCATTGTATTTGCGCAGCAATCATGCAACAATCTTCCCTCAGAGAAAATAGTGGAGTTATGCTGCAAACAGCTCCTATGCAGAATCGCTCATTCTGATATGGAGAAAAATGATCAGATTTTTTTATATTATTATTATTTGAACATACTGACCTTTCTGTTGGTTTCAACATCAATGCAAAAGGCATACAAGAGGTCTTATATTTTATCCTACCACAGTGTCTTTTGGGAGAATCTCACGATAACTCACATCTCACCCCAAAATCAAAAGAAGAAAATATTTTTATATTTCCATATATACAGAAGAAAAATGAAGCCTGTTCTTGGGACTATTCATTTTTTTGGACATTATTTTCATCACAAGCATATTTTTTCCCCAATTTATCATTACTGTAATGATTTTGAAAGTTTTATTTTTTTGTAATATTCAGTATTACTGTATTATATATGAAGAAAAAACAACAACCCAATATCCAGATGTTTCTTCACAAGTTTCGTGAGATTCAGCCTTTGAAAGACCAATCTGAGTGTTTAAATTCCATTTGTCCAAGTTTATTAGTCCCTGACATCATTATAAATGAAAATTGTGTATAATTGTTGTCCAGTTTGATCAATGCATTCATATAAATGCGCAGACTTGTTAATTTGACTTTTTATGTAGCATCATTGAATCTATGAAGTTCAAGCTTGTGGCAGAAATTATTCAAGGCTTGTGTAACTGACATACCAAATCTCTGGACATCTCTTCTGTGCCATTCTGTTGAAGTACTGTACTTGAACCTGTTTTTGTTTTAACCACTCTTCCTGGCCTGGGAGAGCTCTCATTGTTTTTTAAAGATGTTGTAGGTTTGTTGCAAAACCAGTGGTCATAGAAATCGCTTTACATGTTCTTACGGATGAAATGAATGGATTTCAGTAGGCCAGAAATGAGATGAAACATTTTAATTAAATGTACTGTATTTAAATGTTTGGGAGAGAAATGATCTGATATTAATGCATATGCAGTATGAAGAAGTGTGAAACCACTGCCTGACATGTTTATAACTTTATTACATTGAGAATAAAACAGACTATTTTGATATTTGACCGTATATGCTGTTTTTTTTGTTTGTTTGTTTTTTTTCAGTTTTATCTTATCTGGTGACTTCCTTCTAGGGATCATTTGTCTAAACCCCCCTCCCCTACATCAACACTGATTCAGGCGCCATTGTGACACCTTTGACGTCTCTGTCGCTCCACATTTCCTTTCTCACTCCTCTTGTGTCCTGTTGACTTCCTGTCTCATGGCTCATTGCTGCTGACTTTGCTATGTTCTTTTCCTGTTCTTGTACCACCACCAGCAACTTTGGAAAAGCCAAAGGATGTGTGTTACTGATTAGATGAATTGGACGTTC
This sequence comes from Mylopharyngodon piceus, assembly GCA_039654765.1. Lineage (NCBI taxonomy): Eukaryota > Metazoa > Chordata > Actinopteri > Cypriniformes > Xenocyprididae > Mylopharyngodon > Mylopharyngodon piceus. Next base: position 5,457,954 of record CM077448.1, on the reverse strand, counting down.
ATTTCTATAGCCATAAATCCAATTGCGTAATCTTTGCTGGGAAATAGGCAGCAGCGAATCAAATTATCCAAATTGGATTCTACCATGATTGATTGATTTTGATCATATAGCCACCTCAGCTCAAGGACAAGTAGTTGAAATTAATTTACTTTAATACTTCAATGTAGATCGTGTTTTCACACTTGACAACTGGTTAAAAGAGCTGATGTCAGACCTCTTTCTGTTGGTGGAAAAGGGAAAATTCCAATCTGAAAACGTTTTGCAATTCTTACCTTAGAAAAGGTGGTTCTGGGACAGAAAACTTGCTCTAGTAAACAGCTGGTCTCAAACCAAAATGTTTTCAAAACAAAAACAGCTCAGTCTGGCAAGATTTATGCAAACAAAATTAGGTCAGCTTATTATACTGACACAAAGCTGTCTGGAAACGCCCGATGCGGTGATGACACGAGTTCAGTTGATGGACATCCAACTCCTACGTGGAACAAGTTGCACAGCAACTCTAACCACTTCATCTTCTCCGTCCATGTAAAATAAAACATATTTGCAAACAGTGTTGGGTAAGTTACTCAATTTTGTTCATTTTTATTCATTTTATCAGTAAGTTTAAGGTTGATCCATTTGTTATTAGTTAACTACATTAGTTAACATGAACAAAGGCAGAAAAATAATTCTAAAACATTTATTAATCTTACTATAAATACATTATTAAAATCAAACATTAAGCTGTTAAAATTATTTAATGGATCTGAGCAAACATGAAAAATAAACAGTTGTATTTCTTTTAAATAATGTTAACAAAGATTAATAAATATTGTAACAAATGTATTGCTCATTGTTAATTCATTAATTAAAATGAACTAACTAATGTTAATTAATGGGATTCATTTTACTAAGGTGGGTCAGTTCACAGATCCCCCAGCTGAGCACGAGAACCAGCACCATTGATCCAGTTTCAAGTCAGCTGATTTAATGCTGTTCTTTGACTGCTCAAAATTCAATGTAAAAATGCAATGCCACTTAAAAGCCAGACTAAATTGTGCCTGCTCTTGTGCACATTTGTCCCTAGTATCAGTTTACTGTTGTAACTGCTGCGAAAAAGCATATATGCCACCTCTGAGTAGCATTAAAGAGTCTGTGTAAAGACACCTAAAAGCCACTTCAAAAGTGCTTCTGCACAACCTTTACGGTGTAAATGACTTCTGAGGGTCTGATTTCGTTAAGGCTCAGGGCCCAGTTGTTCTAAAGTAATCAGATCGGATTTCAGCTATCGGATTGGATAAAATCTTGAAAATGGGTTGTTCAAAAGAAAAAAGGATTCTGAAATCAGATTAGATCACAAAAATCCAATCTTGGTTTTGATCTGGATCAAATCTTCAGTTTGTGTTGTTCATAACATTTTAGTAAGATTGGGATACCTTTGTTCTAAAAAAACAAATCAGGATTATCCTGATCCCAGCAGAAGGGTTGTTTTTAGAAACAAAAATGTAATAAAACTTTAAAACTGGTCAAAAAAATACATTTGTATAATGTAATATATACACACATTTTTTTATTTAGCTCTTGATTAGTTAAAACGGCAAAGTAATAAAGTAGTAGTAGATATTATGCTACCTATTAAGCCTTTCAGTACAATAAAGTAAAAAATGTTGGCACCATAAAATAATCCCCCATACAACTGTCAATATCAAACAAAAATATGTTTAATTTTAAGTGTTTTTTTTTAAATGTTCTATATTTGTTTGTTTTTGTTGTGGGTCACATGAGGGGCTACGGAAACTTTAAAAGGACATGGTGATGGGAGGAAAAACGAATTTTAATTATTTTGCGTTCTCTCACAAATGTTTTGCGAGAGAACGCAAAAGCATTAAGATATATATATTTTTTCCATCACAGTGTCCCTTTAGTGCCTCTGTAGGGGTCGAATTGTTTAAGGGAAATTGAAAATGGAAGGGGATGTTTATTTCTTTCTCTTTAAACAAAATACTTAAAGTGACCCCACATTGACACTTCTACCTGTTCTTTACATAGCTAGCTAGTTACACATTGTGAAATGTAACCCTATTTGGAGCCCTGGTAATCCACAGTGGATTGTGCTGATGACAAAATACACAAGGGAACAAGGGAAGTTTGAGAGCGATCAGGTATCAGCCAAAAGTCTTGCGAACTGCTCTGAGATCTTGGAAATGAACCAAGTGTGAAAACACTAATGTTTAAATAATTGAAAACAAAGTGTCTGTAAATTAAACAAACATAATTTATTTGGTTTAACAAGCACTGAGTAGTTTAAACAAAGTGGCCATTTGTCTGGCAATCGAACAAACACTGAATACATTTCGTTGATACCTACTTTACTGGTAACAAGCATTCAGGATATACTGCTATATGTTTAATAACTTTCAAACTATTTTACATCAATGCAATCAACTGTATGGTCCATTATAGTCCAATGATGAAAACTCCTCCTCTCACAGAAAACAAAAATTATGCCTCTTCACTATAAATGACTAAAACTCAAATACAAGCCAAAAAGAAAAATGATTTATATTGAAAGGAAAAATAATAAAATAATTTCCATTTTAACAAGCAAAAACAGAACTGAACTACTGAGGAGGCATTAAGAAACCCACCAAAATATATAGGATAACACTGTGATATGAGCTGTTTTAAGTATTCACGAACACCATAACAGTCTATATGAAATACAAACTCTCAATTGCTACCAAATGCTACAATGCCATGCATCCTCTGAAGAAACTGCTGCCTGATGTGTTGTCATCTTTATCGTGTTTGTTCAACTAGGAGAAATGGATACACAAGGAGAAAATCATGCAAGTACTCATGACTGTACAAATTCAAATAACATTTGACTCTTTTGACCTTTTTTCCTCAAAACATTACAACTAAATCTGGACAATTTCAAAATTTTCCATTAAAGAAATAGTTCACCCAAAATTAAAATTCTGTCATTATTTGGTCTCTCTCATACAAATGTTCTCATTTTGGACTTCAACAGCCCCAATCTCCATTCACTTTCATTATATGGAAAAGAGGAACCTAGAAATAACAAAATATCCTCTTTTGTGGTTCACAGAATGTTTTTTTTCTAAAAGGGTGCATGAATCATAAGAGAATTTAATGTTTTTGTGAATTATCCCTTTAAAACCAACTGGTAAAGATTGAATATTAACACTCACTGTACGACGAGATGTCAATCTCCTCTGGAAGTTCGCTGATGTTCACCTCAAACCTGTCCTGAACATCATTCAAAGTGCGGGCGTCAGTCTCATCTGACACAAAGGTGATGGCCAGACCTTTCGTTCCAAACCTGCCAGCCCTCGCAACCTGAAGGAATGAGAAAAAGTTAAAGCTGCTTAGGTGAATCCATTCCATGATTTGGCTGTTTGACATAAGTTACTGCCACAAGAACTGAGCTGACCCTGTGCAGGTATGTGTCTGAATCTTCAGGCATGTCGTAGTTGAAGGCAATGTTGACTCTTTCGATGTCCATTCCTCGGCCAAACAGGTTTGTGGCTACCAGGATCCGTCTCTGGAAATCCTTAAATTGCTGATATCGAGCTAGTCTGGGATAATAATCGGAGATGTGATATGAGCCCCATAAAATCCTACCATCTTAACTATAGCATTAAAGTGCAAAATGTGTGAATGTTTTCTACCTTTCATCTTGAGGCATTGCTCTGTGAATGGCAATGGCAGGGAAATTTTGCTCCACCAGCAACTGAGCAAGAGCGATGCAACGCTGCACCGACTTAACGAAGATCACCACCTGCAATACTAAACAGCTGTAACACTGTACCAGCCAATTTTCATCAATATAATGAAACAAAAATGAAAATGGACCACTTCAAACCAAGTGCAAAAATTCACCCATTGACTTTTTTTCATAGCGTAGGTTAATCTTTTAGCTCACTTGGTGAAGAAAAAAAAAAAAAAAACCTTAACAAAAAGAAGTTGTCATCCAGCAACCCAAATAAACAGAGCTATTAAAGGATTATTTCACTTTAAAATGAAAATTACCCCAAGATTTACCCACCCTCAAGCCATCCTAGGTGTATATGACTTTCTTCTTTCTGATGAACACAATCTGAGTTATATTAATAAATATCCTGACGCATCCAAGCTTTATGATGGCAGTGAACGGGACCAACGAGTATGAAGCTGAAGAAAGTGCATCCATCCATCATAAACATACTCCACACAGCTCCAGGGGGTTAATAAACGCCTTCTGAAGCGAAGCGATGTGTTTGTGTAAGAAAAATATCCACATTTAACAAGTTATAAAGTAAAATATCTAGCTTCCGCCAGACCGCCTTCCGTATTCAACTTACGAAAAAAGCGTAACTGACGTCGCAGGTGGCTTGAGGTTGAGTAAAGCTTGGGGTAATTTTTATTTTAAAGTGAACTAATCCTTTAATATTGTTGATATTAAGTACAAGGAATATAGAAAGTAATAGTGGACAGTGAAGCTATATATATCAATTGAGCAAACATGACAGTAACGACATTTGTTACAAACGATTTCGAATAAATGCTGTTCTTTTGAATTTTCTATTCATCAAAGAATCCAGAAAATCATGGTTTCCTCAAAATATTAAACTGTTTTCAATATTGATAAGAAATGTTTCTTGAGCAGCAAATCAGGATCATGTGACACTGAAGACTAGAGTAATGGCTGCTAAAAAATTCAGGTTTGACATCACAGGAATAAATGACATTTTAAAATATATTCAAATAAAATATATTTTTATATAAAATAAAAAATAAACAGCTCATTTAATTTTATTACCGTTACTATACTACTGTATTTTTGATCAAATAAATGCAGCCTTAATGAGCATAAGAGACTTTAAAAACAACTTACCGAACCCCAAACTATATGTAAATCAATTGCATACAATTATGTTATTTCTAGGTTTAAGATTTTAAATCCCCCATTTTCAATGTAGTTTTGAACCCTACTGTCTTTTATCCTCACACAAGTTTACTTCCATCATTCCATTCCAGAGGTTTGTAGTTTGCATTTAAGTTGCATAAACTAAATATGTATTCAAATGGGTTGAAATGTATTTTGCATACATGCAGTGAATGACCATCACTTTCAGGTATGCAAACGTTAAAAAAATTGGACGTGAATAGATTTGCAAACTTAAGCGAATCACTCTTTCTCGAGTCACTCTCGATTTGAACAGATTTAAACAGTGTTTGGGGACTTTTGTGTGTGTGAACTGGTGGAATCTCAAGATACCTGGTTGAACTCCAACACATCCAAGAGGTCAAAGAGCTTCCTGTTCTTCTCATTGTCCTTCAGCTTGACGTAGTACTGCTGGAGGCCATGAAGCGTCAGCTTGGTCTCATCGTCCACAAAAATTTCCATCGGCTAGGACAACCAGTGGAAGCAGGGGGAAGGTGAGGAAGGGTGGGAGAGGAGTGTGCAGGTTCAGGGGGTTAAGATTTTGTGAAGACACATACAGGAAAGTTGACAAGACGTGGGTGGTGCAGATAATAATGTTACAAGGGTGTGAAAGAGGAAGTGGTATTTATGACAGTGTGACGGCATGGGTGGAATGGGTGTCAATGTGGACAGAAAGAAAGACACCAGAACACAAAGAAAATCAAGGACAAAAGAGGTATAAAGATTTTAGCAAAGGACAGTGGTGGGGGAGGGGACGACAATGAGAAGGAGAACATGGTGTTAGAAAGGAGAGAGTTATGAAACAGCAGGAGAAAGGGAAGGAAGAGAAGGGATGGGGGTTAGATTCACCCTCCCCTCCCATCCCAAGCCAATGAGGACACAACACACACACACACTGTCTCAAACAAGTTGATTAATGCTACCCTGCTGTCCTAGACTACTTTTAGCTAACAATATCAAGCCTAAAATCATATCTGTGCAGTTTCTAAATAAAGGTTCAAAAACTACAGAAAAACACAAAGAAAAACTACCAATCAATGTGCAGTTGTGCAGGAAATTACATGAAAATATATGTTGTAAGGAATTTTTAGTAGTATAAAGTCAACATGAAATAAAAATTGACCCTATTTACACATTCCTGTTCTTAATGTGGTTGATTCATCAGTCCACAATCTATTTTCTAAATGCATCTTATGTATCTTTTTGTGAATGATTCATCCGTGCATATGTTTCATTATTTTTGACCTCACCATTTTTAATTAAATTCTATATTTTTTCATTACAATATAGGACTTTTTTTTTATTGCATAGAGGCAGAACTGAATGTGATCCAATTAACAACTGATGCATAGAAGTCCTCACCCTACATTTTTTCTTTTTTGATAATCTGTTTCATTCGGATGTGCGTCACAATACGAAACAACATGTATTATTGCGACTTTAAAAAATAACCAAACAGCTATAGAGTCATTACAGCTATGTTCACACTGTCAGTCCAAATGCAATTATTTGTGTATTTCGATTGGAATCTGATCTAAATTACTGTCCACACTGTGTATCACAACTGTTCCAATCCGATTTGTGTCCTGTGGAGCTCTTTTGTTTTCCAGGATATCTGCATCAGTTTCTATGGCAATGACGCTGCGTTGGTAGAAAAAACAACAACAGCAGCAATGTGGAGGGGTTTGCAATACAGATGTTGTCTCATTTACAACATGACAACATGTAGTCTCAAACATGTCTCCATTATATTGTAATTTGTGACCCTGGACCACAAAACCAGTCTTAAGGGTAAATTTTTTGGGAAATTGAGATTTATACATCATCTGAAAAAATAAACTTTCCATTGATTTATGTTTGTTAGGATAAGACAATATTTGGCCGAGATACAACTATTTGAAAATCTGGAATCTGAGGGTGCAAAAAAAATCAAAATATTGAGAAAATCGCCTTTAAAGTTGTCCAAATGAAGTCCTTAGCAATGCATATCCACTCACAAAAATACATTTTTGATATATTTACAGTAGGAAATTTACAAAATATCTTCATGGAACATGATCTTTACTTAATATCCTAATGATTTTTGGCATAAAAGAAAAATCGATAATTTTGACCCATACAATGTATTATTGGATATTGCTACAAATATACCCGTGCGACTTATGACTGGTTTTGTGGTCCAGGGTCACATTTGTTTCTGCAGCAACTTTCAGAATGTTCAGCAAGTCTATAACAACATCTGACATTAACGTTTTACATGGTGTGAGAAAGTGACATAAACCATGGGAAATCCAATTAGAGCAATCTGACTGAAAGATTTCCAGAAATTCGAATTAGAATAGGATTCTTAATTCAAAATCTGAATAGGATTTCAAACCACATATGAATGTAGCTCAAAACGGATTTGTAAAAATTGCATTTCATGTGATTTTTTGCATTCACACTAGATAAATATGATCGGATTCCAATCAGATATGCACACAAATCAGATTTGGACTGACAGTCTGAACAAGGCTCAAGTATAAGGCCAATTGCAGTCTGATTGACGTGTGTACATATGCTAGATGAAACCGATCTGCAATCACATTATCTAGGTTCCGATTCCGCAATTTCAGTTGGACTAAAGTATCTGCATATCATTTTGACTGAAAACTAATTTTTAAGTGCATTTAAATTTAATATCAGTTAATGTGGTAAGTTATGGTGATGATAATTAACAGATTTGAAAAAAAAAAAAAAGGCGTTACAATGAGGAAATTTCAACATTTAGCAACCATACTAGTCTTAAAGGGATAGTTCACCCTCAAGTAGTTCCAAACCTGTATAAATTTCTTTCTTCTGCTGTACACAAAAGACGACATTTTGAAGAATATGAGTAACCAAACAGTTGACTTCCATAGTAAAGAAAAAAAAAAAAAATACTATGGAAGTCAATGGGGCCCAGCAACTGTTTGGTTACTCATATTCTTCAAAATATTTTATTTTATGTTCAGCCAAAGAAAGAAATTCCTACAGGTACGGAACAACTTGACAGAATTTTCATTTTTGGACGAACTATCCCTTTAATTGTTTAACTGTCCTGGTGGTGTTTCAGTTGATTGCAAAGTTCATCCCAGTATGTTCTGTCCACTTTTTACCATCCAATCAAGTCCTGCCCCCCCCTTTTTTTCCTATTTCTATTCTATTTCACTCAGAAAGTTATGAAGTTAGAGTTATGAATGCTGTTTCATGTTGACTTTAAATACTCCACCTCACATTTAGCAGTGGGATGTTTTAACAAATCAATTCAGAAGGCCAAATTCATCCACCAGATTGCTTAATTAAATATACAGAGAACATCCTCAATCTAATCTATCTGTGCAGGTGGGAGACTCATGTTTTAGGATCTGAGCTACTAAAACAAGCATTGTAGGGAGAATAACAAATAGTGGTGGCCAATTAAAAGTTACTGAGATCACAATTCTGTTCTATCACTATTGGGCCCTTAACAAAGCACTACACTCAACCTTTATTAGTGTCTAACACACATCTTTGCACTTACCTTAGAGATGTTTAGGCAAATCTATCTTCACTTCCTGTCAATCAATCCTCTATTTGCTGCTGAGCTGGTCTGTCTAAAGCTCATTTTACTATATTGTCTTCAACCTACTAAAGAGTTTACTACTAATTTACTAGATTGTCTACCAACCTTAAATCAGTGGATTACATTAGGCAGCATCTCAATGTGCACAGTATTTATGTATAGTAACTGTCATTAAATGAGAGTGTATGTTTGAATCAGTCATTATTGTATAGTATATTATGGTGCAACAGGGATTTGCTCATGAATATTTAGTAAAGCCACGCTGTTTTAAGGCAATGCTCCTCACAAGTCATTCAGAATTTTTTAAAAGGTGCTCAGAGTTGTATTTCACTATTTATGGTTTCTGTCTGAGTCACGGCTTTCAGTTTCAGTTGCCACCTAACGGTTCTTCAAGAGCGTCTCTATCTACACCCGCGCATATCTCCTCTCTCCTCTAAGTTTCTTCAACATCTCATCCCTCTCGTTCCAGTCTTCCGCAGCTTATTCCTCCCTTTCTCTCTCTTCTCTTGTCCCTCACACCCGCGCATACTTTCTTTTCCGTTTCGGGCCAGTTTTATTGCCTTGATTTTAACTTAGTGACAGACAGTTTGTCTTTTTTCTTGGGGGCAGATGAGAATCAGTGCTAATCTCAGACTGTCAAGCTGGACTGATGAAGAGCTGTTCCATCATTGGCTGGTCCACCTGAACTCATTTATGCCACCAATGACTGAATCTTTTTGTTTCGCTTTATTCCTCAGATGATTTCATTGTGCTGTCTGCTTTGTTAAAGTGTAATTAATTGCAGCCCTGGAGTGCCAGTTTGTCGTGAATCTAATGTAGTTTTTAGCAGCTGGCCTGCTTTGTTGGGCCAATACTTTATCGGTTTTAGTTTTGTGCCCCTTGAGAGTCTCTGGCAGCTGGCAACAGAATTCATGAAGCTCCAACAAGTGCTTCTTTTAATTAAAGGTTATTTGAGGACAAATCTCCAGGCTGGAATTACAGTCAAGCAGGAACTAAAGCAATTTGTCTTGATAAACAGATACTGAGAGTCAAGTATTATTTAAATATGAGGGATTTCGTTTAAGTTGGGTCTTTTTTCTTCTTTTAACTCCCTAAATGATTTTGAAAGATGTGTTTATGCTTTGATTTATGGCCCTGAAGTGTTTTTGGAGATAAACTACATCCTTCTCTTAAAGGCATCCTCGTATTCTGTTTAAAATGGACTCTTCATGACTTTAGCAAAGGTTGTTAAAAGACCTGTTTAAATTTACAGAGGACTGAGCATGATGGATGGTGCATTATCTGTTGGCCAAACGGACGGGTGACTGTGTTTGCCAAATGCCGACGCAGCGCTGCCAGCTGAGGCGGGGATTAAGGACTTAACATCTTTTTCACTGTGCCTCTATTAGTTAACAGTCTGTGATTAACAATCGGGCAGGAGAGAGGGGCATTTAGTGTTACGATGTCTCAGGGAGGCCGTAAATGGATCTCTTTCAGGTGTATATGAGGTGGTCTTGTGAAGGGAAGGAGCTGTTGACATGGTAGAAGTAGGAGAGGCGTAATTACATCTTGCATGAACTTTCTGCAGACAGGACGGATCTCTTTGCTCAGGGTCGCACTGAACATCATGACCTGCTTCTCATGAGGGGTCATACGAAAGATTTCCTGGACATCACGCCGCATGTCTGAAGGGGACAGTAAAAGAAAAATGCAATTATATTATTAAAAACTAATTACTGAATGTCATGTTGCAATTATCAGCATGGTTCTCGTACTATTTCTGAACTATATAGTGTCGGTATGAATACCGTGCACAGAAATCTTTCAAAAATAGGGAAAATGTGCAGTACACAACAAAGAACATTAAACAGAATGTTCTATCCCACAAAGCAGTGCACTTGACCTTATTTTCTAGTGTGATTATTTGATTTGACTGCCAAAAGTTGACATTTTTACTTAAAACTGAATTAAAAGTAAGGTCATCTAACAACAATGCTGCATACTACTGGTTATCGTGGAATAATGCCTACTGTTTCACTTACCGCTTTTAAAGAAAAGTAGGCAGTACACAGTTTATTGCACACTGTTCAGTCAATAAATTCTGTTCTGAACACAGCAACTCAAAAAGAGATTGCTCACCAAGTTGCTCCAGCATCTTGTCGCATTCATCCAGGATGAAGTGCTTGATGTGTCGCAGGTTGAGACTCTTGTTGCGAGACAGAGCTAGAATACGACCAGGAGTTCCCACCACCACATGAGGGCTCTCTCTCTTCAGCACCTCCTCATCCTTCTTTATAGATAACCCCCCAAAGAACACCGCCACCTGGGGGAGAGAGACAGCGCAAGCAAACGCTCTTGAGAAAAGTTTGTGCATTTGAAATTAAATTCTTGAATTTACAGTGACGTGGCAAACAAGAAGTGTAAGTGTATTGAAATGTAACTATAAATGTAGGTTTTATTAATACATTTTATTAATCAGTATGGATTACCCTTAAATATGTGAGGAAACATTAGATGATATTATTGAAATGGCTCTTGAAAATTATGTTTAATAAAAATATCTTTCATTTTCCAGTGGAAAAACATTTCATTTCCACCATTAAAAGTCACACATCAATATATAGTTAACAGATACATCTATTTTTCAAAATGTAAATAATAAATCACCGCCTTGTATCATATTTGCTGAATAAAATCCAGTACTTGGTATTATTTTTGCTCTAGCATGTCACACTTTCTTACAAAATAAGTTAATTTCATAACATTTTTGCTTTCGACAACCATTTGTATGGTGAAGAATTCTTGTATTATCACTTAATCACCAGAAAAACAGCCACAAAGACATGATTCCCATTTTCCTCTGAGCCAGGTTAGAACTATTTGTTCATTTTTCTGACGGTTTTCACATGTTTGACATTATTTTATGCCTAATCCTGATTTTAAGGTTAGAATCAAGGCCGGTATCAGAAGAAAATGCAAGTCTGACCCAGATGTTTTATGCTACATCTGTGGGTGTTTTCCTACATCCAAACAGCACCAGAATATGATAGATTTTGTGAAAAAAAAGCTTATTTATCTTGTGTTTATGTAATTTTTTTTTTTTTTTTAAATGAAATTGAGTATTTGAACATAATTTTACACTCCTTTGTAGATTGTAACTTAAATGATACATTCTGATTTTTTTTAAACTTTTGACTTTTATTATTTTGATAAGTGCATTAAAGCTGATCCATATATATACATATATATATATATATACACATATATATATATATATATAATTTTTGGGTGAAATTTGTGGGGGAAAAAAACTGTATAGTAATCAGCAGAATGTTTTTGATGAAGATTAAGGGTTGTGCTATTTTTATAATATTATATGTAAACAATTTGGTGGTGCTGTAGGCAATTCATCAGCAGTGTGACTGATTTTTTTTGCAATTCAATTACAATTCAGTAAATTCCTCTTACTGACATTCCAATTCAAATTTCTGTGATGCAGAATTCTATTTAACTCATGAATTGAAAGAAAGCTCATTTTTAAATCTATCCCAGATATCTTCCAGAGTACAGATCTGAACAAATTTTTATAGTAAGTGTTTGCTATATATCAAAATTAGTAATTCTAAAACAGGTACAGTATTAAAGCTTTTCCTAGAAGTGTAAATATGCAACAGGTTCAAATAGAACGTCTTTTTTCCTACCTTGACACTAGGCATGTATTTGGAGAAGCGCTCATACTCTTTGCTGATCTGGAACGCCAGCTCTCGGGTATGACACATCACCAACACCGATACCTGGGTGACAGCAATTACTGGTCAAACCCAAATTGTCGAACGACACAAAGCACACTTAGAGACATCATTTTATTTACGTCTTAGTTCTTTGTTTTCAGATCCTTTTAAAAGAGAGCTGTTACCTGACCAGTCACTGGCTCCAGCTGCTGAAGGGTGGCCAACACAAAGACAGCCGTCTTCCCCATTCCAGACTTGGCCTGACATAATACATCCATCCCCAAGATCGCCTGAGGAATGCATTCATGCTGAACTGAAAGAGAAAAACCACAAATATATTCATATTAACTTATATAACTGATATCAAAGAACCTTATATGAGCGCACATGTAGAATTGCTCACCCTCAGATGGATGCTCAAAGCCACAGTCCACTATAGCTCTCAGGAGTTCTGGTTTGAGAAGGAAATCCCTGAATCCTGAGGAGTGGATGGACACATATGACCCTTTGACCCCTTCTTTTCTGATGGATATGACACCATCGTTGTGTCCAAGCCCTGTATCCCCAGCAACACCTCCATCAACCTCATCCTCCTCATAGTCTAACAGCTCATTCTCAACGTCGTTCTCTGTCATCTTGCAGAGATTGGGATAAGACAACAATTAGAGCAAACATATGATGAAAGATATGTTGGAGTAACTGACAGCACCTCTTCCTGTCAATCATTGTTATATCTACTATTATCTGCTACTATATTATGTGTGTGTGTGTGTATTATTTGACATAACTGACGCTTTACTACATATATGTATGTGTGTGTGTGAATGTGAATAACGTTATCAAATCTAAATAAAATTAAATACTATATATATTCTTAATAAGATTTGATAACATATTTATAATCATAACATGATCATAAATTACATTAGAATTAGAAATGCGTGTCTGTGTTATTTTATTCGATTTGATAGCATATACGGACTTGTAGCTTAAACAACTCTTAATTAAGACAGCTATTAAACAATAAAATATAATTCTCCAGTATTACAATTGCTAGAAATTAATATTAATTTAAAGCTGTTGTTTTATGTTAATTAATACTCGAGGCAAGTCGCTTTAAACTAAGAAACTATATCAAATATATTAGCTGTAGCTTATCCATTTACGTTAGCTCAAGATATGCAACGGGCCAAATCATACACTATAACACAATATTGCTGTGTGTTTTCTAACGGAATATAAAGTCTGTTATCACTCCCCGTGTTGATTTTGATTTTTTTTTTAGTATTAAATAATCGCAGTTACCTCGAAATGCTGTATGAAGCCGTTGGATTTCACTACACCTGCTGTATACGTTTGCGACGTCATCAACATGCGACGAATCGAGTGTTTTGATGAAGGACCCAACATGTGGAACTGCATGAACTGCCTTGAGAAGAGACGTCTCTATTTCTAGCGAAGAAATCGTGTTATTGTTATTGAAAATAGCATAGACTAGAATTTGCCACTGGCAAGTTTAAGGCAATTGTGTTTGAGCTTTGATAAGTAAGTTCTGCTTATGTGTATAAACGCTTGTTAGTTACTCATGTGTTAGTTACAGAAGTCTTAACTGTTTTGAACGCTGTGGTTGTAGTGTGTAAAATAAATCTCTGTAATTATTTTTTCAGCAATGTCATGTTTTAGAGGTGACTTTAACTTTTGCCCTGAATGTGGGAACATTCTCCCAGTGCCTGAATGGGAAAATACTATTACCTGCCCTCGATGCTCTTTTGAAATTGCTGTTCAAGGTGAGAGAGATCTTTTTAATGTCATAAAATGTAATTTATGGCAGGGGTTTTCAGACTGCGATTCGGTGACCCCCAGGGGCCACTTGGGAAAAGTTCAGAGGAAAAACTGTAAAATAAATAATAATAATAATAATAAGATTTAACTAAATACATTTTATTAAAATAAAAACTGATTAAATCAGTAATTTGATTTGTATAAATTCATCCTGCAGTACTAAAACTAAAAGTTTGAATAAATTTATGGAATAAATAAATGATTTAACTGTAGGATTCTCTCTCAGAATTCACAGGTCAAGTTATTAAGTCATCGGTGGTGTTTAATCCTTTGGATCAGAGCTCCAGCGTTGGTGAAAGTGCTGAAGATTCTGAATTGAAGGGCCCAGTGGTAAGTTATTAAAAAAAAAAAAAAAAACAGTAATTAATTCTTAAACTATTAGTTCTCTTTGTAATGTCACCCAATAGACATTTTCACCCGTTTCTCATTTTCTGCAAACATTTCATCAGATTGACAGGAGATGTTCTCGCTGTAATAAAGAGGGAATGGTGTATCATACAAGACAGATGAGATCTGCAGATGAAGGGCAGACTGTCTTCTTCACATGTATACACTGCAGGTAATTATGCACTTAAGCACTTTTTAGTGATAATTTTGTCCTAAACAATGTTTTAAGTGATTGTAATTGCCATTAGTTCAATCTGTCAGTGTACTGGCGGGAGAAATTAATGATTTGATTTCTGTTACAGGTTCCAAGAAAAGGAAGATTCATGAGAAAATTATCTTTGCTGCTGTTGTTGTCATTTACATTTATTGGTTGCCAGAATTTCAATAGTATGAAATATTAAAAATGTTTTTATTTGTCCACAATGTTATTAAAAATAATAATAAAATAAAAAGAATGTGTGTGTAGAAGTTCTTTTTGCAGGGTTAATTTGGAATTTATATTATGCAGTTTATAATAAATATAAAAAAAATAAAAATAAATAAACAATGCTTTTGAAAAACACCGAATATAAATCCATAAAAGTTTACCAAAAAAAAGTACAGTTTACCGACAAGTCCCTCCCCAGGCACGGCACATCAACCAATCAGATTGCTCGTTTCGGCGATCACGTGATCATTCAACATGGCTTCATACTGTCCACATTGAATGCATAGATGAATGCTAGTGAAGAAATAAAATGATTTACATAATTTAATGCAGTGTTTCGTACTCCCTGTCACCTGTGAAACAAGGTAAGTATACTGACTACATATTAAATATGTTTAAAGCGAAAATTACTACGGTATATTTATATAAATTTAGCTTTTTGTTTCCTCTATTCACTAACGGTATGCTCAAAGAAACATTGTTTATTAAAGGTTGTCTTCACGGTATTCGTTGATGTTGACTTCTGTCATGTATTTAGTTTAGGACTAAGTTTTATCCATTGAACGCCTCGGCTACAGATTCCTATTTGCAAAAAAAAAAAAAAAAAATTGTCTGAACAATTTGACACTGAACATATGTCTTAAAATATATATATGAACAGTTTGACGCTGTATTTATCACTCATAAATATTTTTAATTACAGAAGGTTTAATGCAATTCATCTCTTTATTCACCTGTCAGATGAAGCTTCGAGTCCAGCTGCAGTGTAAGAACTTGCATGAGTTTCTAAAGGAATTGAGCCCAGAGATCCTCGACAGGCTCTACAATCACCCTGCAACATGCCTGGCTGTATACAGGTCCATCTTGCTTTTGTATTTAAATATACATTACATACATATTTACATGTATGAATGTTATTTGATTAGATAATAAAATATAAAGGCAAGTGATATTTGTTTAAACTTTTTTACTTTTCAAGCCACAACATTTTTTTTCAGGTGCCACTTTGTTGTTGTTTTTTTAATCTAAACTAATAACATTCACATTATATAATAGGCCATGACCACTGTTTTGAACATTGGGGGAACATTTTTTTTTCTTTTTTTTCGTGGGTGGGGAGTTATTGGTCTTTTTATTTAAAGGAATTAAATAATTAAAGGATTAAAAGGGATTTAAGGGAATAACAAAAAAGAAAAATGTATGGTAAAAGTTCCAGGTCTATTGTAGTTAAGAAGTAATCAATTTAAACTATTTGCAAATAATATATTTTTTTAAATATGCACGCATTCGCTCTTATTCATATGTCTAAAAAAAAAAAGCAAAACGTTCAACTTTCTTGTCTCATCACATTCAGTTATGAATTACATTAATCATGTAAATAATGGTGTATTTTCAATTCAAAACGGTGAACTTTCATAAAAAAATTGAGTAGTTTGCATCACTGGATATTACTCTCGATCGCTGAACATTTCTATCACTTTTTCACTGCTAAAACTAAAGCGTTGCATTGGAATTCTCACTCGTTTTCTGTCAACAGTAAGACCCGCCTTCTTCAATTTGATCAGCCATCTCAATCATTCTGACAGTGATGAGCGCTGTTAGGCCGCTGAGGCAGACCAGTCTAAATAACCATTTGGCCATTTCTAATTATTGGGGTGGACTTGTCCCCCTCAATGTCTATGGTGGTTACGGCCCTGATGTAATACTAAATCTCAGTGTGTTATGGTGATTGGCTCATTCTCATTCATTTGCATACAGGGAACTTCCAGCATTGGCAAAGAATTATGTGATGCGAATGCTGTTTTTAGACCACCCGCTTCCACAGGCCGCAGTTGCGCTGTGGGTTAAAAAAGACAGTCAAAAGTAAGTACAATATCATTCTATTATTCTAATACAAATCATCATATTAGAATGATTTCTGAAGGATCATGTGACACTGAAGACTTGAGTGATGGCTGCAGAAAATTCAGCTTTGCCATCACAGGAATAAATAACTTTTTAAAATAATATTAAAATAGAAATCAGTTCTTTTAAATTGCAATAATATTTTTGTTTTTACTGTATTTTTCATCAGATAAATGTAAGTTTGGTGAGCATAAGACTTCTTTCAGATATATTAAGGCTGAATCCCAAATGGCACCCTAAACCCTCACGGTCTTCCTCTTTGAGTCCGCACTTTCGTGACGTAATGCTGCTTTGACTGCCGGGTAAATTCCTCTGTGTAGCTCGCAGACTTGTGGGCTCAGCTGAAGTGCGCATCTAGGGCGCATATCGGCCGCAAAGGGGGCACTCACGAGCACCCTTCTGAAACCTAAAAGGACTTAACGGACACGCGCACGCGGTAGCCATTTTAAGTCCACAAGACCGAAAGTGCATAGAAGTGTGCCATTTGGGATTCAGCCTAAAGAGGCCATATTTTGCCCTTTCACAAAGTGTTGATTTTGTTTTTGGGGTCTATGTCTATTAGAATAGGTTTTTATGCTTGAATGTTATATTCTACATTATTTCAGTCTGTCAGTAATGCTCTGTTTAGTTTCTGTCCTATGAACACCCCCTCCCGAAAAGCTCGATATTCTCTGATTGGTTGGCTAGACCAGTGTGTTGTGATTGGTCAACCATTTCGACCCCATTTCAAATGTCATGCCCTTTACCATAACCGTGAGCTTCACAGATTCACTACTAACGCAACTCAACCAGGCCTCGGCCCTTTTTTTTTTTGCATATGCCTTGAGTAGTAGTAATTATTTAAATATATTGTATATTGTAACGTGTACATTCCTGGAAGAAAACTCAAGACTGCAATCGACACGTTTCAGGGAGTTCAGAAACGGTGCTTACTGATATAGAGAATAACTCCCTTTAGAGTTAGCTTTGTAACTTTTCAGTCCTTTTTCATGCTCAAACAGCAGCATTTCACACTAAAGAAAGTTGAAAATGTAAAAAAAAAAAAGCATAATAGGTCCTCTTTAAAAAATATTACCGACCACAACGGCAGTGTCATATATCTCTTTCTTATATATTGGTGTCTTTGCTTTTCCAAGAGATCATGATCACTGTGTGTCGGTGTTAACCGGGCTACGGCTCTGGCACAGTCAGCAGCTTCAGGGTGGACTCCAAGGCTTTGTGCTCAACCCTGTGTTTAAAGACAACCTGAGAATAGCACTGCTAGGCGGGTGAGGAACACAGTTTTAATTGAGAACCATCATAGTGTTGCAGCAGCAGGTTTACTGGATTCATGTTCTCTTTTATCCTTGTCAGTGGTAAACCATGGGCAGATGAGGGCAGCAACCTTGGTCCTGATCGCCATGCGAGGGATGTAGAGAGTCTCGACCGCTATGCCATGGAGCGTTGGGAGGTCATCCTTCACTTCATGGTGGGCTCTCCTAGCGCAGCCGTCAGTCAGGATCTGGCCCAGCTCCTTACACAGGCTGGGCTCATGAAGAGGTAGAGCACACCATCACTCCACTGATGCACTAACCAAAGTAGGTCAAATATGAAGGGTAGACAAAAAATTATCTTGATCTGTTTTTTCTCTCTCAGCGAGGTTGGTGAGGCTCCTTGTATCACATCAGCAGGGTTTCAGTTCCTGCTGCTGGACACAGCATCTCAGCTGTGGTACTTCACCCTGCAGTACCTAAAAACAGCACAGGTCAGTGCATGACATATAGAATCTGTACATTAAAGGGTTAGTTCACCAAAAAATGAAATTTCTGTCATTAATTACTCACCCTCATGTCGTTCTAAACCCGTAAGACCTTCGTTCATCTTTGGAACACAATTTAAGATATTTTTGATGAAATCCAAGGGTTTTTTTTTTTTTATCCCCCATAGAAAGAAATGTAATTACCACATTCAAGGTCCAGAAAGGTATTAAAGACATCGTTAAAATAGTCAACGTGACTACAGTGGTTCAACCTTAATGTTACGAAGTGACGAGAATACTTTTTGTGCGCAAAAACAAAACAAAAATATGACTTTATTCTACAAATTCTTCTCTTCCCTGTCAGACTTGTATGCAGTTGACGCAGTGAAAGCAGTTCAGAGCTTCCGTGTTTACATCTGAACGCCGACTCAGTATGACTCAGTGTCGTGCTGCTCACATGAACAGGTGTCGGCCAATATTGAGTTGGCGTTCCGACGTAGAACCTGGAAGCTCTGCAACAAAAATAGCATAGGAGAATGACAGGGGAGAGACGAATTTGTTGAATAAAGTTGTTATTTTTGTTTTGTTTTTGCGCACAAAAAGAATTCTCGTCGCTTCATAACATTTAAGGTTGAACCACTGCAGTCACATGGACTATTTTAATGATGTTTTTACTACTTTTCTGGACCTTGAATGTGGTAATTTTGTTGCTTCATATTGAGGATAAAAAAATCCTTAAAAATATCTTAATTTGTGTTCCGAAGATGAACAAAGGTCTTACAGGTTTGGAACGACATGAGGGTGAGTAATTAATGACAGAAATGTCATTTTTGGGTGAACTAACCCTTTAAATATCCCCTACATTATGATATGTGTGTATCATAAGACAGTTTACATGCACAGATTAGTCGAACTACAGATTCATATGTACCCAGTTGAAATTATGAAGAAAATTTCTGTGCATGCAAAAAGTGCAATAACAGCGAGAAGCTTCTAAGTCCTGTCAGAGAAAGATAAACAACTTAGCATGGCACAACAGTGTGTTTGCCTTTCTAACATATTGAAAAACATGGCTTTCTTCTCGCTTTGCTAACTTTACTTAACAAAAGTTGAGAATTTGAAGCAGCACCCCGAAATTGTGTCTCTATCGTATGAAAACATATGGCCTCATGCCGATTCCTTCAATAACTAGACATCTGGATGAGAGTACTTTGCAAAGATTGCCGGGTGAGAGAGTTCCTGCACAATATTGCGTATGCACACATGGTATTTATGAATCTGATTATGAAAGTAGTCGGATACAAATGTTTGCATGGCAATTGCTTGTTTATTTGGTGAATTATTCAAGACTTGCACTTTAGTCTGTTTTTTTCCCCCAAGTTGTTTACATGATGGCTTTTCATTCCAGTTGAGTTATCATTCTGATTGTTTGTGTGTTATTAGGCTGCATGTAAATGTGGTTGGAGGATTGGAAAATATGGTTTTCCACTTCCTTATTAACAGTCTAATCTCTCTCTTTCATAGTCGAGAGGAATGGACCTGGTGGAGATTCTTTCCTTTTTGTTCCAGCTGAGTTTTTCCACTCTTGGTAGGGTGAGTGCTGCTTTTACAATGTCAAGAATAACATATGAGTCATAGATAAAAGCCATTACTTATAATAATTAAATTAAAGAAGCCATTCTGCCATAGTCCCATCAGATAGGTTTGGTCTCTTGGTTATTAAAAGGTTTTGCTTTGTAGTTTGATTGTTGTTTTTCTTGCAGGATTATTCTGTGGAGGGCATGAGTGAGTCTCTGCTAACATTTTTGCAGCATCTACGAGAGTTTGGTCTGGTTTTCCAAAGAAAGGTTTGTCATCAAGTAAAAATACTGAATGACTCTACGTAGGTACTCCCTAGTCAAAATATGTACAGGATTTGGGATAGAATTTCTAGGAACTACAAGCAGTCTAGTAACCAATCTCAAAGGATCCTTGCCAAAAAATAACTTAAAATGTTAAAATAATTTAAAATGTATTAATTAGGGGTCTGCAATTTTTTTTAAATAAGACTTTTATGCTCACTACAGCTGCATTTATTTGATACATTAAAAACAGTAATATTGTGAAATATTATTACAATTTAAAATAAATGTTTTCCATTATATTATAGATATTATAGATATTTTAATGTCATTTATTCATGTGATGGCAATGCTGAATATTCAGCAGCCATTACTCCAGTCTTCAGTGTCACATGGTCCTTCAGAAATCATTCTAATATGCTGATTCAAGAAACATTCCTCATTATCATCAATGTTGAAAAAAGTTTTTTTTTTCCAAAGTTGTTCTGCATAATATAATATTTTTTGATTTCTTTGATCAATAGAAAGTTCAAAATAACAGCATATATTTTATTTTAGCATTCTTTTGTAACAAATGTCTTTTCTGTCACTTTTGATCAATTTAATGCATCCTTCATGAATAAAAGTATTAATTTCCTTTAAAAAAATCGTACTGACCCCAAACTTTTGAACTCTAGTGTGTGTATATACAGTATATATATATATATATATACACACACACACATACACACACACACACACACACATATATATATATACATTATATATATATATATATATATATATATATATATATAATTAATTAATTAATTTATTGTCTTTTTTTTCTACTAGGAACATGATCAATGTCCTGTAATAATATGGGAATCAAACATTCAATCTAAATAATTTCTTTATTAGTTTCTTTGAATGTTTTGTATTGAAAAGTTTAGTTTAAATATGTCTAAAACAAGCACTTGCACTAGTTTGCATCATTCCCTGCATCTTTTCACAGAGGAAGTCAAGGAGGTACTACCCTACGAGGTTGGCCATAACTTTATCTGCAGGAGTCACAGCGAGCCCTGTCTCTGGATCTGCTTGTTCTGCACTAGGAGCCACACCAGGAACAGGCGACACAGGCTTCATCGTTGTAGAAACAAATTATCGTGTATATGCCTACACAAGTATGTCAGACACATATTACACACACTGACATGTCTGAAACACATTGCGCTTTACAAGATCAGTCAAAACGCTTCTTCTTCTATCTCTGTCTGACAGACTCTGAACTCCAGATTGCATTGGTAGCTCTATTTAGTGAGATGCTGTATCGGTTTCCTAACCTGGTTGTTGCTCAGGTAACCAGAGAGTCAGTGCAGCAAGCCATCAGTAACGGCATAACTGCACAGCAGGTGAGAGATGCATAAAGCCGCTGAAACCCAGAAACTATTGCTATGCAAACTGCTTTGTCTTTTTAATGACAGGGCTGTTTTGACATTTATTTTATGATTTTCAGATCATTCACTTCTTAGAGACCCGAGCACACCCAGTAATGCTTAAACAGGTAATTAATTAATTTCATTTAAATTTTATCATTGTGCTAATAAAAAGGGTTTAATTAAATTTTTGCCTTAGCTAAACTAATAATTATTTGTAATTAATTATTAAAGTGATTGTTTACCCAAAAATAATAATTCTGTCATCATTTACTCACCTTCATGTCACCTGTATGACTTTCATTTATCTTTGAAACGCGCATGAAGATATTTTTGATGAAACCTGAGAGGTATCTGTTCGTCCACTAAAAGTCCAGGGACCAAAATTTAAAAGATTAAAAAAAGGTTATAAAGGTGTCGTAAAACGAATCTATATGGATTGAATGACTTAATCCAAGTCGTGTAAAGAGATATGATTGCTTAATATGAACAGATTTAATTTACACTGAATTAATTTACAGTCTAAACATTGACTGACCCACATGCATACATAAACTTATGGTATGGAACATGGAAGCGTGTGTGTGCGTCATACTGGTTTTCATACATCGCGCATTACCAAATGTGATGCTTTATATATGTTTAAATGTGAATAAGTGCCTAAATTATTTCTGTTCATCATATGAAGCGATCGTATCTCTTCACAAGACTTGGAATGAAACTACTCAATTCATGTGGATTAATTTTTTTTTTTTTTAATGATCTTTGTCTTGTCTCGGTCTCGACCACATTAGTACTCAGTCTAGACTAAGAGGACTCAGGATTTTTCTATAAGACCGGTCCAGACCACAACTGCGGGGATATCACTAAATTGCCGGTGCATTGTCTGATTTATTTGTTAACATCATTAATGCAACTGGATGTAAAACTTCCTGCTTCAAATGCAATCAGTAACTAATTTCTAATTTGATTTCTTTTGTTACTGTTGTGCTGGGTCAGAAATTAATGGAGGTTTGTGTCAAAAACCACCAAAATTAATACATATACCAACAAAATTAAAGATATGATTGCAAAATAGTACTTGTGTGAGATCTTGTTTTTATATCGTGACAATTAAGCTATGTCACAAGAGCAAGAGAGCTGTTTTCACAAATATGAGCACGATTGAAAATGTGATATTGATTTTATACAAACGTTGAATGAACAATTTTATTTTTAAAATATTAATCTTAACATTATTTATGCAGCTGTAATTGTACCAATTCAGATGCAACTTCTGTGCCACCACTGAAGTACAAAGATTAATTTTGTTGTTAGTGATTTTATTTGATTGGTAATAGCTCTATATAGTGTCTCATTATTCTAATTGTATTTATTGATTAAATATAAGACTTTTCTCAGGCAGTAGATGTGAATCTTTTAAAGGAATTTGAGGAGTGCTGGTCTGGTCTTGTCTTGATCTCAACTCCTCAAAGTCTTGGCTTTGTCTTGGTCTTGACATGGTCTCGGTTTAGGTGGTCTTGACTACAATATTGTTTATAACCTGTTTGGATCTTTTAAGTTTTTTTACCTTTCAATGGGGGGGGGACAGAATTCTCTCAAGTTTCTTTAAAATATCTTCATTTGTGTTTCGAAGAGGGTTTGGAATGACTTGAGGGTGAGTAAATTAATTATTTAAAATGAAATGCTTAAGGATTGTTTTTGTGTGAAAAATCCTTTTCATTAATTTAAAATCTCATTAATTAAAAATGCATTAATCCCATTAGTTCCCCCTTGTAGTTTTAGATGTCCCTTAGGTGTCTCCCTTGTGCAATATGGCGATTCTTATCATGAAAATTCTATACTGCTATGCAAATATTCAATGCTCGATGCATAAACATGTTTCCATGTGTCATTCTGTCTTTCAGACCCCTATCCTTCCCCCAACCATAAAAGATCAGATCAGACTGTGGGAGCTTGAAAAGGATCGCTTGCAGTTTACTGAGGGTGAGTGTGTCTTTGTGTATATGAGACCAGCTCTTTGTAGTTCCAAAACGAATTTACATTTCCTTTAACTCAATATTTTTACTTCAAATAAACCCATTAAATATTATACAGTTATTTTATTACATTAGTAATTGCAATGATTTAAATAATACAGTGTTCCAGTTTCATTTAAATGGAACCTCTGGGAATGGCGGTCTCCATTTCAATAAAAAAATTAAATTATCTTGATAATACATCATGGAGAATTTGTTTCCATTCCATTGGTGACCTGCAGGGTTCATTCTCTCAAGTGTAAATGTCAGACTGTATAAGAAATGTGTTAGTGAAATGTAATGCAAATAAAAAATTAGCATTGGAATAAGGTTTGGGTTAGGGGGTCGTAAACGCCATCTGAAAATATACAGACGTCTCAGTGAAGTATTTTGTGTCCTTCAACTTTACACAATGTTTTTTTCTTTCAGGAGTGTTATACAACCAGTTTTTATCCCAGGCTGATTTTGAAGTGTTGCGGGACAGGGCTCAGGTAAAAAACAGCATTTTTCTTTTCATTTGCACTTGTACTTTTTAACTAGTAGCTGTCTCTCCTGCAGTAACACACAGAGTACTGACAGTAAAGCCTCTGTCCTGCAGGGTTTAGGTGTGCTGGTTTGGCAGAACCCCGCTCACAGGGTCATGGTGGTGACGCCACATGGACACAGCGAGGTTAAGAGATTCTGGAAGAGACAAAAGAGCCATACATAAAGGAAATGAGGAAGAAGAGGCCTTAAAGACCACAAGATACATCATTCACTTTAGAATGATACTGAGAATTAATGCTTATGGATGGACAAGAGGAACCATCTGTAATGAGGACTGTTTTTGTGTATATTTAAGGTCATCTGTTTAAAAAAAACTGTTTCTATACATAGTTCAAAGCCTTTTGCTGTTCATGAAACAGTATGTGCATTATTCCCTTGTGTATTATTCCCTTATTAATTTAGGCTTTTGTTGTCTGTCTGTCCTACATGTTTGTGTCTGAGGTAAACTGACTAAAATAAATATTGTTTACACTGAATGCTAATCTCTTTTGTTTGATAACATGGAAATTTAGTCCATGAAATTTACATTTCAGTCACAAGTAATTAGTGGTAAAATTACAGAATTCAGTTTAGCTTTTAGGATGATGGAGAGGAGTACATTTTAGTATTAATGGGTAAATCTCACAAAAACATGTCCAGGTCACATTTTTTTAAGATAAATAATATAAATAAAAAATATAATTATATTTTACATAAAATAATGCTTGTTTTGTAGGAGCATTTGTGCATTTCTGCCAACACAGATTTATATAAAATAGTTTATATAACTAGAAGTATAACAAAAACTGCTGTGGTGTATTAACACTATTTAAATAATAGACCAATTAGATTTTTCTTTACAATATGGTAATAAAAAATGAAAATGTGCTTAATTATCACATTAATGTCACACTGCAAAATGTGTGGAGGAAAAAGATTCCAAAAAATACTTAATTTTTACATGGAACTTTCTTTTGATATTTTCGGGATGAAATACCATTTTGGTGATATATGGCAAGGACGTCTACTTGACGGGTTTCATCAGATAACTTATATTTTTTAATATACTTATTTTTGTTAGTACAAGAAAAAGGTAATTTTGTATTAGCCACCACTGTAATCAAATAAATAAATTAAAATAGCAGAAAATTTCAGTTTGAAGATTTTAAATGAATTTAGTATGATTTTACAGTAGTTACAATGACTGGAGTAACTATGGAAATTAGGCGGAAACTTTGGTTTCCATGGGGGGGAAAAATCATCCTGGACAAAAACAAAAAGGAAGCTAGAGAGAGCGAGAAACAAGAAGGGAAAGAAATAACGGGAACTAGCAATACTACCAATATTGAAATGACAATAACAGTGACCGTGTAGATGTTTGACTGGAGCTGTCGCTGTATGTCTGAGCAGTGTGATCTGGAAAGACTGTGATTTGATTTCTGCAGTTAGCCGTTATGCTAACGGTTCAGCCCGGGTCATTCTGCGCTGTCAGCTACACTGCATGACGCTACCGCTGCAAACAACACGCCTGCGCCGTTAAATGACACTCATTCACCGATTATGTAGCGCTGTATCGTCAAATTCTCGGGTAAATATATATTTATAGGCATGGCAAACATTTAAGCACTTAAATATTCTCGTTTATAAGAACAAAACGGGTCATTCTCAAGGCCACGGATGGAACCGGGGCGGCAGCGTGAGAACCCCCCCGGATCTGGGGAACCCGAGTCAGGGGAGTGGAGAGAGGAGAGCGCCGGGGTGGAGGCTGAGGAGAGGGACGACACCCTGAAAAACAGAAGCGGGGACGGAGGAAACGAGGAAGTTACGAGCAAAACCGAGAACACTGAGGTGGTGGAGAAAGATAAGCCTGAGTTTGATGAAGATGAGGATCAGTATGAGGAAGAGCTGGACCCCAGGATTCAGGTATTAAGATTTGGACCCATAATAAACTTGATATTGTGACAGGTGCATTGAACTATGACATAATATTCACAGTTAGCTTTAATTAATAGTTTATAATGGCAAAATTATATAAAATGATTTGTTTGAGTGTGATTTTGCTGGTTTTGTATAAATTCATATACTTATGTCTGTTATTTAATGCATATATTAATTTAATGTCAACTATCTTCCCTCCCTGTTTTCCATTTGTCAGGAGGAGCTGGAACACTTGAATCAGGCGAGTGATGAGATCAACAGACTGGAACTACAGCTGGACGTGAGTAATATGTGTGACTACTGCTGTTTTCTATTCTGTTGAGGTGCCACTGCCTACTTAGACAGTAGATGTGTCTCAATTTGCGCACTTACTAGCTATTCTATGCCATTTTTAGTATAAATAGCATGAGTAGTGTTTTCACACTAAAAGTTCCAAAAAAGAAAAAGAGCACTTCAAATACATGGATAATGCACTTAAAGGGATAGTTCACCCTCGAGTTGTTCCAAACCTGTATACATTTCTTTCTTCTGCTGAACACAAAAGAAGATATTTTGAAGAATGTCAGTAACCAAACAGTTGATGGGCCCCATTGACTTCCATAGTATTTTTTTTTTTTTTTTTTTTTTTTTTTTTTTTTTTTTCCATACAATGGAAGTCAGTGGGCCCATCAACTGTTTGGTTGCCCATATTCTTGTTTTATTCTTATTTTCTTAAAATATCTTGTTTTGTGTTCAGCAGAAGAAAGAAATTCATACAGGTTTGGAACAACTTGAGGGTGAGTAAATGATGACAGAATTGTCATTTTTGGGTGAACTATCCCTTTAATTAACTGAAAAACGGAAGTGTGCAATATTGGACATTTCATGCACTCAACTGTCACAGCTTTACTTACATAGAGGAGGGGGAAGGGATATCAGACTCTGATGTCAAAATAACCCTTTAACATTTATACACTAGACGGTAGAGTGCATGCATAGCGTAAAGTTTGTCTTTTGGGACACAACTAATATCTTTATTTAAAATGCACATATGATGCCCTGAAATGAGAGACACAGCTCTTCAACTTCGAGTGACATAATGTCTTGCAATCACATTTGGTTACACTAGTTGACATTGATCACTTCACATGTTTTGTTTTGTTGTCTTTACCTCTAATTTGTGAAGCCAAACTTTGTTCAAGTTTCCAGTTTTTTTTAGTGGGTGACTGATACAGATTTGTTTTTATGATTGATCAATGTGTGAGCAGGGCTGATATAAGGGTGATATATGCTATACATAATGCAAAAATGCAATGTAATCAAAGCCAATGATATGTACACAAAAATGCTGAAATGGAATAACAATATTTACAATACACTACTGTTCAAAACAAGTCAGTAAGAAATGAATACTTTTATTCAGCAAGGATGCATTAAAATTGATCAAAAGTGACAATAAAGACATTTATAATGTTACAAAATAATTCTATTTCAAATAAATGCTGTTCTTTTAAACATTCATCAAAGTATCCTGAAGTAAATGGATAATTTCCACAAATATATTGAGCAGCACAGCTGTTTTCAACATTGATAATAATAAGAAATGTTTCTTGAGCAGCAAATCAGCATACTAGAATGTTTTCTGAAGGATCATGTGACACTGAAGACTGGAGTAATGATGCTGAAAATTCAGCTTTGCCATCACAGGAAGAAATTACATTTTAAAATATATTCAAAATCAAATATAAAACAGTTATTTTAAAATATAATAATATTTTACTGTATTTTTATCAAATAAATGCAGCCTTGGTGAGCATAAGAGACTTCTTTCAAAAGCATTAAAAAATTTGAACAGATCCCAGACGTTTGAACAGTAGTATATGACACAATATTTACTCATAAAAATTAAAAAAAAAAAAAAAAAAGTAGAAAAAAGACAAATCTTGTCGAAGGCCTAGTCTTTGCTTATTTTCCCATTACTTCTTGTCTCTCTCCTTCACTGTAAGGTGAAAGAAGAAAGAAAACTCTCAGCCTTTGAACAAAAAAAGATATGGAAAGTGTTTTCTCCTCTTTTTTAAAATTTATTTTGGTATCCTATTCCTAATTATGCATTTTGTTGCATTTTATTATTTGCATTCAATATGTTTTTTTCTTTATGAGCCATGTTTGGTTTGCAAATCATCCCCACCAGTTGAGAACCACTAAACTGGAGTATTAATATGTATTGTTTACATGTTTTACTCATCATGCCAAGTAAAGCATTGTTTTTCTCACTCTTTCTCATTATCTCTGTCTAACACTCGTTTAGGAAGCGAGATCCAGCTACAGGAGGATCCTTACAGATTCGGCACGCAAACTTAACGCTCAGGGCTCTCAGCTGGGAGCCTGCATTGAAAAAGCCAGACCTTACTATGAAGCCCGTAGACTCGCTAAAGAGGTGTGTGTGTGTGTGTGTGTGTGTGTATTAGAGAGCAAGGAAACATAATATTGCGTGTTTGTGCTTCATATCTTCTCAGTTGAGTTCAAGATGTTTTTGTAGTTTGCTGATTCATTTCCAGTCTCTCATTATTGCACAAAATCCTTCCACTGAACCAGAAGACATTTGTCATTGCAGTGGTCATTATGGCGAAAGAGTTAGTGTGTTAATGTGATTAACCCTGATAACACAAGATGTGATTTGCACATCACTTTTCATTAGCGTTTTTGCAGCCAATTTTGAATATATAATTGAACTGATGAAAATCGTTTAGCTGTGGCTATAGAGAGTAATTGAAAACTGTTGAACCAGCAGCACTGAATTGAAACTCTGACTTGGCCATCAGACCCTCTCATGAAAAACTGTAAATAAGTTTGAGAGTGGATGAGTAGACAAGGCAAGCTCATAAATGTAGTGGTTGTTTTCCATATTGATAAAGGAACCGTCACAATGTTCGACTAGATTATCTGTAATTTTTTGCTTGTGTGTGTATAGACAACTTCCACTGTAAAATGCCCTTGTAAAGTTTGATTCTTTAAATTCATCCACTGTAGAGCAGCTCTTTGGCACAGCATCATGTCTTGTATTGTTGTTTGAGCATGTTGCCATGAGCTTTGCATTTTAAAACGGGTAATTTTCAAAGGGAACAGTATCGATGCCCACTCGCTATTGCACGTGAGTAAGTGTTTTGAGAACATTATCCATATTAAAACCATTTACAGACAAAGCATTATGAAATCATTTTTTTTTTTTGCAGTTTTAACCATAGTTAAAATAACTGCTGAAAGTGAGCTGTTATGTCAGAGCACTCTTTCATTATGAAAAAATATCCCACCTTTAATAGTCATGCATATGTACAAACCTTGTCAGTGAACTATGAGGGCAAAAAAAACAAACAACAACAAAAAAAAAGTTCATTAATTGTAATTGAGGTAAAATGTTCAATTAAGTCATTAGGTCATATAGTTCAGCCCTACTATGAAACTTGCAGGATGTTTTAAAGGGTTAGTTCACCCAAAAATGAAAATTCTGTCATTAGTTAATCGCCCTCATGTCATTCCACACCCGTAAGACCTTCGTTCATCTTCAGAACACAAATTAAAATATTTTTCACAAAATCCGATGACTCAGTGAGGCCTCCATTGCCAGCAAGACAATTAACACTTTCAATGCTCAGAAAGCTACTAAAGATGTATTTAAAACAGTTCATATGACTACCATGGTTCAACCTTAATGTTATGAAGCGACAAGAATACTTTTTGTGCGCCAAAAAAACAAAATAATGACTTTATTCAACAATATCTAGTGATGTGCGATTTCAGCGTGATTTCAGTAAACAAGGCTTTGTTATGTAATAAGTGTTTTGAAATTTCAATGGTTCACCACTGGGGGGCGTGACTTTGGCAGTTTGATACACTCCGAACCGCTGATTCGAAACAAAAGATTTGTTAAGCTTCGAAGCTTCATGAAGCAGTGTTTTGAAATCGCCCATCACTAGATATTGTTGAATAAAGTCGTTATTTTGTTTTTTTGGCACACAAAAAGTATTCTCGTCGCTTCATAACATTAAGGTTGAACCACTGTAGTCACAGGAACTGTTTTAAATATGTCTTTAGTAGCTTTCTGGGCATTGAAAGTGTTAATTGTCTTGCTGGCAATGCAGGCCTCACTGAGCCATCAGATTTTATCAAAAATATCTTAATTTGTGAACGAAGGTCTTACGGGTGTGGAACGACATGAGGGTGAGTACTTAAAGGGATAGTTCACCCAAAAATGAAAATTCTGTCATCATTTACTCACCCTCAAGTTGTTCCAAACCTGTATAAATTTCTTTGTTCTGCTGAACACAAAGGAAGATATTTTGAAGAATGTTTGTAACCAGGCTGCCTTGGGGCACCATTGACTTCCATAGTAGGACAAAAAAATACTATGGAAGTCAATGGTGCCCCAAAACTGTTCAGTTTCCCACATTCTTCAAAATATCTTCCTTTGTGTTCAACAGAACAAAGAAATTTATACAGGTTTGGAACAACTTGAGGGTGAGTAAATGATGACAGAATTTTCATTTTTGGGTGAACTATCCCTTTAATGACAGAAATTTCATTTTTGGGTGAACTAACCCTTTAATGGTACAAAGACTCTTATATATCAAAAGATCAAGGCAAATTTGATTGAGTTCAACTTTTAAAAAAACGTGTCTAGGGATATGTAAACGGAAACTACAAAAAGTATAAGTTTTGCGTTCCCATTCGTTCCAATTGCAAAAGAAAAAAATCCATGATTGCATCTATGACTACAAAAGAGGCAAAAAAGTAGAGATTGATTACATTGGTCAGAAGAGAAAAAGATGTCAAATTTTCCATCACTCCCT
The DNA here is from genome assembly GCA_039654765.1 of Mylopharyngodon piceus. Taxonomy (NCBI): domain Eukaryota; kingdom Metazoa; phylum Chordata; class Actinopteri; order Cypriniformes; family Xenocyprididae; genus Mylopharyngodon; species Mylopharyngodon piceus. Next base: position 5,426,869 of record CM077448.1, on the reverse strand, counting down.
CAGCCATTGTGTTAGAAACACTCACACAGTACTAATTTTCTGAAATTTTATGCCAAGGTAATTTAACACATAGTATAGTATAGTGTCAACTATAGTGTTATAAATACACAATTTGTTTTTAATTAAATATGTAAAAAAACAGATTTACGAAGAAAAAAAAACATTATTACAGTCTGTGAAAAGTATTTTTTATTCTTTTTTTTTTTTTTTTACTTTCCTAAAAGATTTGAATAAATCTTAATCAATGAATATTGTGCAAAACAAAGACTACATTCACACAGCAGCAGAATTCGTTTGTCAGCCCTGTTTTAAATTTTAAATAGGGTTACATTTACACACACATTTCCATTGATGATATTCATGGACTCATTTCAAGAGACTGCTAATAAAAGCGGTTGTCGATGTGTGAACGTAGGCAAAGTTCGATATCATCCTTGGCAAGGATGCCATATTTCCAGCAAGTTATCCTGATAAAATATGGCCTGCCATTCTCAGTTCCTGACTTTTATTGATTGGTTTGGGTGTTCTGATCCGCGCACAGCAATTTTCACTGACAGCAAGCCAGGCTTTTTGAGCTAAACGGTTTTCAGATCCAGCCTTGTGTGCGGGATGATTGGCTGTCAGCTTAACCAACCTCAAATCCTATTGGCCATTTCACCCACTTTATTTAAAATGAGTGGTTATGGTTTGTGGTTTGTGAAGTGCTATACAGAGGACTTCCCTCTGGCATTTTCTTTTATTATATAAAAAATAATATTGCCGTAGTAGTGTAGTATACTTCCATACTAATACCACATCCTTTAGCTAGTGTTTTATTACATAAATATAACCTGATATAAAGTTTGGAAAGATTTGCAGTCCCCATTCACTTTATGGCTCTCTGTAAGGTCAGCATCCCTTCTTCTGATTGGCTGCATGTTTACAGAGCTGAGTGATTGATTTCTGTATATGAAATATGATGGATAACCTTACCCACAGGCTCAACAGGAGACCCAGAAGGCAGCGCTGAGGTACGAGAGGGCTGTCTCCATGCACACGGCTGCCAGAGAGATGGTTTATGTGGCTGAGCAAGGTTTATTGGCTGACAGGAACACATTGGACCCTACCTGGCAGGAGATGCTAAACCACGCCACAGCCAAGGTATGACGCAGTGACTCAGCATTGCTCTTTGATAATTACAGCAAAAGGCGGTGGCATAAATTTGCACAAAAAAAGCACAAGGGCTCTTAGGTTTACAACAGGTCTTACTTGCTAAAATCAATCAATCCCTCATAGTCACAAGTATAGATTTTGCTGGTTAAATCCTAAAGTGTCTTATTTAAGTGTGCACAGCTGGTTAGTATGGATTGTAGCGTGGCTTTGATTGTCACAGTGGGGGCAATCAATAACGCTGATGAATGCACACCTACACTTAAAGATCAAGGTTTACACATCTTCATTTATATTTTATTCTAGCCCTGCCAGTAAAATAGAGCAGCACTTTTCAAATGTGAAATCTCAGTTTTTGTTTCCAGTTGGGTTGACACCAAATTTTCAGTAGGCGATACCATTGCCAGGGAAGTTTCAAGATTCTTGAAAAGGCTTATATGCTATTGAACACACTCCTTTATTACAACACATTGCCTCAGGTTTTTCAATTAATCATTCAAGTGAACAGTCAGTAATAAAGAACAGAAACAAATTACATGCATTAGAACAGATAAAACAATGGAATAAAGTTACAAATTAAGTGTAAACATATTCAAGTTTATTTGAATCATTCAACAGTCAGTAATAAAATAAAGTACAGAAATATATGACAAATACAACAAAAATACAAATAACAAACAGTGCTTCAAGTGTTCAGATTAGTCATTCAAGTAAATAGTCAGTAATATAAGTAGAGAAAATAAATAGAAATAAAAACAATAGAACAAATGAAGTAAACACTGATTCAGGTTTATGAATGAATCATTCAAGTAAACAGTAATAAAATTAAGTACAGTAACTAATTACAAGGAATAGAATAAAATGCAAATGATGTAAATGTTGCATTAATTTTTCAAATTAATCATTCAACTAAACAGTCAGTAATAAAAAGGACAAAGAAACAAATTGTCTTTGTAATCTTTAACTTTTTGCTCTTACTTTTCTCCTGATGTCACTTAGGCCAAATAGTTATTTAAGGATTATTTTAGCAAACAGGCCTGGCTCCATTCTGGTTTGTAATGACCACTTTTAACAATCCATTCAATTTCCAAATTCAATATCCTGTCTTACTTTGAAATATGTCACTTTACAGGAATAAAATGGGTTGTTCAGGCAATTCATGTTGGTTTAAAGTAAACTTTGCCAGTTTTCAATTTACCATTTAAGTATACAGTAATAAAATATAGAATAAACAATAGAATAACAAATTACCAGTAATAGAAGAAATAATAAATACAATAGAACAAATATACAAATAAAGTTAACTGAAAGTTTAAGAAACAGCCTTGTCAAGTAAACATTCAGAAAATCATTGGACGTTCACAATGTAGACAGATTGATATTGTTCAATTTTCTTCAGCCGTTAGTATCAACTTGGTACTGAAGTACCATACCTTTGACATTCCTTGGGGGGGAAGAGTAATCTAAATAACTACAAGCTCTTAAAAAATATCCATTTTTGACTCCATTATTGACAGTGGTGATATGATATTGAATCTTTGTCAAATCTTTGTATGAATGATACAGAAAGATATGAGAATATATTCGATTTAATTTCTTTCATGTGTGAAAACAGAACAGGATGACATGTTGCTGTTTTCAGGTGAACGAGGCAGAGGAGGAGCGTTTGAGGAGTGAGAGGGAGCACCAGCGTGTCACTCAGCTTTGTCAGGAAGCAGAAGCGCGTGTGCAGACTTTACAGAAGGCTCTTAAGAGAGTCATTATCAAGTCCAAGCCTTATTTTGAGCTCAAGGCTCAGTTCAACCACATCTTAGAGGTATGCATCAGAGACTTGCCTCCACTATACAGGTATTCAAGGTCTGCTGGCCATATTGATTTAAGTAACAAAATGAAATCCTCTATGAAATGCAAACTAGGGATGGGCACAAAGAACAGAAACTTCACTTACAGCATACAAACTAATCATTTTTGTTTAATATTTTAGTATAGTTTAAAATAAATAGTATCATTTTTTAAAATATATGCGATCCTTGCTGGCAAAATGAGTCGCAATGAGCACATTTTCAAAAATGAGTTGTTATTCTCACATTCTTCAAAATGATGCATGAATCTTCAAATGATGTATGATTTGTTGGAATCTGACAAAAAATGACTGAGCCACACCTGTTTAAAGTCAGCAAAGTCAATTTTGAGAAAAATCGAGTTGCAAAACAAAATCACCTAGCAACCATACCTTAAAATCCCTGGTAATACCATCAAATTTGGCACAAACCAAGTCAAAACCCATATATATATATAGGGAAAAAATATATATTCAACTTTTTTTCCATTATTCCACAATTGTTTGATTAACATTAATGAAACAGATAGCCTATATAATAAGACCTACTGTATCACATGGATCTAATATAATGTTACACATCAGATGTTTTTCCCCAACAGTTAACCAAACGTTCACATAAGACATAGCAGATAATGTTTGCGTGAATACTTGCCAAGACAGATTTTCTTTTTTTTTTTAAATACTGTAATTCTGTGTATGTGTGTATATCAGATCATGTGCTGTCTGAGGCGTCTTTAGCCTCATTCAGACTGTCAGTCCAAATCTGATTTTTGTGCATATCCGATTGAAATCCGGCAAGTCTGAATGGCCAAAAACCACATGAAATGCGATTTTTACAAATCCGTTTCGAGCTACATTCATATGTGGTTTGGAATCCTATTCAAATCGCATTTCTGGAAATCCGTTTCAGTCTGACCACTCTGATCGGATTTCACGTGGTTTATGTGACTTTCTCACGCAACGTAAAACGTAAACGTCAGACATTGTTATAGGAAACATGCTGAAAGTCACTGCAGAAACAAGGCTGTGTTGTTGCAAAGTGCCGGACGAGCAGAAATTAGCAATAGGCTATAACTGAGACATGTTTTGAGACCGGGGGAGATGACAGCACGGAATAAAGCCGCTCATACCTGCCTCCAATGTTTCTGCCATTGCCTCATCATAACGCAGTAGTCCAGCTCCTGCGGCTACACATTGTCATGATGTAAATAAGACAACATCTGTATTGCAATCCCCTCCATGTTGCGGTTGTTGTTGTTGTTTTTGGTGTATACCTACAAACGCAACGTCATTGCCATAGAAACCAATGCAGATATTCCAGAAAACGAAAAAGCGCCATGGACACACAAATCAGATCTGAACACATGCGATACACAGTGTGGACATAAATTTTTTTAGATCAGATTCCAATCGGATACACAAATAATCGGATTTGGACTGACAGTCTGAACGAGGCTTTTTGTGCGCGTGCTTCGGATCTGTCAGTCAGCGCGAGTAAGATTGTTTTGTTTACATCAGCATGAGTTTGAAAATCACATTTCATTGGTTCAGACTCATGCCATCGAAAATTCATTATGAATATTCACAAAGTTTGAATGCTGCACTTTACAATAATACCAAACTTGTGCTGAGGGAAGCACCAGTAGTCGAGAAGCGAGCAGAGAAAAACGGCAATTTTCATGGTCAAAGGAAAGGTACTCCTCTCAGAAAACATACAAATAAAGATACTTTTAGATGTTTAATTGCTATTTGGAGCATTGGGATCGCTAGACGAGGGCTTAATGAACAAATTTTTGTTAAAAACTCAATTTCAACCAAAATTGACATTTTTCACTTGTTTTGCCTGTAGTTCAACATTAGCCTGTGCGCATTCTGACTCATTTTGCCAGCATGGGTAACATATGTCATTTATTGGTTATCGACCTTAACATGAAAATAATCATTGGCTTATCACAGGGGTGTCCAAACTTAGTCCTGGAGGGCCACTCTCCTGCAGAGTTAAGCTCAAACTAGCCTCAGCACACCTGGCTGGAAGTTTCTAGTATGCCTAGTAAGACCTTAAATAGCTGGATCAGGTGAGTTTAATTGGGGTTGGAGCTGAATTCTGAAGGACAGTGACCCTACAGGAGCACCCCTGGCTTATCATATCAGCCTGAATTTCAATTTTAGTATGTCCCTAAATATTATAAAACATTTTTTCTGATAGATGATCATCTGTTTTTAGTCATTATAAGGCCATTAATATATTTGGTGCAAGAACATGACAAATTAAAAAAAAAAAAATCTTTTTTTTTTTTTTTTTACCCAATGTGCTATTATTATCCCCACTGATTAACAGGAGCACAAGTCCAAAGTCGTTCAGCTGGAGGAACGGGTGGCAAAGGTGAAGACCCGGTATTCTATCGCCCTCCGCAACCTTGAGCAAATCAGCGAGCAGATCCATGCGCAAAGGGGGCGCATTCGTGCAGCCAGAGAGCGCAACAGGGCCCGTGGGGGGCGGAGCTCTCCGGTCGGTGCAGAGTCTGAGGGTATAATTCAGGCAGGGGCATATGCAGGGGTGGTGGCCAATCCTTTAATGGATAATGACTGGGCCGATCAAGAGAAAACCCGGCAGTGGGTAGAGAAACACAGGGAGGCGGGTTGGGGACAAAGAGAGAGAGCGGAGAAGGCAGGGTCAGACTCCATGTCAGTCATAAGCCTGCAAACAATCGCCTCCGACCTGGAGAAGTTCGATTCTGTGGAGCACTTGGGCGACCTGAGTGATGTCGGAAGTATAATAGGTGAGGAGAAAGAGGCAGAGAGCGAGAGAGGATTTAGGGCTGAAGACAGAATAGTAGCAAGAGAGGTGGCAAACCTTTCGAGACAGGATGCAGAGAAAGGTGCCTCAGGGACAGACAGACAGCAGAGAGAGAGAGAGCGGGAGAGCTTTGTGAAGCAGCACCACAGAAGTGTTAGTTTGTGAGGAAACAGGAAATTAGAGTTTCCTGTTACTCCACCCCAATCCTGGCGGGCTAAAGCTTGCCTGCAGGCTTCCAGGCGAGACTCTCAACTGACTACAAATGAATCAGACTGAAAACACTCTGTATTTGCATAAAGGTGAAGTGTGTAATTTCAGCGGCACTAGAGGCGCCAAACAGAACTGAAAAGACTATTTTCAAACAGGTTTCCCCGAAACACTCACCCGTCTGCCATTGGTTACATAAACAGATGGTCCCACCCCCTAACTTATGCCATTGGTTGAGCCAATGTTTCTGTCTGGCTGGTCGGGAGTTTACACTTTTCGGGAAAATCAACATACAAATGGCTTGCACATTAGGTTGAGAATAGGAGAATGTCGAAAAAAATTGCACACTTCATCTTTAAAGGGTTAGTTCTCTTTGGTTCATCTTCAGAACACAAATGAAGATATTTTGGTAATGCTTTACTGAAGGTCTTTATGTATAATGCATTATAAAAGTATTTTTATTGCATTAATTATGCCTTGTAATGCACTTTATAATGCATTGTATGATCTCATGTATTATCGTAACCACAGTTATAATATATTATAATATATTGTTACACCTTTATAAAGTATAATACATTAAAAAACATGTCACAACCAATTTCAGATGCGACAAGGAATGTGCAAATATTATAATGCATTTTAACTTTGGTTACAATTATTTATGAAATGATATAATGCATTACAACGTATATTATGAATACCTTAATAATGCATTATACATAAAGGCCTTAAGTGAAGTGTTACCGATATTTTTAAGGAAATTTGAGAGATTTGTTCCTCCATTGACAGTTCACGCAACTACCACTTTGACGCTTCAAAAGAGAACGTAAAACAACCATATGAATTGAGCGGATTAGTCCACATTTTCTGAAGCAACATGATCACCTTTATATGATGAACAGATTTAATTTAGGCTTTTATCCACATGTAAACACGACAGATATGGTAAACAGAAGCTCAAGTGCGCTTGCTTGACATGCGAGAACCAATGAGGTTCATTCTCATGTGTTACGCAGCATGTTTGAGCTTCTGCAAGAACTAATGAGGTTTGTTCTCACGCATCAATCAAGTATGGTTGAGCTTCTGTTTATGTTCGCTGATCAATGTTTATATGTGAATAAAAGACTAAATTCAATCTGGTCATCATAAAAAGTGTTCCAGTCGCTTTATAAAACTTTTTGAAGTGACAAAGTGGTAGTTGCGTGGACTGTCAGTGGAGGGACAGAAATCTGTCTGATTTTGTTAAAAATATCTTTATTTGTGTTTTGAAGATGAATGAAAGACTTATGGGTTCTGAACGACATGAGGATAAGTAATTGATGACAATTTTTTCATTTTTGGGTAAACTAAACCTTTAAAGGCATGCAGGCCTGTTTTCACCTGAGAGTAAAAAAAAAATAAAGTGGTTGGATCAAAATAAGAAATCAAGCCGCAATTGTGAGATATGAAGTCACATTGTGAAATTTAAACTTGCATTGTGAGGTTTCAAATCCCATTGTAAGATAGAAATTCAAAGTTTGTGAGAAATAAAGTCAAGATGGGCCTCATTCATGAATTTTTCTGAGTAATTTGCTTGTTAAATGGACTTTCCCGAAAACTCAAGCGCATTGTAAACCAGATTTTATAGTTAAATATGTGTATTTTAAAGATTTCCAATGATTTGTAAATAGGGTGCCGTGCAAGCTCATTTAAAATTAGCATAATCCTTGCAGAAATGTAATGGGTTCATTGGACTTTTTTTTTTCTCAGGTTTGGCTCCAGTATATTGTATAAATGCAAAAGAGACTAATTAGCCATATACTTAAAAATTATTCAATGAAAGTGTTAATCTTGCAGACAAATAATACTGGTGGTCAGAATAGATGGACCATGTAATGGACTACATGGCTGTTTTTAATCATTTTTATCAATGAAATGTATTTAACTAATTGGTTAACTAATTAATTTTGCTATCAGAAATTCCTAAATGCAGTTTGTTTTTAGGAATTTCATATAATATAATTTCATATAATTTCTGACATAATTCCAAAAATTTACATTGGAGCGGTTTTATGAACTTCTAACTTCTTTCTGTTGATGTTTTATGAATGAGGCCCATTGTGAGATACAAAGTTGCAATTGTAGATCTAAAGTCACAGTTAATAGAAACATTCACAATTGCAAGATTCGCAGTTTTATATCGCGTAATTCCACAAAAAATACACCAGCCATTTTTATTTTTTTTAATGGAAATGGTGGAAACAGGCTTCCATAACTAACAACCCTACCGCATGGTTCAAATGAGAAGAAAGCTCCTCTAGGGGTGGTGACTAAGATTCAGAAATCATTATAATGAATCTATTTTCGGACAAAGAAATGGAGTAATTGAGAGGAAAGAGAGTATTAACACACACTGATTGACGTGGCATTATTGTAACACTGCACTATAGCAGAGGGGGTTCAGATGTTCTTGGCAAATTAATGAATAACAATAAGGAGGGGGGTTGATGTGGTATTTTAGTCAGTCTGCAGGGATTTGTAGTTCTCACGCTCTGATCCCGTCTTCTCGGTTACTGTTTCACTATCGGTCAGGGGACGGGGAAAAAAAGACAGAAAACCACTTCACACAATGAGAGAGAAAGAAAACGAATGAGAATGCATTAAACATTGAAGATCAAACTCTGTTACCACAGAAAAGAGAAATGCTCTTACAGTAGAGGTCTATGGGTACTGCTGTACACTTCCCTGAGAGGCTTCCATTGTTACTTTACGCACATTTAGGTTTAGGTGACTGAAAGCTGAGTCAAAGTCTTTTCTGTGATTATGAATATGACACAGATGCTGTTGATAGAACTTCACTTGTATGTTACCTGGAATTTTCCTTTATTAATATTGTATTTGGTTCCCATCTCCGTCTCTCTCAGCAAGTTTAGATATTTGGAATATTGTTTTCATTTGGCTGTCAGTTCGTATTATTTTGCACAACATGTTACGTTAAGTTCTAGCTCATCAATTTGTGGCATTTGTGATATTTCAGATCCAGAGTACTGTTTTTATTGATTTTGTTCTGTTTGAGAGGTATTAGATTTTAGGTCAGTCCGGGAACGAAAGAGGGTCTTGTCTTAGCAGAAAGACAAGAATAGAACATGTTTACAAGTTTACAAGTGTCCTGCTGAAATTTTACAAGAAAAGTTGAGTAAATAAAACAACAGTGGAATGACTGAATGATGAATGATGTGTACTTGATGACGTAACTGTGTTTTGCAGGTATACACTTTGAAATCATGTAATGTGCTAGCTGTTTGAACAAACCGTGCTGTGGACAGTACAGTATTGTTTGCAAGTTTACATCCTACTCTCCTCTTCTGAATTTTTTGTTGTTTTGACATTTTTTTTTAAATGTAGTTGTTGTAGTTTTTTGTCCACAAACCCTGTAAATCCATCCTTCCCCCCCATCATAACCTCTTCTGTACAGATTCCTCACCTCTCCTCATAGTAAATAGAAGATGCTCTGTAGAGTTAATCTAGTATGCTGCTGTCTCTCTCCATTCATAAGGTCACATGAACTCTATGTATATACAAGCTGATGTATGATGAATACAAATAATCTTTACGTGACTGATAACTTATTCTGTAAATGTTAATTTATTGCACAGTTAAGAGATATTAAAACTTGAATTTAACAACTATGCTCTTGTTTTTTTTCATTTAATTTCACTTTACACAGATAAAAGTGTGGTTGCTAATTGTAGGTAATTGATACTTCGTGTCTCCCAATTATGATTTTATATTTTGCAAGGTGACTTTATATTTCACAATGTAACTACATCTCTTAATTGTGATTTTATTTCTTGCAGAGACATTATAACTCACAATGCAACTTTACATCTTGTAGCTCAACTCTTGTTTCTCAAAAATTTTGACTATTTCTCATAATTGTGACTTGGTTTTCCAGTTGTGACTTTATTTCGTGAAATTTTGACTTTGTTTCTTTGTTTCTCAACACTATATCTTGTGACTAACTTTATCTGACAATTACAACTTTATTTCTCACAATTGGGACTTGCATTTGTGAAAATTCCAACATTATAACTAAAAATGTGACTTTATAGGGGTTTTCACACTTGAAATATTTAACCCTGGGTCATTCTAAACCCTGGGTAAATGGAATCCTGGGTTATCTTGCTTGTTTCACACTGCACATAATTTACCAGGGTTAACAATTAATCCTGGGTATTCATAACCTGATGTGTCACATTAGGGCTTTTCACACTACGCTTAATCCTGGGTTATCGTCGTTCTAAACACCGCTTTTAATCCCGGGTAAAGGAGCATTTCACACTTGTAATTTAGATGCGGGGTTAGCACCACTTTTTACCCGGGGTTATGAATGTTACAACTAGATGCTTAGCAACGACAACCAATCGCGTGCCTTATATTCACGCGACTTTGGGCAGTCATGGAAACACCACCCAATGTATAGGCTATAAACAGTTGTTTCTGAGTATGATGAGAAAAATGTCAAACGGCGATGGAAAACGTGACAATTGGAGTGAAGAAGAGACTGTCATTCTTACCTTTATAGTTCGAAAAGTTAATTCAGAAAAAAAACCTTGATATTACAGTCAGCAATGGGGATGCACAATGTTAGAGCATTTATGTAAACAGGTCACATGCTGCATTTGTCCAGTCAGGAACACTGACACCACAAATATGCAGATAAGGATTTCAACCAGGGTTATGAATAGACAGATAGATAGATTATGAATAGCATCTTATGAATACCCAGGATTAACCTTTAACCCCGGATATAGTATAAGCAGTGTGAAAGGTGAATAAAGATAATCCATGATTCCATTTACCCAGGGTTTAGAATGACCCAGGGTTAACTATTTCAAGTGTGAAAAGCCCTATTGTACATTTCTAAACCCCGGGTTAACGTTCTTATTTGCATATTTGCGGTGTCAGTGTCATTGATTGGATAAATGCTGTATGCGACCTGTTTACATAAAAGCTCTAGCATTGCGCATCCTCATATTGCCGACTATACTATCGAGTTTATACTGAATGGACATTTCGGACTATAAAGGATATATAAGAATGAAACGGTCTCTTCTTCACTCAAATTGTTACGTTTTCTCTCAGCATTTGACATTTTTCCTCTCAAACGCTGAATTTATATAGGAATGCGAGGTGTTTCCGTGACTATCCAAAGCACGCGAATATGAGGCACGAGATTGGTTGTCTGTTGCTAATCATCTAGCTGTAACATTCTAACACTGCATCATTTCACACTGTACAAGTTTGGCACCGCACTGCGGATAAAAACCGGTGCTAACTCTGCTTCTAAATTACAAGTGTGAAACGTTCCTCTACCCAGGGTTCAAAGCGGTGTTTAGAAAGACGATAACCCGGGGTTAAGTGCAGTGTGAAAAGCCCTTATATCCTGCAATCCGATTATATCTCTCAATTATTTATGACTATTTCCTGTAATTGCAACTTTATTTCTCGTGACTGCAAATTTATATCTTACTAACTTATTTCTTGCAGTTGCGACATTCTAACTAAAAATGTGACTTTATATCTTACAATGTGATTCTATCTCTGTTTTGACTATTTGTTGTAATTGCGACTTTATACCTTACAATTGCAAAATATTTCTTGCATTTACAACCTTATAACTAACAATATGACTTATCTTCTGCAATGTGACTATATCTCTCAGTTTGATATTTATAATGACTTTATTTCTGCTAAGTGTGATTTTATATCTCCCAACGTGACTTTGTCTTCCTCTAAACTTTATCCCACATTTAGGCCTACGCTTCCATATCAGAGAGATTTTACATGATGCAACTAGATTATGCAAATTTTCTGTAGAAAATGAGAAGTGTAGGCTATGCAGTTGCTAATGCATCCTGAGGGCTTGTTAGAATTACTAGCGTAATGTATGAGCAATAGTAATAGTTACGCTTGGCTTAACAAACACCACTAATTACCAGTTACACTGATTCAATAGCTTGGTAATTGTAATCAAGAAGGACAGCGAGTTCCTAGGATTTTTTGGCTATTTTAAGGTGAATGTTGAGCCAAGTGCAGTGGGGCACTCCAGATACCTGAAATCAATCAGATGTGCTGGAGAACAGGGCTTCCATAATGAAAAGAGAATGAGAGGAGGAGATTATCCTCCGTCTTCAGTCTTTAATTATTCAACAATGATATAAATATCGAGCAGAGAACTCATAGAAACTGGCCACTGGGGAGAGAAAAGAAAGTGAGTGAGGAGCAGAGCAAAGGATGAATGTGATGTAAAATGTGATAATTGTCATGTTGAAAGGGCAGTAAAGGGGAGGATGAGGGCAGTTTAAGGTGAGAGACTAATTTCTCTGTGACTGCAGAGAGTGAAGGTGACATTACATGTGGGAGTTTATGAAAGAGACAGCCGAGATGGTGACAGCTGAGTTTGAACTGAGAGATGAGGTGTCACTGCCAGCATTTGTAACCAGAGCTACTCACACAGTGGGTTTTTTTTTTTTTTTTTTTCTCTCTCTATCTCTCTCTTTCTGGTTTTCATTATGTAGAAATTTCTCACTCAGGACTTTGTGACTCACTGATTCCACTGCTGGGATACCTGAGGGGAAACACATCAGAAAATGCATTATTTTGATTGTCAATTTGGATAGGTACATTACAGACTGGAGCGAGTCTCATTTTTTCACGAAGTTCATACATCACGACTCTTTTATAGATGCATTGTTTCTATCTTTGATGTAAATTTTGTTTGTTTAAGCATTTACTTGTTTACTTTTGTAAGAAAATAGAAAATCTAAATAGTTGCATAGGGTATATAGGCATATGTATGTATATGTGTGTGTGTGGGATATATATGCGTGTATATATATGTGTGTGTGTGTGTGTGTGTATATATATGTGTATATATATATATATATATATATATATATATATATATATATATATATATATATATATGCGTGTGCAGAATTATTAGGCAAGTTGATTTTCATTTTCATATTATTTTTCCAAGCACATTTTACCAATTCCAAACCACATCAATCTTAATAACTACTATTAATTTTGTATTTAATCATTTGTAAGTGATATATAATTGTTCATGAAGGCTGGGAAGTGAAAAAAAATATTAAATGCCCATGAGAAGAATGCAATACTAATGCAGTACTAGAAATTGCAAAGTTAAGGCATGACCAATGGACAGCAAAACGCTCATTGGGTCAGCAGGGTCAGACAAAAACAGGTGGAAAAGAAAAGACACGTTAACTTTAAAAGAAATAAGAATTAAGAATTAAGTGAAACCATCAGGAACACTTTAGTCTCCAGCACCACCATTTTCCAGAACGTAACCTACCTGGAGTCTCCAGAAGTGCAAGGTGTCAGGATCTCAGAGACTTAGGGTAAAGAATCCTAAAAAACGACTCCCACTTAATAAGAATAACAAACTGAAGTGTTGTAAAATACATGAAGACTGTTTTTATAGGCTTTATAGACAGACAGATTGAGAGTGACTCTTGGAAGGACCAGCACCACATCCTCTTGTACCACTGTTTGAAGAATTTATCTTCCAGTATCTGGCAGCAAGTTTTGGGAGTTCATTTTTAGTCCATCTCCAATCCTGAAAAGTCCGTCTTACAGAGATGGACTAAAAATGATAATGCATATCAAAACTTTGGAATCATTATCATTATTTTAATGCTGAATTTAACTGATATTATGTTTGAATATATTATATTACTGTGATGGAAAAGCTGCCATTACTCCAGTCTTCAGGGTCACATGATCATTCAGAAATTTGGTGCTCAAGAAACATTTCTTATTATCAATGTTGAAAACAGTTGTGCTGCTTAGTATTTTTGTGGAAAGCATGATACATATTTGTTTACGACTCTTTAATGATCAAAAATCATGATTATGTATATATATTTTAGATACTGTAATTCATCACCATTTCTTTTAAGTTGTTAAATTTTTTTGGATAGAAATATTCTTTATAGTCCATTAAATAATATGAGCTGATAAACTGTATGTACAATAATTATCATAAACATGTTTTTAAAAAAAAAAGTTCCAGGTGAATTACTGCATGCCACACTACAGGACACTTGATGTGCTGTCAGCTATCCGCTTATGTGTTACAGACTGAGTTTGTCCCAGGATGAGAACTCAAGTGTCAAGCCTAATGGAACAGATCCCAGGTGAGTTAGTTGTGATTTCACTGATCTTACCTGTCTGTGAACAACCTTGAAATAGATTGACCAGTGGATGGCTTTGTTCTGAGCTGAAGAAAAAGAGAGTGTGATGAATGAGTTCTGATGAATAGAATTGATCCAGAAATAGGAAGCGCGGGATAAGTCATCCTTCTGGTCGGTGTAACAGTTGGCCTTGTTAGGAAAGATTTATCTGAAGTCTGGGTTTAAAAAACTGACCCAGACTTAATTCAGAAGTTGGATGAATCTGATTTGTTTAGATAATTTATGGTCCATCTATCTATCTATCTATCTATCTATCTATCTATACAACCCGAATTGTTGGGACTTTTTTTAAATTTGAATAAAATGAGAACTAAAAGACTTTCAAATCACATGAGCCAATATTTTATTCACAATAGAACATAGATAACATAACAAATGTTTAAACGGAGAAATTTTACACTTTTATCCACTAAATGAGCTCATTTCAAATTTGATGCCTGCTACAGGTCTCAATTGCAAAGGCTTTGCAAATCTCATCATCTACAGTGCATAACATCATCAAAAGACTCAGAGAAACTGGAGAAATCTCTGTGCGTAAGGGACAGGGACAGATCTTTATTGGATGCCCGTGGTCTTCGGGCCCTCAGACGACACTGCATCACTCATCGGCATGATTGTGTCAATGACATTACTAAATGGCCCCAGGAATACTTCCAGAAACCACTGTCGGTAAACACAATCCGCCGTGCCATCTGCAGATGCTAACTAAAGCTCAATCATGCAAAAAGGAAGCCATATGTGAACATGGTCCAGAAGCGCCGTCATGTCCTGTGGGCCAAGGCTCATTTAAAATGGACTGTTTCAAAGTGGAAAAGTGTTCTATGGTCAGACGAGTCCAAATTTGATATTCTTGTTGGAAATCATGGACGCCGTGTCCTCTGGGCTAAAGAGGAGGGAGACCTTCCAGCATGTTTTCAGCATTCAGTTCAAAAGCCAGCATCTCTGATGGTATGGGGGTGCATAATTGCATGCGGTATGGGCAGCTTGCATGTTTTAGAGCAACATATGCTCCCCTCCAGATGACGTCTATTTCAGGGAAGGCCTTGTGTATTTCAGCAGGACAATGCAAAACCACATACTGCAGCTATTACAACAGCATGGCTTCGTCGTAGAAGAGTCCAGGTGCTGAATTGGCCTGCCTGCAGTCCAGATCTTTCACCTATAGAGAAAAATACGTCAAAGACGACCACAAACTCTTCAGCAGCTGGAAACCTATATCAGGCAAGAATGGGACCAAATTTTAACACCAAAACTCCAGAAACTCATAACCTCGATGCCCAGACGTCTTCACACTGTTTTGAAAAGAAGAGGAGATGCTACACCATGGTAAACATGCCCCCGTCCCAACTATTTTGAGACCTGTAGCAGGCATCAAATTTGAAATGAGCTCATTTTTTGCATATAATTATAAAATTTCTCAGTTTAAACATTTGTTATGTTATCTATCTATCTGTCTATCTGATTCATGTCTGTAGCACATATGGTGCAGGATGA
This sequence comes from Mylopharyngodon piceus, assembly GCA_039654765.1. NCBI lineage: Eukaryota > Metazoa > Chordata > Actinopteri > Cypriniformes > Xenocyprididae > Mylopharyngodon > Mylopharyngodon piceus. The sequence continues at coordinate 5,411,112 of CM077448.1, read as the reverse complement.
GTTAAGCTTGTTTTAGCAAGCACCTCTAATAATAATTGCTTCAAATTAATACTGCAAATTATTCATAGCCACGTAAACCAATACTGCACAGAGAGATACATTGTGCTTCTTTCAAATTAATGGTAATAGGCCTACGGGTGTGTGGAAACACCACCTCTTGTGCGAATGCATGTCCCCTACAGTGAAACTATAGTGCTTATGGACTCATGTAAATGATTTGCCTCCACTGCGTGCCGTTGTATATGTAAATGAGAGCTCCCTGAAAGTGGTTGTACAAAAACATTTGCAGTGGGGAATAATGAAGTGCTCCCTATCCTACTGTACTCCTCTGTTTGCGCTCAGCAAGGACAATCTATTGTCATGAGTATGACAGCGTCTATATGAGTAATTACTGCAGCCCACTGCACACTGTCCAATTTCCCATCCGTCTAATGTGAGAGCACAGAAGTAATGCTGAAAAGAGTTTGAGAGTGATCCTCGGATGAAATGAGATGTGGCGGTGGTTTGGGTTTACTTATGGCCATCCATTTGGTGCATCACCAGTAGTTGCAAACGTGAAAATTGCGTCGCATTTCTTCCCAGCAAATCAAAAAGTTTTAAAGGTCATTATTGACTTTGTGGGAAAGAGACTGCTGAGGTGTTGACATCCTAATGGACTAGGTCTATAATTAAATGTTTGCATGCACCCTCACTCACATGATAAATGCTGCTCTCATCGAATAGTGAGATATCATTTTCAACCAGCATGACTCATCCTCTCGGCTTCCACTGCCAAGAACAGAGCCACAGGATTTAGAGCAGCACTCTGACAGAGGAACTCTTCCATTCCCAAGCTCATAACAAGAAACTGGGAACTAAGTTTAAATTTCTTCAAGGAAATATGGAAAGCGCACAGCTGTTCAGACATAACGTCAATTCACAGGCCAATCTGGAAAGCTAATTCATCATTGGTTCCCTTGGGAATTTTCTATAGGTTTTTAGAATAATAGTTTTTGGATTATGAGTAAAATAGGATGTGGTGACATTTCTTGAAGATATTAGATCCTTTTCTTTTCTTTTTTTGAAACCATTGTTTTTTTTACAGTCTGTAACAAGACTACAACCTGATACATTTTTTTTTTTTTTTTTTTTTTTTAAAGGTGTCTAAAAATTCACGTTTTAGTTATGATTATGTATAACTGATGTTGTTGAACAAAACATCTCTTTAAAGGATTAGTTCACACAAAAATGAAAATTCTGTTATTAATTACTCACCTTCATGTCGTTCCAAACCCGTAAGACCTTCATTTATCTTCGGAACACAAATTAAGATATTTTTGATGAAATCTGAGAGGTATATGACTCGTCCATAGACAGCAATATAATCAACACTTTCAAGGTCCAGAAAGGTACTAAAGACATCGTTAAAACAGTTGACGTGACTGCAGTGGTTCAACCTTAATTTTATGAATCGACGAGAATACTTTTTGTGCGCAAAAACAAAACAAAAATAATGCTGTCTTCCCTGTCATTATCCTTATGCAGGTGACGCAGTAAGCACAGTGAAGGCTTCCATGTTTATGTCCTAATGCCGGCTCAGTATTGGCCAAAGCTGATCATGTGAGCAGCACGACGCATGCGTGTGATGCTGACGCAGGAGCCGGCCAATAATGAGTCAACGTTCTGACATAGAACCTGCAAGCGCTGAACGTAAACAACATATGAGAATGACACAGAAGACAAGATATTGTTGAATAAAATATTCTCGTCGCTTCATAAAATTAAGGTTAAACCACTGCAGTCATGCTGACGGTTCTTTCTTGTCTTTAGTACCTTTCTGGACCTTGAAAGTGTTGATTATATTGTTGTCTATGGACGAGTCATATAGAGTCAAACCAAAAATTATTCAGACACTAGATATAATTTTTGATATATTTTTACTAGTGGGTGCAGGACACTATAGGTTATTTATGTAAATGAGGATAGCAAAATAAAGTAAACTGTAACATATTATACTCAAAAAAATCTTCATACAGTGGACTACCAGTAAAATTGACCAAAAATTATTCAGACACTTTGACCTGACCATGTTTTGCTTTAGTGTTATCTGACATAATTAAGATTAATTTTTTCTGACACAGTTTAACTCTGAGATCTTGTCATATTTTATTACCATTTTTTTTTTTAACTATAGTGAATAAACTGTAATAATGAATGAAATGTTCAAGGTGTCTGAATAAATTTTGGTTTGACTGTACCTCTCGGATTTCATCAAAAATATCTTCATTTTTTGTTCCAAAGATGAACGAAGGTCTTACGGGTGTGGAACAACATGAGGGTGAGTAATTAATGACAGAATTTTCATTTTTGGGTGAACTAATTCTTTAAGTAATATTAACCACATCTCTAATTTTATTCATAAATTGTAAATTTCCCATTCTGAAAACCCATTTACAATTCCTTAGCGAATCAATGGCTCAAAAATGCTAATTCCCAACTGGGTAATAGGACAACAAACTAAACAGCTTTTAGGTAAGCTTAGGTTTATAGGCTTTGCTTCTGATGCCTTGCTGTTGTTGTGACACATAACACAGCCTTGGCAGAAATAATCAGTCATAAATCAATATGAAAATAAATTAATGAAATAAGACCTGTCGCAAATCTGCATGCAAATATAACAGTGTCAATGGAATATTCAATTTAAATTTTATTAAATGGCATGTTAAGTAATTTGAGCTTTAAAATCATGCAGCAGCAGCGGAAGAAGTAAAACATAATGGTTAAGGAATATCAATACAGTGCTGCCTTGAAAGCACAGTAATAAAACATTGTGTGGAGTAGCTACTCCAGTCCACACTCTTAGAAATAAAGCTTCCAAAAGGGGGTTTTCGCAGCAGTGGCGTAGAAGAACCATTTTTGGTTCCCCAAAGAACCTTTCAGTGAACAGTCATAAAAGAACCACTTTTTTTTTTCTTAGTGTGAAGAACATTTTAAAAATCTAAAGAACATTTTTTCACTGTAAAGGACCTTTTGTGGAATAGAAAGGTTCCATGGATGTTAAAGGTTCTTCATGGAACCATTGATGCCAGTAAAGAAGCTTTATTATTAAGAGCACAGTAAATGGCCATTTTGAAATAACATCTCATAACAGCCTAGGTGGTTTGCTAGTCTTAACTGATTTTAAGATGGTTTCCCAACCTGGGCAAGCCTAGTGTTCAACTGGTCTGCCAGCTGGTTATCCCGTCTGGACAAGCTAAAAAGTGCCCAAACACCATGTAAAACGAGCCAACGGACTATAGGCTGGGAGACCAACAAACCATGTTTTTCCAGCTTCGTTCAGCTCACAAAAGAATCAAGATGCTTCAGTCGACGGATAAATATAATACAGTGACAGAATGACTACATACATCAAAGTGACACTTCACTAGAAGAGGAGATCTGGAGACCACGGGTTTCCATTGGCTCATCCTCCCTGCGCAGGGAGGAGGTCTGCACTATTTATCTGGGATATGAGCGCACCATCTGTCTTTCAGTCAGCCAATGAGCGCTTTAATTCTCACTCTATTCACCGGCGGTGTCTTCATGTAGTGTGCAGACTGCACACTACAGACTGCAGATGAGAGAGAGGAGCACTGCCCTGTGACGTCGTGAGTGAGCGAGGGACAGTACAGAGAGAGCGCGAGGAAGGAGAGGGAGGCTCCGCGAGCTGTCGTCGTCTGTGTGTAGCTACCGTGTTTCTTTTTTGCCGATATTACATCATATACATTCATTCCTGACTAGTTTCCGCAGGGGATACTCTCATGAGCCGTTTAATTCCCATCGATATTTGGTATTTATTTTTTACCTGCAAGTCTTTTAGACGACGGAATCATGGCAAGTACACTAGCGTCTGATATTCGTACGAATTCCGAAAAAAAGACAGTCCGTCCGACGTTTGTAAACATTCGTGAGTAAACGTTTACGTCTAATACAACTCGTAATCGCTTCTTTTTACGTGTGCGCTTTATCTTATTTGTTGTCAGTCGTTGTAATCAAGCAATACATTTACGCGAAGCACAACTGTGTATCTTGTTTTAAATTATTATTTGTTTATTTAGAAACATTCGACTGTTATTTAATTACCCGAATATTTAAAAGCAATTGTGCTAGGTTAATCTCGCACATGTCGAATCGCGACGCACGCAATATTAATCGTACAAGAGCAATTTCACGCGCACAGAGACAGTTGGTGGTTGAAGTTTAATACGAAGCTGTGCGTAGTGAACGCCTAACGCGAGCAATTAAAAGACCATATTTATTTACCTGTCGTCTTACTAGTACGCACACGTACACACACGTTGGTTATATCAAGCATCCCTCAAGGACCATCTCCACAGACCGTTCCCAAAAGAGCCTGCACGACGCAGTAAGTAATATAACTGTGTGCAATAATTGTTCTCGCCAGGGGTCTCATCCACCTTACAGTGAAACAATTTAATTGAATGTTTGTCATTTTGAGGTTTCTTTTAAGTTTTGAGCCACCATACAGATGCTGTAGTGTAGAAATCGCTCTAAAACAACATTTTAATGGCCCTGCAGCATAACTGAGGGGCAAGTTGACCTGAAGTGTTTTTGAGTGCTTGTGTACTCGAGTCTTACGTTTGAATAGTCGCTGTCCGTGGTGCTGAAACAGATGACTGCTGATGTAGATCAAGTGTTTCTCGATCCGGGTCCTGGAGGTGCCCCAGCACTGCACATTTTGTATGTTTTCTCTTATTTAATATATCTGATTGAACTCATGAGCTGATGCTCCAAGACCTGAAAAAGTCATTTTAACACAAAAAAGGGAAAAATGCGCAAAAATAAAGTTACCTTATATGTGATAAATGCCTTTTTTTTTTTTAAGATAATACACATAATTTTACTGTAAAATATTGTAAAAGTTTATTGATAAGTCAAAAGTATCAATTACCATATGATTTCAAGGGAATTTTAAAAATTATATTCAAGGCGTCATGCATATTTTGCAGTGAAATATTGTAAAAATTAAATAGTCGTGTGTTACACTGATTGTTTGTCGGTCATCATGTGGGCTTCCATTGTACCAGCAGTGTTAATATCAGTACATTTTGCAGTAACAAACAGATTTTAATAGCTCAAATAGGTTGGTGTAGTAACAGTATATAAATATCAACAACATATTGTTAGGAACTCTAAGTGACAGGCTACCCAAAATTAGATCAGAACTTCCTCACTGTATTTTTATGTTAAGGTTATACAAGAAAACCATTCAAAATATGTATTGCTGGAGGCCCTTCAGGAACAGGGTTGCACACATATAGATCAATATTTCCTGATCACTGCACAGTCTGGATGTCTCCTTTATTTAAAATGCCTGTTTTCACTGATTAGTTCATATGTAACATGCTCTATGAAGTGAAATGAGTGTGTCAAATAATTTGTGCACTAGTGAGGGTCATGCTAGAACAGGATTGAGGAACACTGGGAAAGAAAAATTGATTTAGATTTCACAACATGAGGCACATCTTTTGTTTGCATGGCAAAAAATCTTTGTTACATTTATTTTTATCATGTTTAATTTTTATGTCTTCTTTCAAGTAGTAGGATGCTCTTACAGTATTGAATTATTGAATTATTGAATTTTCATTAAAAAAACTGTAGAGCTAAGTAACAGAAACATCAAGGTCCTCATAAGGGGCAGGACCACTCTTTGCTTGGCAACAGCTCCATTTCTTCTTGGAAGGCTGTTGAACATGTCCTGAACTGTATATAGTGTGAAATTGCAATATTTATGAGAATAATACTTTGAGTAATGAAGGTGAAAACAATAACGTAACCACGTCAAGACAAGTGGGAATATAAAGGATTGATGTCTGCAACACTGAGTGTATATGGTCCTGTAAAATCTAATATTCCTGGGCTGTTATACAACAATCATGCAGAATCATGAGACTTAAATACCTCAATGAGGTATACCCTAGTGAATAAATATACTAAAATCTATTTGAAATACATTTATTTCATGCTAAGTATACACTACAAATACATTTACATATTTATGTACTTAAAGCTGCAGTCCGTAACTTTTTTTGGTTAAAAATTATCCAAAATAATTTTTTGAGCAAGTACATAACCAGCCAGTGTTCAAAACTATCTCCTTACCTTAGCCTGATTCACAACGGTAAGCTTGTAATTATGTTTTCTAATTTGGGTGCTACTGGTTTCAGCGGGAAATTCGACCATGCCACCGTTAATCTTTGCGTCATTACGTCATGTCTGTTTACATGAAGAAGGAGTCCCAGCTAGTAGGCTATATATATATATAGCCTACAACTGAGAAAAAAAGCATTACAATAAATCGGCTGCCAAATTGGTGATTAAATCTAAGGATCGCTTAGATTTAAGCGATCCTTAGATTTAATCACCAATTTGGCAGCCGATTTATTGTAATGCTTTATTGTAATGCTGCCAAATTGGTGATTAAATCTAAGGATCGCTTAGATTTAAGCGATCCTTAGATTTAATCACCAATTTGGCAGCCGATTTATTGTAATGCTTTTTTTCTCAGTTGGTCAGAACAAAAATGGCAGACATGTTTCTTACTTGTTCAGATGACATTTTCCAGTGAAAATTCTTATTTTGGTCATACATCCGAGATGTAGAATCTGTGATTCCGAAGTACAGTATCCACACCGATGTGGTGACTGACAGCAAACATTAGATTCATCCGCACTGAGGAGCCGTGCCAACGCACAACCCACGTAAAGATGATAATTCCGCAAATAACTGCATTTGCATGTTTCAAACAGAGATGGCGACAAAGAGGCAAAACTTACTGACTGCAGCTTTAATAAAATACCCTGCAATTGTACTTTTGGTTTAATAAATTGATATACTTAAAGTCTGCTAAATTTGAACAACTAATTTTGTACTTAATGTGCTTTAATTGTCCATAAGTAGTGCTGAAGTCCAACTAAAGATATACTGAAGTATCTGATTGTGCTAAAGTGGAACTATTGCAAGTATACTTGGGTATCTATCTTGCATTTAAAGACTGATGTTATTCAAAGATCATACAATCCTTATCAATAGTGACATTAAAACACATTTTAGGCTTACTATTAAGAAATATGCATTGTGCACAAGTAGTACTCCAAATAAAGTTTAATTATAATTTTTACATCAGTAAGTTTCAAGCAATATGTCAGTAAATATGTTAATTGATTTGAACTATACTTAGTATGAAATAAATGTATTATGGTATAGGTCATTTTTAGGGTAGTATCCCATATAGAATTAGACATCCACCACAAGTTTAATAAGTGGGTTTGGCTTTCTCCAAACATAACCCTGTCTGGATATAGGTAATAGGGTGAAAGGTCACTCATCAGGCCACATCACTTTTTGTAGGTTTTGTGCTCCTTACATGCTGGCTTCACAAGCATTATTTGAGGTATAGCTCTGTAAAATCCTCCTCTGTGAAGCAAAGCTTATGTGAAGCTTTGTATTATTCTGGGTCACAGAGGTGCCGATTCAATTCTGTGAGTTTTACTTAAGCCTTACTTTTGTGGCATTTAGCAATTATGCTGTGAAGGCTGCCTCTGTCAGTAAGTGCCAACTTTCAGCAACTATTCCATTTCACTGATGCCGTTTGTGCATGTCTGGCATATTGTTGTTATTTCTGAGATGTTCTCCTTGACATTTCAAGTCATTTGATAGCTTTGTGACTGATGCACCTGTAATTTAGGCATAGGTTATTCAGCCTCGCTGGCACTGTGTTATGTGCCTCGTGTTGCTTTGAAGACTCACATATCATAGTGCTAACTGTCAGATCTCCTTTATAGCTGACACATACTGCAAAGTGACAATCAACTATAGAGTGTGTGACTCACCTTTGCAGCTGCATTTGAAATTGCGATTTAGGTGTTCAGTGTTAAATGACCATGTTTGTATATATTTCGAGCATTACATGTAGGCTACTGTACATTTCATGCACATATATGTGCATGAGAGTGATTTTTTCTCTCTCTCGCATTTGTGTTTTGATGACATGTCTTTCTAGTAATATGAGGCATCTGTTTCTTTGGGGAGGTATTTTTATTGCAGTCTGTCTTTATGCAGGTGTGGAGTGTCTGGAAGCGTAAATGGGGTTAATTGGCATTTCCGTTGCATACTACTTATGTGTTCATCAGCAAAATAAACCCCCCTGGGGCCAGAGAGTGAGTTAACGAACTCTCTTAATTAGAGGAATGATGAATAATAAAGTTTTATCAAGTCCATGTGGATCTGCTGATGAAATGCTATATTTATGCATCTAGATCAAGAGACTCACAGCAATAAATATACAGAGATACAAAAAAGAAACTTGCATTATATAGATAGATAGATTGACTGATCTGATTGATTGGAACACACACTGAATGCTTTGTGGTTCATTGCACAATCAGTTTAAACAAGAAGATGCAGCACCGCATGTTAATTACTGTAATTGTTTGAAGTGTCCACAATGTATTTGCCCAGTGGTCAAACATTTTTGTTTGGATTCACAGATAGTTTGTGAATAAGAACATGGCCTGCTAATAATGTGAACGTAAAACGGTGTTCGCACATTCATTAGCTGGATCATTTAAAAGTGTGCATTACATACCAGTATGGCGATTGGAGGCGAGGTTGAAAGTAAGAGGGATTCATAGCATCATCTGAAAAGGAAAGTCGTTTCAGATTCAGAGGCAGAAGGGCAAGTTATTACATTTTGATAGAAGTTTATGAAGGCGAACATTTTTTATTTGGAAAAATGTGCACTAGTGAATCGTGCGCAGTAAGACCAAGAATGTGCATTAAAAAGTAAATAGCATCCATTTTGATTTTGTATTGACTTTAAGGACACCGCTTCAGCAAACCCCATTTCATGTTGCTTCAAATTTTGGAAGCATTCACAAGTGAAATGCCACCACCAGAACCGTGACCTCTCAAATATTCACCCTTCTTCAAAGTGCAAACACTGAAGCCAGTAGGCCAGCTACTAGGTTAATTTGAGGTAAGGGAAAGGGGTTTTAGGAGGAAAACGGCTGAAGACTCACCATCTATGTTTGCTACCCTAGTTTTCAGCAATAGTTTCACTCGGTCAAAACTGTGATCACTTTCTGGGGCCTCCCTCAAATCCAAGCCCAGGACAAAAGGTCCCATTGCCTCCCCTTTTCAGCAGCCCTAGTTGTAGAATGGTTCAATGCGTGTTTGGATGTTTTCCCCACCCATATTGCCTTGATGATGTCAGCTGAAATGAAAAGCCATTTCAGAAGTGCTGCAAGATATTACATTTTGATTAAATGTTAACTGTAACAATAACTATTATCATTCATACCCATGGACGATAGTGTTCTGTTTATTATAAGCACGCTGCAGTTTTGCCATATGACACTTTAAATTCTTGAGCACTTTAAAGTGGGGTGGATTCTAATTGGCTGTAAATGTTTTTATTGTTCATTAGCTGGGAAAAAAAATGATTCTCAAAGTGATTACAATGATATCGTTCCTCTGCGTCATTATCATTGTGGACGACCCTATTCTTATAGAATTATAATAATTATTAAAACTTTATAGTTATTATCATCTTTGGTGTGAACAGGCTTTTAGCCACTGAAGTAGACACATTCTCTCTTTCCAAAACCCCGACCTTTGTTGTCAGAAAGCAGCAGCATATCTTCTTCAGTGTTCCAAAAGTTTTCAAAATCTATGTGATGGATGACTGACAGGCAGAAAGCACCTCGAAGTCTTCTGACTGGAGTCCAACCACACTTTTTTGTAGAGGTTAGTGATGTCTGAGTGATATTTTAGGACACCTCATTCAGTGAGATCAGTCAAACAATGACATTTTAAAGAAATCACTTAGAACTGCTTCAGGTAGTATTCCAAGCATGAACTCCAGCCTAGGTATCACTTCTAGTGATTCTTCACTTATATGCAGATTTACACAGGGAGTGATTGGCCAACTCACTGTGCTGACTGACAAGTTAGATCACTGGAAGAGGTCATTTCACAAAGCCATCCACGCTGCATGATTGCTGACTAAAGCCAGGTGAAGAAAGGCTGAAATAACTCCCCGTATCAAGAGCCGCTTCGGCTAACATGGCCATTACAGTGGCGCTTTAACAGTGAAGAAAGCCCAGCTGATGGACAGGCTAATTAACTTGTTCCTCACCTATTTGGTTTGAGGTTTGTAACCACTGCAGAGAGGTGCGGAGAGCGTTCAAATTGCTGGAGGCTTGACAGATTGAACTGTGTTATTGGTTGCTGCACACAGTCGCCAGGTAAATGCACTTCCTTGAGTGACATGCGAGGTCAGGACAATGAGCATAGAGAGGATGAGGAACAGACAGTGCCGCGATGAGTCCTACACCTTTGTACCTCCTCGCTCGCCCACTCTGACTCACTGACATAGACTCTAATGCCTCATCTTGATGTGCTTTCTCGTTTTCGATTTCTCCTTCTGGTCTGTCACAATCAGATTGACTGATACCTCCAGGTTTGCATCTGTTCAGACTGATGCCCAACAGGGCAACTTCAACGCTGTTTACATCACTAGATGTGCTTTGAGGAAGCCCTACAGGAGAATCCAGTTGAATTTTGTTTTCCTGTTGTTCTGTGTGAGCTCTCACTGTCAGTGTGATGTTTGGAGGCTTGACACTGCCGATAAAGCTCTAAACCGCTCTCACTATCACACCAGTGTTGAACCTGCCTGCCGCAGGGAGGAGGAGCAACTTAACGCATCAATGGTGCTTTGAAATCCGGAGGGTCAGCTTCCTAAGCCCATTCTTAGCCTTTCCCAGCGGTAATTTGTATTACGAGCTTGACTCGAACACTCTATTGTGACGCTAATATGATTCATATCAATACTCTAATCCCATCCCTCATCTACCTCCGTCTCTATTTCCTTTTCCACTATCTCTCACGTCCCGATTCCATTCCCCATTTCCTTCCTCTCCATGTCTTTCTCCAGACCAGGCGTCTGGGATTTGTAGATAGTGACAGCAAAAATAGTCTTTCAGAAATGTATTTCAATATGGCATATTGATTTTATTTTTAAAGATGGACAGCGTGAGCACATGAAAGCAGGGCTCTTTATATTTGATCACTTTTTTCTTGTCAAAGACAAGCAAAGTTTTTACGCAAGCTTGTGAATTTTGGCTTCAGTATGGAAGAAGAACTATTTTCTGGTTTTGGACTAAAACCATCAAAATATTTTATAAATAGGAAATAGCTGGAAAGTAAGCATTCTATAATATTAAATTCAAAAATCAATGGCAAGGAACAGCTTTAGTGGCAGAATTGATTGGAGTCTATCAGCTGTATTCAGTGCTTGGACACAGTTTAAAGTGATGGAGCCGCTTCTGGTGCACAGATCAGAGAAAGCCATTTCAGCTCAATTTTGGCCATTCTCTGAGAGTGGAAAAGAGGATGTTGTTAGGGAACTGTCCATCAGTGCTGAACCTTTACTCTAGGAGCGTTCTAGTAACTGCCATAGTGAGAGCACTTTGTCACATCAGGAGTTGATCAAACACACAGTTCCTCTGCATTAGCGGCCTTTGCTGTGTTTCACCCGTTTCACTTGAAATGGGCCTTGCAACAGAAGGGGTCTCCGCTTGCACTGGAAAAAGAGCCCCGCCCCCGCCATCATGCAGTTCACACACACCAAAAATGCTTCCAAAAACCAATATACGGTTCAAAAAAAGTCTCTGTATAAGTTCTTGTTTTTAATATTTATAAGCGATTTCACACAAGCAAAAGTGCTTTTTTCCCGAATATCAGCACGTTTGCAAATGTGATATTGATTTTATGCAACAATTCAATAAACAATAGGTATAAGTTAATAGGCTATTAGGTGACTTACATTTTAGACACAATATTGTCAATACTGTCTGTTCATCTTCTATTCTGCCAACGAAAATAGTTCCAAACAGTAGAGTCATTGCGCATCTCTGAGCAAACAGTTTCAGTTTGCGAATCATTCTAATGAATGACTCAACGACTCACGTCCTTTCTGCTTTGTCCCTGAATGAATCCGCCGTTTTGAACGAATCATTTGACTGAATGATTAAATGACTAACTCGTTAAGACAATGATTTGCCGCCACATACTGGCGGTTTTAGTATCATTTCATTTTAGCTGAGGGATTGAGGGACGAAGATTGAATGCTGTTTTTGTTTTCGGTTGTGATTGTAACAGTAGTTCTGGTTTAAGAGATAGAATGCATTTAGACTATTTAGAGCATAATATGAGATAACATTAACAGAGATAAAGTAATTGCAGTTGCATTGCATATTATGTTTTTGTTCCCAAGATATTACTGTGTTGCTGTGCAGCTTATTAGGCTAACTTGAATGTTTTTGTGCATTACTATGTGGTTGCTATGATGTCCTGGGTGGTTGCTAAAGCATTTCCATGTTGCTATGCATTTGCTAAGGTGTTTTTGGGGGTGGCTAAGGTGGTTGCTAGCAGTGTTGGGGGTAACACAGTAATGCGAGTTACGTATTCAGATTACTTTTTTCAAGTAACTACTAAAGAATTACTTTTAAATATCTGAGTTACTTTTTTTAAATAAGTAATGCAAGTTACTTCGTTTTCCCATTTATTTACTGACACCTCTCTTGTCCCCATGTTGAGAGAAATCGGGAGTAAGTGCAGAGGCGTTGTGTGAACATGTTATTCTAGACTAGTTCTAGACTAAATGTGAGCATACATTTACTCATTTACTTCTCCTGTGTCCTATTCTTCTGTATTCCAGAATGGCAGCACAGCTGAAAGGCTTGTTTCTTTGAGCTGCGCCCTCTACTGTACAGGCATGAATTTGCATTTCCTTCAGCCTGAGGCTTATTCATTTCACTTTTTGGTGTGAAAGGGCCTTTACATTTTTCAAAAATTTATAAAAAAAACAGACCAGCACAAATGAGAAAAAGTAACGCAAAAGTAACTTAACGCATTACTTTCCATAAAAAGTAACCAAGTAACGCAATTAGTTAGGCCTACTTTTTTAGGGAGTAACACAATATTGTAATGCATTACTTTTAAAAGTAACTTTCCCCAACACTGGTGGCTAGGCTGTGATTTGATTTGGTAATGTATTATGAATGTTTTGTGCATTGCCATGTGGCAGTTTTGGGGAGTAGCTTACTACAAGTAGTGACACTAGTAACTTAACTACATTTTTCAGTAGCTTGCCACTAGCTCATTTTCTCTTAAAACAGTGTAGATTTTCCAGTAGCTTACTACTTTTTCCAGCAAGTAGCGGTGTAGCGTGACCAAAAGCTACATTCCATTTTACGTTTTGACAAGCATGCAATGCATTGAAGCAGCACAGCGTCGTCTTCTTTTTAGATCACAAACTAAAATCGTGCATAGCTTGTAGCTTGTCAAACTACAGTTTCAGAGTAGCTTCCCCAACACTGCTCTGTGGTTGCTAGGGTGTTTCTAGTGTGTTCTGGGGTTGCTAAGATCTACTATGAATGTTTTTGTGCATTGCTATGTGGTTACTAGGGTGTTCTGGGTGGTTGCTAAGGTGTTGCAAGTGTGTTCTGGGGGTTGCTATGTTGCTATGCAGTTACTAACATATTATGAATGTTTTTGTGCATTGCTAAGCGATTAATAGGCTTTTTTTGGTGGTTGCTAGTGTGCTCTGGTAGATTGTCAAGACATTACCATGTTGCTATGCAGTTGTTAATGTATTATGAATCTTTTTGTGCATTGCTATGTGGTTGCTAAAGTGTTTTGGATAATTGCTAGGGTGCTGCCAGTGTTTACTGGGTGTTGCCAGGACATTACTATGTTAATATGCAGTGTTCTAAGTGCTTTAGCATGTTGCTGTTTGATTTCTAGGGTGTTCTGGGCTATTGCTAGTTTGTTGCTTAGCAAAATACCACAAGTTTTCTTATATTATCTGCATTTCATTATTTCTCACTACATTTATTTAGATTTAAAGCTTATATATATATATATATATATATATATATATATATATATATATATATATAATTTGTATATTAATATCCATATTTTATAACTATTTGGCATCTCAGGTAAATTCATCTTACTATAAAAATGTTTAAATAATTTTACTAGAAAACAAGACAAAAATACTGATTAAGAAAATAGTTTTGGAAGAAGAGGGGTTTGTTGTATGACGATAGTAATAGTGATGCTTTCCTTAGCAAACACTGCTAATGACATATTACCAGGGCACAGCCGCTTGTTTAGTGTCTTTCATTAGTATGCCTAGTCCGTGAGACACGTACTGTGGTGATGTGGTCTCTTATCAGGCCTTTACACAGGGACGCTAACGTTTGTTCAGCATTATTCCTTTAAAATGGCTGATAATAGGCGCCGGTGTGTGTTTTGTAAAACTACGGTATGATTAATGGCCAGCTGTTGCATTGGACGTTGACTCTGTGGCCAGGTTTTCTCTAACATTATGCTAACATTATGGTTTTGAAGCTTTAGATGTAGGCGCATTTTGCAAAGATAATGGTGTTTGTGTCCTAAGCCAGATTTGCAAAAGAGGGAAGGAGAGAGAGAGCAAGAGAGCGAGCTGGCAATTGATGGTAAACCCAAGACCAGATGGAGATAAGGAGCAGCAGGAGAGAGAGAGAGAGACTCAGGAATCACTCTGTGTGCGTGTGCCTACATTCAATAGTAAAGGATAGTAAAACCTGAAATCACCAACATTGTGGTGACCAGCCAGTTGTGTAGTACTGGCAAACAGCTCAATAAATAAATAATAAAGAATAATGGTAATATTATATAAAAAATATAAAAATGGTAATATTTTCTATTCTCTATTTTAATATATTTTAATTTTCAGCAACATTACTCCAGTCTTCAGTGACACAAGATCCTTCAGAAATCATTCTAATATGCTGATTTGGTGCTCAAGAAACATTTCTATTATTATCAGTGTTGAAAACAGTGCTGTTTAATATTTTTGTGGAAACCGTGATACATTTTTTTTTTCATCAAAGAATTTTTTGATGACTAGAAAGTTCAAAAGAACACTATTTATTTGAATTAGAAATCTTTTGTAACATTACATTGTCTTTACTGTCACTTTTGATTAATGCATCCTTGCTGAATAAAATAAAAGTATTAATTTCTTAAAGAAAAAATTGACCCCAAAATTTTAAACTGTAGAGTAGCTCAATATTAAAACAATAGAAGTCAATGGAAAATCTTACCATTATAGAAAGAAAAATGTTTTTGCTTAAAGGGGAATTAACTGACAGGTTTGGTCAAGCTTATACAAAAGGGGCACTTTAAACACTGCTGACTAAAACATTTTGCTCTGTATTTCTATGGCTTTTCGTCCATGTATTGATCAACCATGAAGTTAGAGGATATAGATTGTGGCAGCGACCTCATATTTTAGGTACTTCGTAGTCTGAAAGCACTTGCTATTTAATCGTTTCAATAGTTGGCTCAAATGACTGTGGGTGTGATAGACCAGCTGAGGATAAGAAAAGGAAGAAGTGAGGGAGGAAGTGACTAAGCTAATAAATCCAGCACTGAACAAATCAGTCACTGAGCTAATAGGAAGATTTATTAGCCTGGTTTTAGTGTTAAACACAGAACTGCAAATATAAGCTTTGCAGCCATTTTCAGTGAACAGAACCAAACTACAATTTGCAAGTTTTTCTTTCATGAAAATCATTTAGATTAAAAAAAAACAAAAACAAACAATGCAGATGAACTTCTAGTTTTATGTTACCAATGTATCAGTGTGTACCATTCACCGGCCTTATGTGGACATGACAAAAATTGAAATATTGAATATAACTTTGTACAGACAACATTTGTAAGCTGTTCTATAACACTTCTTGTGTTAAAGGGGACCTATAATGCCCCTTTTACAAGATGTAATATAAGTCTCTGGTGTCCCCAGAATGTGTCTGTGAAGTTTCAGCTCAAAATACCCCACAGATCATTTATTATAGCTTGTCAAATTTGCCCCTATTTGGGTGTGAGCAAAAACATGCCGTTTTTGTGTGTGTCCCTTTAAATGCAAATGAGCTGCTGCTTTCAAGAAGAGGGCGGAGCTTTAACAGCTCACGCTTCGGTTGCTGAACAACAACAAAGCTGGAGAATCTCACTCAGCCAAAATGACGATTTACAGTAACGGTGTTCAGCCTTACATTGTTCAAACCGGAGTCGGACACTGATGGAGAGACTCAGGAAGAAATTACAACTCATAGAATGCATCTGGACGTTTCTGAATGGTTAGTGGATAAATGTATGTAGTTGCTGTGGAGTTGATTCAACTCATCGACTAGCATGTGCCGTCATGTTAATCTTTTGTGCAAATCCAGCATTGAATTGACCCTCGTTTGTGAAGCAGTCCGGCGTAAAATGACGGCATGGTAACAACACTCTACTACAACAACTCTTCCTCTTCTCTAAAGCAGCCCAACGTGGCCTCACCCCCTTTGTTGCATGTTCTCAGGGGCAGGGTTTATGTAAATTTTAGGGTTAGTGATGTCACTAACCCGGGAAGTAGCTCGTTGTAGTCCCTACCAGCCATTTGTTATAGTCCTTAAACAGAGAATTCTTTAAAAGAAAATATCTCCCTTTGCATTGAACTTTGAGCGTCGCAACTTTGCAGATGTTGTTTATGCTCTAACAGCAACATTACACACTAACTAAAGTTAAAACGGTGAAATCATAATCAACCTCCTTTTTAATGTCATGTATAAATGTTTTAGTTTTGTGGGTGTAGTTTCAAAACTGTTTATATTTTAGCATTTATGTCATTGCAGTTTCCCAGAACACCTATTTCAGTCATATCTGTCAGGTTGTAGGAACATTTCATTCATTATATTCCAAAAAAACCCCAAAAAAACACAGGTGCTTCTGTCAAGCTGCTGCCTGGGTTTTGCTTTAAACGCCTGAAGGAAATTCATTTAAGACCGCATTTGATGCACTCTCCAAATTCTTATTATCATTGGCTGGAGGCCTAATTTGACCCAGAATGCATTAGCCCCAGTTTGCTGTTTGCTTTGAGTGTGTACTTTTCCCCCTTATCACAGATTTTGTTTGTTGGCTCGTGTTTGTGTGCACATGTGAACGTGTCACCGCAAAGTCTCTGCATGCCACCGTTCTCTCCAATCCACACAACGGTATGCATTGAGTGGCTCCCGCTCTTCATTTTCATCACACACAATAGCCCTGATGGCATAGTGATGGTGTTTAAAACCGACTGGAGCTGCTGCATTCATGCTTTTGTGTGCATCTGTACGCTTTCTGCTGCAGCGTTATGAATACGCCGGTGCTGCCTGCCCAAAGCCTTTCTGGCCCTCAAGGGATCAAGCTGAGGTACAATTCATTCCAGGTGGCCTTTTAAATCCCAGTGGTGGAGGAGATAGAGTCTTCCTCACATTTGGCCTCAGGACTTTTAACTCAGGCAGCAGGGGCTCCAGCGGATTGTGGACTTCCTTCAAAAGGCCTCCTTGAAGGACTTGCCACCTGCTGAAGAGAGAAGTGAAAAGGACTATTGCTTTTATTTGAACTCGCTCGGATGAAGGATTGGTGGAGTGAACAGCAGGGTCAGGGATGAGGGTCTTCATGTACGGCCAGAACCTCTGTTTTAGACTCTCAAAGACAGTTCAAGGAGACCCAGGAGCCCTTATTTGTCAATGTTAATGTGATACTTTTTCATTACCATTGTCAATCTTCTCTCTGATTCTTTAAATTTAATCAAGGGTGTCCAATCCTCCTTGTGGAGTTACATTTTCCTGTTTAGCTCAAACTTGCCCCAACACACTTGCTTGGAGGTTTCTAGCCATCCTAAAGACCTAGGCTGCATCCAAAAATTGCGTACTTTCATACTACATAGTAGATGAAAAACAGTATGTGAAATGAGTAGTATGTCTGAATTCACAGTATTCATAAAACAGTAGGCGAAACGTACCTGGGTGACCTACTGCTTTCACAGAGATTCTGAAGTGAGCATCCAGTCGACACTTTATTATCCCATGAGGACACAGGAGAGGATTTGTGAATGGCAGTGAAGCGACGCAACTGACACTGATACGTCCCACGACAATGACAACACGATGTAGTACGTCAGGATTACAGTCATGCTACACACATTTATACTATATAGAACATAGTGTATTCCAAAGAAGTAACTACTCAGGGAGTCTGTGATTCTTGATTAGCTGTTTCAGGTGTGTTAATTAAGATTGAAGCTGAACTCTGCAGGATAGTAGCCCTCCAGGAGCAGGATTGCACACCCCTGAATTAAACAGTCTATTTGTTTGCTGCTCTGCCTTTAAGAAATTCCTCCTTCGCATGTGAAATCGGCTTCGGCCGAGCTGTGGGGTAGCTGTCAAGTCCAATCTAGTTTTTATCTCCCCATTCCACCGTCTTTGCAAAGCATGCATCATTGTGTCAGGATCATAAAACAATCTGAGCCGAAATGTGCCGCTCAAACTGTAAAGGTTAGATTGAAATGATCACTATCTTGTTAAAAGTAAACTTTAGCCGCTCTTTCCTAATGTTAACGTCCTTCAGGAGGATATGCAGAGCCACTGGTGATGACACACAGCCTAAGCACAATATTTGATGGACTTGGGAGTTGGGATGTAGTGGAATATTGTCATAATGGCTGGAATATTGTCATAATGGCTATGAGTCATATTCTGACTAGCTGAAATGTTTAGGGGTTCAGTCTGTATGTGCTGCAAGGCAACCCAAGTTGACAACTGCTTGTTTGTCAAGCTATTGTACCAACACACTCTCATTGCAATTCGTAACTATATTATATGTTTTGGCAAATTCGTATGAATTTGTAAGATCTCATTCGTATATATTTTCGTATCTGTTTACGCCCCACAGACAGTTAGGATTGGGGTGGAGTGGGGTTTCAAGTTGTACATTTTTATACAAATCAAGACAAAATCACCAACTCGTAAAATAGTTATGTTTTCTTATGAGATCAGGTTGCATTGTACATACAACATTAGAACTCCAGTAATTCTCATTACACAGACCTTGGGGGACTCGAGCACCCACGGGAATGGCAGAGATATTCCTCATTATTCAAAAAATCTATTGAAAACCTCTCTGATTGGTGGATCTCACATAGGTTCACAGCAGGTCATAAATCACACAATGCCTCATTAGAATTTGTCTTTGCATTTTGTTTAACATTGTAATTAAAACAAAAACTTTAATTAACATCAGCATCCTCTTCCATTAGTAGCAGTGCTGCTACATCTTCAAATTATCAGTCGTCGTCATTGTCAAGTAATGAATTCAACTTAACCAGGTATACACTGCAGCCTGCACATTTAAATGAAGTCATTGTCATTCTTTTCTTGGCAAACATCCTTCCTTTCAATGCAAATTAGGCTCATTATAGAATGTGCCTGAGTCACAAACATCAGCATTATTTTCCTGTAAATGGAGTCTTTTTGGAAGGTATGTTTGTATAGATTTTCTAGTAATCATGGCAGCAGTAATTGTAGCCAAGCGAAGGTTTTTTTGTTTTTTTTTTGTTTTTTTTTAGAAGTCTTTCAAACATCCTGAGTGAAAACCTTTACCATTCAGCTATTGTCTGGGTGCATTTCTTTGCATAGAGCACAATTGTCCGGTGCAAACTGCGATCAGCACTAATTTTGTGGGTGTGTTTGTGGCATCACATCATTTGCATTATTCCTTCAGTAAATCGGATGGCAACACAATACAGCACATGCAAATAAACAATGCTATCAGTGGGCGCAGTTTTTCACACTTTCACATTGTTAATTCCCCCATGACTCGTCGCTCTTTTCCATGCAATCACAATGAATGGAGGTTTTTAGGCTTCAAAAAGGACACAAAAGCACCATAAAAGTATCATAAAAGTGGCCTTTATGACTTGAGTGCTATAGTCCAAGTTTTCTGAAGCCATACGATAGCTTTGTGTGAAAAACATACTGAAATTTAAGCCGTTCACTACATCTACTTAATGAAGAATAGTCTCTTGCATAGACTTTTGAATTGTGGCATAAAGTCTGGTCCAGTTTGCAGCTTTTGCTGGCCAAGAACCGCCTACTTAGACAGGAAGACACCGCCTGACAGAATGACAGATGGACTTTGTGATCAGAAATGTTGTCCATCCACAAGTACTGAATATTTAACATGCATCACTCAGAAAACAAACAGTTCTATAACGTTCTGTAGATATCTAGATTATTGACTACTGTAGATTTTAAATATAATATCAGGCATAAAGATTTGATGCCTCTAATGGCAAATTGATTGATTGTATTTTTCCCCAAATGACTTGAAAGTACCTTCTGAATCTCAACACAACTCTGTATCCAAATGGCCTAAAAAATTTACTCCCGGAAATGATGTAGATACCAGCTAATCAGATTCAGCCAGCACTTGCCAGTTTTGTGTGCAGTATGCATCAGACAGTCATTGAGCGTACTGTGGGCGTGACGTCTGAGGCTGAGACTAAATGAAGAATAACCAAAATAACCATCTGTTCATCACATCCATTCTACTACAGAATTAACATTTTACTGCCAACCTAGGCATTCTTCTCATTCAAAGAACTCTAAGACACTTCATTTTGACCAGTTAAGGCAATATTGTATGTATCCTTCATTGAGAATTCTATCCCAGAATGCATTGTGATTAGCTCAGTGAAAAAAATCATAAGATGGAGGACAAATAGAGAAAGATGTTGACTAATGTACTGCATGCAAACCTGAATAAGTTAGCAGAACTCAGAAAAGTTGAGGTAATCAGTTACATCAAAATTTTTAAGTTAAGAAATTTAAAAGTAAGCAGAACTGTCAGAATTTTATGTGAATGGAATAGAATGTTAATTGCTCTTAACTTGAAATATTTGAGTACGCTAACTCATACATTTAACCTAAAATTATCGTGTAATCTCAAGTTCTCATTTTTAATATTTTTAGTGGTTGAGTCATAACTAGGTATAACTAGCTAATTCAGTAAATGCTATCATGCTAATTGTTAACACAATGCTTTTGAATAGCATAACAATTACTGAATGAGTAAGGCAATATAGAACATTTAATATATACCTGTTCTCAGTGTTGGGGGTAATTCATTACAAGTAACTTTTAGATTCAGATTACTTTTTCAAGTAACTAGTAAAGTAACGCATTACTTTTTCAATTTACAACAAAATATCTAAGTTACTTTTTCAAATAAGCAATGCAAGTTACTTTTTCACATTTAGTGACTGACAGCTCTCCTGTCCCCATGTTGAGAGAAATAAAGTGCAGAGGTGTTGTGTGCGCTGTGTAAAAATGGTTATTGTAGTCCTAGACTAAATGTGAACATGCATTTACTCATCTCACTTGCACGAAAACATTCAGTATTCCTCAAAATGAATAAAAACAGTGAAATGCGATCTCAGAATTTTACGCATACCTGTAATAATTAACTATATTAAATTACACAAATGTACGTTATGTATTTAATCTCTCTTTATTAACCAATGTCTTTGATGCTGACCTTCAATGATCTAATTCAACCATACTAATAAGCAAAAATTACTTTTATTAGATTAGATTTAGAAATAAGAGTGTTGAACTTCCTTCTGTATCCTGTTCTTCTTTAATCCAGAATGGCAGCACAGGTGAAAGGTTTGTTTGAGCTGTGCCCTCTACTGTACAGGCGTAAATATGCATTTACTTCCACTTTAGGCTTATTAATTTCACTTTTGGTGTGAAAGGGCCTTAACATTTGCCAAAAAATAGAACTTTTTTTGTTATTAAAAAAACAAACAAGCAAGCCCAGCCCAGGTGAGAAAAAGTAATGCAAAAGTAATGTAACACATTACTTTTCATAAAAAGTAACTAAGTAATGCAATTAGTTACTTTTTTTTGGAAGTAACGCAATATTGTAATGCATTACTTTTAAAAGTAACTTTTCCCAACACTGCCTGTTCTCAAACTAAGCTCATGCTCCTCTTGTCACCATGATGGTAACCCCCCGAAAAAAACCAACATAAAATAAACTCTTCTAAATTAGCATTGCAAAACATTAAACACTATTAAATCCTCCACGTAACATTAATCTTGCACAAAAAAACATGTAACGCTTAATTTTAGCATTTACAAACAGAAATCCCCAGTCTAGTTTCAGTTAAATTTAAGTTCCTCCAAATTAAAAGAAACAAGTTCATTAAACTCAAAACAATGAAACATTCAGATTACTTAAAATGTATAATCAAGTACTGTACGTGTTTTAGTATGTTTGTCAACACATTAGAATAAGTGTACTTCCTATTACAAAGTGGACTTTTTTAAAAGTGTACTTAAACATAGTCATTATCTTAAAAAGATCCTAAAAGGTCCTAGTGATTTCACGTGTCGAGCTTTTGCATATGTTGAGCGTTCAGTCAAGTCAGTCACAAAGCTAATGTAAATGACAGTTAGGATGCCTTAGAATAGGCAGCAAACAGCTCTAGATTGTGTTTTCTATGCATGGTAGCACATTAAAGAAACTCTTGTTGAAATATCAGTGTGCAGTTGTTGTAGAATAAATGAGTTACCAGAAATGTCAGATAGATGTAGAAGGAAAGCGGGGAGCTGTCACGCCCCTGTGTTAATATGTGTGTGGTGTCATGAGGCTCCAGGCTTTAGTCTTTTATGAGACACTCTGTCAATAAGCCGTCTGTTACACCTCACACTCATGCCTTATGGCATTGATTGAGGAATTACAGCACTGCATCTTCTCTCTCTCTCTCTCCTCTTTGCTGCCGGTGGCCTGTGTCTCTGATCTCTGTAGGCGTGTATCACAGCATGGGTTTGCATGTGTCCTGTTGCGTTTCACTCGTGCGACTCGATGGGAGTCAGTGTATGTTTGTGTCTCACTGTTTCCTAGAGTGTCTTTGTGCTTCATGTCTTTCCAAGCAAGTTTTTTTCCTATTTTGGCACTGTGTGAGCTGCACCATGTGTCTCAAAGCAGATCCCCCCACCATCTTAGTCATAATGTACTTTCAATTTTATGATGACTCAGTTAGGAGGTTTCTAAAAATAAGCCTACATGCTATACGTTTGTGATAGTATATGATTTACTTTAATTACATACTCTCATCATATATTCCATACAGAAAACAAATGGCAAGGGGTTTGAGCTCAAAAGAAATGAGCATGGTTCTGAAATTTATGAAGATCAGATGCTATCAGAGCAAAATGTTAGATCAGAGCAAATGTTACTTCAAAAAACTTACTTCAAAGAACTTCAAAAGGTTAAGCATGCTTTACTAATTTAGAGCAATGTATTGAATATGATAAAACATTTCTTAGGTTTTGATACCTGGAACATGATCTACATCTGGGAATTATTATGAAACAGCCAGCAAGAATTTCTGTGCTGATTCAAGGTGTATTATGATGGCCTTTTTTTTGTTTTGGTGCTTGCCTATCTGGTGCATAACCATACTTGTCAAATTTAGCTAGTGTGAAACTAGTCAACCAGCATTGTCTTCCTGATTAAACAGTTTAAATTAATTAAAGTAGTTCACACAAAGTAAAAATTGTCATCACTTATTCATAAAATGAACTGATGTCCATATTCTTGTTCTTAGCAGGTACATATGGCATGTCTCTGTATAGTTAGATTATACAAAGTTATTTTTGATGAGTATTTACCAGTGCACTTGTTTTTGTGTGTTTATAGTGAAGTTGTGAGGTCACCTCAGTCTATCACATGTGCTATAGATCCAAGTCCAAGAAGGAGAGTCCAGGGTGGATGGATACAGCAGCAAGGCTTCTCTCTCACCCCATAATTATTGACTGTGTTATGTGCTGTGGCTTATTGGCTTCACGTTCTGCCAGCTTGAATTACATCCCTCAACGTCTGGTCACGTACTCCACCATCCGAGCTTCCAAACTCAGACATCTCCTGTGATTTTGGAGGAATTAGAATTGACATCTCTGAACTTCCTTTTGAATCCTGCAGATTTAGGCGCATTAACAGAGGAGGAAGGTAGCTTACGCTGAGATGCGTCATGGTAGAATAAAGAGTTTACCTCACTTCGGACACCTTCCATTTGGTTTTTACTAAATGAAAATGACTGTGCATAGCAGAATTCCCTGGGAGAATAAGTATCCTTTGTTATGAGTGCACACACTCACTTTCTGACGGTCCGTGCTCCTCCCACCCAGATTTACATCAGTCAAGTTGTCAGGCGTTCATCGCCCTTATCAGTTAGCAGACAGGTCGATGGCGAGGAGGTCAGTGACAGATTTCCATCATTCAATGTGCATTTCACAGGAAGTAACAGCAGAGTGTGTGCGGTAGCAACACTGGGGAGCAATTGTTGCTAACTAATATCCTTTTCCAAAGGGGTCGCCCCCAAGAGGGGCTCTTGATGGCCCCCTATTTGTTTTATTGGAGACCTTTGGACTCTAGAAAGTATAATTGGTGCTTTCAAAGGCAGTAATTACTATTACTATTGGTCATGGGTGAAAAAAAAAAAATCGCTCCCCTTGCCCGCAGCCGATTCTAAAGGTTTCATTGGTCATGCCAATCACAGTGCTGATTGCCGATAATTGAAAGTTGAAAGTGACGTGATGTCTTGCGAAGTATGGTGTCCCATGCTCTGCGGCACCCGGGGAGTAATTGGGGGTTAGGTGCCACCTCAGTTGTGGGTAATGTGGGTGGAGAGAGCACTATACATTCACTCCCCCCACCTACATTTCCTGCCGGTACTGAGACTTGAACCCACAACCTTCCGGTTACAAGTCAGACTCTCTAACCATTAGAACCAATGCTGAAACAAATTCTAAATATAAAAGGATAGCACTATCCACACCACAGCTATAACGATAACGATATAGAGAAACAATATCGTTGCGATCAATTTCAGAATGATTTTTTTTCCAGCTGTTGAACAATAAAACACTGACAGCCAATCAGAATCCATTCTAATTTAAGGGCTCGCACATTTAAAATGGCAGATGTCATTGCGGAGAAGTTAATCGCCGAGATCCAGAAAAAGCCACCACTGTTTGACAAGTCAAACCCCATTTTCAAGGATACTTTAAAGAAAATGGATATAAAACAATTGGTCATACCCTCGAAATAAATGGTGAGAAGTATTAACGATGAGATTATTATGCCAGGCTAGCAAACAGTGTAATGTAACATAATTACTTCAGGTATCCAGCGCTAGTTGCAGTGAAAAAGACTAGGCATTGTTTTTATTCCACTATATTGACTTCATTGGCTAAATTCACTATTAGATTAGATCTATTACACTAGCTATTCACTCGAAACATAGCATGCTGAGGACATCTGCTGGTTAAAGCCGTGTAAATGCAATAAGAACTGCAAAAACACTTTGAAACCGCAGCGCGTGAGTTTAGAATAAACAGACCATTATCGTTCATTGGTGTCAATGCAAATATAGTTATCGTTATAGTTATCTTTATAGTTATTGTTCTTGGTGTGAACGGGCCTTAACATTAGTGTAGTGTGGGTAGCACATCCTGATAGATAGCATTATTGTTTGTTGGGATCAGATCCCTCCATGGTATTTCTGAACTTTGAACTGAATTTATGAAGTCTGACCTTTTCTTGACAGGTGACTGTGTGATTGAGTTGACCAATCAAATCAGCTGTGGGGCACAATTTTACCCTTTACTACAGGGATAGGCAAACTCGGTCCTGGAGGGCCACTGTCCTGCAGAGTTTTGCTCCAACCCTAATCAAACACACCTGAACCAGATAATCAATGTCTTTAGTATTACTAGAAGGCTACAGTCAGGTGAGTTTTTATCAGGGTTGGAGCAGGACAGTGGCCCTCCAGGACCAAGTTTGCCCATCCCTACTTAGGGGGAAAAACATGACTCTTACTTATAAGTTACATTGGTCCCTGTGACCCAGATGGGAGTGAGGTTTAGGGAGATGAGTGTAACGGAGGCCAGCTGGTAAGAGCTATGCAAGTAAATCTCTCTCCCCTGACCTTAAGAGGTGCACTAGCAACTGAGGCTAGAGGCTCCAATCAGCATCCTTGTTAGCCGCCCACCGCCTGCCTCCATGTCAGTTGACGCTGGTTTGAATCCGACTCAGAGCAGTGTGATTAGGACCAGTTACACTTACATTGAAGGAGAGAACCAAACCATAACCTGTGAGGGGAAAAAGAAAACATCTTAAATCAGCCTAATTTGGTTTGCTGGTCTCCCAGCCTGGTCAGGCTAGTCTGTTGGCTGATTTCAGAGGGGTTATGCGCACTTTTCAGCTTTTTCACCCAGTTAAACCAGCTAAACACCTGCTTGGCCAGGCTGGGACCTGCAAACAACAGCAAACCAGCTTTTTTTTCAGCAAGTTATGTAGAGATCAAAATATCATAGAGACCTAAAGGACCAGTTGTACTCCATTTTCCACGTTCCGCTCTGTCTCGCTCACAGTTGAGCACATAAGCCTTTCAAAATATACTCTACACTAGTGGACCTTTATTTTCAAGCACTCAAATCACTCGATGTACGCCAACTGTGTTTGCGTATTGGTCACCATGATTTTGCCAAGTAAGACATGTTCCTGGATCAACATCTTTTGTTGATCCTGGAACAATATTACTGTCCGAAAATTTAGTCCTACCCCTAAACCTAACCCCATCCTTAAAATCAAACAGAAATGATAGGTGAATTAGAATGGTGTAGAAGCACCTAACCTTGACATAAGCCTAATCTTGACATAAACTGTAAACTTGTCCCTCAAATCTGATAGGTTGATTGGAATGTTGTTCCAGAATCAACAAAGATGTTGATCCAGGAACATGTTGTACTTCATGTTGTAATCACGTTTACCATTTGGGGAGATCATCAGATGATGAAAATTATGTTACGTGGACTGTCGCCGAGCCTAAGTGGAACACGAACAAAGGAAGTACAGTATACTTCTGGACTCTTTTAACCACTAAGCAATCGCCAACCACCCATAATGTTCAAGAAACCACCTAGAACCCCTTAGTAACCACGTAGCGATGTGCTAAAAACAATCAGAACACCTTAGCTACTGAAAAGCAACACTCAAGCATCATAGCATCAGGTTTTGCACTGGAAAACACCACTCTTGACCAACACCTTGTCACTGGTGCAGTACAATTAAAGTGACATCTTTGTACATTATTTATTCCTAAAACGTTCAAAGTAGTAGCTTAAGAGTACATATTACTACTATTAGCTACTGCTATGCACCTTTTATGGGTAGAGAAGGTACAAAGTCTTTAAAGGGTGCTGCCCCAGTGACAAGCTGTTGTACCCCCAAAAGGTGCAGTTTTTAAAAAAATAATCTGACAGTGTAAGCCCTGCCCATTTTAGGTCCTCGTTTCATGCTAATTTCCATGCTTATACTATTTCTATGGTGGGTAATATTAGCTGCCCAGGTGCAAACTGCTAATCCACATTTTCACGCTAGATGAGGCGCTGATGAGACACTGCAGCGAAACCGTCGAGTTCACTCATCACCTCTGCAGTCAGATGGGTGAGAGGGTTCGTTTACAGAGGCGTGGTAGAGACAGTGTGTCACCGGGGGTTAAAACATCAAGAAAGTCTGACAGCAGTCAAAGAGCAAACGGAAGGAGGGTACATGAATGGTTGCCTGGCAACAGAATTAGGCAGTTTTCAGCTTTGGTTTCCACTCAAAAAGAGACGTGCTTTGCTTTCACTGTCCATACAGAGACTGTCACCTGTCATTTACCAAGTGAATGTGCATAAATGTGTGTGTGTGCCAGAGCTGTATCCAACATGAACACTGCAGGGGACGTTTCCACCCCAGTTTTCAGAGTAGCTGGCAACTGGTATGTTTTTGATGACCGATTCTTAAAATGGTACTTCTGAATGACCAAATCTTGAATATTTAGGTGTTTCAATCAGGGTGGCGTAAATCAAAAATATGCAGAGATTATGGCGGCGATTTCAATGCTGTGTATTGCAATCAGGCTGCTTATAATGAGTATATATGGTGTGAGAAACCATTTGAGTGAAATGTTGTTTTCATGAGACAAGCCAGTTAGAAAGATTGAGGGGGGAAAGATTGAGAGTAATTGCTCTGTAGAGAGATAAAAGAAGACTGAATAGGGAAAGAGAAAGACAGCAGTGATTTTGGAAGGATTCAATAAAGAACACAATTGTGGCCTGGAAAAAAGCAGAGAGAGAGAACATGTTAGAGAGAGGAGGAGAGAGAGAGACAGACTAGAGAGCTTGCTACCAAGAGGTCAGTTTTACGCCTCAGGTGGAGCCCTGTCTTTGTGCCACTGTCAGATTGTGTGTGTGTGTGTGTGTGTGTGTGTATGTGTGTGTGTACATTCACCCTGCACTGCAGCAAGCGCATTTCATTACCTTCATTTTCACATAACAAAGCAGCATTCACAATCTCCTCTTTACTACCTAGCACCAGAGCCTTATTCTGACAATAGATGTTCCAAAACCTAGCAAGCTGTAGACAACATTTTAAGCAGTGGTGGATGAAGTACACAAATCAAGTACTTCAGTAAAAGTACAGATACCCTGATAAAATAATACTCCAGTAAAAGTATTAAGTACTTCTTTTCAATTTTACTTGGGTAAAAGTACAAAAATTCTTGATTACTTAATGTACTTAAGTCTTAAAAATAAAAAGTACTGATTGATTAATGTTTATTTCTTTTGCAATTTTATATACCCCATCCTACTGCTCAAAATATGTGTATATGGAATGTGAATTATTATGAACTGTCAAGTTGAAGATTAGACAGACAAAGTAAGAAAACGTTAAATTTTATTACCAAAACTTGTCATACACTGATAATTACTGATAATTCAAGTGTGCAAACAAGTGACAATAACAAAATATACCATATAGTAGGCCTATTTAAAAATGTGGAAAAATAAAATCTGTTTAAATGTGTGTTAACAAATATAAACATACAATATTAAAAAAAGATGTCACATAGGGCAAAATGTGTTAGAAGAACACTATTCGAATATACTAGCTTTATATGATTTGAAACTGCTACGGCAACGGAGATGTATGGGCACTGACTTTCGTTATTTTAGCGTTATGTTTCGTTTTTTCCTAAAACCTGCCATGTTCAGACGATGATAAACAAATATGAACGTGTCCACATTCAGCCATTTCATACAATTCACATTGAAAGTCGTGACCTAAATTTGATTTTCACTTACAAATAATAAATCCAAAAATTAGGCATTAGTAACTTAGTTTTTGCACCATCAGTCGCGCACGCACTTAAGTTTCAAGGATCTCCTGTTCTTGGCCAATTTGGAGTCAGACTTGTGAATTAAGTAAAGACCGGATCATTTGAATCAGTAAGTTGTTGACTCAAGAACAGATGCAATCGGATCGGTCCAATTCACAAAAAAATCGTTCAGTGCGTCTCGGAGCGGGTGACGATTTCTTTAGTTCAAAATAATGGGAAATTATATGTTTTTATGAAATGCAGTGGAGTAAAAAGTACAACATTATGCTTTGGAATCTAGTGAAGTAAAAGTAAAAGTTTCCCAAAATAAAAATACTCTGATAAAGTACAGATACTTGAAAAATGTAAAAATACTTTATTACTGTCCACCACTAATTTTAAGGCGTCATAGGTGCACTTGCGCTATACAAACACAATGGATGTTCTAAAATGTAGTAAGCAATATTATGCCTCATTTTGGGTAAATTCTTAAATGTATTTAAATGTATCCTTCACTGAAAAAGCAATTCCAAAATACATTGCGACAAACTCTGGGAGAAATAATTCAAGATGGTGGATGAGTCAAGCGAAATGCAGATTATGAATATACTTATTTCATTCAATAAAATGTATGTGCTTTTTATGATTATTACAGTATCACCTAGTTAGATTAGCAACATGCTAACACCAAACTCTTTTAAAATCAGTCGAGTCAAATATCTTATATGCATCCCAGTTTGTCCTAAGCCCTTTTGTAGTATAAACAGTGTGTGCTCAATTCCAACAAGAAAAAGTGCACTTTTAATAACCAGATGATGCACTTAATTAATCAAAAAAAAACAAAAAACAAACCACAGTGGAATGTTGAACATCAGCTTTACTTACATAGCCAAAAGGGAAGGGCTCTCAGACTACACTGCTAGATGACAGTATAATCTTTTAAACCTCATACCCTTGATGGTTGAGTATAGTGCATAGTATATGTGCATATAGTATGTCATTTGGGACACAACTCTTGTAAGCTTCACGTGAGGAGCACTAATTATGTGTTGCACAGTGTTTATGTAGAGCATTCCAAATCAGTCACTTATGTGGTTACATTTCTATTAAGAAGATGCCTTAGGGCCAATTCACACAGAACATGTCCTAGCATTAAAAACAGCTAGACAGAGCGTAACAGAATTGAACAGAAGGCACGTTTATAGCGGCATTAACTTCTATACACCTCTGCTAATGGATAGCCTACTTGACATTAAATACTTTTGGGAATTTGTTGTCATGGCATTTTGCTAATTATTATACGTGCAGCTTTAATGAGCTCTATTAAAAGCAAAAAAATGTTTTAAAAAAACATGAAATAGCATCTAAAATATTTTTCCATACACATTTGTATAAATTGTAACCTAAAATATTGATGTTAACTGCAAAAAGCTCATGGACATGCATGCACCTACCCTTAACACTCAGTATTGTTGCGCATATGTAAATAAGCAGTCCTCAGGTTCATCTGATTGGTCCATTGTTTTAAAACTGACATTGATTTACTGCACTGCATGTCATAAACTATTTTTAACTTGACATAGCATCTTAAAAACAACACGATCGTGTTGTGAGACGTGCCGTAACGGACAAAGATGTTCGTCTAGTCCATATTTACCATAGATCAACAATTAGCGCAGACAGAACGCAAGAACGTGTCCTGTGTGCACAGCCCCTTAGAAGACAGCTGCCAATGTAAGCAGTAGACAGCAAGGCAGCATGCTAGCTTCTGTCGATTTCTCTCCTTCATTTTCTTTTTTTTTCTGTCAAGGCTGTATGGCAATTCCATATGTTCATTGCATTCATGAAAATCTTTCCTTGTGCTGCCTCTCCCGCTAAAGTTAATCCTAACCTGCCTTTCATGCAAAGACCGCCTTTACAGCACGCTGCGCTCCCACGACGGAAAGCCTTGTCTGCTTTTATAGTGTGGGATGAAATGTGTTATGGCTCATATACTCGTTCATACTCCTTTGAGAACAGTTAGAAGCCGTGAATAATCTCTAGAAATTGCTTCCATTGTGATTACAGCACAGGAAGTGTAAAGCGTTCTGGTGGAGTAGAGTCTTCCTGCTTTGCTACCTGTATTTCAAATTAGCATATAATTTGGGTGAAATTAATTTATGTAGATTAGTCCTGGTTGATTGTTGGCTGTCTAATCAGATTGTGTGTGAGGAAATGTGAGCGTGTGTGTGCATTGGCCCCAGTTCCTCGTACGAAGCTGATGGTTTACGTGCTCTACGTCCCAGATTTGTTTCTCTGTGGTTTTTCAGCTCTTTGAAGCATATTTTTCTTTTGCTCCTCTGCAATTCCACACTCATTATAGGGGCTTATGAACATGCCCTGCTATTACATCTTCCTTTCAATGTTCCCCTTCCCTTCAACATTGTCAACAAGGTTCAAAATTAACACTCGCCAAGCTCCAAATGCAAGTAGAAATTGGCTTTAATGAGTTAGTCGCCAGTTGGCCAGTAATGTTGTTAGAAGCTGCAACATAATACATGGTTTAAAGGGGCTATATGTAAGAAGTTTCATGTATTAATCACTTTTTTTTACTGTCAATGTGCAAACAGCTTGTAAAACATTAAAAAATGAGACCTTCCCTGACTGCCTAGGTTGTCTATGAAAGCATGTAGAAGACTGATGTTTATGTGAAGGATGTTTTTGCCGGGAAAATCAAAAGGATGTGATGTTTACATTCTCTTCCAGATGGAGTCCACTAACATCAACAAACAACACAGTCTCCAACACAAACTAAAATAAAAAGTTTGCTGTTTCACAGTAACAGTGACATAAACAATGTTAGTCTATAATGATTCTACAAGGTCAACTACAGTGACACATGAAATAAATGCATATACAATGTTTAGGATAATGCCATTCTCTACTGTAATGTCAATTTGTGATGCAAAGAAAAGGGATTAATTCAAACTACATTATAGTCTCACATAGCCAGCTCTATATAGTCTAGTCTCAAATATACTTTATAATCAAACTATCATAACAGTGTCATTTTAATTACCTCATCTGTCGACATGATGCCAGTTAATTGCAGAGCTGGTGCAAACATCACATCGCTATGATCAGATGCTTTCTTAACTGCTGTTTTCTCACTGCTGTTATTTTTGTTTTGTATTTATTTTGTTATTGAGAGGATATATTTACATATTCATCTAAACATTACTCTCATCAGCGTGGATGGCATCATGATGTTTGTTAAAAATATATTGCAACAAAGGATTTTCCAACTTCTTTTTACTCCTAAGCAAAGAACGAAAAAGAACTTTGTCATGAGTATATCGTGGCCTTAAATGACATTCAGTCTCTTGTACATTACGTCTCTGATTTGGCTGAGGCTCGCTATATGGAGCGTGTGGATGAGTGTGAGCATGAGCAGTAAGTTGCTTACTGTAGTTCACTTAACAGCCACTAGTGTCACTGATAACAAGGGTTTCTAAATTCTACAGATAGCCCCTTTAAGTCAAATTGTAAGATTCATGCATAGTTGGATGCTTCTTGATGTAAGTGATTTAAAGACTCACTCTTAAAGACAGTCAGTTGTTTTGTTCCTGAATGAATCAGTGTTTTTAATCGATTAAGTTAAATATTCATTGACTCACTCATAAATACAGTCACCTTTTCATTCCTGAATGAGTCAGTGTTCTTAAATAAGTCAATTGAGTCAATCATTCAATAACTTACTCATAAAGACATTCGCTTGTTTCTTAAATAAATCAGTGTTGAATGAATTGGTTGAGTCAATTATTCAATGACTCACTCATAAAGACAGTCACTTCTTTCATAACTTGAATGAATTGGTTGAGTCAATTCAATGCCTCACTCTTAAAAACAGCCCCTTGTTTTGTTCCTGAATGAATCAGTGTTGTTGAATTAATCAACTGAAACAATCATTCAATTACTTATAAAGATAGCACCATAGCTGTTTCTCAATATGCGTTCTTGTCTGTACTTGTGTTCTTGTGGACTTCAGTCACTGCCCATGTACTGTTCCAATCTAGCCAAGTACATTTCAAATACCTGGATGTGTTCTTGATCTGCCCCTTTTATAGAGGATGCATCGAGAGGTGACTTTTGCGGACTTGAGACAGCCAGGTATCCCAGAATGCATCTCGCACTAACCAGTGAGCATCAATAGCTGAGGAGAAAACCCACATAATTTAAAAATACTACTGTTATTGTGTCACGAAATGTAGTTTTAAGAGTTTTTCAGGTGAGAATGTAGCTGTTTAAAGCTCAAATCTGTGGTTTATTGATAAAGGTAGCGCCTATTAGAAAACTTGATCTGACGTTTTTGGAGTTGTGAGATCCAGGTGATCACTGGGCGCTCAGCGCTCATATATCTGCAGAGAGCAGCCTTAACTCGGCTAGTCCTTCTGACGTTTGCCGCTGGCTCTGATGTCTCTGTAGTGGTTAAACATGAGATATAATTCGTCTTGTGTATATCTGATCTTTGATCTCATGACTCTATAATTTGTTCCCTGACAAATCGGTTTGGCTGAGGGCAAAGTGACATTTCATAACTTTATATATTTATGCTATTTAACTCTGTTGTAGCCTACTAGAACACTGACTTTGTACATTTGACTGAATTGTTTGCTTTATTTCTTATTGTATAGCTTCTTATACCTTTTACTTACAGTGCACAGCATAAATGAGTACACCCCCTCTGAACAAATACAAAAGATGTATTTTCTTTATGATCACTAATACAATTCATGAAAAGATGGCAAAACTAAAATGTATTAAACATATACATAATAAAAACTGAGAAATATGTCATTAGTATCCATAAAATAAGTAAATTAGCCAATTTTGTTTAAATAAAGGATTGCAGAAATGAGTACAACTTAGATTTAATTCAACAAATGTATAATATTCTAGCAATTAGTATGCCCTCCATAATTTTGAATATATTGCTCTGACCCTTCTTGGCACGGAGTGTACAAGTTTGTGACAAATTGTCACATCTGTCCTGTTTAACTCCTGGATGATGAGCTCCTTAAATGCCCTGATCTTTAATGGGGAGTGTTGCTCAACTCGTCTCTACAGAATCCCCCACAGGTGCTCAAGAGTGTTAAGATTGAGTGCAATACATGTCCACAGAAGGTTTTTCACCTTGGGAGAATGCATATCCTCATTGTCATGTTGAAAAAATGCCCAACAATGCAGGGAATGAGGAAAGGGTAACATCTTCTGTTTCAAGTTTGTGTATTAAATTACACAGTGGTGTGGGAATTCTTGACAGCATTGATAAAGCACAACTCCCTCACACCTTCAGCACTCATACATCCTTATATAAGAGCTTTACTACCACTGAACTTTACTGTGGTAACCAAGCACTTCTCACTGTACTCCTCCTCTAGCAACACCATAACATTTTGGATGCTGTTAGACCCAAAATGATTGATTTGGTCTCATGAGACCAGAGTATTGATTCCCAGAATCTATATTTTGTAAATATGGGCTTTGTAAATGGCTTACTGACTTTATTGTGCTTTGGCCACAGTAGGTAGTTCCAGTGAGAACAACAACCATGCATGTCATTTCTGCAGGCTGTATCTTACTCTGTGAGATAAACAGTCACTCTTTTCATAGCTTTTGCTGGCTCTGAGACACTCGCTTGGTATTTCTCCTGCTCTTTGTCTAGCAAAAAAATCCCTCGTAACTAAATGAAAGCTTAAAATGAAGGCCTGATTTTTTCAGGGGCCTTGTCACAAGTCCGTTGTTTTTGAATTTCTGTGTTACTTTTGCTATATTTTCACACTTAAAACAATGATTTGGTAATCCTCTTGTACCACTGTCCTCTTTTGTGTTAAGAAATAAGTCTCCTGATAGTTCTCTCCTAAGTTGTTCCATTGTTGTCAGCATTAAGTGGGCTATATAACACTTTTAATTGTCAAGAAATTACTTCTCTTTAAATGTTTTGGTTCAACATACTTACCTGTTGATCAAACATTGCCTTAAACTTACACCAGAAAATTTTTATTTAGTTTTATTTAGTAACTTTTAGGAGGGTGTACTCATTTTTGCTACACAACATTTTATCACCTTGATAAGAAAATCTTATTTTCCTGAATAATTTTGACATGCTTCTTTGGTAATTGATTAAGCAGACTTGCTGGAACATTATATCTCTAAAGTCTTCTAAGTAATTGAGTAATTGCTGACTTTCAGAAGTTTCAGAGGGGGTGTACTCATTTATGCTGTGCACTGTATACTTTAATAATGGCTATTATTGATCATTAAAACTGACATTTGATAAAATTGTGTTAAATGTCAGTTTTAGTGATCAATAAAGGGTTGTTTTATGTCATATTTCATTTTATTACAGTTAAGATAATCCGAGTACATATGCACATATCGCCTGAACCACATATTAATGTTTAATATTTTTAAAATGTAGAAGAAAAAAGGTGTTTTATATTTAATTTTGTTATAAATATACACGTAGTGTATAAGATAATCAATGAACGTGTTACCTGAACCACATTTGTGTGGCTAATAATATGTTTAATATTTTTTAAATGAAAACGAAAAGAGGCAGAGTGGTGTTTTATAACATATTTCATTTTATTGTTGCCTAAAATATACTTACAGAGATAACCGAAGTAGCCAGAGTGAGCTGAGTGACGCTATCAAGTACGCTGCTGTACCATTTGCAGAATCAACGGACTTGCGTCCTCCCGTCCCCGGGAGTTTGTTCTCCTGAGTCGAATTTGGCAAGTCCGAACTACCAAGGATGCAAGTCCAAACTTTGCGCATTTGGTATTGAGAAACTCCTCTTGTTTCATTCCTGAATGACTTAGTGTTGTGGAATGAATCAGTTGAGTGAATCATTCAATAACTAATGCATATAATGACAGACACTTGTTTTATTCCTTAATGAATTAGTGTTGTTGAATGAATTGGTTGAGGCAATGACTCAGTGATAAAATCAGTCACTTGTCATCACCTTCTGCCATGTAATCTGCAGAAAGAGTCACTGAAGAATCCCCATCAATAATGTACAGTGCTGTTATCATTGTTATCTATGTTATCGTATGCGTATGCCAGTTAAATTCAAGGCTTAAGTGTCTACTGCATATGAATCTCAATTGCTATACATATGCTGCTACAAGTAAAACGGGACCCTTCACGTCAAAAACAACACCAATAAATACACAATAGCCATTGACTGAAACAACAGCTATCATTCATCTTGTCCACCCCCATTAACACCAACAGTCGTGCTTGTTGGCGCGTCTGAGTCAGAAAGCAGCTAGGCAGAAAGGGAATATTGATGGGGGACGGCTGGGCAGTGCTTGCACCTTGATGCAGATATTAAGCAGATCTGTAGGCTGAGTAAGGGAAGGCACCCTGCCGCGAGTGACTCATTTGGTTGGTCGTGGTAGACTAACTGTGAATCTAGAAGAGGAGATCAGCTGTTCAGATCCGTCTGTCCGCAAGTGCCGTTTGTGATCTGTTCTTCGCCGCCCTTCTGCTTCTCTCCTCGCCCCATGCCTCCTCCTCTCAACCTCCACTCCTTTCCTATCTCTTCCCCTTGTGTGCTCTCCTACTGTACTTCCTCCTTTCCTCTCGTCTTTCAGGGACCTCTCTCACACTCATCTCACACCCTTAAACAATCACTCTCTATCACTCTCTAAGTGTTTTCACACTCACCCGTTCCTCTTCTGATAATGCCGATCGGCTCTCTCTTTCTCTTGTTCTGCAGGTGGAAGAATGGCCCTCGTGTTTGTTCTTTCGTTTCTCTTCGGGTCTTTCTCCCTCACCATAGCCTCACGTAATACGACCACAGGTAATGGAAATGTGTTTGCTCTTTTTTTCTTACATATGGATTTGTGTAACTTTTCAAGTGATGCTTGTCATGTTTATTTCCTGTTTTCAGTTGTAATTTGTGTTTGTTAACTTTTTGTTCAAGAATGGGAACTGTAATCAAGTACAAACCATATACTAAAGAAAAAAATACAAAATACTATTTTTGGTTAAAGGTGCACTCTGCAATATGGTTTGTTTTGTACTGGCCGATATGGTTGTCTTGGACTTATACTGACACCTAGTGGTCTGGATGTATCACAAAAACTATGTTTTCTGTAAGGGTTAGGTTAAGGTGTAAGGTTTAGGTTGGGGAATAGAATGTAAAGCTTGCACAGTATAAAAATCATTATGCCTGTCCTCATACAATACAAAAACCCAACATGTGAGTGTATGTGTGAGAGCATCTATCTGTTTATTTGTTTGTGTTTGCCATGCAGTGTGTTGATATTCTGGGTGTGTAAAAAGGTCTTATTCACTGGTCACATCAGTCAGCATCTAGAATTGGATTTTTTGTCACGTCTTCTCCATCCAGCTCTAATTGCATCCTTCCTATCTCAGATATTACAAGCTTAGCTAGTCTGCTTTACCCAAGCTGAACGACTAATGAAACACAATATCAACACTATTAGATGTCTGACAGCTATAATAAGTACATAAATCCTCACGTATATAATCCCCCCCCCCCATGCATAATTGTCCTGTTCTATGGCCTGTTGAACAGGAACAAGAGCCTGTGGAATATCCTTTGTCACAGTGTATTGCCTGATCTGTCATTATAGTCACATTCACTGCAAAGTTTTTAAGTGTTGACTGCCATTAATAATAGCCATTGCCAAGGTTTTGTCTAGTAAACAAAAACAAAAACATAGTAGTAAACATAAACACATGGAAGCCAACATTTGATGTTAACTATTTTTGACCAGATTAATATTAGCAATGGAGACTTATTAACATCCAGTAATTTTTTGATAAACCACTCTGTCTACAGCAAAGACTATAGAATAACACAAGACATGTCACTTGTATTGTTTTGAATGGGAGAAAGTGTAACGCGCAATATGGCGGAATAAGTCCCGCCTTCAAAATAAGAGCCAATCGCCGACTGGTAAAGTCATCGCGTCACTGCAGCAGCCGTTAGAAGCACCGGTTTCTATAGAAACAGTCAGACGCGCGCCTCCGAAATGAGGCACAAGAGACGCGCATTTAGGTCTGCACATGCGCATTAGCTTGATCCAGCCTAAAAAATACAGTTTTTTTTGTCATGATTCAAGCGTTTGGAAAAAAAATTTATGAGGCAGATGTTGTCAGATTTCATTGGTGATTTCAAATATGAAATTTAATCCAAAGCTTGGCAAACAGCTTTGGAGAATTTGATGTTTCCCCATTCAAAGAGATAGGAGTTGCACTTGCATGCCCGAGAGGCATTTCAAAGATGGCCGCCGAGTGAAATGACTTGTCTTAAAGGGACTTTGGTCTACAGACGTACCTCATGCACATTTCAGCTTAAATCACTTTCAGATTTCATGAAATTTCAGTTGTTACTTCTTACATTTTTCAGGATAAACAAGAAGAAATTCAATATGCCCCTAAGTGAGTACAGAACTAGTATACAACTAAAAAATCAACTAGTCTATTGGTTTTCTGAACAACATGTTTAATTTCACAGGTTTAGAGTCATGTCAACCTGACATCACTCAAAAAACAGTGAAACATGACACAATGGTCACAATCGTCTGCATTTTTAAAACCAACAATTGAAAATGTTTGGTTACACTTAATTTTAAGGTGTTCTTTTCACAGTGTAATTGCACAAATTACACAAATAAGTCATATTAATTTACAACATACTTTAGGTTTAGGCCTAGTCCACACATACACAGGTATTTTTATAAAGGGAGTTTTTCCTCCTCCGTTAAAAAAAAAAAATCACATCCAGTTTCCAACGTCACAAGCCAAAATCACCTTCTACACGACAACACTGCAACTGGAGTTTTGTCAGGAGGTTTCAAAAAAGTTCAGTTTCAGTGACCGGATACTGCGTTTGCGTGTGGATGAACGGCCAAACCGCATAGAAAAAGCTGCAGTTTTGAAAATACCCGCGTTCGTGTGGACAAGGCCTTAGTTGCTCATAATTATGCATAATTTATCACTGGTATCACTACATGCATTAAGTGTAACGTGTAACAAGGACACTGTAAAATAAAGTGTTACCAAATATCGGACTCTGACAGTAATGGTTTTGAAATGTTATTTGATACAAATGAAATGTGAGATGTAGCCTTAGTACTTTTTATGGAGGGTTTCAGTATACTGATAGTCCAACAGCTATTGTTACTGCTGACATGCTAAAAAATACTCTGAGACATTAATATACTATTATAGTTTTTATTATTATTTTCAGTATGCTTTTATTTTTATATTTTCATTTTAATTTTATTACATTTGTTATGTGCGTTTGTCATTTTTATTAGTTTTTTATATTACTACCAGGTTTCATTTATTTTTATTTTAGTTTTAGTGCAGTTTTTAATATTTT
This sequence comes from Mylopharyngodon piceus, assembly GCA_039654765.1. NCBI lineage: Eukaryota > Metazoa > Chordata > Actinopteri > Cypriniformes > Xenocyprididae > Mylopharyngodon > Mylopharyngodon piceus. Next base: position 5,371,528 of record CM077448.1, on the reverse strand, counting down.
TTAAATGTCCCGTTAGTAATTTTAGTAAAAACTTAAATATTCAGTTAGTTCAATTAACAAAAAATGTTTTCAGCAGTTTTATTAGTTAACAATAATAACCCTGCTTTGAAAGAAGCAGAATCTTAAAATTCATTCACTTTAAACCACACTGCTGAAAAATCAAAGCTAACAAAGTGGCGTTGTTGATGATGACCAGTCGACCATCCTGATCCATTCCATATACAGAACGAGACAGAACATTCAGTAGAAGAGTGAAAGCCGTATTCAGCTGCAGTGTGTACGTGGTCTTCTTAAAAACAGTGTGCAATTACACAAAATGCCAGAATACATGTTGTGCAGTGTAGACTTGGCATTTCAACTACTCTACAGTCTCTTCAAAGCTGCGAACAGCGAGCCAATGGAAGCATTTGATTTTGATAATGCTGCTCACGTTTTTGTCCCTAAAAATACCCTTACACAGAAAATGACTCTAATACACACATGCACGTGTGAACACACAAGCGCACACAGTCATGCTGGTCTGTCTTGCCCCTGGGCACTGGGTTTGGTGATGACTGTAATTAGCTGCTGACACTGTAGGTGAACCAGGCTGTAATAACAGGCTACAGCTACTGCACTCTTTCATTCTGACAGCAAATCCCCGGCAGAGCCTTGATCCCAGGGGACACTCAGACATTTACGCAGATTAGAGACATGAATGACTCAAATATAATGGAAAATTTAGTGCTGTGAATTACTAGTACTATAAAGGGCTACATTTGTAGTCTATGATTACAATAGGCTCCACTAGTGAAACCACTGTAAAGTTGGTTTTAAATTTTTGTGAGAGTTTCTTGTCAAGTGGAAAATAAAAAAAAATATATATATATAGGACATATAGGCCATCTTATTCAATAATAGTGGCAAGAATGGCTAATTCGAATAAACGACTCAGGCCGTCACAGGAGCTTCCATCATGGCTGTCGCCATTGTTTCTGCTAGCTCAAAGCTACCTCAGATGTTCAGAAAGGACAGTCTGCCATCTAATGGACAAAATGAGCATTGCAGATTGTGATAAATGATTGTAGGGTTTCTGTAAATGTAATAAGTAGGATTTCACAGACATCCTTCAGAAAACATGATTATCTTTGATTATCTACATATCTTTTTCATCAGGTTGTGCTATCATTCGCCCACCAAGAGATGGGGGGATCAGATACAGGGGCCTGACCCAGGAACAGGTGTGAAGATTTGAGTATTTAATTTATTATTAATTTTTATTATATTAAATATGTGTATCTGTGTGAGTTTGGGGGGTGATATATGGTAAAGTTTATGCTACTGTTGAAAATTGTGTCTATAAGGTTGCATTTGTTTGATCAGTACAGTATAGTAATACAGTGAAATATTGTGAAATATTTTTACAATTTAAAATAACTTTTCTATTTTAATATATTTTTAAATGTAATTTATCCATGTGATAGCAAAGCTGAATTTTCAGCATCATTACTCCAGTCTTCAGTGTCACATGATCCTTGAGAAATCATTCTAATATGCTGATTTGCTGGTCAAGAAATATGTCTTATATGTTGAAAACAGTTGTGCTACTTAATATTTTTGTGTAAACCATAAGACATTTTTTTTCAGGATTCTTTAATGAATAGAAAGTTAAAAAGAACAGCATTTATTTGAAATATAAATCTTTTGGAAAATTATAAATGCCTTTACTGTCACTTTTGGTGAATTTTATGCAGCCTTGAATAAAAGTACTCTTTTATTTTAAAACAACATTGTACTGACCCCAAACTTTTTAACAGCAGTGTATGTTTAAATTTTGTTGTAACAGAGTTCTCTCTTTCTGGATGCAGATCCGTAGTGTTCAGGTGTTGCCGGTGGATTATGAAATCGAGTACATCTGCAGAGGGAACAGAGTGATTGTAGGACCAAAGGTCAGGAAGTGTCTCCCTGACGGCACTTGGACTGACCTGAACCAGCGCAGCAAATGCTGTATGTTCAACTCTTCCTTTTGTTTTCTGCAAAGGTCTAAAATGTATAGATAAAACATGCTTGAATAATTTCCACTTTTATAAATATTTTTTTGCTTTTGACTAATTTTTTTTATTGAGATTTTTTTTGGTAAAGTAACTTTACATGACAACTTCATTCATCTTCAGAAACAAAAAATAATTAAAACATATTGCTTGAGGTCAGTGACTGTGTTGTAATGTTATAAACATTAAGTCTTACACCATGTCTACACTGGACGCGACCGTTGTGGCTCGTGTCGCAACAGCTAAAGACTGTCTACACTGGACGCGACCAAGCACCCATTGCAAAGCATTTGTCCTTCATGTCAGTACGTCATAAATAGAATGAGGCATCAGTTTACTGTCGGAGATTTGTCGTTTGCGTCGCACCATATCCAGTGTAGACAACATCACTGATTATAATAGGTTCTATTGTCTTTTGTCGTGTCGCGCCGCTTGCGTCCAATGTAGACACAGTGTTACAAGCTCAGTAAAAAAAAAGAGCAAAGATTTCATCATGATGACCTGCAAATGTACTACAGGAAATGGGCTCTAAATGATTTTGTAAGGAGCATGTAGACTTGGAAATATGATAGATTAAAGGCAGGAACACACCAAGCCGACGCCGACGAACTAGTGGCGACGATAGCAGACTGCGGGGTTGGCTCACGCCGGTAGTGCAATCAGAATGATCAGATGGCCCGACGAGCTCCGACGCCGAAAATGTCGAATCGACCGAAAAAAAGCAGACGAGGACCAACTTCAGCCGACGGTACGGAACACACTGAGAAAACTTAGTCGGCCGACGAACAAAAACTGCCCGACGGCTGACCGTCGGCTTGGTGTGTTCCTCCCTTAAGAGTACAAGTGTTTGGTTTTTATAGTTCCAGTGTTATTTTAGTATGTATATACTTATAGTATTTATTAACATATTGAGTAAGTGTTTACTAGTATATTTTCAGTTTTCATTTTAATTTAAGTTTTAGTAATTTTTGTTGTAATTTTTTTAAAATTTATTTTAGTTTTAGTTTGAGCAATTTTAGTACTTCAACTTATTTTATTTCAGTTAGCTACCAACTGAAATAAAAAAAAAAGAGTTTTCATCTAATATTTTTTATTTCAGCTTTTTTTAAATTATGGAAAACTATTTTGTAATAGTTTTAGTTTAACAGTAACAAAATCAACACGGAATAGTACTCAAGTAAAGTACAGATTCTCCATAATTATATTTAAATATAGTAATGAAGTACAATTACTCAAGTATTACACATATCCGGTTTTGTGTGGTCTTTCTGTCACAGTCTTTTGCTAGAAATTCACAAATGACTCACAGATCATTGTTAATGTCCATTCTTATCACAACAACAGGACATTCATAGCAGTTGCATTTGTTCGTCAGGTAACATCACATCTTTTCAAGACTGTGACTGTCAGTAACAGCTGATTATGAGAGGATTCTTTTTTGTTAGACACGCCACTTACATTCACCTAAATGAGCATATGGCCTAGATTTCTAAATAGAAGATGCCATAATGTTGACACCATTTAGTTAGTTAATTTAGTTAGCTAGCGACCTCAGCCTTTATACTAATCCAGCTCATCCAATAAGAAAAACAACTTCAGAGTAACAATTAAAACAATGTATCTAATTTTTTTGTTGAATTTGTTAAAATTCAGAATACATCAGAGCTTTAATTTTGAAGAGATGTTGATGAATAGCGTGTTTGAAAGTAGAATGTGCATTACATCAGTCAAAGATGTCACCAAAGCCTGCCGTCCTGTCATACTGGGTAATATCAATACATAAGCAAATGATGGAGGTGTTTTGTCACTGTTATTGTGTGAACGCTAGTAAACCTGTTAATCAGAAAAACGGATCTGGTTTGCTAGACCAGCAGTCTAGTTAATGTGACGATGTCGACAGCATAATAGATGATTCAGTCTGAAAACCTTCTCTTGTTTCCCTCTCTCTGTCACATTATTTTTTTCCAAAGTAAGTCAAACATGTATTTTTACCTACTGTATTTATAGCTAACTTCTCTTTGACATGTGCTATTCTTAAATTAAGCTAATTGTAATTAGCCCTACCACAAACTATCTGTGCCCCAAAATTAAGAAATTAAATACTACGGTGAAGACTTGGGGTCTGCATGTGGAAAATTTCAGTGAAAAGTATAAGTAAATAATAAAAAAATAAGCTTTAACTAACTAAATATATGAAAATGAGTAAATAAATAAATAAATCTAACATTACAGTACTATAGTGAGGTACAGAAAAAAGTAATAATGTAACGTAATAAAGACTAAATATTTTTTTAAATATTTTATTTAATAAATTTTATTTATTATATTAATTTTCACCGTATTAATTGGGTCTTTATACATACAAATATATAAGTGCCTTTTAAATTTTTTTTAGGATGATCATTAGTGCATAGTGCTCAGTATACACTATACAGTGTACAGTGGCTGCTATTGGAGGAATTCATTGAAACAGTACACTGTATACAATAAGCATTTCAGACATTAGTATGCTACATTGCTGTCACATGACCTCATTAATTCAGCATCAATTTCAGATATATAAAATAAAACCCTTATCAAATCAGCTGCTATTTTGCACACCTCCTTCTGGACTTGTTCAATTTGATTAATCACACTTGAAATGGATGTGTTCTCTGTTGTGTATTGCACATATTGTCAAATGGAGTACTGTAGGTCATCCAGGTATTTTATCTGAACAATATTTACATGATACAGTACTGTTCAAAAGTTTGAGGTCTGTACCATTTTTTAACATTTTATAAATAAATATACTCACCAAAGCTACATTTATTTGGTCAAAAATACAGTAGAAACAGTAATATTGTGAAATATATTATAATAATATTATGAATATATTTTAAATGTAATTTATTCCTGTGATGGCAAAGTTGAATTTACTCCAGTCTTCATTGGCCCTATGATCAGTAAACATTTCTTATAAATATGTTTTTGTCTTAAAGACCCCCTGTAGTGAAAATCAAGTTTTTAATGTTGTCTATGTGATGTTTTTAATATGATTTAAAACAAGCCATTCATAAGTCAACACCACTGCTGAGTATTTTCTCTTTAAAACTGCAGTGAACCAAAGACAGTCTCAAAAACGCGGTTTGAAATTGCTGGTGTTTCTTACATCACAAACTACCTTGTAACCAATCACGTCAACATGCCGGCGGGCTTTAGCATATCATTAACTATGACCGCTCTAAAGCAGGGGAGTCTCAAGAGAAGCTGGCTGAATTAAACCAATATTTCCACTTGCCATTGTGCAGCGTTTACTACAGTAAAGTTGACCGAGTGGATATCTCCGAGCTGGTGTGAGTGAGCGGAGGCGGGGCTAATTTGCATATTCATGTATCCACGTATACTAAATGAAGCAAGGGTTTAGAGTATTTTAAGGCATGAAGAATTTTTTTTCTCAGGAAAAAAGGTTTAAATATGTCATTTTGTTAATCAAAGATAAGTTTTAAGGGATAAAATTACTGACTAGGGGGACTGGTCAGTGGAGAAGATTGAAAGCTCTTCTGACATATGTGAGCTTTCTTTTTAGAAATGTCATCAATACAAAAATGACAATTATACTCACGGCCGCTTTGGTGACTTTCTCTGGTTCTGAACGTACCGACTGATGCATTGTGCATGCACTGTTTTTATTTTGGAATACATGCAAACATGTAAATGTACATGTAAATGAATATGTGATTCAGATTGCAAAGTTTAGGGTTTATATAAACAGAAAAGTCTTTACTCTGTCACTTTACTAATCAATTTTGTATCCTTGCTAAATATCCTTCTTTCCTCAAACTTTTGAACATCATGGTGTATGTTCAAAAGTTTGAGTGTACAACTTTTGAACATCATGGTTCTGAATAAACCATTTTTTTTCCTTTTGAGGACATCCACAAAATGGAGGTTTTACAAATTTAGCTAACGTTTGGTTTTATTGGCGATTTTGTCCCCAAAAGTAAACCAAGTCAAGTGCGTGCACACACACAGACACACAGACACACACACAGGCTTGTTTTGCTATCAAAGTGAGGACATTCCATAGGCGTAATGGTTTTTATACTGTACAAACTGTACATTCTATCCCCCTACACTACCCCTACCCCTAAACCATCACAGAAAACATTCTGCATTTTTACATTTTTAAATAAAACATTGTTTAGTATGTTTTTAAAGCTATTTTAAATGAGTACTCATGAAATGTCCTCATAAAACATGTTTATGTCGTAATACCAGTGTAATACCCATGTCATTATACAAATTTGTGTCCTCATAAATCATGAAAACAAGCACACACACACACACACACACACACTTAAAGGGGTCATGAATTGAGAAATCAACTTTTCCTTGGGACGCCTGCCTTTACGTGCACATGAACTTTAATGACATCCCATTCTTAATCCGTAGGGTTTAATATGGAGTTGGCCCACCCTTTGCAGCTATAACAGCCTCAACTCTTCTGGGAAGGCTTTCCACAAGGTTTAGGGGTGTGTTTTTGGGAATTTTTGACCATTCTTCTAGAAGCGCATTTGTGAGGTCAGGCAGTGATGTTGGCGAGAAGGCCTGGCTCGCAGTCTCCGCTCTAATTCATCCCAAAGGTGTTCTATCGGGTTGAGGTCAGGACTCTGTGCAGGCCAGTCAAGTTCCTCCACACCATGTCTCCACCTCACTCATCCATGTCTTTATGGACCTTGCTTTGTGCACTGGTGCGCAGTCATGTTGGAACAGGAAGGGACCATCCCCAAACTGTTCCCACAAAGTTGGGAGCATGAAATTGTCCAAAATGTCTTGGTATCCTGAAGCATTAAGAGTTCCTTTCACTGGAACTAAGGGGCCAAGCCCAACCCCTGAAAAACAACCTCACACCATAATTCCCCCTCCACCAAACTTTACACTTGGCACAATGCAGTCAGGCAAGTACCGTTCTCCTGGAAACTGCCAAACCCAGATTCATCCATCGAATTGCCAGACAGAGAAGCGTGATTCGTCACTCCAGAGAACACGTCTCAACTGCTCTAGAGTCCAGTGGCGGCGTGCTTTACAGCACTGCATCCGACGCTTTGCATTGCACTTGGTGATGTCAGGCTTGGATGCAGCTGCTCGGCCATGGAAACCCATTCCATGAAACTCTCTACGCACTGTTCTTGAGCTAATCTGAAGGCCACAAGAAGTTTGGAGGTCTGTAGCTATTGACTCTGCAGAAAGTTGGCTACTTCTGCGCATTGTGCGCCTCAGTATGCGTTGACCCCACTCTGTGATTTTACATGGCCTACCACTTCGTGGCTGAGTTGCTGTTGTTCCCAATTGCTTCCACTTTGTTATGATACCACTAACAGTTGACCGTGGAATATTTAGTAGTGAGGAAATTTCATGAATGGACTTATTGCACAGGTGGCAACCTATCACGGTACCACGCTTGAATTCACTGAGCTCCTGAAAGCGACCTATTCTTTCTCAAATGTTTGTAGAAGCAGTCTGCATGCCTAGGTGCTCGATTTTATACACCTGTGGCCATGGAAGTGATTGGAACACCTGAATTCAATGATTTGGAGGGGTGTCCCAATACTTTTGGCAATATAGTGTATAAGAGGTCATCGTACTATAAGAATATCCTGTAAGTTTCAGAACTGAAAAATTCATTGTTAGTCAAATAAAAGCTTTTATTGACACCAGGCCCAGCGAACGACTGATCCTGGAATGTGCCTATCTATGATAGATAGGTGAAACCCCGCCTTGGCAGAAGAAATCAACACCTACTTCATCATTGTAGTGTTAGCTCCGCCTACTGGCATGTTAGTGAGATGATGAGGAGAGAGGTAAAATAACATTACCTTTCAAAGGATCCTTATGCTAGGAAAAACTCCCGTTTTATTCAACGAATCTCTTAGTTATATCGTGTTTGCACTGTTAGTGACGATGAAAGCAGAAATTGAGTTGCAATGACGAGATCACTGCTTTTATGCTCTCAACAACATGTCTGTGATTGGCTACAGTGTTCATCTCTGCAACCTTTCATGCCACGATCTAAATATAATACCATAGATCTAAATGTAATGCAACACTTTTCACGATTAGTTAACTTTGAGAGCTGTAATAGTAAAAACGTGCTAAAAGAGAGAGTAATACTTGGCTATTTCAAATGGAAAGATGTCAGCCAATCACAGCAGTGGGCGTTTACCCTGAAGTCTCACAGCAGACAGGCCCTTTAAAACAGAGAGTTCAAATCAGAGGGCTAAAATCAGCAAAAATGCCTTTTATTTCTAAATTATGATTTTTGATATAAAAAGCATACTAACATTATAAGTGCACCCCAGGAAACATTATAAAACAATAAAACAACACAGTTCATGACCCCTTTAAACTATATGCGGTTTACGGGACTCTCTATAGGCGTAATGGTTTTTATACTGTACAAACTGTATATTCTATCCCCCTACATTAAACCTACCCCTAAACATACCCATCACAGAAAACTTTTGGCATTTTTTGAATTTAAAAAAAAAAACCAAAAAAAAAAAACCTTAACATTTGGTATGTTCTATTTTAAGCCATTTGGTTTATGAGTACACAGGAAGTGTGTCCTCATAAACCATATATACAAGAACACACAAACACACACACACACACACACACATACTGTAACTATTACACAACCTTCAGACTGTCCTGTGCCATTTTAAAATCAGACAGATGGTGTTGACAGAAAGCGCTGATGTGTTTGACGTGATCACTTCCGGACTGAAATATGAAGTATAAGTTATTACAGATGACTGTTAAGCATATCGTGTGTTATATAATTGGTCTCTCAGGATGATTTGTTCTGTTTTTGCCATCATTTATCTTTTCACTGCTTTAGACATAGATGAATGATAACAGTTATGCCTTATAAAGGTAAGGTAAGGTAATGAGGTAAAGGTAAAAAATGTATTAATCTTTATTAAGTGAAATTTTCATTACAGACTGCTCACAAGAAACATAGATCTTAAATGATAAGCAACAGGTCAATATAATAGTTCAGTCAGATTTTGAAGGATCAGTTTAAATGGCACATATTTGTATAACTGACTCTTCTCTGTACTGTGTGCTCCTCAGTGCTGCCGTGTCCACGGGTGTGGACGTCTCTGGAGAACGGCCGTGTGACGGTGCACCCTCCAGGCCCATCGGTGGAGGGCACAATACTTCACTACAGCTGTCTAGAGGGTTTCATTCTGGTGGGCAGAAACAGCACACAGTGCACTAAGCTGGGCAAGTGGGACTCACCCAAACCTGTCTGCCACTGTGAGTATTAGTGTATTTGTATACTTTCAATTACAGAATCAGTTTTATAATAATTCCTTATAATTCTCTTTTTCCTGCTTTTTGCTTCTAATGCAGATGACAGACATTATACAGGTAAGAATGGTTTAGTATTATATTCTGTGTACAGTATGATGAGACCAAAATTGTAATTATTAAGGAGACATTGTTACTTTGCAATACACTCTTAAAATTATAAAAGAAGTAGAATAATGCAGAAGCCCCCAAACAGAAGAATTCTACAACTTCCATTTCCATTTGTATTTTATGCATTTGCAACTCTGGTTTATTCATAGTTTTTGCACTGCTCTGATTTTTCACATAAATTAAATTTGCTACTTGGATGGATACATATAGTGTTATATCTGTATAGGATAGACAGTCTTCAACGTATTTCTTAAATCATGTCAAACTGATTTTTGTCAAATCAAGTAATAGATACATTGGATCACTTGTTCATCATATCCGTTTTCATGTAAAAGCAGCAAGATTTGTATTTCATCTCCTTTTTAGCAACTAAGAACCCTTGTGAAAAAGACGTTCACTTAATTGTATTGAATGTGCAGTTGTAGTGAACCTCAAGTCTTAAAAGAATATTTTTAAAAACCTGTACTCACAGATAATAAAAGTCCAATAGTGTTTCTTAAAGGCACAATATGTAGTTTTTCACCACTAGAGGTTGCCTTTTCAAAACAAAGGTGTAGCTTGATGACGCTGAGATTGAGCGTGGAATCATGGGAGATGTCGTCTTCACCTCACAGTCGGGGAAAAAGAATCTGACGGAATCTGACGGGCAGAAATTATGTTCATGGATGAGATTAGGGATGCACCGATACCATTTTTTAAGGACCGAGTACGAGTACCGATACTTTTTTTTACAGGTACTCGCCGATACCGATGCCTGTACATTTATTAATTTCTCTCTCTGTCTCTCTTTTTTTTTTTTTGGTGATGTTGCAACACAGTGAGGCTAATGAATGTAGGACAGCTTCTTTATTATTACTCTAATGAAAAAAGTAAAAAAATTTATGTGCTTGTCACAAACTTAAAGAACAAAAATGTCAGTGTTCAATAACCTTCAAAGGGCATAATTACCAATATATATAATTGTTGGTATATAAAAAGAAATTTACAAATTACAAACAATACAACAAATACTATAAAGATACGAATTAAATAAACTTGTTTTTCAGATACAGTAGGTTTATTTACCATGTATACGTTTATTTACTGTGACAAATATAGGCTACGGTCCCTTTAAGACCGAATCCATGGATACTTATACATATCCTGTTTTTCACCCAAATGTTTACGTCGACTTAAGCCATAACCGACTATATTTACGTGAGATACTCCACGCGATGGACATTTTGACAACTATGTGTGCATTTGACCATTCAGGCGCGAGGAGAACTGATCGCGCTCTGTCTGAGAGAACTGGGATCGCGTGCAAGACAGATAGAGCGCGCACGCGAGAGAGAGCGCTTCTGGTCTGTGTCATTCAGCGCGATTCCGCCTATCCCGCCTTCACTAATTGTTAACGAATTGTGATTGAAAGCATGCAGTTCGCAATGTGTGGGTTGTCATCATTAATTTTGAAGTATTTCCACACCTCTGAGGCTGACATTGTTTCTGCTGCTGCCGCCGGTGTCTCTGTGCACTGGAAATTCTGTCATTTACGTCACGTGAGGTATCGGTCTTTGGTATCGGGGGTATTTTTACGAGTACGAGTACAAGTACACGAGCTTGGTATCGGGCCCGATACCGATACTGGTATCGGTATTGGTGCATTCCTAGATGAGATTATTAACATTACTGTAGTATGAAGCAGAGCAGGGCCGAGTGCTGTGCGAGCAGAAACGCGGCAGCTGGAGCGATTGCTAATGAGAGACAAGCGCGACACACGGCTCCACAGCAGTGGAGCTTTTATTACGCCACAGTCGCCGCTTCCGCTTCTCCGATCAAGTATATGTGGGGTAAATTATATTAGATGCGCTGTTTATCATATTAGATACATTTGAGTGTGTTAAAAATTATGTTATAATGATACTCTGTGTGTTCACTCAGCAGCTGCTATGAGACACTTGTTGCACACTGCAGTAAGCTAGATCAATATTAGAATATCATATTAATATAAACAACAAAATGAGATTTCAGACAATAAGACTAAACTATAGTGTTGAGCTATATAACAATGATTAGTTTTCTGTCTATAAATGTATCCAAACAGTTGTTCCCTTGTTTAATAAAATATATTATATTATTCAAGCGTATATGTTTCCATGGCTTTTACAAAATAAAACCGGAAATCGAGGGTAACGCAGGTATGATGTCGGTCCGTGTTCTGGTTAAAATAGCTTATTTCTCTGGATTTAAACATTCTTGGAAACATCTGGGATAATGTACGTACACAAGTCAACAAAATATATAACACTGTTCTAGTGGTTTTTTGGATATTTTAATCCAAAAATCTTACATATTGTGCCTTTAATATACATAAGTACAATATAATGTACTCTTTAATTGTCAAATTAAAAGTTTTACTTCAAAGTACATTTTAAATCCTTATGTTTTAATAATCTGTTGTTGTGCTAAGTACACTTTTTCAAGAAATACATTTTGATGTGTTGACTAACAAACTAAAGCGCATGTTGATTATAAGTACTTGATTATAATTTTAACTATAGTGTGTTATTTGATGTTACATTTAAAGTAAATATTTTAAAAATGTACTAAATTGCAATTTCATCATTACAAATGTGTAATTAATTACAAATATATTTTAATGCATTACATATAAGTTTAAACAGAAATTACATTCAAGTGTATTTTTGTTGACTATAAATGCTTGTCAGTACATTCAGCAGTAGACTTTAATCATATTTCAAAGAAAATAGAATTATGAAATTATATAATGATGTACTCAAGTCCTAATTAAGTGGGTCAAAAAAGCACTTTAAAATTAAGCTGACTGCATTTAATATACATTTAAACTATAATAAATTCTCATTTAATTGCAATTAACATGCAAATAAGTGTAAAAAATACATTACATTCAGTTCACACATAAGTATACCCTTTTAAAGTATATCATTTCCATAATAACAGAATGTGAAAGTGTACTTTTCAAGAAATTTACAGTGTTCCCTGCCTGGCAGTGGCGTTGTTGAGTCCGAAGTACCTTGATGTTCCCCAATCAAATGAAAGAGTAAAATGAAATTCTTACTCTCCTGTCAAAAGGGGGCAGTATTTCATTCAGCAGTTAGTGAGTCATTCACTAACCTGAAGGGGGCAGCATTAGACAAGTTAATGTTTGTGAATGCAATACTAGAATCATGTCAGAAGATGGCAGTATTGAGTGCACATTGAGCTGTACATCCTTTAAGATTGCTTTTCAGTACTCACCAATGAGATCCCCTGTATGCTATGCATATGGTATATATGAAAAATTAATTTAATAACCACTTAGGAAGTGGGACTGTACCATCCAATGGTGCATAATCCAACATACCATCACCTGAGTTTATATCACGCATGGATTCCCCAATGGACTGCATGACCTTGACTTTCACAGGGCCAGATTGAGGTGAATGAATTGTAGATACTCGTCCTCGATGTTTTGGCATGTGCGCGTGTGCATGACACTGTGCAGATCAGCCCGTGGTGTTTGCTAAATTGATTAATGGAGGTGTCACTGTCCCAATATGGCAGTGATGTCTGCACACTGAGAGAGAGGGTGATGGAGGGCCGGCCGGCAGGAAATGAGAGAGGAGAGGAGGATGAAAATGAAGGAGGGGAAATGAGATGGAGAGAGAGAGAGAGATTGAGAGGAGGGGATAAGAAAAAAAAGAAGGAGAGGGGGCACAAAAGTAGGGGGCTGTGGGAAAAGAGAGATAGACAGAGTACGATGGTAGAGAAAAAGCAATTTGGTAGGAGGGATGGGAAGAGTAGATGATTTATGTTCTACATCTACTTAGTAAATGGTGTTTTCTCACAGTTTTTACCTGGCTGGAAATTCACTCCCAGGTTATCACATGCTTTCTAATGCCATCTGCCTCTGCTAACATCCATGATAATCAGCACACCAGTGGCCACTGATCTATACATACCTTCAACTGTTACAGATCACATTTGTACTGTCTAATGTGCCATTACAGTTGTGTAAATGAAAATTAAAGGATTAGTTCACTTTAAAATGAAAATGACCCCAAGATTTACTCACCCTCAATCCATCTTAGGTGTATATGACTTTCTTCTTTTTGATGAACACAATCAGAGTTATATTAATAAATATCCTAATGCATCCAAGCTTTATAATGGCAGTGAATGGGACCAATGAGTATGAAGCTCAAGAAAGTGCATCCATCCATCATAAACATACTCCACATGGCTCCGGGGGGTTAATAAAGGCCTTCTGAAGCGAGGCGATGCGTTTGTGTAAGAAAAATATCCAAATTTAACAAGTTGTAAAGTAAAATATCTAGCTTTGGCCAGACCGCCTTCCATATTCAACTTACTGTATTGTGTTCATCAGAAAGAAGAAAGTCATATACACCTCGGATGGTTTGAGGGTGAGTAAATTTTGTTGTAATTTTCATTTTAAAGTGAACTAATCCTTTAAGTCATAAATTACTAACCCTGGTGGTGTTCTAATGCCGTATGCCCTTCTTTCTTTTATGGACCACAAAAGGAGAATTTTTTAAAAATGTCCAGCTCACGCTCATCCATATAATGGCAGTGAATAGCGACCAGCATCAAGCTTTTTAAAAAAAAAAAACCCAAAAGTATCCCACAATGATCCCATGCAACACGTGTCATATTTTCCAAGTGTTCTGGGGGTATATTATATGAAATTTAATGTATTATTTAACGAAAATCCTGACCATGGCCGTTGATCTTCCTTGCACCACTACGCAACGTGCTCATTCGTGTGACCCTACTAGCGACGCAGTTCACTCCAACTCTCCCAGAAAAAGAACACAAGTTGTGAGAAATCAAGATTAACAAAAACGCGACACGAAATACAATGCCTCTATTATATCCCCCTAGGCCAGAACACTTGGAATATACGTCACGTGTCACATGGGATCATTCTCTGATACTTTTACGTCTTTTTTAAAAAGCTTGATGGTGGTTGCTATTCACTGCCATTATGTGGACGAGTACGAGCAGGACATTTTTTTTAAATTATCCTTTTGTGGTACATAAAAGAAAGAAAGGCATATGTCATTAGAACAACACCAGGGTGAGTAATGTATAGCTTAATTTTATTTTAGGGTGAACTATCCCTTTAAGGCTGCTTTGGACACAGACGGAAATCATTCAGTGGCAAATAATGAGCCAATCCATCCAAGAGGCCAAACCATCCAAGATGTCAAATGACACAATATGTTAATGATGCTGATGGGAATTGCTCAGTAGATACATATGCCTAGTAACCTGCTAGAACATCTTAGCAACCAGCAAGAACACCCTAGCAACACCTAAATAGATAAATAAATACCTAGCAACCAGCCAGAACAGTCTAGCAATCATTCAGCCCTATATAACTTCCAATCTTTTTCTAGTTTGAAATCACGTAGACATAGATATAAATGTAAAAATAGATGTTGTTGCTATGCAGTTGCTTGGTGTACTGAGTGGTTGCTAGGGCATGGCTTGACGGTTGCTGTGGGGTTCTGAGTGGTTGCTGGTTGGTTGCTTACTAGCCAAAGTCAAGAGTCCACTCCCTCCATGATTTTCAAGTCTTAAGATATGGCTCAGCTCCCTCCTTCAACCGCTTCAAAGTCTCTTTTATTGTCCACCAGGTAAAATCGACGTCCGCTCCTTTAGAAAAGTAATAGCCTCTGCCCAGCTATCTGCTTGATTTGAGGTATCATTTAGCACAAACTATGCGAGATGAGTTAAACATTGAAGTATAATACTTAGGCTAGGGTGTTGTTCAAATCACTAACCCTAAGTAGGAGTAATAATAATAGTGATGCTTGCCTTAACAAGCATGGCTAATAAGCTGCTTATAGATCTAAACAATGACAATATACTGCATTAGACTAGGAAGTATTGAAAGCTCTGGCATTGAATAGGCTACACTGTCTAGTCTTTTAAAAAGGAATACAGTATATCCACAAAAGGCGCTGTCTGTGGATATCATTAGGCTTTAGTGGCTGAGACAGCATGATGTGTTGTATTGATTGATGAAATAGGTGGCTAAGAATGAGTGTAATGAAGGCTTGGTGTTTGTTATGGCTTTTAGTCATTAGACAAGCGCACTGCTGCCCCCCAGAGAGAGGACTTTAAGAGATGCTGCTGTTCAATATTGGTGTTGAGAATGAAGCTCTGTGATTGGTCCACTCTCAACATGCAGCATGCCGCATTAGAGGATTTTAATTAACAGAGGATGCACACAGCACCAGTGTGATCTCTCTCTCTCTCTCTTCTTCACCTATTGATGGAGCTCACAGCATGTAAAAGGTCATCATATGAAAGCATTTCAGTGTCCGTGTGAATGAAAGCGCCATGCTTGTTGGAGTCAGATTTAATTTATCCTGTTTATGTTTCTATGCACCTTTGAATGTCTGTTTTGTCCTCTCTCTGTGTGTGATAATTTCATGGGTAGCCAAGAAAAGGTCTCCCTCTGGATCGATTTCCCTTACGGCATTTACATGACATTCCGCAGTGCCCACTCAAACCTGGAACCAGTTTCTGCATCCGTGGACCTGATCTCATTCTCAACAGAGAAGTCTTGTGCAGTCGGGTGGGAGAATCAGACCGCAGAGAATAAACAAGGGTTAGCAGGAGCTTTCCTCATTTTCTGAGTCTCACTTTATTTAAAAGTGTTGATAAATTATTCAGGAACAATCACAGCTTGTTACAACCTGGAATCGCAGAAACGGCTCGCACCTCCAGCACAGCGTGTCAAAAAACTGTCCTTTTTGCTTTTTTTTTTAGTTCATGTTACCTAGTCCCTGCACCTGCAACCACACATATCACCAAAATAAAACACAACCACAGCTACAGACTTGCCACATATGTTAAGACACCTGCCACACTGACGTTCAGAAAATGACACATCTGTAACACCTAGCGGGTGACGTTCAACACGATGCAGCGCTCACCACAGCTGCTTCCCTCAGGACAGTGCACAGGCTTAGTAAACCACACTGGATTTGTAACCCTGGGTTATTGCACTCAAAAAATTGTTTGTTCATTCAATGTAATTGAATTAAGAAAGTCTTTTCCACACAATTAAGTTAGGTTCATACAACAAGACTACAAAAAGTCCATTTAAACAAATAATAGTTTGTTGAACAAACTTAATCAATTTAGGTTCTTGTGTCAGAATAAGGATTTGTTGAGTGAACTTAATTAACCCTTTCAAGCGTGAGTTTAAATACGGTTACGGAATACGGTTGTCAGTCCTGTATTTGAGTCCTTAATACGGTTGCGTTCACACGCAGTACGGTTATTTACAGGAGTGACGACTGCATTCTATAACCGAACTCACACCCTTACATTTTCAGGACTCACAACCGCATTCTCGGAATATTCGCACTGTGTGAACGGTACAGGACTGGACAACTAGTTGTCTGTCACGTCATACAGTGCGAGAGAGCCGCTCTTCTAAGGTGTTTTGTGTGTGGTTTCACTTTCAGTAACTTACTGCGACAGAGATATGAGCTGTGCGTCATCTTAAGACGTTAGATCCAGTCACTGTGCTCCACCGGAGCGGCTCATGTCAGTTTTGTGTTTCTTTTCAAATGCCGTGTCATGCGCGAGATGTCGCAAAGGACGTGGCATGCGTGTGCAGCGGTTAAAGACTCCGGCTAGCACGTGTTTACATGCTGCTGTTGGTTAATGAAGTTTTGATGGATGAACTCGCGGTTCAGTTAGTCTCTTGTCATGTGAAAAGTGATAATACTTTTCAGTTTTATGGACGTCGCCATCTTTAATATTACGTTGATCACTGTATTCATGGTTACGAGTAAGAGAATACGGGCTTGACTCTCGCTGCACGTTCATACAGACAGTGTTCCAAACGCTACTGAAAGTTGCTGTGTGAACGAGACATTTCGAGACTCACACCTGTTAAGTAAATGCGGTTGTCAATCCCAAAAAATGACAGTGTGAACGTGGCCATATTCTAGCTGACCCCCCAGCGTGAGTTTTTTTAAGGCGACCGTTATTTTAGAATGTTTGCCCTTATTGTTTCCATGGCGATGCGTCATGCTTGTCACATAACACAACGCAACCACAGTAACACTGTATGACAGATGGATCGCTATTATTTTGTTTTTCCTTTTTTATTTAAAATATTCACAAACTTGCTTACCATGTCATCAACTATCTGATATTAAATGTCTTTTAAATGTCCGTCATAGCTGAACATTAAACACTAACAAGCCTTTCCCTAAAAAATACATTAAACAGCACTTAATTTCAACATCTATCTCTATGCAAAGCATGCTGGGAACTAGAAATCCACTGCCCAGTTTCAGTCAATGCAACAGAAATGATTCATGTAGTCCCAACACAAATGTTTTAAGTTACCTTAACTTTTTACAAATTTAATTTTAACGTAATTAAATTGAGTGCAAATGACAATTAAGTAAAAAAACTAAAAAATTGTGTTTTCAGCTTATTTTATTTAAATAAACTGAGCAAACATCTAGAATCATTTCATTCCATTTGTATATAGTTCAAGCTCTGGGCTAGTAATTAAAGCTGAAGTGTGTAATTCTTTGTTAAATGTTAAAATGCTTCCTTTTGTCCAAGATTAATATACAGAGTGGTTGCTAGGGCGTGGCTTGGCGGTTGCTGGGGGTTCTGGGTGGTCTCAGATTTCTCTGATGATGTGTTCACTGGCGCGAGGTGCGACAATAACCTCTTCCCTCCAACAACTCCAACACATGAGATCGCAGCAATAGCATATGACACCGATCCAGTCAATTCCCAAATGGACAAAATCAAGACCCACCCTATATTTTTTCCTCATTTGAGAAGCAGTTTCGCTCAGATATACAATAGGGAAGAAAAACAATCTCAACTTCTGTTTCATGCTGACTTTAATCCCTGTTAAATCCCTAGCTAACATTTTCAGCACTGTTCGATACCGAAACTAAATACACCCGGTTGTCTGTTACTAAATAACCCCACGGTAACATTCTAGCAGTTGTTTTGTGCTGTACAACTTGGCACTGCAGTTCAGGGTTAACGCCACAAAAGTGGTTCATAACCCAGGGTTAAACAACAAAATTAGTGTGAAACATTGGTTAACCCAGGGTTAAAATTGTCCCAATGGGGTTCAAAAAATTCCCAGGATTACCAGTAGCATGAATAGTCTGGAATCAGATCCACTCACCTCCACATGTCCGCATGAACGTCTCACATTGATCCCAGATTGCGATCCCAGGCAGCAGTGGCCTGGAAGTGGTGAAGACGCCTTTATCAGCTCTGTGATTTATCAGCATATCCGTTGACCTCCTTCATGCCAGTTCATCATCGGCACTTCCTAGGTTAAGTGGATCACCTGTGGGCAGCGTTTGAGAAAAACGATCCACGTAGCATCCTAATCCACCAGACCAGCACACCTCCTTCCTCTTTCCTTCTCTACGTATCCCGCTCACACTCTCTATTACCATGCCAGGTTCTTGTGTATTCTTAATAATGTGACCATTGATTTGAATTCAAGTATTTTCTGGCTCTGAAGGCTATTTAAAAAAAAATAATGAGTTGTACCTTGCCGCAAGAGGAATTATTGCACTAAACCGTGGCGTAAGCTTGTTTACTATATCATCTATGTGCATTTCCTTTCCCAATTATCCCTGCCGCATGTGTGTAATAGAACCAATGAGAGGAGTTTCTTTACAAGCTGATTCATAATGCACAGCATGCTCTGTGCATCCACCACAACTGTATGCGAGGGGAAGATGCTGATGCAATCACATCTGACTTGTTACATGGTTTATCAATGTCTTTCCTCCCTCGGATTCCTGCTTTCCTTTTGGAGACCCTGAAAATACCTCGGCATCAATCCCGCTTATTCCCTTTCTGTCTATTCATCGAGCCCCGTGAAGGTGCAAAAACACAAGGGTTCTTGAACAATGAAACGAGCGCTCCAATGACAAGCGCATCATAAGAGATGGACCATAAACATGAGGGATGGCAGAGCCAGAAATAGCAGAGAGGGTCCAACTCAACCCATAGAGCCATGGAGATTAGAGTGTGTTTTACTGAAGCATGGCAGATCACATTAACGCTACATCCAGCCAAATGAGAAACAGGGGGAGAGGAGATAAACGGGCAGGTAGGGTGAAGGTAAGGGATAAACGATGTCTGCAGAGGTGAAACTTTGGAGAGTTGGTGAAGGCCGAAATTACAAAAGCACTTAATATGAGGTCAGAATTTTTGGCATCCAATTGGGCCACTTCATATGTGGTTTTAAATGTGATATACACTAAAATTGGGGAGGATAAGATTTTTTTGGTTTTTGAAAGAAGTCTCTTAAAGGGATGGTTGATTATGATTTCACTCTTTAAACTTTAGTTAGTGTGTAATGTTGCTGTTAGAGCATAAACAACGTCTGCAAAGTTACGACGCTCAAAGTTCAATGCAAAGGGAGATATTTTCTACAACAAACGGCTGGTAGGGACTACGGCAAGCTTCTTCCCAGGTTAGTGACATCACTAATCCTAAAATTTACATAAACTCTGCCCCTGAGAATGCGCAACATAGGGGGCAAGACCATGTTAGGCTGCTTTAGAGAAGAGGAAGAGTTGTTGTAGTAAAGTGTTGTTACCATGCTGTCATTTTACACCAGACTGCTTCACCAACGAGGGTCAATTCAACGCTGGATTTGCACAAAAGATTAACATGAAGCACATGCTAGTTGATGAGTTGAATCAACTCCACAGCAACTACATAAATGTATCCACTAATTGTTCAGAAACGTCCAGATGCATTCTATAAGTTGTAACTTCTTCCTGAGTCTCTCCATCAATGTCCGACTCCGGTTTGAACAATGTAAGGCTGAACACCGTTACTGACAATCATCATTTTGGCTGCGTGAGATTCTCCAGTTTTGTTGAGCAACCGAAGCACAAGCTGTTAGAGCGCCGCCCTCTTCTGGAAAGCAGGCTTGAGCAAGTAGGGCTCGCTGCAGCCTGCGGTGGACATCCATCCCTGCCCACATCCAAGTGTGACGTCAGAAGCCATGCCCGTGCACAATAAGTCACCTCGTGACTCTCCACTAAACCACTTCACCAGAAATCCCGCCCTGCCGGTAATTTTTATTGGTTACAGTGATGGGTAGGTTTAGGGATCAGTGTTTGGTGTAGGCAATCAGTACTGTGATTGACAAATAAAATCTTAAGAATCGGCTGCAGGGCCTGGCTTCTGATGTCACACTTGGATGTGGACCAGGTTGGATGTCCACCGCAGGCTGCAGCCAGACGCTTCGCAAATTACGAATTAACCTTCCTCATAGCCATTTATTCTGTTTTATTTTGTTATGCACATTATGTGAAGCCAAACTGTTCTGAAGAGGGACAAAACCTCATTGAACCACACAGGGCCGACAAATATCTACTTATGTAACAGTATAGATCAGTTTGGTGGCGTTTTACACATTTTGTGGGCTATTATTTATTAGTCGATTATGTCCAAAATGAATGTAAACGGACATTGTGCATTAGGCCTAGTGTAAATGCAGCCAAAGAGACTAAATCCAAAAACAGAAGGAGGAGGTAGAGTAGGCAGTTATTGGAGACGGTTTGGAGATCAACCAAATTCTGTAAACCACATAGTTTAATCTAACAGGCATTCACATCAAGTAGTTGTATTGTCATTCCTCTCATTATAGAGCGAGTTTAAGAAAAAGAATGCAAAATAGCTGAACCGCAACCATAGTGTGCAGTGAAACAAAGGCGACGACGGTGACAGCTGACAGCAATGGAGCGCTGGAATATTTTCTCAGCACGACTTAACAGAGGTCTTTTGGAAACTGCCGTTACCTGCTGTCCGCTACAAGGCGTGTTCCCGTTGCAAATAATGGAATTGCATAATTACACTCTGATATGGCAACCACATGCAATTGAATGAACCGAACAGACTGAGCTCAACTGTAATTTATGAGAACCGCACGCTTTAAAGCACACCACTTTTTGGCGCATTTTAGCCAGGAGCGTTAACCGTCAGTGGGCTAGCGGAGGATTTAGAGGGACAGACGTTCAAAACAGCAGGTGTGTTATTAAGCAGCGACTGGTCATATTTCACACTCCAATTCAGCAGAGCAGCCGGGAGCTGCGGTTGCGGCTCGCTCACTGTGCCGCAATCCCGGCATGCATAGATTCTTCCGCTGCTTTGTTATCAAAGCGACAAACACAGACACGATTTAATACTTCTCAGTCATGGAAGAGAGTGGCGAGCCGTGCTTTTTCCTCCACGTTTGATCATGCCTCAGCTTTTCAGTCATCTCTGACGGCTGAGTGATCTGTTGCCTAATATTCTGCGATTCATTTACTTCTGGGAGGCCTGGGGAATGTGTGACGATGCAATTCTGAACTCTTGCATTTAGCAGTAAATGAAATTTGGTGTCAAATCTAACAAATCTGTTTGGAGAACGCACTCTGCAGTGGGCAAATAAAAAGATTACTGGGGTGATGAGAGGGAAGTCTTTGGCTGGATGCTGAGATCACACCCCAGACCATCTGTAGGGGATTGGGTATTTATTTACTCAAAGTCATGCAATATTTGCGTGTCTGGTTTTGATTCTCCTCCACATATTGAGTCGAGGTCTTTCGTTATTGGATTACGCCTTGTGAAAAATAACAGCAGACACTTTTGTTCATCCTTTGTGCACTTCTGAGAACGTGAGGCATATCAGTGGCGCCTTGTTTCCCACAAATGCCTTGGTGACCTGGCAACCTCAAGAACCAATCAAGCTGCCCAGCTGTGACCTGGCAACCAGAGCAGCCAATCACAGTGTCCTGCTGTGACCTTGCAGCCATGGCATGGCACAGCAACTTGTGCAACCATGGTCATTAGCCAGCAACCACCTGTCACGTCGCTTATTTCTGCTTGTCTGTGGAGGTCAAAGAATCGATTGTAATTGCAGAGGATGTCTTTTTTCGTAAAATGATAGTCTCTCTCTTATGAATATGATGTCGATGGGGTGTCATTTTCTTTGACAAGATGTGTCTTGATGGTGGGTTACAGCAGAGCTAATTTATCTGTTCTGTACCTAGAACCTCTCTGGGTGTTCTGACATTTCCCCACAATTTAATGACCAAATAAACTCTGACAGTTGATTTTAGGTGTTTTGAGGGTAGGATATTAATAAACACTCTTGTACAGTATTCTATAATGCATGTGCGTTTTGTCAGTTGTATCCCATAATGAGCATTGAGCACATTCCCTAAATTGATGGCCCAGTAAGAGAAATACCCTGCAACACAATCCTGTAATTAAGGCTAGGTTGTAATTCCAAGCCCCTGGCATATTAGTTATGCAATAGTTGGAAAATGGCTGTGGAGCTGCTGCCCTTTACTTAAGGAATAGAGTCAGATTTCTTTAGCAAGAGGAGCCAAATTCACTGCAGCACCTGGAATGAACACATATGGATGTGTTCAAGGGTTAGTTCACCCAAAAATGAAAAAAAAAAAAAATTGTCATCACACCCTCATGTCGGAACCAAGCCGACGGTCGGCCGACTTGACAGATTTTGTGCATCGGCCGATCAATTTTTCTCAGTGTGTTCCGCACCGTTGGCTGAAGTTGGTCCTCGTCGGCTTTTTTTCGGCCAATTCGACATGTTGAATCGGCGTCAGGCCGTCGGAGAGAGAGAGAACTCTGATTGGCTGTTTAGTATAGCAAACGAGTCAGTTCTTTTTAGTCAATTAAAAACATACAATGTAAACCAGTGTAGTCCATTTCCTGAATGAATGACCCTTATGAGCCAGTTATGAATCAAAAACATACAGTGCAACCTGTGTATTTTGATTCCTGAATAAATTACTCAGTAACACTTTATTTGGATGGTCCCCTTTAGACATTCTGTTGACTATAAGTAATGTTGAACCTTCATGTCAACTAACTATTAGTGAAGTATTAGTAGACTGTCTGCTTAAACACTTTATTTTGATGCTCCCCCAACAGACATTCTACTGACTATAGGGGCTTTTGCACCGAATAGATCTAGAAACTCAGTTATAGGAACTAGCCACAAGGATAGTTCCCCGAGAACTAATTTCTCCCCCGGGCCATGTTCCTGGTTGCATTTGCACCAGGAATTGGAACTCTGAAGCGGCCAACAGCAGCGTCTTTAAGCGCAGCATTTACAGACGCTAAAAGCCGGTGGATGGAGGATGCCGTGATCGGAGCTGTGTTTGTTGTGTGTCGTGGGTTTCGTGATAATGGAGATGGAATGTAAACGCATAATTTACGCGAATGAAAGAGCAAAAAGTGGGGCTAAGAGACTAAATCTCCGAAGACAACTTTCAGTATTACATATCATCGAGGCTGAGAAAAGAACACAACTCTGCAGACAACAGGTAAATGCCGTTATCGCTGTTTTCCTTGTTCATGAAGTAAATATGTTTACACTGCTTTTTAAAAATGCCAGGTGCCGGTGTTTGACATGCGTTTGACCAATCAACGTACACTTACGCCATTGATAGTTCCTATAGTGCTGGTTTAGACCCTATTCTGAAGTAGGAGCTAATTTAGTTCCCCCAAAAGGAGTTCCTAGAACTAAAATCGTTCCTAGTTCCTGCGGTGCGGACACGGTAAAATCCGGGTACTTCAGCCAATAGTTCTAGGAACTATGAAAAGGTTCCTCCAGTGCGAAAGCCCCTTATAAGTAACTTTTCAAATACTGTACATGTTAACTTATCCTACTAACCCTGCCCAGTAACACTCAACTAATACTCTATTGAGAGTTAGTTGACATGTAGGTGCAACAATACTTATCGTCAACAGAATATCTTAAATGGACCATCAAAATAAAGTGTAACCAATTATTCTTATGAGCCAGTTATTTTTAGTAAATCAAAAACATATAGCACAATCAGTGTAGTCGATTCCTGATTCTAATTTTTTATTTTAAATTCGGCATCAATTGGAAATTTGCCCTTATTTTTCCCAAAATACTACTTAAATGTATAAAAAGAATCATTAAAGGAACCATTCAGGAATCAAAAGTGGAACCAGAATAGTTTAATTCTTTACAATTCCCATCTGTAGTTTTGAGGTTCAGAGAACAGGAACACAATGACAAAGATTTAGATCATTCCTCCAACTGTGAGTGTGAGCCTGTCAAACACATGAGATCTGGCTGCAGGTCCATTTAAACTTGAATTAGATGTCGAATTACGCGGTTATCTCAGCATCAATTCCATTTGACTCCCACTAACCTGCAGACAGTGTGGATATGGCTGTATCTTAAAATGATCCATGCCTTTAGATCTGAAGAGAGAGATTTAATTGGTCCCATTAAGGCAGCAATGGAGTGCATCAGGTGTCTGAATTACTGGCAGAGACAGTGAAAGGTGGTCCACAGGGACATCGGTAACCTGCTGCCAGCTCTTTCTGTATGCAGAGGGAGTGTGGGGTAGAGCTGCTGACCTCCACGTGCTACAGCTTTGCGGGGCTGTGCATGACAGTGGCGAGATTTCTCTCGAGAGGCAGTTTTGCCTCATATTCCCCCAGTCGCCTTCAACCTTGACATTCTTTTCAAAAGCATGTGCGGATATCCATACTAATTCCGGTGACATCCAGTCTGCTGTGTCGTGATCCTATTCCAAGCAGCCTGGGACATGCAACTCAGTCCTCTTAATGCAAGCATAGAGAAAGACAGTGAGATAAAGACGGTGTACTGCTTGCTGCGCCGTATACTGAATATAGCTACATGATAATGGCAAAATCACAATTGTGATTATTTCTTTTAATTTTGTAGCTGTGATTTATTAATTGTGATTAGTGGTCTGTACTACAAAATCATTGACTATCCCAGTGTTCTGGACTCTCATGAACATTCCTGTTATAATTACCCAAAAAAAAAAATTGTCATCATTTACTTACCCTTGTTATGCGTTCCAAACCCATTAGACTATTGTTCATTTTTGAAACACAAATAAAACCTGATAGATTTCTGTCCCTCCATTAAAAGTATATTCCACCAAAACTTCAAGATTAAAAAAGTTCATAAAGACATAAGAAAAAAAATGTGCAGTTTACATACTATACACTACAGAAACAACAGTATGCAGCAGCAGAGCTGGCCTTTCAATATATTGGCACAAGAAAGCCTGGGTTAGGTGCACACCAATATCTCCTTCTGAAACAGCTAATCAGGATCTTCAGGATTACTACAAACCTCAAGGGACTGGTGGCCCTCCAGGAATATTGGAAACCCCTGTCATATATCCAAGAGGAAATCGACAGAAAATGGCCCAAAATAGTTAATGACATGACTTTTAGCTAAATAAATATTTATTTATGTAGCTAAAGTTTTTTATTTTTATTTTTTTCAGATAATATTACTTGCCCTTCTGGTTGGTTGGCAACTGAAGCTCTGCCAGAGGCAGCAACATTAATATTAGCATACCAATTAGATCAGAATCCATTTCATAAGAACAAGTGTGAATAATTTAAATAATAAATTAACAATCACAGTGTTGATTAGCTAAAGAAGAGGTGAGTTACAACATATGGACTGTGATTTCAGACTATCACAGACTCCCTCACTCCATAGGCTTAAGCAAATGTAGCCATGCACTTTGAATGTTTTGTCGTGCCGTTGTGGTGATGAATTGAAAGTTCAACTTTTTTTATAATTATTTATATTTGGTCTACAGAGAATCTTTCTGCACTGGTTTGGTTCCAATCGGGTGAAAAACCTAGGACTACAGTAATTCACAAAAGTAGGTTTTGCAAAAACCCAACATGGGGGGAAAATTTTGTAGCGCTGCCTTGTGGCCGAGATCTCAGCAAGAGTATCAGGCCCCGTTTACACTAGTGCGTTTTCGTTTTAAAATGAAAACAATCCTCGTCTACACTGGCGTTTCTACAGCGTTTCAGAAACGGTCTCCATCTATACTACACGACCGAAAAACGCATGTCACATGACCGTTCATACACACTGGGCATACGCGTACAAGTGTAAACAGTTGCCTCTTGCGTATGTAGGTAGCTGCAGTATTAAAAAAATGCAGAGTTTAAATGCACAATCGCTGCTAAAAATGACAAAAGCAAAGATTGCAGTTCAGTCTTCATGTTATTGTTTACACGGTCGCCAAGGATACGCAGAGCGAACGTGGGCAGCCACGCCATCGTTTTCAAAAGTCTCTGTTTTGGTCCGTTTATACTGAAATGCAACCCCGGCGTTTTCAAACTAAAACGAGGGGTCTGCAGCGTTTTCGAAAGTCTCCGTTTTAGAGGTTCGAAAACGCCGGCGTAGTGTAAACGACAGGCGTAACCGTAGCAAAACTTATGTGTTTTAAAACGAAAACGCACTAGTGTAAACGGGGCCTCATTCTGCAAGTATCAATTATCAGGGTTCAAGTGCTTTAAGCACATGTGTAAAAAGATATAAGGTGTTATTTAGCGAACTTGCAACAACCTAAATCAGAGATAAAAAAAAATTCAGCTATTATAGTTCATTTAACATTGAAATACAGCATTTTCACCTTTATAACTGTTATAGAGCCACCTCTCTGCAATCTCCATTAAAGATTGCATGCTTAGAATCATATAATCATATAGAATCATATAATAATATTTTTGTGAAGTTTGTTTAGGAATTACTGGTTTTTGGGTAAACTGGTCTATAATTGAGCGCTAGCGCCGCCCTGGAGGCTAATCACCTCTCTGTATGCGGCACACATACATGGGTGTATTTCATTTGTGGCACAACCCCAGGCCAATGGCAGCAGCTGCTAAGCTAATACCAGTTCTCTGATATATAACCAGCGCCTCTGGGTTTTGATGTTGATGAGAATGTGGAAATGGAAACAGTTCAAGAGAGAGAAACAGAAAGATGGCCTGAAACCTCTCAGTCGAGCACTCGGCCTAGTGCTTCACTTACAAAAGCAGCTCTTGTTGTTTAAAACATGTAGATTCTAGAATCGCTAATCAGCCTTAAGCCAGAACGCCAGCAAAATATATATTGCTTTAACAATCTGAATTACCCAAGGCACCTAAACGAAAGCGATATCTCATGTTTCTGGCTGGAGTTTCATTATTCATCTCAAAGTCTGCTTGATCATGGCCCATGTCACGTCTAACTTTGAGTATCGATGTGATGTAACTGGGCTTGCGCTGTGTTTTTGCAGCGAGAGAAGTTGCAAGATCAATCAAGAGTGTGTTGGGAATAAACGGAGCAAGAGAAAACTGATAACTGTAGCGATTCTCATCAACTGTGAGAGGGCGAACGTGTTACCGAAGCCACTGAACAAGTAGAAAAATGGCACTCAACTCTGAGGAAAAACATTGGGTTCGGGGGAAGGTGAGGAAGAGAAGGATCGGTGTCAGCCCATCAGTTTGGAGATACATTATTGAAGACTACAGTCAGCCGCACATAGTCATTCCTCTGTGGATCCTGTTTATCACGATGTATCTGCTGTAAGGTGCAGGATTAGTGTGAGCGGTGGCTGGGAGTTTGGAAATAGATGGTGCAGTGGAGATGAAGGTGTGTGGGAGAGAGGAACGGAGCATGTGATTTATAATGTAGTGTACATCAGGTTCTGTCTAAAATGATTCAGGATACATTCAATCCTTATTGATTGGAAAACAATAACAAAAAGTGAGTGACATGAAAACAGAGACTACATTGTGACGTTGTAAAATTGGCAATTGTGTGCAAGAAGAAGTTATTGCATATGGGGTGCTATCATGGTCCACCGTGATTAAATTAAAATATTTTTGTAATTATCTTATGAAGAAGAGACAGTCAGAGAAAGCAAAATGTGGATCGGAGGCGGATGTTTTGGGTGTAGTTGGCGGAGAAGGAGGTGGGGGAGACGGGTGGGTAATAAACCAGAGTGGTTGTGTTAAGGGATTGCAAATTCAAAGTGCTCTGTGAAACGGAGAAGGAAAACGAGCCCCACATAAACGCGAATCTCTGTCTCTGTCAAACACACACACTCCTTTCTAGCTCTCTTTCTCTCACAGTTTATCTCAATCTCTCTCTCACACGAACATACACACATTCTCTCTCTCGCGCGCGCGCTCGCTGTCTCTCTCTCTATAAACCCAGCACATTCTCTCTCCCTCTCAGTCTCCTGCTGCATCAAACGAACACATACACACTCAATGCTGTGACTTCGTTTATTCGTTTCTTTTGTTTGGGTACTGGATTTTTATATCAATCAGCCACAACGACATTAGTTCTCCGTTTTCAGCGCTAATCGGTTTTCACTTCGAATTCAACCTGTCGTTTTTCTAAAGACGCGCACAGAAGATTCCAGTGGACCGTATGTAACACTGCGCTTTCCATAAACAAACATGTAATGTTATTTTTTTTTTTGCTATATTCGTTCCGGGTTCAGGAGAAGCGTGAGTATATGACTACAGCACTAAAAACTCTTGAGGCAACGACAGATTGTTACTGTTTTTCAGCGCTAGCATTCGTTATTCCGCGTAAATGTATTCTGTTGTTAAATCTTAGACCTCAGTTTTAGACTATTTGTAACGTATCGTTAATTTTTAATGTCATTTTAAAATCAGTTGACTTCGCGGGGCTATACATTGGCTACTTAAAACTTTTGTGAATCTTTGAAACTTCGTATATTTTAAAACAGTTCGTGTAAAACCCGGACTTTTCTGTCTTAATTGACTTTATTAACGTGACTAATTTTAACGCAGTTTCCTCTGCACGCAGATATATTAAATCAGGAAACGAAACCACACGCATTTGAATCGTCATCGATGTCGTGTTTATGTTTTCGTCCTGAACGCAACCAAGTTGAAAATGTAAAAGTGTGTCTTAGTACATCTAAAAGTATAGGCCTGTTACAGGTCTATAGAAGTTTAGGGTAATTGGTATTCACGTGAGATTTTGATTCATTTCAGCATTGAGTGGGAATGAAATTTATACTGTCCAAAATATTTTTATGAAAGTTAAATTACTGTCAAACACCTCCAGCTTTGCCTTTCATGTAAAATAATATCAATAACATAAACTGTGTTTATGTACGCACTCTTGCCCAATATGGCCAAACTATCCTGGCAGCATCACAGCAGAGGACGGCGCTTGGTATCAACTTCCTACTTTGTTTTGGCCACCCTTACTTTACTGTTCTCCTGGTCCTGCCCGGTTCTAGGCAAGAAGAAACTCTACATCGGAGCCCTGTTCCCTATGAGCGGCGGATGGCCGGGTGGCCAAGCATGTCTCCCTTCTGCCCAAATGGCCCTGGATTTGGTGAACAAGAGAACGGATATTCTTCCGGATTATGAGCTTGAATTAATCCACTATGACAGTATGGTAAGTGAGCACTGCATGTGAGCCTCTTTAATTACTTTCCATTATTTGAACTGTTTGATATCATGCACTTGAGTGTGCATTGAACTAGTCATTCCATAAGAGTGTTTGCTTGCTACTGATGTTATTTATTCAGACATTGTGGAGTGTCATTATCAGTGGCTTGCTGAAGATTTGTGTTCACAGGAGATTTCTGAACAAATTTACATTTTACTACAGCATATTGGGTCAGCTGTAGTATGCTAATAGGGGTTTGGTGGACGCTAATGAACATAATGTTCTTTAAATGGGAATTTGTACTCGATTTAGTATGACTTCATTAAAGCTGCGCAGAGGAATGTTTTGACAGCATCATATTATCCATCGGTTACACTGTCACCTGAGGTTTGCCTGCAAAAATATATTCATAGCAGCTCTTTATACCTTCCGCTTTCCCTGTCCGTATCTTTCCAATTGCTTGACTCTCTCTCCCTCTACTTCTCTCCATCTTTCCCACCTGCTTCCCTCCTCCCCCGCACAGGACATGCCAATGCATACTCCCTCTCGCACACACACACATATGCAGAGTGCAAGCCAGAGTTTTCGACAGAGAAGACATACAGATACATGCAGAGCGCAAACAGTTAATTCCCTGTGACTGCTCGGTGTTGCTAAGAGCTTTGCCGTGATTGGTCGGAACGGGTCTGCATTGGAACCCCGCTTCAAAGATACAGGAGAAGGAGGAAAGACTGGGGGTGGAGGTTGGCATGACAACAGTTACCAAGACCACTGCTGTTCAAACAAACACATAAGGCCACAGATTGCTCTGACAAAAGAAAAAAGCATGCCTCTTTACCATTATTGCATAAACAGAAGCAGAAGGATAAATAGAAGAAATTAGCTGGCTGGTGTAAGACTATACGTTTAATCAGACATATGAAGTGCGGTTCAAGGCAGTCTGAACTTGGACATATTGAAAGCATCGTTTCTGATCCCCCGCGTAATAGGTGGATGTACTCAGGACCCCTGCGGATCTGAATGAATACATGCACACACACACAAACACACACACACATGTAGAGAGCTGTT
This sequence comes from Mylopharyngodon piceus, assembly GCA_039654765.1. NCBI lineage: Eukaryota > Metazoa > Chordata > Actinopteri > Cypriniformes > Xenocyprididae > Mylopharyngodon > Mylopharyngodon piceus. Next base: position 5,340,634 of record CM077448.1, on the reverse strand, counting down.
ACTGATTAGGATTCAGCACCACGGACAGCTACATTTAGAGAGCAGAAAAGCGCTGTGTCATCAGGAGGTATAACGCAAGCAGGAACATTTCATTTGAGTTGGGATTTAGGTATTCAGACCCAAATGTTCCCTCCTGAGCCACAGAAAGAGCAGTCTCATTAAACTTGCGCCCCAGCATGGTTCTGGGCCATTCTGATTGGAGCTTAGGACGCCTCTCTCCGCGGGGGGACAGGGATGGTTCGAGGGCTTATTAGTATGGACTGGACCTGTGCCTGATTTCCCCAGAGCCCAGATGTGAGATCCCTTGGCATTAACACTTGTGTCGTAGGGTCATTAATGTGTTTTTGGGGTTTGTTCTTCCACTGATTTGAATGATGGAGGGGAACGCGGACGCTGAAATCCCTTGTTCTAAGTGTTGTCAGTGCTAGAGTTAGGCTAGTATTTAAAAACAACTGATATTAAAAAAGAGTGTCAAATAGGGCTGGGCAATACTGACATTACATGTTCATTTGGCAGATGCTCAAAGTGACTTACATTCAAGGTATATGTTTTATCAGTTCATGCATGTCCCTGGGAATTGAACCCATGACCTTGTGCTACTGTTTGAGCGGCAGGAATGCTATATTATACAAATAATGTGGGTATCATGATTATTTTATGTGCTTTTAATTAGGCAATTAAGTTTCCTAAAGAGTGCATCATTAGACTAGTTTTGCAATCCTTTCTTGTCCTCCAGCTCATGAGAATGTGAGTATTGAGACAGATGCTTTAATGGCATCTAGTTGATAAGTTTGATTCAAATTTAGTGAATTTAGTCAAACTCAACCATATTCCCAATTAGGGGTGTAACGGTTCTCTGTAAAAAATCGAACCGTATCGTACTTCACCCACTTGCACCGCAATCTTAAATCTGTCGACGCATTTATAAATTGGTTTGTTGAAAATTACAACGCTTAAAACAGACAGAGTTTGGCTGATGTATGTTTCTGTCGATGGATATGCATTCTGGCTTCCCAATACGTTACAACAGTGATGATCAAAAAACGTGGACAAAACAGTCACTCTTTGTAAACTCAGTGTTCAATAGGAGTGCTGTATGCTCTAATATGACAAGTCATTTACACTGCCATCACCCGGGTGTTGATAGCGCGCGAGCGCAGGTGAGACCTGAACAGCACATGTTGCTATCTGTGTTTAAACTAAACTCATTTAAGCCTTGCCAATTTAAACATTCAAGCGCACGCGCAGTGAGAAGATTTGTGTATGCACTCATCCAAAGCACGCAAACAGAAAGCCACGTCTCAGACAGCACGCAAATATTGAGTTCTCTTTCAAGTCTTGCGCTTGAACGGACAAATTCACACAAAAATTATGTCAACATGCCTGTCTTGGCGAGTATCCTAGCAAACATAGTAGGTTATGTCTTAAGTAATCAGAAACAGTCAAGAAAGACAACGCATGTGTATCAGTGTCAGTATTTTGGATCCGTGCATTATGTCTTAAATTGATTCCTGCTGTCTGTGTTTTTAATGTTAATCAAACAACAAAAGACAAGTAAATCACTCATTGCTCTTGACTGAATAGCTTTTGTTGCCTTAATAATACTTAATCTTTATTTAATTTATACAGTGATGATTATATACAATGTTATTTTACATTTGATAACTTTATTCAATTTCTGTACCTGAAAACTACTGTTATATACCTAAATAACCTGAAAAGCACTGTTTATTTTATTTGTATCTTTGCTCTATTGTATTTATTTGAACTGTTGCTTGTAGTTTGATTATTTGTTCTTATTTTCTTTATTTTTATTTGACAGTAGTCCTTTTTTCCCTGAACATAGTACATACTGAACAGTACCGAAATGGTGACCCTAAAACCGTGATAAAAACCAAACCATGAGTAATTTGAACCGTTACACCCCTAGTCCCAATATGCTCTTATACTAGTATTTGCTGCACTTCTGTTCTACAGCAGTGTTTCCCAACCCTGTTCCTGGAGGCACACCAACAGTGCACATTTTGGATGTCTCTCTTATCTGACCCATCCATTTCATTCCTTAGAGTCTCTACTAATGAGCTGATGAGTTGAATAAGGTGTGTTTGATTAGGAATGTGTACTGTTGGTGTGCCTCCAGGAACAGGGTGGGGAAACTATTGTACAGCACCACGGCAAAGAAAAATGTTTTTCGCTGACTGGGAAAATGTCTTTCTATTGTGTTGTCTTCACTGACTGCATGCAAAAACATATACAGTCCAACAAAGGTAGTCTGATTTAAGAACACTTTTTTTTAATAAACCGGTCAAAAAAAACCTCATGAAATCAGATACAAGTTTGCATCAATCTAATGAACTGAATATGCTGAAACCATCAGAGCAGTAAACATCAGACTCACTCACTAATTGGTATTTTAGTTAATATACCGTTCAAAAGTTTGGGGTCTTTTTTTGAAAGAAATCTCTTTATATATTATTATTTAATGCATTAACTAACATGAACTAACCATGAGCAATACATTTGTTACTGTATTTACTAATCTTCATTAATGTTAGTTAATGAAAATACAGCTGTTCATTGTTTGTTCATGTTCACTGTGCATTAACTAATATTAACAAGATTTTAATAATGTATTAGTAAATGTTGAAATTAACATTAACAAAGATTAATAAATGCTGTATAGGTGCAGTTCATTATTAGTTCATGTTAACTAATGTAGTTAACTAATGTTAATTAATGATTTATATTTATTTATTTATTTATTTATTTATTTATTTATTTATTTATTTTCAGTTTAAATTACTGTTTTCTATTTGAATATATTTTAAAATGTAATTTATTCCTGTGATGGCAAAGCTGAATTTTCAGCACCATTACTCCAGTCTTCAGTGTCACATGATCCTTCAGAAATCATTCTAATATGCTGATTTGGTGCTCAAGAACCATTTCTTATTATTATCAATGTTGAAAACAGTTGTGCTGCTTAACATTTTTGTGGAAACTGTGATACATTTTTACAGGATACTTTGATGAATAAAAAGTTCAAAATAACAGATTTTTTTTAAAATAGGTTTTTAATCTCTTAAAATAACATTTTAAATCTCTTTACCTGCACTTAATGCATCCTTGCTGAATAAAAGTATTAATTTATCTTATTAAAAATCTTACTGACCCCAAACTTTTGAAGATTTGAGTATTATTATTAGTTGATAAATACAATTATACGTATAATTTAAAGATAAACATTCTCAAAAGAGTTTTGTAGTAACATTTGTTACTACAAAACTCTTTTGAGAACTACATAGAAAACTAACTACATAGAAAAAAAAAATATATATAATATATATATATATATATATATATATATATTTTTTTTTTTTCTATGTAGTTAGGACCTTATACATAATAATAAGTAAAACCAAACCATCATCATCATCATCATCATCATCAAATCAGTTTGATATTTTTTCCTTCAGAAAGAATGTTCCTCCTATCTCATGATAATCTACCTTCTGTGTTTCAAAAATTCAGAATGCAGTTCTTGCAGTTGTTTTGATTCAGTGGAACCCAGGTGCATTAAAAAAGTGAGGCTCACGCATGACTTCCCTCAGGGTTAGAAAGTCGGGGCAGGGGGGAGATTTAGAGCCCAAACTCTGTCTTCCATTCTGTGGATACGATTTTGCTGATGACCCCCTGGGAGTCTGGAGAGAGTCTACAGCAGCATTCTCACCACAGACTCCAGAGGACATATTGTGTGCCTGAACACATTATGTGCAATCTGGCTCATTTTATTTACTTTATTAAAAAGAATGTGTAGGCATGTGTGTCAGCAGTTGATGTTCTGTAACTCTCTCACATAACTATATGGAATGTCACATTAATTTCATGCTTTTGACAGGAAGTCATTGTAATTCAGAAAATAAAAGCAGTTTCTCTCTAAAACAATTCTTTTGTTGCAATTGAAATAAGTGGAGTGATTTTGCTGTATGTTTAGAAGAAATTAAAAGCATCGGGCGAGACTGAAATAGAGATGTTTCTCAGGATAAGGATGCCAGATTAGATGCCAATAAGCAAAGAGCAGTCAGTCGCCACAGTGTTCTGCCAATTGAATTTGTGATTGCACCAATCAAGCCTTGAATCATTTTAATCTAATGTTTGGTTTTATTCTTCTTAGGTTTTGCTCCAGTTTAAGCTTCTCTTTGTTCCCAGAACAACAGAAACCAAACAAAAGCCCAGCTTTAGAAATGCTGGCTGTGCTCAAGGCCACTGGCTGCAACTCCGTTTACTCTCAACACATGATCAATTGTGGCTTTAACCTACTATTATCATTTAAATGAGATATTGATCTTTCATTGACAGTAATTTTAAGACAAATGGGGGAAAAAAGATGCTGATTGTCAGCGTCGGGTTAAAGACTGGTGAGAGTACATGTTCAGCAAACAAACATTGTTTCTTGGTGTAAATATGGGCAAATGCATGTGTCCTTGGATGACTCCAGCTTTCCCTTCTATGTATTTATTACTTTATCTGTCTCTGCTCCTTTTTATTCTGCTTTTCAATGCATATTTATCTATACTTATGTGATTCAGTATGAAATGAAGTCTCCCTCCCTATGGGGGTCCGTATACTGTAGCAGCGAATATATATATACAGTGTGAAATGTGTTGGTTTTTTTTGTTTTGTTTTGTTGAGGTCTGCAGTTTTGAGCATGAAGTGACAGAATGCCTCATGAATAGTGACAGCTGTGTTTCAAATTTGAATATAGATTATATATTTAAATGTTTTTTCTCTCTCTGCTTTCAGTGTGATCCTGGAGAGGCCACAAAGCTGCTGTATGACCTGCTGTATACAGAGCCCATAAAAATCGTCTTGATGCCCGGCTGCAGCTCTGTGTCCACACTGGTGGCCGAGGCTGCTCGCATGTGGAACCTTATAGTGGTGGGTTCACATTTAATGTTTAGAGATAAGTTGTCATTGAAAGAATGTTGAGGAAAAACTCAAGGTTTATGATGATAACAAAATGTTCCTTTTCTGCAGCAAACCTTGGAATTTTTTTTTTAGGCATCCAATGAGAATTTCAGATGGGCGAGTCCAGTAATATGTAAATTTGTTTTTGGGGTTGTTCAGCCTAGTGGTTAAAGGTTTAGTTCACCCAAAAATGAAATTTCTGTCATTAATTTCTCACCCTCATGTTGTTCCAAACCTGTAAGACCTTCTTTTATCTTCAGAACACAAATTAAGTTATTTTTGATGAAATCCGAGAGCTTTCTGACCTTCGATAGACAGCTGAAAGGTAGTAAAGACATTGTTAAAATAGTCCATGTGACTATAGTGGTTCAACCTTAATGTTATGAAGCGACGAGAATACTTTTTGTGCACAAAAACAAAACAATAATAATGACTTTATTCAACAATTTCTTTTCGTCCCTGTCAGTCTCCTACGCTGTTGACATAGTAAACAGTGCAGGCTTGTTGGATAAAGTCGTTATTTTTATTTTGTTTTTGCACACAAAAAGTATTCTTGTCGCTTCATAACATTAAGGTTGAACCACTGTAGTCACGTTGACTATTTTAACTAGGGTTGGGAATTGTAAGAAATTCTCCGGTTCTGATTCCGGTTCTGCCTAACGATTCCGGTTCCGATTCCGGTTCCATTAAAATAATTAAACAACTAATAAAAAATAGTAGTAAGGGAAAAAATGCACAATACTCAAATCAAACAGTCCTTTTTGTGTTTATTATTCTTGTAAAATCAATTTAACAGACTGCTAATCTCAACAAATTCGCTAACACTTTACAATAAGGTTCATTAGTTAACATCAGTTAACTACATTAACTGCATTTCTGCAGCACTTATTAATCTTTATTAATGTTAATTTCAACATTTACTAATACATTATTAAAATCTTGTTAACATTAGTTAATGCATTGTGAACTAGCATGAACAAACTATGAACAGTTGTATTTTTATTAACTAACGTTAACAAAGATTAACAAATACAGTAACAAATGTATTGCTCAAGGTTAGTTCATGTTAGTTAATACATTAACTAAAGTTAACAAATTAACCTTATTGTAAAGTGTTACCACAAATTCAACACGAATAAGATGCTTGAACACACTTGTAAGATCCAGACAGGTGAAACAGAATATTTTTGTAAGCTGGATTCATAAAGACTTCACTTGTTTCTGAAAGAATGATTCAGTGATACATTTTTAACAGTAATTTGTTGCCAGCTAGCGGTGTAACAATGCAATCGATACAGTCGTTATTTGAAGTCCCGTTACTTAAAGAAGGTGATTTATTCTATTTTGATCGGTAACATCAGCGCTTATCTGAATAATAAACTTTTGTATACTTCTGTGAAAATTGGAATATTTGTAACACAGAAATAATGATACTGTGTGTTTGAAAAGATTGTTTATGAAGCTGTTTATATCTAAACATGACAACTCTCTTTAGATTAGCAGCAGCGCAAACGCAGATTTGAATGTCGCGATTTTATTTTTGTCAAAGGTTTAATATACATGGGCGAATCATTGTCATTTAGGAATTAGATCACATGGGTGATGAAATCGAGAACGTGATCTTTTAAAGATTAATTGTGCAGCTTTGTGCATCACTCTCTCTCTCTCTCTCTCTCTCTCTCTCTCTCTATTGGTATCTGACATATATAAGTAGCGCGAGGGCTTTTCAGTGCATTTATTGCTATGATATTCATGAGGTGAGGATCTCTATTAAAGGATACGCTCCCCGCACTTTGCCCACCCATCACACCAGAACCGTTTTCTGAACCGAAGCTTAGAAATCTTGCACGTTCCAGTTCTTTTCAAAAAACACTACCGGTTCTGGATAAGAACCGGTTCTCTGTTCCCAACCCTAATTTTAACGATGTCTTTAATACCTTTCTGGGCCTTGAAATTAGTTACGACATTGCTGTGTATAGAGAGGTCAGAAACCTCTCGGATTTCATCAAAAATATTTTAATTTGTTTTCCGAAGATGAACGAAGGTCTTATGGGTTTGGAACGACATGAGGGTGAGTAATTAATGACAGAAATTTAATTTTAGGTGAACTAACCCTTGAAGTATCAGGGAACCAAAAAGTTACAGGTTTCAACCCCAGAGACAGGTAGAGAAGGCTGTGATTTCACTTATTTCAATGGTCTGTTTGTCGAAAGGATGTAGAGGAAAAACAGAAGAGTAATGAAAGTAACACTCCATTTTGCAATCAATAAGTTGATCAAATTAAAGCATGCCACTCTTGACCGCACTGAAAAACACCATTTTCAGAGTTATTTAGAAAACATACACTGTTATTATTAGAAAGAAAACATTATTATTTGAACTGTTGGAAATTATGTGAAAGCATGCATAAAAACATGTCTAATATGTCTAACAATATACACACTATCATTCAAAAGTTTGGGGTAAGAAATTAATACTTTTACTCAGCAAGGATGCATTAATTGATCAAGAGTGGCAGTAAAGACATTTATATTGTTACAAAAGATTTCTATTTCAAATAAATGCTAGTTTATCTTTATATTAATCAAAGTTTAACTTTATATTTGTCAAAGAATCCTGAAAAAATTGTATCAAAATTTCCACAAAAACATTAAGCAGCACAACTGTTTTCAGCATTTTTGATCAAATAAATTTAGCCTTGGTGAACATGAGACTTCTTTAAAAAAAAAATCTTACTGACCCCAAACTTTTGAACAGTAGTGTATATGAGTAGTAAAACTAAAACTAGGGATGTCAATCGATTAAGTATCTCAATCAAATTAATTGCATGATATACAGATTAATTTGTTAAATTAATTGCATAGGCTATATCAATATTTGCTTAGAAGACATTCAAAGAAATTACATTATTGTGAAAGATGAAAGAAGTTAATGTATTGTTTGTTTTATTTCATATTACTGAACATAAGCCAATCACTGACTTACAGTCCACAGCAATTCATTTAGTTAAGTTTGTCAGTCTCTCAGGTAAAGAGGCCGACCCGACAGGATGTGTACAAACTGTATGCGCTTATCAGGGGGCAGGATTAATTGCATTAAAGGAGGTGAACATACCTGTTGTCCCCTGCATTTGGTATTGATGGCTTCAATATGACTCATCACAAACCAAACTCTCCAGCAGGTCTGATCACTAAAAGTGTAATACCACAGTTAAGATGAGCTACCTAAATGCATTCCCATTTCAGAAGATGTTCAAATACCCGAAATCAGTGAAATGGCTTCCAGAAATTTTGGATTAGATATTTATGTCATTTTATTTCGCTTTTGGCTCGTCTTTGAAGTGCACTCCCACTGCCTCATCTTCTTCTTTTTATTTCTTTTTCTTTTCTTTTTTTTTTTTTTTTTGAAAATCAGTCTCTTTATTTTTCATGCTCTGCTCTATTTTTATATCTGTTGAGAGCTTTTTCTCTTCACATATGAGTTTTGACCTATATATCCCCCTGCTGGCCTTGAAACCCTCCCTTTTTCCACCCCCTCAGCAAACCTGTCACTCAACGACATCTCGCTGCATCTGGGAATGACATTGAGTTATTGGCAAAATAGCTAAAAAACCCTCTGCTGTCATCTGATTTGACTGATGCCAGTGCTGCACTTAAAACAGTTTTAAGAGTTTGTTTTATTTTACACCTGTTTTGCATTTTAACTTTTTTTTTTTAATCACAGCTTTGCACGCCTGTCTCACACACTACAATCCCCAATGTTAAATAAAGCTGTTCCGAGTGAACTGTGATCAACCCAGCAGGAGATAATTTAGCCCCTTGGGCACTGGTTTTCCTGCGGGTGATTTTATCGCACATTTTTCTTGACTCGCTTGTTTCTAATTTTCCTTCAAAAGTCTCAGTGTCGATACAGTGTGTGAATGTCTTTCTATTGTGCTTTTCTCATTTGCTTGCAGTTGTCCTATGGATCCAGTTCACCAGCTCTATCCAACCGTCAGCGTTTCCCCACCTTCTTCCGCACGCACCCCTCAGCCACATTGCACAACCCCACCCGAGTGCAGCTCTTCCAGAAGTGGAAGTGGACCAAGATCGCCACCATCCAGCAGACCACCGAGGTCTTCACCTCTGTGAGTGAGATGTTTACAAGTAAAGATGTTTAAAAGCAATAATTATTCAATGATAATCTTGCACAACAGAGGCCAAACAGAAAAGACTTGTTATACTTTGATCAGTATTTAGGAGGAGGTGTCCTAATCATCTGCAACAAGTGATGATCGTTGCTTGTTTTTTTGTGTGTTTTCCTAAGTAGCCTCGCCCACTGTGAAATCCTATTAGTCCAAAGTCCTGCTCTGCATAGTTGTACATCAAAGTGATTTCTAAGTGAACCGGAATATTCAGTGAGGACAAAAAATGTAGGGCAGGACTTGATTGCATCCATTGGGAATTCATGTCAGGTGGGCAGTTCATACCAGAGTTTGCAGTCAATAGTGTGGCTCTCTTTGGTCTAAACATAAGCAGCCTTTTTTAAATGAAAGTTGTTTCAGAGCTGGATTAAGTTATTATACATTTTGATGTAACATTATACAAAAACATTCTTTGGAAATGGCATGTAACTACGTAGACCCCAAGAGTCTAAGGGACCCTGTATGGTAATGAATAAAATTTTGAGATGGAAAGAAAAATTATATTTCAGTGCTTTTGCATTGTTTCGCAAAATATTTGTACTCACTCACAAAACTGTGTCCCCCCAAGAGACTGTGCGTTAATTAATTGAGTTAAAGTACTGAAATATATTATATCCATCCCAAACATTTTGTGGGAAAACACTAAGTTTTTCAGGGGAACACAAGTTGCAAAAGATTTGCAAGCAAACGCAAAGTTTCTCAGGGGAACGCAGCAGTTCAGCAAGAAGATGCAAAAGCATTGAAATATAATTTTTCCTCCCACATCATTTTTTTACCATCACCATATCCCTTTATGGGCTCCGTATGTAAAGATTCACCCTGTTTCTTGTTACAAAATCCATTTGCATCGATCTTGAAATATAACTAAATATGCCATCTCATTTACACAACCTCAGCAGAAATAAAATGCTTTCATTGCATGAAAACTTGAATGCATTATTCTTTATTTTAAATTCTTTAAATTCTATTTTCTACATTTTACTTGTATTATTGTTTAGCTGGTGACTTTTTGTGCAGAAAACATTTAAAGGCACAATATGTAAGAATTTTGGATTAAAATATCCAAAAACCACTAGAACAGTGTTATATATTTTGTTGACTTGTGTACGTACATTATCCCAAATGTTTCCAAGAATGTTTAAATCGTGAGAAATAAGCAATTTTTAACCAGGACATGGACATGTCCGACTGTCTGTGCGTCGCCTATCAGTGACATCATACTCGATTTCCGATTTTGTAGAAACCATGGAAACCCCAAAGACGCTTTAATATATTACATATTTTATTAGACAAGGGAACAACTGTTTGGTTACATTTATAGACAGAAAACAAATTATTGTTCTATAACTCAACACGTTTAGTCTTATTGTTTAAATAAAGTTTCCTTGATTTTCCGCGAGTACCATGCTTTTACCATGCCTCCGAAAAAAACACTATTTTGTCAAGTAGCTAACATAGCATAATCAGATGCACCTTTATTTTTAGTAACAGTAATACAGCATTTTCTCCATCATACAATACGTTTGTATTTAATTGCATGCCATTTATCAGCACAAGCCATCCAGCATTTGTTAATATGATATTCTAAAATGGATCTAGCTTACTGCAGTGTACAACAAGTGTCTCACAGTGTTTGTTCGGCAGCAACACACTCAAATGTATCCAATATGATAAAACAGCGTTGCGTTACCTCATATGCTTGACCGGAAGAAGCGTAAGTGGTGACTGTGGCATAATAAAAGTTCCTCTGCTCTCGAGGCGTGTCGCACTCGTCTCTCATTAGCAATCGCTCCAGCGGTCTCGTTCAGCTCCCACAGCACTCGGCCCCGCTCTGCATCATACTACAGTAACGTTAATAATCTCATCCATGAACATGATTTCTGCCCGAGTCCCGTCCTGATTCTTTTCCTCCGGCTGTGAGGTGAAGACGACATCTCCCAAGATTCAGCGCTCAAACTCGGCGTCATCAAGCTACGCCTTTGTTTTGAATAGGTGATCTCTAGCAGCGAAAATTCTACATACTGTGCCTTTAAGTTTAATGTCATCTATATTGCTTCTCTTCATTATTATCATACAGTATGTGGCCTTGAGCTTTTAGTTTTCCTTCTTTTTCCTGACTAAGATGCATTAAGAGAAGTATTTAAAGAATCCTATACATGCATATTAAAAAATACTAAATTAAATGTTTGTTAATGAAATCGAATAATTTTGTAATTGATTCAAAGCAATTATATTGTGTATTTAATCAAATTGAATCATTCTGAATGAACAAAAAATGCTTTTTGAATCAAATTGAAACTCACTTCACATTAAAACCTGTCACATTATACACAGCATTTATGTTCTAGTGTGGACAGACACATTCCTTGTTCCTGGAACTTGTTAAATTATATGCAGCGAATGTCTGATGCCTGGTATTGTGCAACTCACACAGGGTGTGTTTATGTAACTGAGGTTTTCAGAAGCACATCGTTTACTTCAGGGTATAGCATGTATTTTTGTATGCTATGTAGGTAAAATGTACTTGTGTGCTGTAGAAGACAACATCTGGGATCTGGGATTGTGGGCTGTAGCTGATATAGGCTCTGTTCCTTTGTTTCCTCCTGCACTCTGCAGCCTGAGGTTATACAGACTGTATTAAAATTTACACGCTTGTTTTATTAGTACACGCAGGACAGTAAACAGTAAACAAGTCCCAACAAAAGAAATTAAATCTGCCAGTCTCTTTCTAATTTTCTTTCTTCCCTCTATTTCTTTCCTCATGCCTGTCTTATCTCTGCCTTTCTGCCGCAATAATATTCTTTCCCGTCTCTTGCTTTTTCTACCCGACATCATGCGAATGTTTTTCTTGTCTCCATGCTCTTTACTTTCCCTCTCTCTCTCTCTCTCTCTCTCTCTCTCTCTCTCTCTCAATTCTTCTTTAATCTCATTCTCTCTCTCTCTTTCTCAGACTCTGGATGATCTAGAGCAGAGGGTGAAGGAGGCAGGCATTGAGATCAGTGTGAGGCAAAGTTTCCTCACCGATCCTGCTGTGGCCGTCAAGAACCTCAAGGTGCTTTCACTTTCACTCACCTCGTTTATGACCTCACTGCCATGGCAAAGTACAGGTGTTCCCGTCAGTGCCACGTTAGAGCAATCAGATCAGCACCCTCCTCAACAACATCTCACGATTCTCAGACAGATGCGAAACACACATAGAGAAGTTTATAAGGTTGAATCTCACAAAAACACAACCAGGACACATTTCACCCCAAAATCAGATGAAAAAACAAGAAATTATATTGAATATATTTCCATGATAGTTAGGTATACCCCCCCCCCCCCAACCCTCATTACCATATTGCTACTACGTTTAATTTTTGTACTTGTGAGGTTTTTTTTGTAATTTCCATTATTTTCTATTATTACATTTTAGTAAGAAATACTATATGACAAACATAATACAATGAATAAGAAAAATATTTTTTGAGCTTTTCCAATATTGACAGAATTTATTCTCCAATAAATATAAAAAACATAAACCCCACCTTCTAAAAAAATATTAAACTTATATAATATTTTAAATAAGTTCATAATTTAAAGGTTTACTTCACCCAAAAATGAAATTTCTGTCATTAAGTACTCACCCTCATGTCGTTCCATACCAATAAGATCTTTGTTCATCTTTGGAACACAAATTAAGATATTTTTGATGAAATCTAAAAGGTTTTTTTATCCTCAATAGAAAGCAATGAAATTACCACATTCAAGGTCCAGAAAAGTAGTAAAAACTTCATTAAAATAGTCAACGTGACTACAGTGGTTCTTTTCTTTTGGTTTCGCCCATAAACATTTCCAGATATAAACACAGGAACATGCACCTTTATTGTGATTGGCTAGCTCTGGGTCTGTCATGCCAAAGGACATCATTTAAGTCCGGGAGAAAAATACAACAGTGTGGGGATCTGATCTCATTCTTGAGGAGAATCATTTTAATTGGAACATGGGTCAGATGATCTGTTCCCCCCCAGCCCTACCGCCTCCCCCATCCTGCTCTCTCTAGTGATGGCTGGGCCCCTGGCTGCCTGTTTAGCAAAGGCCTGCCATGTGTGCCGCCCTAGTTTTGGTGCACAAGATTAATGGAGTACCACCAGAGGAACCATGGTAACCTGGAATATAGCACACGCTGAGAGGGGAAAGTAGCACTGATTGGACTGCTTGTCCAAACCAAAATTACTGCAGTGTTATGCATAATAGCACTCTCAAATACTAAAGGGACCTCCCTCTCATGCTAATTCACTGACTTTTGCAAATTGTTGCATTCATTTCTTTGTTCTAATCATCAATTCTCACTCTGCTCCTACAGCGCCAAGATGCGCGCATCATTGTGGGACTGTTTTATGAAACGGAAGCCAGGAAAGTGTTTTGTGAGGTCGGTAATCAGCCATCCAGCTGATTGTGATTAATCTATGTCAATGTCGAAGGGGAAACATGGAGTTTCTGTTCATTTTTCATTCTTGGCTCAAGTTGTTCCCTAACTCGACCTGTTTCACACAACCCAACTGCAGGTCTATAAGGAGAAGCTGTATGGGAAAAAGTATGTGTGGTTTCTGATTGGCTGGTACGCTGACAACTGGTTCAAGATCAAAGACCCATCCATCAACTGCACTGTGGAGCAGATGACAGAAGCTGTGGAGGGGCATGTAACCACTGAGATAGTCATGCTCAATCCAGAGACGGTGCGAGGGGCCTCTAACCTGGTGAGTGGGCCTCAAGAATGTTTGTTTCCTAATTCTTTCCTAAATATAAGAATTGCTCAGTTTGTGTCCTGTGGCTAGACTCAGACCAAGGCACATTTAGGCTTGAATGGTATTGAAGTTTTCATGAAGCTATTACTTTTTGAAGCAATCAGACTTACAATTTTTGCTTGTTGGATGATAAAATGGGGGTAAAAAAATTAGGGCTGACCCCTAATAGTCAACTAACTGTTATTTGACGAGAAAAGACTTAGTCGACCAAAATTTTATTAGTCGCTTAGCCGCAAGAAAAAAAAATCCACAGGAAGTGGCGAAGTGACGCAGTCTGTGACAGACAGATCATTAACAGCTGGTCTAAATGGTAAATACAGTACATCGGGCAGGATATCCAAACGCTTTATCATTCATCGACCTCAAATATGGCTTATCATCTGAAACATGTAAGTAGTAGCAACTTTACATGGCTGCTCATTCTAACGTTAACCTAGAAAAATGCAGGCTATTCAAGTGTTTGTGCAGTTAACACGGAGGCGCAGATGCGATCACTTGCACTTAAAATACTCATTGTCTAAAATACTACAATGTCATTTTTGGTCATACAGATAAGAGTAATACATCTTTTGAATCTGTGAAGAGTCTACCTTTATTTGTGTGCACTCACAATAACAACAAAATGTTGTGTTTTTATAAAATAATGACAGCAAACAGGGTGCGCTTTCTGCCATCTCTCTTTGTGAACTTCAGCACGGCACAAAAAAAAAGAACTGAAACTCCATGTAAACTTGCCTCACACAGACATGAAAAATATATCTATAGAAAGCAAAATGTATACTTTTAAAAGAACCTATTGAAATGGAAAACAAATATTCTCAGGTTATGTAATCCGTATGAAACGTGCATATAGGCGCGTCGACTGCGGAGTGCGGAGATGACGAGTCAGCATCGTCAACTTCATCGCTGCAGCTGAAAATACAGAAAACACTATTTATCAATCAATTATTCAAATATTAAAGCAGTCTCCTTGCTGTTTTTCCCCGACGCATTCATAATCATTACTTCTGCCAGTGAGCCGTGGCAAACTTTATATGTGCGCTTGAAAGCTGATTAGGCTATGTTGGCATTAAAGGCTCTTTATTATGATTTATATGGTTTATTAATAAGCATGCGATTAGTTGACTAATCGCTTAAAATGAATGACTACTAGTCGACCAGAAAAATCTTTAGTTGGGGGCAGCCCTAGAAAAAATCCATAGGCTTGCATTGAAGGAAAAACATATCTGCAACCGGATAGCAACATGCTAACAATCTTAATTATATAATATTGTGTAGAATAAGTGTTAATTTCAGCAATTTTCTGTACATCTTACTTGGCATCAATGAATTATATTCTGACTGTATCTATTGGCTATCAGTCATCCTGCTCTCTACATGTCCTCATCGACCACTGAAAAATAATAATCAACCAACAGTGTCCTGTGTGTTCCCATATGCTGCAGTGTTTACAATGACATCATCCTCAGATTAGTGAGGCATAGACAAGCTTCATTCTGTTTAGATAACCAAGTTAGATAACGTTTTCCCACTGGGAATAGCCCATAACCTACCGTTATATCTTTAGCTATTCTCAGATCTGAAAATACGAAGAGTCCCATAGGGGTCAGAGCAGTCAGGTCCAACTGTTGTACCCCTGGGAGCACTGGATGGACAGGTGTGAGCTCCAGGGGGGTGCTGTCTGGAGCCCACCCAACTCCGGTGCTCTGTGCTGGGAATTGGCTCGCATGCATATGTCCCTGCTGTTTTCCTGGATCCGGCGCAATCTGGGCACGTATCCAGACACCTATGCTTCACATCTGACGTAAAAAGACTGTCATGTTGGACAGGACAATTTGTGATAAGATGGCCATGCTATATTGGCTCAACATCACCATAATTTGTTCCCCTCATCCTCACTTTACCGTCCCTCACTTTGAGGCTGTAATTTTAAGAGAGCTGAAATGCTTCTTGACGCCGTAGTTTATATCCACACACACACACTGTTCTCCACTGTCCATTTGCATCAAGCAATCACCAGATGCCTATCTGCAGCTTGGCTCATTTCCTAAAACGCACCTGTTTGAAGCAAGGAAAGTGCCTCAGCTGTTTCTATAAGGTGTGAAAAATGTCAAGGAAATCGGTTTTTGTATGCCGCCACGATAACAGCGCGCCAACTCTATTTCTTTTCCCAGTACCCCCTTAATGACATGGAACATCTTCAGAGTATGTGTGAAAGCAGGAGTTTATTTTTAGCGCTTCAGGTCCTGGTGTGTGTGAATGAAGATTTCACACCCAGGAGAAAAGTACCTCCATCTATATGATGCACTCCCATGGTGATGAACTGTACTGTAACTTACCTTGACCTCTCTCTCACTTTCACGCTGCCGGAAGCCTGGCACTTTTTTCAATTCCGTGCTTTTATAGTGTCAATGAAGTCATGCTTAAAATCCATCAAGCCCTCGTTAGTGCACTAAATTTTTGCCATGTGCGTACACATCCATATGCATGCCAGATGATACCATATGTCCTCTCTTTTGATCCAGACCTCACAGGAGTTCCTAGCACAGCTGATGTCCAAGCTGGGTGGGAAGAATCCAGAGGAAACTGGAGGATTTCAGGAAGCTCCTCTGGCGTATGATGCAGTTTGGGCCCTGGCTCTGGCGCTCAATAAGACAGTGGGACCCTTGAAGGCAAAAGGCCGCAGATTGGAAGACTTTAATTATAATAACAAGGACATCACGGCGGAGATCTACCGAGCCCTCAACACTAGCTCCTTCGAGGGGGTTTCGGTGAGTGACATCGTTGGCTAAATAATAATTGGATATGAAGGTATTAAGGTCGTCATTATACCAAAGGTTCAGTAGTCAGTGCCAGTTAAATTTAATGATACGCAATTGTGCAATTGTGATACCACAGCAAAAACTAATATACTAGTAACCAGTGTTGTTATTAATAATAAACAGTGTTGGGGGTAACACATTACAAGTAACGCAAGTTATGTAATCAGATTACTTTTTTCAAGTAACTAGTAAAGTAACACATTACTTTGAAATTTACAACAAAATATCTGAGTTACTTTTTCAAATAAGTAACACAAGTTACTTTGTTTTCCCATTTATTGACTGACATCTCTCCTGTCCCCATGTTGAGAGAAATCAGGAGTGCAGAAGCGTTGTGAGCAAACATGATGGTTATTCTAGACTAGTTCTTGACTAAATGTGAGCATACATTTACTCATTTACTACTCATGAGTCCAGTTCATCTGTATTCCAGAATGGCAGCACAGGTGAAAGGTTTGTTTTTTTGAGCTGCGCCCTCTAACGTACAGGCTTCAATTTGCATTTCCTTCAGCCTGAGGCTTATTCATTTCACTTTTGGTGTGAAAGGGTATTTACATTTGCTAAAAATAGAACTGTTTTGTTGTTATAAAAACAAACAAACAAACAGCCAGGCCCAGATGAGAAAAAGTAATGCAAAAGTAACTTAATGCATTACTTTCCATAAAAACGCAATTAGTTACTTTTTTAGGGGGTAAAACAATATTAATGCTTTACTTTTAAAAGTAACATTTTCATTAATTGAAATAAAGCTGACATAAAATAAATTCTAAATATTAGATGAAAAACTTAATCTTAAAAAAACTTTTAAAAAATGAGAAATGTTTGGCAAATAACTGAAAAAAGTTTAAGTTGAAGTACTAAAGTTACATAAAGATAAATAGAAATATTAAAGTGGACCTATTATGCTTTTTTACATGTTCAACTATCTTTAGTGTGTAATGTTGCTGTTTGAGCATGAAAAAGGTCTGAAGTTACAAAGCACAAAGTCACTCTGAAGGGAGTTATTCTCTATATCAGTAAGCACTGTTTCTGAACTCCCTGAAATGCCTTGACTATAGGGAACATACATTTCACAATATTCATCATTTAAATTCCCACCCAGTTAATATGCAAAAAACGGGGGCG
The DNA here is from genome assembly GCA_039654765.1 of Mylopharyngodon piceus. Taxonomy (NCBI): domain Eukaryota; kingdom Metazoa; phylum Chordata; class Actinopteri; order Cypriniformes; family Xenocyprididae; genus Mylopharyngodon; species Mylopharyngodon piceus. Next base: position 5,322,749 of record CM077448.1, on the reverse strand, counting down.
AGTCGTGGTTGAGTTGCCTTAGTAGTGTGTTAAAACTCGTGGTTATGGTAAGAAGCGTGACATTTCCGAAACACACTCGAAGCAGTTGAACAATCACAACACTGCACACTGCAGAGCACACTGCACTTTTCAGAAGAAGGGGCTTTATTGAGACAGGAACTAAATAGATTGTTACTGACAGACTGGGAAGAGAGGTGCTGCAATAATGTAAAATTTGTGAAAAGGTTAGAAAAAATAGATTTAGTTGACTAAAACTAGACAAACTAAAACAATTCAGATGACTAAAGTATGACTAAAACTTTTTAGTCAAAAGACTATGACTAAAACTACATCAGAATTTGCTGTCAAAATTAACTGCTTTAATCATTAAACTAAGCATTTAAATATCATCTTACTAAGACATATTGTTGGGAGATATAGGGTGGCAATTGATATTTATATGATTTTATGTAAGTAGTCTGATACACTGTTAAAGAGATCTCATTGATTTACATTACAACCTCTCGTCTTACTTTTTGTATAAATGCAGTATAAATGCAGTCCCAAAATTGCACCAAATTATATTTATTTTGCTCAGTTTGGGCATCTGTTTTTTTTTTCCTCCTCAAGTATAATCTCCATATTCTACTATATCATATAATATGAGCCATAAAAGCTGATGTATCAAATATAATAAAAATATTAATAAATACCATAATAGCATATAAATAAAACTAAAATAACACTGATGCTAACAAACTAAATTTAAGAGACAAGTATACACAGAGCTATAAAAATGTTCTCATTCTCTCTCAGGGTCATGTGGTGTTTGATGCCCAGGGCTCCAGAATGGCATGGACCCTCATTGAGCAACTGCAAGGTGAGCAAACTAAAAGTAATTTTATGATTTATTTTCCCCTGAAAACTGTAAGGTACAGATATAATAAAAGGTAATTTTAGAGTGAAAGTGGACAGCAGATGTAGTCCGTATGCATGGTTGCTTTTGCTCAATTTTAAAATGATGAACGACTCTGCGATCAGTGTTCTCGCTCCATTTGGAGAGTAGCACAGGTGTCAGGTAAAACACTGTTTTTCCTGGGTTCAAACACTCCAGAGCTGTAATCATATTGCCAAAGCCAGAGAACTGACGCATGAATTAGGTTTTTTTTAGCTCAGTAACTTTTTTTTCCTCAGCTCTCATGCACTCTCAAAAATTATTGAAGAGAAAAAAATTACATGTGCATGAAAACTTAATACAATTCACTGAATATTTCAGTAGACATGGTGGTTCAGAAGAAGTAATTCTCGTATCCAAGCTAAATTTGATTAAAAAAAAACAAAAAAAAAACACTTTTTGTCAGTTTTTACAGTTAAGATCAATCATTTTGGGACTTAGCTTTGGTCTTGGACAACAGCGTCATGCAAAAGCGAAAGGTTTCAGTTTCCGATGCCATTATGGGTGTAATTGTCACCCATGATTTGGCCTGTGAAAGTGTTCAATGATGCTGTGAACTTTGATATAGTAAGTAGTACTCAGCTGTTAATTTCATCTTAACATGGCACCACTCTTTAAAACTTTTCTAGGTCACTTTTATGACCAGAGAATTCTTCGTCTCATATATCATTTTTAACATATTTTTTCAAAAGAGCCATGGATTTATTTAGGTGTAAAACTTTTCAAAGCGTATAAATGCATATTTATTTCACCCTGAGCAAAAGTTAGAATTCAAGAAGAAGCGAGATGAAGTCCTCTTTGTAGAAAATACCTGCTTCAGTGTACTTATGGCAGAAGTCGCTTGTTGTAGGTGTTTTAGGTGTATCTGTGTCCTACATTAACAATGGTTGCTTTATATTCCATCCAGAGCCTTTGACTGTGTGCTTTTTGCTTGTACATTCTGTTTCAAGTCTCCCCACCACTTAATATGAGGTCTTGGATTTGACTTTTCCAATCGATAGCACAACATTTCTTCTTTTTTGAGACTATTTTTGTGGTTTTGCTTGAGGGTTTTGAGTCATTTTATTGCAAAGTCTGTTTTGTACATGTCTACATTTTGACTTTAGCTTTTTGGCAGATGGTCTCACATGGTCTATTCCTCTGGTACAATGTGGGATTCATGGTTTACCCTGTGATGCCAAGCTGACAGGCCCTGAGGCAGAAAGTAACCCAAAACCAAAAAAGCTTCCACCAGCACACTTTACAGTTGCTGTGAGGGTCTTTTTATCAAAGCAGTCAGAGCAATTTTTGGTTTTCTCATGTCTGGCCAAACAGCTCTACCTTTGTCTCATCTGTCTAGAGCATATTGTTCCATTAGGGTCTGATTCATAACTGTTTGTAGGCATGTATTAAAAATTAAACACTAAAATTGCTAATTTGCATAAGTAATCAGAATCTTTCTTATGATACTGGAATTGAGTTTCTGAGGAAACTGCTTTCAGACAGGCTTTGAAGGCACCATAACATCATGTCTAAGGATCTAGAGTTGTTCTCAACCCTTTTGACACGAAGGTATTCATTACTTCAATGAGCTCATTGTTTCTGCCTTAAATTAATACATTGTTTAAATTAATACATTGTTAGCTAACCTCGTGATTTGTATATGTACATTTCTGAAATTACATAACTTGGACAAAGTCACCTCTGATAACAGATTACTCTAAATTGTACTGTTGACATGCATTTTCTGTAAAGCTGCTTTGAAATTATATGTATTGTGAAAAGCGCTATACAAATAAGGCCCCGTTTACACTACGCATTACGCATAACTTTTGCTACGGTTACATGTTGTTTACACTACTCCATTGTTTTCGACCCTCGAAAACGGAGACTTTCGAAAACGTTGCAGAGCCCGTTTTAGTTCGAAAACGCCGGGGTTTGCGTTTCAGTGTAAACGGACAAAAATGGAGACTTTCGAAAACGATGGTGTGGCTGCCCATGTTCACTCTGTGTATCTTTGATGATCGTGTAAACAATAACATGGAGACTGAACTGCAATCTTTGCTGGCTTTGTTGTCAGTTTTAGCAGCCATTGTGCAGTTAAACTATTATTTTTTTTAATACTGCAGCTGCCTATATGCGCAAAAGGCAACTGTTTACACTTGTACGCGCATACCCAGTGTGCATGAACGGTCATGTGACGTGTTTTCGGTCGTGTAGTGTAGACGGAGATTGTTTCTGAAACGCTGTGGAAACGGCAGTGTAGACAAGGACCGTTTTCATTTTAAAATGCACTAGTGTAAATGGGGCTTAAATGTGAATTGAATTGAAGGCCCCTCACTTTTCCAAAACAATATTCGAAGGCCCCCTATGTAATATAATTTCCTCTTACCATTTAACTATAATTATTATACACATATATACTATCCATAGACTGTTCCAGGTCTGAAAAATGCCAAACCACAGTACACTTAATGGACACTAAACCCACACATCTCTAATACAGCTTCGGATCAGTATTTGAGGCTAAGCGTACCCCATCATTCATCACATTCAGGAACTTACATGTCCTGATTTTGCAACATGTCTAGGAAAACTTTCCAGTGTAAGGTAAATTAATAGATTAAGATATATTAATAAGATATTACATACATATAACTTGTTAGTAAAACGTAAAGTGTTGGAAATTTTATTGGTGCAGAGATGAGTTTTTATATTTTGTGATATGTTTGCAACTGCTTTTTATCACTTAATTTGATGTAACACAAATCAACTGTATTTGTTACATAGGGACTGAACAGACATTAAAGTTTATTTTAAAGAGTATTGAAAATCAAAATGTTTAAATAAAGCTCTTGGATTGTACTATGTTACGCACCCCTGAGTGGGCCCTGGCCCCCAGTTTTGAACTTCTGATCTAGAACAAATTCAAGTAAGTTTTAAACATAAACAAGAAAATATTTAATCTCTAAAATGCTTATTTCTGAGTAGAAATTGAGTCATATGGTGATAAAATGGGCATTTATAAATAATTTTACTCCTTAAGATGACATTTTTATTCTTTCCACCAACTGCCAAACCTCATGCGCAGAATTGTGGGATATTAAAGAAGGAATACATCTATTCTGCCTTCAAAAGCCGACCAGATGAAAGCATCTTAGTAGACGGGATGTTACGCAAAAATTGGATTCGGATGTGCCTGGCTGGCTGCTTACCTCCGTGTAGGCAGCATTTTTCAGCCTGCAGTTTACCACAATCCTGTGTGTGCAGGGCTGATGGTACAGTTTAAAGAAGTAAATTCATTTATAAATGGCCACATATGATTTTCTACTGAGACATACGCACTGTAGTCATTAAATGGCATTATGGTGCCTGTATGAAACCTCAAACCAATTTCCTTAGGAGGTGCCCTCATGCGTGAAATGCTGCATGTAACTGACTGTTCACCAACATAGCTGACTATGGACATTGACTATATGAAGTCCCAGAGTTCACAGTGCATGACAGAGCACAGTCTGCACCGGGTTCAAATATCTTTCCATAAACCTCTGATATAGAGTTGTGTCGATGTATAAATGTGGATTCCAGTGTAAAAAATTGATGGTATTAAAGGTTCACAGGAGCACAGTGACCTCCATTATTGCTAAATAAAAAGTGGTTTGAAGCTACTACAACTTTTTATGAATATGGCAGTATGGCCAGATTGGTCATTTGGCCTATTCTGGCAAAGGTCAGACAGGTTAACAAGAATCCAAGGCCTCACTCACAGATATTTAGAGCTTCTTTGAAGAGATCAGTGTTGTGGGATTGGAAGTCTAACAAGGCAAGCACTGTAATAATGACTGGTCAATTTCAATACTGTCTTTTGGAAAGAAACGTTTATACAAGCAGCATCTGGAATACCAATGGAAGCCCCATATTCCATACAGCCGTATTTCCAGACTTAAGTATTCCATTTGAACTTCACACACATTTCCCGATGTAGTGACAGGGGCATCTCTCCTTTCATTTGCTTGTTAACCTCTTTGAATGACAAGTGTATTGTGACTGCAACCTCAGCTCTCGCACGCAGATTGGATCCTTTTCTCTTTCCTGTCGTTTGTTTTTGGTCTTTGTATTGGCGTCATTTCAGAAGCTGTCTTTTTGATCAGTGCGCCTGTGTTCCCCTGTTCAATCTGTCACATCTCTTTGTGCCTCTGCCGGTGCCCAGATCCTACGTCAATCCCTCTTTGTTTGACACAATAAAAAATAGAACTACATTTTAGCGTTTTCTGAAGAAAATATGAGTGGTTGCCCCTCTAGAACTCGCTGCCACTCTTCTACAGTGTTCTAGGTTGCTCCCATTATAGTGCAAGTGCTAAAGTGTTGCTGTGCAATTTCTAGGGTGTTCTGTGTGGTTTTTAAGCTGTTACTTCCTGGACCAAATCAAAAAACCTCACCAAAATGTGACTGAAGCTTGCCCATGCAAAACTTACCTCCACAATGCTAAATTAATGTAGGGAGTTGCCAGGGCGTTGTTGTGCTGTTGCTAAATTGTTGCTAGGCATTTTTTAGGGCATTGTAAGTTGTTGTTTACTGGTCTAAGTCAAAAGAGTCCACCAAAATTGTGAGTGATGCTTACCCATGAAAAAGTTACCTCCACAGTGCTGGGTGCTGTTGCTAAGGTGTTGCTAGGGCCTTTCTGGGTGGTTATTTTCTGTCCCAAAATTTAAAAAAAAACCCCACCATAACCCAAAAGCCACCTCTAAAATGTTAGTGTGATGTGGGTGGTATTGTTATGCTGTTGCTAAGATGTTGCAAGGTGGTTGCTAGGGCATTGCTACGTGGTTATTTACTGTCCCAAATAATAAAAAAAAAAAAACCCCACCAAAATGTGAGTGATACTTGCCCATGTAAAGGTTTCCTAGGCAATGCTAATGTAGGTAGTTACCAGGGTGTTGTTGTGCTGTTTATAGGTGGTTGCTAGGGCATTGTTAGGTAGTTATTTACTGTCCCAAAATCAAAAGAGTCTACCAAAATGTGAATGATGCTTGCCCATGCAGAAATAGGTGTTGCTAGACAGTTGCTAAGACATTGCCAAGCCAATGCGAAAGCTACCTCCACAATGCTATGCTAATGTGGGTGTTTGCCAGGTTGTTGTTGTGTTGTTGCTATAGTGTCCTAGATGTTCAAATTATGCAATGATAATGTTGAAGTTTGCCTTTGCAAGCACCACTAAATGTGGTTAAAAAGGACCATTAAAAAGGAGCTTGTTGCCTTTATCATGAGTTTAGCATCAGGCTTATTAGTGTTGAGTCCTTAACTGGATGAAATTGGTTTCAGAATGAAACTGCAGGAAGATCTACAGGCAGAGACCAAAGCAAGCTAAGAGGATACTATCTTAACTGTGGAAATTAGTTTTTTCGGCATTCCTTCTCATGCCTGTATCATACAGTGCTTCCAGAGCCTTTCTTTCTTTCTCTGTCTCCTTTCCCTCTTTTTCAAGTCTCCCCGGGGGAAGCCCAAGCTGCCTGGAGTAATTACGCTTAATGATCACCTGATAATTATAATAGTTCTCACTTAAGCTAATTTCTTGTTGTGTTTGGGGGTGGAGGCCCTCAGAGCCCTGCACAGATCTTTGTTGCCCGCCAGTGTGCGTTTGAGAAGGAGAGGGAGGGCGTGCATGAAAGAAAATGGAGAAATGGAGCAAGAGGGACAGAATGTAATAGAAGATAAATTCCTCTGTCTTACGGTTCTCACTCAAGCACTGCTGATACGGTGGTACGCAATTACAGCGCTCTCTATAAAGCTGATTTTAGGGGAGAGCGACCCTGTTGTGCATTCTCATTTAAAGCTCAGCTGATACACCTGGTGGAAAATAAGGATTGATGATAGATCTGTTTTCAGTCTGTTTGTCTAATCCAAGTGTTGTTTGGTCTCTAAAGGCCAAAATCTGATCCAGCCTCACAGTATTGATTTACAGCAATGTGTAGTGACATTTCTCTTTCCTTTGTTCCTCCCTCTCAGACTTTCATTTTATCTGTTTTCCCCTCCTTCCTTTCATCTCTTAAAGCCAATGTGAAATCAGATTTTTCCCTGTTTACTTTTGTATTACATATTTCTGTTTTTTTGTGAATATTTCATTATGTATTACCTTTTCCACATTTGAATGGTTTCCTTTTTTTGTTTTAATTCACCAGTGTAGACTAGCTAATGTTAATTTTTTTTTGGTTAACAGCCAAAGAACTATTTTAGACTATTGTTGTAGTCAACCTAGCTTCTATAAAATCTTGCCAATAGTTAAGTAATTTAATGCATGATAATTTTAATGTAATAAAAGGTACAGCAATATTTGTAGATAACAATCGATTAAAGGAGTTAACCATTAACGGTTTCTGAACATCAAAATTTTTCACAAGTGTAAACGATAGCGAGTACTACAACGTTGTGGCCAAGGAAATAATATTTTAGCCTTGCTGTGAATTTACACTTTGAATTTGAAATAATTAAAGCTGCAGTCCGTAACATTTTTTGGTTACAAATTATCCATGTATAATGTAGGTTGTAATAATGTGTTTTAATTTGGGTGGTACTGGTAGGTTTCCGCGGGAAATTTGAGCATGGCGCCGTTCGTCTTTGCATCATTATGTAACGTCTGTTTACATAAAGAACAAGTCCCAGCTAGTAGGCTATATCATGTGAGGATGCTGCAGGTGATGGATCATTTATAGCCTTTTCTTACAGCAGCTGGAATAATTAAACTTATCATTTTGATGGTGGATTGTATGGTATGACAAATTAGAGATTAGACTGTATAGAAATTGGAAATCTACAGGTAACGCTAATACACACTAAATACACATAGTCACGCAATGCTGATGTTGTTAACATTAACAATTTGAGAACAAAGTATAACAATAATAATAATTTGCAAGGTTTGATGTGATATGCGCTAAGCGATCGTTAGATTTAATCACCATTGGTAGCGCGATTTATTGTAATGCTTTTTTTTTCTCAGTTGGTCAGAACAATAGTGGCAGATTTGTTACTTGTTCAGATGACATTTTCCGGTGAAAATTCTTATTTTGGTCATACTTCCAAGACTACAATCTGTGATTCCGAAGTACAGTATCCACACCGATGTGGTGACTGACAGCAAACATTAGATTCATCCACGCTGAGGAGCATAAAGATGATAATTCCGCAAATAACTGCAATTGCAGGTTTCAAACAGAGATGGTGACAAAGAGGCAAAACTTACAGACTGCAGCTTTAAAGAGAAACAATAAATAAAGACATTAAATAGACAGCTTTCTTTTGAGTTATACTTTTGGGTCTTCATGCAACAACAAAAATTCAGTATGACTAGTCTGATTCACAAACAAATGATTCATGACTTTAAAGAGTTGGTTCTTTGTCAACAGTGAAAAATACCCACAAATCAGACGTAAACAATGACTTATTGTTGTGTTTACTCCACTGGTCAAGTTCTAAAAATCTGACTCAAACACCAATCCACAAGTTTGACTCAAAATGAAGAGAACAGTGAAGCCCTATTTACACTGACAGCATGGTCATGATGAATGTTTAATTTTCATTTACTCACCCTCATGTTGTTTCAAACCCATACGATCTTAGGAACACAAATAAAGATATTTTTAATATTCTCTCATCATTGTTAATCCACTGAAAGTCCACACAATCAAAATTTTCAAGCTTCAAAAAGTTCATTAAGAGCATGTAAAAATAATCCATATGAATCCAAGTCTTCTGCAGAGATATGGTCGCTTTGTATGATGAACAGATTTGATTAGTCTTTTATTCAGATATGAACATTAATCAACACGCATACATAGAGCACATTAAAAAAATACCAATACCAATTTGATGAGCTCTTTACATTTGTGCTGATCAATGATTATATGTAAATAAAAGGCTAAATTAAATCTGTTCATGATATAAAGCAATTGTGCCTCTTCAGAAGACTTGGAATAAACTGCTCAATTCATATGGATTACAATTATTTAACTCCTGTAGCTGGATGATCAGAGAATATAAAAAATATATTTTTTGGGGTGTACTAAGCGACATAAGTAAAATGTTGTTCATATTTACATGATGTTTTCAAAAGCTGAAATAAACCATTTTCTTAAGTGCATGTTAACGGGGTCAACCTGCACTCCCACTGGTAGTCACCGCTTCGCATCTCTGCTCATTTGCATAAAAATTTCCAATGCAATAAACATTTTTTCTCCTTAAATATCCTATTTCAAAAACATGCCACATTATAGAGGAAAAATGTTTTACGAATGCCATTTGATGTTGACTTTAAACTTTTTCTCAATTGCACTCTCTCACTTTCTCTCGGCAGGAGGAAGCTACAAAAAGATTGGATACTATGATATGACCAAAGGCAATCTCTCTTGGTATGGGAATGACAGGTGGATAGGTGAGTACACATTTGTCTCTCTCATCTCCCATATATGCTCTTGTTTATCACTGTCTGAAGCACTCTTCTCTGTTTTAAACCTCCTCTCACACAATCACTCACATTATTACTCTCACCATTCTTCTGCGTCTCTCCAAGTGTCACAGCCGCACATTCTAGGCCCCGCCCCCAAAACGACGAGAACCGTGGACGACAGAATGCTACGGGACATTAATCAATCAGTCAGTCAAATTCTGTTTAGCATTCTGTCCGTGAGGGCAGCAGCACTGCAGAAGCTCTGCATGGCTCTACAAAAAAAAAAAAAGACAAATGAATGCCATTAGAAAACCGCCAGGAGTTAATTCCAATCATAAATTGAGCAAGCGCACTGATAAAAATTGCGGGCAATATAGAATGAGTGATGGTTTCATTTAATCTTTTTAATTGTATTTGATGACCAGTTCACGCTCAGTGTTGCTGATGGTGCACTGAGAAGATGCCAACTGACAGCTGAAAACAACACAAATCAGAAGCAGCCCAGGCTGTTCCCCAGCTGCCTCCAAGCACGTGCTAACCTTGACTGGACGAGTACGAATCATCCAATCAGCACAGGCGACATCGTGTGCCTCAGCTGATTGTCTTTGCCTGATATTTAAACCCTCATGGGCTCTGCACGGAGCTTTTGGTTTTGAAAAGCATCCTTGAGCTTTGTGATAGCGGCCTGGGTTTGTTGGTTTATAATATTGGCGGTACGATGCCACATCACCGTGCTCATTATATGACCATTTCTATGCCTAGACATTTCCCTAGATGTGCTCTCTGTGGGCTTACTCTGTTTTGAACTTGCTTATTAGCTTATTAAAAACTCATAGAAGCAGAGAGCACCATGGCAACTGTAGCACGTAGTTATTGCGAAATGCGCTAATTGCGATTTTCACAAGCCGTATCGGGGGCCTTGTGATGGAACCTGTTTTTCATTTATTTACCCAGCTTGCAACTGGGAATAGTGCCCACAGCATTGTCGTACACCCCAGGTGGCTCACACAGTCTGGCACCTTTAACTTCTGCATTAGTTGTCGATGATAGATCTCTTTCGAGGTCAACGCTTTAACAGCAACCCTTGACTGTGCCAGACTGGGAGTCTGCCGGCGAGGTGAAAGGTCATCCTGCCTCTTTGATCGTGACGAGGTGAACAGGAATGCAAGATCATCAAAGTTAGAAGGGCTCAGTAAACGGCGACAGATGACCCTTGAGGCGGTGCTGTGCCATCTGGAAATGTACGCACAAATGCCACCCATCACCGCCCAACTTTTCACCTTGCCGCCATGGTCACTGCCGCTGCCGGACAGCGTATTCCAGGGAGACGGCAGCGGTGTAGAGCTAAAAATAATCAGTGCTGTGATGTGCTGAAATAAAGGCCTCTTGAAGGAGAGGGTGACTTTGCTCCAGATTGGATGCCACGTGTTGACCGATCGCTTGCGATTTTCTCGCTCTCTATCTACATCTCTCGTCCGTACGCTCTGCAAAGTGAAGGTTACATCCCTTCATCTCCCAGCTGAATGGGATCGGTTGAATCTTTAGGTTCAATTGTTTCTTGCTGTTACCCATCCACTTCACTGGCCTCGCTCATTCTCTCTTGCTCTCCCCGGTCGCCCCTGACAACCACTGCATCTGCGCCTTGTTCTCTCATCGCTGTAGCAACCATTATGGGTCTTGGTCGCCATGGCAACATACTGTCCCGATTCTACCATCAAGGACAGGGAGAGGTATTAAACAGCATGAGCTCTCTAGCCCGCTGAATACATACGTACTCACACATTTACAGCCATTTACATTCATCACACACATTCGTTGTTGACCTAAATTGCTTTAGAGGCATCTAAAAGAAATCAAACTTTGTTAACGTTGTTAATTCCTGGTGCATGATTTATCAGTGCATGAAAAAAAAATTGATTTGAATAATCTTGAACCGCTTTTAATATGACTTCCCTTTTCACCAAGCCCTTTTATTTTTCAGCCCCAAACCTTCTTTTGCAATCTAATCAATTCCAATTCCAGAGTTTTACTCTGAAATATGCCACTTTATGGCTGTAAATGGGTTGCCAACCCCTTTTCATGTACAGTCAACACCCAATTGACTGTTAATATCTATGAATTGTGTTATCCAATCAAAACAATGAGCTGCAAGTAAATGCGTTCACTCAGCTCCACAAGGATTGCAGCTCCACACAGATCGCAAGTTAATTTTAACTCCATAGCAACACTGCAACGTTAACATTCTGACCTGAAACACCATAGCAACCACTTTCTATTTCCACAAACCACTTAAACTCATGTGTCGTGCCATATCACATCCTGGGTCTATCTCTTAAGATTGTTCCAGCATCAGTTCCAGCAATTGCTTTATATCATCAGTCTGCTCCACGCTGTTTCCCAGCATCCCAGAATCTGTCTGTTGGCCATCTTCTCCCCCGAGCGGTCGTGTTCAGTTGGATCTCCCACTCTCCTTTAATCAATATCAGGGAGATCCACGAGGGAGATGGCCTTACGTGAACCTCTAATTAAGACTGACAGCCGCTGCGCTTATCAGATGCTCTGGCGAGGGTTTCCGGTGGGGCCGCATGAGCAATACAAGTCCTGTCGAGCTTGAGGACCTGGGCTTCATAAAAAAACCATCAGCTCTAGAGATAGATGTAACAAGCTGTGTGGTCCCCAGCCAATTTGTCACTCGCAAAAGAATGTGACGCAATACGTCTTGTGTGCAGCCCACCCGTTGTAGGAAGATGACCACAAATGCACCCTGTCGTCTTTTATTGTTGCTAAATGGCCTGCCGATTACCCATCTGGAGGCAGTGAAACAGTCTGTGATGGTATCGCTTCACAGAGACCAGAGGGGGAGAAGCTTTAGTCAAATGGCAGTGAGGTGAAATTCGATAGCTATCGCTCTCTCTGCAGACTTCAATTCAGCCAGTTTATCATAAAAGAGAGAGAGAGAGAAATAGAGGCTGAGAGGGAGGTAAAGTGACTCATAACTGGCTCAGAGAACAACAGTTCAGAGCTGCTCTCCTTTTCTTTCTCTTGCTCAGTTATTTCGTTATTAAATATACATGATCATTACATAAATTATAAGTAAATAGCAAATATTATATAAGCTTAACCATTTTAGTATTATTTATATACTTTTATACATAGAAAAAAAATGTTGAAGAATTTACTTTCAAATAACTTTCACTCATTGACATTTTGAACTAGAAAGACTGAAATTTTCTAGTAAAATCTTCTCTAGTAATGTTTGTTTTATTGTAGTTTTTGTTCATATTTTGACTTATTTTATATTTTCATTTTTAATGTACTTTTGTTGTTTTAGTTTTTTAATATTTATATTTAGCTTTAATTTATTTTTAAATTAGTTTTTTTTTTTTTTTTAGTACTTCAACTTTAATTTATTTTATTTTATTTAGTTGCCGAGGCAATATTTGTGAAGTTTTTCATCTGATATATATATTTTATTTTATTGCAGCAAACAAAAATGTTTTTAATAGTTTTAGTTTTAGTTAGCAATAGCAGCATTGGCTTAAAAGATGAGTAGTTCATATACATGCAAATGTGAATATGTATAACAATATTTTTAATTTTCTTGCTGTGATGCTACTAGCTTCATGCAGGTCATGGTGCTCATGTGGGAAATGGAGGTTTGAGTCTGACCTGCGTCGTGCTCCAGTCCCCTTCCCTCTCACTCATTCCCTAATAATTTCTTGTCCTTTCTCTACTGGATCTGTTTAATAAGGGCAAAAATTCTTATTTAGAAATCCTTATTTTTTTATGTTATTCATGAAAGTGTTGCCAAGTTATTTTTAGTATAATATAAAATAATATACCACTAAAAAGCCTCATTTTTTCCTCCAGGCTCTGGCCCACCTGCTGATCAGACGGTGGTGATTCAGAAGTTCAGATATTTGTCACAAAAACTCTTCGTCTCAGTTTCTGTTTTCGCTGGCTTGGGCATTTTAATGGGGATCGTTTGTCTCACCTTTAACATTTACAACAGCAACGTCAGGTATGTTTAGCCGTATGCTCCTCCTGCTTACAGGCGTGTGTGCGTTTATATTGCATACCCACATGTGAGTTCAGTGCAGAGGACAGCATGCTACATGCATACAATTATCTGGGTCACATTCACACATTTATGCATGTGTGTGTAGAAACATGCTGGGTTAAAACAGGCTGATGCATTATGAATAGCAATAGCATTACACACATATACAGATATATTTGGACTAATGTGTGTTTCACTGAACCAAATGTGTGTAATGTGTGTCTTTTTATCTTATTGACACTTAAACTTTCAACTAGATTTTCTCAACAGACAGCTTAAGCTAATACCCTGAACTCTTACAAATCTTGTCGTGCATGTGGGTAAATGTGTGAGTGCGTCAATGAATCTGCATGTTTCTTTGTGTGATGATAAGACACAGGAGTCTAAGTACTATTTTACTGTGAGAGATTAACTGAATTAGCTGAATGTGAGTTCACTACACTAGCAAAAATTACCAGAAAGTACCGTGGTATTATTCGAAGTATCTTATTCAAACACCATATTATATCAAATATTATGGTACGTGAATATGGTAATCATTCTAGACTATATATATATATCACAATACCACACATAGAAGAAAAGGTTCTGTATAGAACCTTTTAGGGGTTCCCATCATGAGGTCATTTTATGTATTTAGTTTTAATGAATTCATTTTGTTTTAATTAATTTTTTGTTTTGGTTACATTTTATGAATTAAACAGCTCTTAATCACATACTGAATCACTAGAAAAAGATTAAATAACCTGACTGTTAAACATGACATTATTATAGTCTTTATATAGTCATATATAGTCATTATTATATATATTATAGTCTAGAGTGATGGCACTACCACACTATTTGTGTATTTGGAAATATCTGTTCCATGTATGAACCTGTTGTTTTAACATACATGTCTTTGCAAACATCTGCATTTTGCAGATTCAGCAATATGTATGTCCATATGTTAAAGGTACATTCAAAACTCCCAGCCTTACCTGAATAACATGACGGCAGTCGGCTGTATGATGGCTCTGGCTGCTGTTTTTCCTCTGGGAATCGATGGACTGCACGTACGGAACTCTCAGTTTCCTGTGGTCTGTCAGGTAAGGGCTCAGGCATTCTGGCTAATGCCGTTTTGTGATTTGTATTGATGTTATTTGTAGTAGTAATAATTGAGTTTATAAAACCTCCTCAGACACTTTTCTTCAGAAGGGCTTTAAAGAGGCGTTTTTTTTTTTTTTCTCCCCTGAGGCCCACTGATAATGTTAGTCAGGGTTTCTTTGCATCAAAAAATATAAATTATTTAGTTTTTCATGACCATTTTTCACCCTCTCTCAGACCCTTATTAAACACACTTGTTTTGCCGCCTTGCTTTCAGGCATCTATATATATGCCCTCTTCGGTTACATTCACTTACAGGTCGCAGGCTTGCCGTCAGGTCCAATTTATTTTGCACTGCCCCTTCCTTCAGTAACAGCATCTTAGCAAAGCCTAACACCGTGTCTACACCAGACACGACCGTTAGAAGCTAGAAGCTGTCGACACTGTACGCAACAAAGCGACCGTTGCAAATCCATTTGTCCTTCCTATGAGAAGTATCGTGAGTGTTTGGAGTACGTCCTAAATAGAACGAGGCATCGGTTTACTGTCAGGGATTTGTCATGTCACGGCACATCCAGTGTAGTCAACATCACTGATTATAATGGCTTCTATTATCTTTTGACGCGTCACATCACGCCACTCAGAGTCACGCCACTAAGATCAGAATGAGTTGTTTTTGCAGCTTATTTTAATAAATGTACTTTTTGGACAGGGGAGGAAGTTTGAGATCTGAAAGTTACAGTATGATTACATTTAGGGATACACATTATATATCAGAACAAAATCGGTTATCAGCTATTATAGATATTAGATATTCATTGTTTTTATTTATTAGTATTGATTGATATTGGATCTTTAATTGTGCTTGCTCATTTCTCCTATTTTTACATTTAATTGGCCTTTGCTGTCATATAACACTCATTTAAAGTTAATCATTAAAAACACTACTATTTTAATAGCATTGTTAAATATAATATTTAGCAAATCTCAAAATGAATTTTTTATGTTGTACATTATAGTGTTGTCATACCTAAATTCACTTTTTTTTCAATTTACTTTTTTACTATTAATTTATTTTGACAAAATAGTATAACATTTTAATATCGGTCATTTATCGGTTATTTATCTGCCATAACACTACAATAATGATAAGCTTATCGATACTGACCAGAATTTTAAAGGGGACCTATTATGCAAAATTCACTTTTGCATGGTGTTTGGACATAAATGTGTGTTGGCAGTGTGTGTAAACAACCACCCTATAATGATAAAAATCCAACCACTTTTTTTTTAATCCCCATAAATCATAAGCAGTGTCTCAGAACAAGCAGTTTCCAGATCCCTGGCAGTGTGACGTCACATTAGCCACAGGCCCCGCCCACGAATGTTGACAGACACTGCCGTTTTAACATAGAACCGCCCTGAGCGAGTTCACAGCCAGTTGTACAGTCCGCCATTGCTGCACTGACGAGATTTACTCCCTAAATCTGAGCCGCTGAAGACGAGGTGGATTTATTTTGTTTTCGAAAAAAAAGCTCCCTGAACTCTACCGAAATTCGTTTATGTCTGCGCGAATCATTTCACACCGGACTTCTTTGTGAACGAATGTCAATACAAAGGGACAATACAAAACACAGTCTCCAGAGTGATACTGGATATGGCAGTAATGAAGGTTAGAGTACTTTATTACAGTTCATCGGAGTTGATTTACGGATATAAAGTTTACCAGTTTATTAAGCACCACCCGAAAAGGCATAAGGTCTTCATATATTTGTTTACTGTTAGTTGTAACGAGTGTTTCTGTGTACTTCGCTGTGTATGTTGATGATAATGCAAGGGAGAGAAAGAGAGTTTATGGATAATATTTTAATGCACACTTGCACTGTGTTTTATTAAGCTCTTACAGTGATTTTCTAGAGTGAAAACAGACGCTTCATATTTTGTGTGAAGTACAATAAATATTATAAATCTCATCGGTAAACTGGCTTGTACTAATATAGTGGATAAAAACAAGAAGACAATATAAGTTATAACCGTAATTAAACTAAACTAAATATATTCGCAGTTTCTGACATTATAGTGCGTCCTGACTGAATCCTGACAGGAGAGAACGGGCTTTTGAAGCTCCGCCCTCTTAGGCAGAGCGCAGCAGCTCATTTGCATTTAAAGGGCACACACTGAAACGGTGCGTTTTTGCTCAACCCCAAAAAGTGGCAATTTTAACATGCTATAAAAAATTATCTGTGGGGTATTTTGAGCTAAAACTTCACATACACACTCTGGGGACATCAGAGACTTATTTTACATCTTGTAAAAAGGGGCATAATAGGTCCCCTTTACTATTGGTACATCCTTATTAATCCATCCAAATAAAATGTCTTTTAAAATTTAAAGCTGAAATATTGGCTAAATTGTTTTTATATTATTATAATTATTGTTTTTCTAGTTCCGTTTGTGGCTGCTTGGACTTGGCTTCAGTTTAGCTTATGGAAGTATGTTCACGAAGATCTGGTGGGTTCACACTGTGTTCACAAAGAAGGATGAGAAGAAAGACAAGAGGAAGGTGAGAACACAACCAAGGTTATTATTGTCATGTTTGGTTTTGGGTTTTGAATCAGGTTTTCATGTCTTTTATTTTGTTATTGTCATAGCTATGTTCTTAGTTTTGTCATGTTCCTGGTTGTCATGCGATTCCCCTATTCCTCGTGTGATCTTGTCATCATCGTGTTTATTGCTTTCATGTGCATCTTATGTCATTAGTCCTTGTGTATTTAGAGCCCTCATGTTCTCATTGTCTCGAGTCTAGCTTTGTTCTATGTTACTCGCTGTTGGTGAGTTTCTGTTTATGGTTCATGTCCAAGTCTGTTCTAGTTAAGTTCAAGTCAAGTCATCGCTTGATTCTGTTTCTGTCGCCATTGTTAAATACAACTGCACTTGGGTTCACTTCAACTCTGCTCGCCTTCAGTGGACTATACTTTACAATTAGTCAAAACTAAAACCTTAAATTATTTTTGAAATAAAATAAATGTTAACTGAAATAATATATATATATATATATATATATATATATATATTTATATATATAAATTTAACTTAATTTAATTTAATTAAATGTAATTAAAACAACTGAAACTGTATAGACATATTTAAAAAATATATATATAAAAATGACAAAACCACAAACAATTACTGAAACTTAAAAATAAATAAACTAAATTTAAAATGAAAGCAGAAAAAAACTAAATCAAAATAATAAAAACTATAGTAGTATCTTTAAGGGTTAGTTCACCCAAAGATGAAAATTCTGTCATTAGTTACTCACCCTCATGTCGTTCCACTCCCGTAAGACTTTCGTTCATCTTTGGAACACAAATTAAGATATTTTTGATAAAATCCGATGGATTTGACAGCAAGTTAATTTACACTTTCAAATGCCCAGAAAGCTACTAAAGATATATTTAAAACAGTTCATGTGACTACAGTGGTTCAACCTTAATGTTATGAAGCAACGAGAATACTTTTTGTGTGCCAAAAAAACAAAATAACGACTTTATTTAACAATATCTAGTGATGGCTGATTTCAAAACACTGCTTCATGAAGCTTCGAAGCTTTATGAATCTTTTGTTTCGAATCAATAGTTCGGAGCACGTATCAAACTGCCAAAGTCACGTGATTTCAGTAAACGAGGCTTTGTTACGTCATAAGTGTTTCGAAATTTTAATGGTTCACGTGACCTTGGCAGTTTGATACGCACTCCGAACCACTGATTCGAAACAAGATTCGTAAAGCTTCGAAGCTTCATGAAGCAGTGTTTTGAAATCGCCCATCACTAGATATTGTTGAATAAAGTCATTATTTTGCTTTTTTGGCACACAAAAAGTATTCTCGTCGCTTCATAACATAAAGGTTGAACCACTGTAGTCACATGAACTGTTTTAAATATATCTTTAGTACATTTCTGGGCGTTTGATATCTTAAATATCTTAATTTGTGTGACATGAGGGTGAGTAATTAATGACAGAATTTTCATTTTTGGGTGAATTAAACCTTTAATTATTCTAAAATAACACTGGTGTGAGGTTAATTTGAGGCATTTCAAGACAAACTATCTGGTCTTTTAAAGCCTCATAAGAATTTACTCTGCTGACTTGTCGTGTCAAGGTCGTCCAGTACACTGCCGGAATGGTCAATATATCATAGCGGAATTATTATCCTTTATAAAGAATATATCTCGTTCCTCTCTCTGTTATCATCTTTAGATCTCCATCTCACTTCCGCTGCCTTTCTGGCTTGGCCACTGTCTCTCTGTGTCTGATCTCATAGAGATGGGTCCCCCGTTGTCCTTGAGCATCCTTAAACAGCACATTTATCATAGAGCCCAGCTCGATGGGCCCTCCTTAAAGCCCCATGAACCAGCAGTCACTCCATCACCACAGACTCTCTCACGCTGCACAAAATCACTTTCAATGTTGGATTTTTTAGTAACACACTAAGGTCTCATTTGTTAGTTACTATCTAACATGAACTAACAATAAGCAATATATTTTTGCAGCATTTATTAGTCTTAGTTAATGTTAGTTAATGCATATACAATTGTTTATTGTTCATGTTGGTTCACAGAGTCCATTAATGTTAACAGATACAACTTTTAACTTTAAAAATATATTAGTAAATGTTGAAATTAAGAGTAACTAAGATTCATAAATGCTGTGGAAGCATTTATCATTGTTGGGTAATGTTACCTGATTTACATTTATAATGTTAATAATATTTCACAATAGTACCGTTTTACTGTATTTTTGATCAAATAAATGCAGGCTTGGTAAGAGACTTCTTTCAATAACATTACAAAAATCTTACCAACCCCAAACCTTTGAATGGTAGTGTCATTGTCACGTCTGATCTGTGTATGTGTTTTGCTTCAGTTGGACTAGTTTTGCACTGTTCTCAGTTCGGTTTCCTGCGTTTTATTTGTTCATGCTCTTCTGTTTCCATGGTTTATGATTTGCCCTCATGTGTTCCACCTGTGTATTGTTAATTATCTTGTTTAGTCCCAGCGTGTCCCAGTATATTTACAGCCCTATTTTTGGTTCAGTCTTTGTCTGATCTGGTCTCTACATTGTGGTTGTTCTGTTCATCATGTTTTTTGTTTCCTGTTACCCTGATAGTGTTATTTTGTGTTTGTTTACTTCTTTAACTTCTTTGAAAATCTTCTTAACATCTTAATTTGCTTTTTCAAGTAAATGAATCACGTTTAGATACATTTACTGGAAAGGAAGACAAAAATACTAATTAAGGGGACATTTACATGACATGATTTGTGACGTCATGCGCATGCGTCATGCAGGTTCGGTCTGTAGGCGCGTAGTGTTTCTTTACAAAGTGACCTTGCCAACTACTGGCCTGGCAATATAATACAGCGTTTTTAATCGTTTTCGCAGATCTGTGTGAACAGGGATCGTTTTGACAATGTTGTTGTCTGTACGTGAAAAACGCGAAGGAAAAACTTTTCCGTTTTTAGTACATCGTTGTCGTGTAAATGTACCCTACGAAAATTATATTTTTCAGTGCAGACCTCATATCCACAATCACACACACATAGCCAAAAATAACCATAATAACTAAAAGCTGAGTCAAAGAAGGAGATAAAGACTGGGGAGAAAGGTATTTTCAGGATAAGTACATAATGCCTATTATTGAGTATTCATAAGCGTCCATCTAGTGGTGGAGAGGAGCTTGTCATGTTCCCTGTGGAGAGCTCTCTGTCTCTCCCTCTCTGCTTCTACAAAAAGAAAGGATTTAAAAATTGAGAAACGATCTATGATGTGCAGTGGGGCATCGAATTGATGGCTTTGTCATTTTCAAATGTGCTTTTTGACTGGTGTGTCACTATTGAGGATTTTTTTTTTTTTTTTTTTAAAGTTAAAAACAAACACAAACCGAGCATCAGTAAGTTTGTTTGAAGTGGATTCTTCAAAGTCATTGTCAGGGATACAAAAGGGAAATATCGGAATAAAGAATAGTTTCAGCATTTATTAAAATCCATAAGACGGAAAGAAAGATTTGGGACAAAGATTCTATTTTAAGCAAAGAGAAACTCGTGAACTGGTATTTTATTGTATGAATTGTCATGAAAAAGTCACCTACACAAACAATACATACTTTGAGTTTTTAAGTTCATGCAAGACAAAGGAATTTTCTGGATTCAACAAAAGTACCTCAGATGATATGAGAAATAATGACAAAAACAATTTAGATAATGGAAGCCTGTGGGGAAACAGTCTATTTTGAAAGTATAAACACGAGACTAATTATACACTACCATTCATTCATTGCCCTGGAAAGGCGCTATATAAATAAAACTTAGTATTATTATTATTATTATTAGTAGTAGTAGTAGTAGTAGTAAAGGCATTTATAATGTTACAAAACATTTACAGTATATTTCAAATAAATGTTGTTCTTTTTAACTTTCTATTCATCAAGGAATCCGGAAAAAAATTGTTCAAAAAATGGTTAAAAAAAACAGTTTCCACAAAAATATTAAGCAGCACAACTGTTTTCAATGTTGATAATAATCATGAAATGTTACTTGAGCAATCATATTAGAAATCAGCATATTAGAATGACATGAAGACTGGAGTAATACAGAAATGCCATCACAAGAATAAATTACATTTTAAAATATATTAAAATAGAAAACAGTTATTTAAAATTGTAATAATTTTTCACAATATTACTGTTTTACTGTATTTTTGGTCAAATAAATGCAGCCTTGGTGAGCTTAAAGAGTTAAAATGAAAATTATCCCATTATGTACTCTCCCTCAAGCCATCAGGTGTATATGACTTTCCACTTTCAGTCAAACACAATCTGAGTTATATTAAAAATATTCTGGCTCTTCCAAGCTTTATAAAGGGAGTGAATAATAACTGAGATTTTATAGGCAAAAAAAGCATGGAAGAGCCAAAATATTTTTAATATAACTCTGATTGTGTTTGACTGAAAGAAGAAAGTCATATACACCTACAGTAGGATGGCTTGAGGGTGAATAAATTATGGGCTAATTTTCATTTTTGGATGAACTAACCCTTTAAGAGTCTTGTTTTAAAAACATTTTTAAAATCTTACCAACCCCAAACTTTTGAACAGTAGTGTATGTGTTAAGAACTGACTAATGTGACTGATAACTAATCTTGTCTGTGCAAAAGTATATTCAGTATTTCAATTTCTGACCATGACCATGTTGCTCATAACCAAAAATGTCCAAGCAGTAAACCTCGTAACTTTCCTGTGATATGTGTAAGGACGCCAAAGAGGATCTGTTTACAAAGAAAAAATACACCCACAAATTACAACAATACAAAACCAGAAGTTCATCCATGTAGAAAAGAAGTTCCCCCACTTAAAGGATGACCAAGGCATCTTTAGAGCTTAGTATAAGCTTTGGAATGTCCCATAGACCATTTCAAGTACATTCCTGTTCATTTTTACAAACAGAGGCATGAGTCAAAGTTCTCTGGTAATCAGTAGCAGGCCATATATAGAGCTCAACTTGTTTTGAACCCAGAAAATTCCTTGAGTCAATTGTCTGGCTATGTGCGAGTTCTTTCATCCTCACCGTTGTGAAGGTGTGTTTGAGGTTTATGAGCTCTCACAAGTGAGGATAAACAATACGAGTCACAGAGAACATATATGCTTTTTATGTTGCTCTTTAAATAAATGCTTTTTATGTTTAATTGCTCACAAACACCATTCTCGCTACAAAAAAGAACGAGTATTGATTTTGTTGCAGTGTTATGGTCTCAACCGAAATCCATTAAAGACACTTTCCTTACTTAAACCATAAAGAGCAGCCACCGTGTGGTGGACTGAATTGGCATTCTGATAATGGACCATTGTTTTCCCTTCAAGCTCTCTGCACTTACGCTTCTTATGATGTCATGAATCACCACAGAAGCTGTTTCTTGCACTGTCCTGGATGGAAAGTTGATTGGTGGTCTTTTTATATCCCAGCAGCACCTGGAGCCTTGGAAGCTCTATGCCACTGTGGGGGTCCTGCTGGTTATCGACATCCTGTCCCTTATGATTTGGCAGATTGTGGATCCCTTGCACATCACAGTGGAGGTACGGCAGCACTCCGTCCCATCAGTTTTTCATCAGGGACTGTGTTCTTACGAATATGACACAGTTGGATTTATTGTTTTGCCACAAGGTGCATATGAACAAAATATTGAATTACCTACTGTTCTGTTTCTCTTTCTATCTGAGCAGAAGTTCACTAAAGAAGCACCTAAAGGGGACGTGGATCAGTTGATTGAGCCTCTGCTGCAGCACTGCAGTTCAGAGAAGATGAACACTTGGCTTGGTAAGATTCGTTCTGGGTTTGACTGAATCTTTTCGCACCACACCCAATTCCGGTTTGTTTTTGTAAGATGGAAAAGCCTGCAGTTACATTTCATACATTTTATCAGTTCATACATTCCCTGACTTTACCATGCAGTATTTAATTCTAAAAACCTGCATTTTATTCACCAACCACCCTTAATCCAGTTTAAACTGGCACTATCTCTGCTGGCTTTGGACTGTGGCAGGCATATTTAAATGAAGTCATTGTTGTGGAAAGCAGGAGGTAAACAGAATTTCCTTCGAAAGAGATGTTTGTGTATATTTTCTAGTGATCATGCTGGCAGTGATTCATGAAATGATTATTAAATGATATGTTATAACTACTAGTATATATCCAGATGCGCAGTGTAGTCAAGCACACTTTAGACTTTTAAAGAGCCAATTGAAGTGTCTTGATCACACTGGAGGAGTGATGCAGTATATTTTCAGTAAAGTATGAAGATTCCTTTAAGAAAAAGAAGTGTGTTTAATTGTCTTGAATGTGCACTTGTAGTATATTTCAAATATTTCAATGTAAATTTTTAAGTAAGTACTGTAAATAAGTATATTTTTAAAAAAAATGTACTTTCAGATAGTAAAATATTGGCTACTTAAGTGCACTTAACAAGAGTAAGCATGGCTGTTTCTTAACACACTTAAGTACACTTACAAAGTGCACTTTGTAATAATGTCAAATTAAAAGTTTTACTTTAAACTACATATTAAACCAATCTTTAAAAAATCTTTTGTCATGCTTTAAAGTACACTTATTTTGATATGTTGAATTAATTTTACTTTTAATTAATAATTTTAACTGTAGTGTGTTATTCAATATTATATATAAGTTAGTATATTTTAAATCTACTAAATTGCAACGTCTTTATTACAAATGTGTAATTACAAAAACTTAAATGCATTATATACAAGTTTCAATAGAAATGACATCAAAGTGTATTCTAGACTATTTTTAAAAGTATGATAAAGTGTACTTATTTTTCACAAGAGTCCCCGATGACCTACCGCTCAGAACCAACCCACAAGATGGGGAATTACAGCGTGCAAATTGTGATCAGCGTTGTTTTTTGGCTATGTTTGCGTCATGATTTGCATAATTCCTATAATGAATCAGATATTAAAACAACGCAGACAGTGCATGCAAATAAAGGACGTTAACAGTGGCCACAATGTGTCTCTTCTCTTGTTCATCATGGCATCTCATCTATGGTGTTGGGCTCAAAAAAATAGTTGCTGCTTGTCTGAAAAAAGCCTATGAGCCTGTGTCTGTGTGAAAGTGATTTAATGAAGGAACCCCGGTGGTTTTGACCTTCAGCCTCTGTCCTCAGGTGTTTCCTTCTTGTAAGTGTTTAAGTAATTAAACAAATTAATTGCTACCTTTATGAGACAAATTGGACTGGCCTTGCTCTTCCAGTTATGGTCATTAAAATGAGCCTTCAGTATGTTCTTCAGGCAGAGTCCTTGAGAAATGAGCACAGCTGTCCGTAAACAGGCCTGTCATAATACTTTCTGTTATTACAGTTTCTCCGAGTAAACCATTCGTAGGTTCACTTCAGGGGCATTTGGTCCAAGGACGCATGGAAGGCAGTTTCCTGTCACAACATCTGGATGAGAAAATAACTGAATTGCACAGAACCAAACCAAAAGTTCTCATTGAGATCAAAGCTGTAAATAAAACAAATATTATTGGAGTAAGATTTACAAAATACAATTTCAATTTTTCTGCTTTAAATTTTAACATTTAATTCAATGTGTTACTTGCCATTTCTTTGTTATTATTTGTGAAATTTACTAGCAATTTTTGGACTTTTTGGACTTTTTTTTGGTTAAAAATTAATATTTTGAGCAAGCACATAACCAGCCAATGTTCAAAACTGTTTCCTTACCTTAGCCCGATTCACAAAGGTAAGCTTGTAATAATGTTTTTAATTTGAGTGGTACTGGTAGTTTTCTGCGGGAAATACGAGTTTGCCTTTGTGTCATTACGTCACATCTGTATACATAAAGGAGGAGTCCTCACAGCAGCTGGAATAATTAAACTACTGATTTTGATGGCAGATTGTAATCCAGAAAGGTCCAAACGACAATCATAAGTGACAACTGGAGATTCACCTGTAGTCAAAAGCAAAAAACTTTGGACGCAAATACACACTAA
This sequence comes from Mylopharyngodon piceus, assembly GCA_039654765.1. NCBI lineage: Eukaryota > Metazoa > Chordata > Actinopteri > Cypriniformes > Xenocyprididae > Mylopharyngodon > Mylopharyngodon piceus. The sequence goes on along the minus strand of CM077448.1, from coordinate 5,297,688 downwards.
ATACACATAGTCACGCAATGCTGATGTTGTTAACATTAACCATTTGAAAACAAAGTATAACAATAATAATAATTTGCAAGGTTTGACGTGATCCGAGCTAAGCGATCATTAGATTTAATCACCATTGGCAGCACGATTTATTGTAATGCTTTTTTTCTCAGTTGGTCAGAACAAAAATGGCAGACATGTTACTTAATTGTTCAGATGACATTTTCCGGTGAAAATTCTTATTTTGGTCATACTTCCAAGACGTAGAATCTGTGATTCCGAAGTACAGTATCCACACCGGTGCGGTGACTGACAGCAAACATTAGATTCATCCGTGCTGATGAGCCGTGCCAATGCACAACCCACGTAAAGATGACAATTCCACAAATAACTGCAATTGTGGGTTTCAAACATTGATGGTGACAAAGAAGCAAAACTTACAGACTGCAGCTTTAAAAGTAAATCCTACACCAATTTTTGAGGGATGTGAGGGATGACTGGCTAGATACAGGCAAAAGTCATGAAAGCAGGCAGCGCCTGTGACTGACTGATTACCCTGTCAGCATGATAATGTCCACCTATCATGTTTGCATCGGCCTGAATGCATCAAACTGGTGGAAATGGATGGACTAATTATATAGTAAACAGCTCACCCTCTCAGATAGCCCCATTTTGGTCACATCCAAATCCAAATGAACTTGAAATGATTATATGAGAGTGAACAGGTTTTTAGTAAGCACTCAGTTAAATTAAATCTGCACCCCCTGTCTGCGACCTTCATTACATCGCCAGTGGATTTAATGGTCAGAGAAGAAGGTGACTATAAATAATAGACAAGCAACAGCCAGTAGTAACAAACAAAAGATAAATTTAATATGCTTGGCAATGTTGTAGATATTTTTTTTAAAGCACTCTAAAAATGTTTAAAAATTCATTAACTTGATGAGACTTTGATTTGGCTTGATTTAATAAATAGTATGACAATTTACAATACCTTTCAAAAGTTTGGTGTCAATAAGATTGTGAAAGATGATCATTAAGGCTGCAAATACATTAAAAATACATTAAAAACAGTAATATTTTGAAATATTATTACAATATACAACATATATTTTAAAATGTAATTTATTCCTGTGATGACAAAGCTGAATTTTGAGCAGCCATTACTCAATTCTTCAGTGTCACATGATCCTTCAGAAATCATTCTGATATGCTGATTTGCTGCTCAAGAAACATTTATTATCAATGTTACTATCACTTTTTATACAAAATATATTATTATATTAGTATATTATATATAATCTAAAAAAAAAATCAACATTGCTTTATTTGTTTGAGCAGCCCAATATTTTCCACAGCATCAATAGTGAGAGTTAAAGTGATTTGGGATTGAACAATATCCATATTTGGGAAACCTGTTCGTTATATCTGTCTCTTTTTTTTACTTTTAGGTGTCGTGTATGGCTATAAGGGTTTGCTGCTGCTACTGGGTATTTTTCTGGCTTATGAAACCAAATCTGTGTCCACTGAAAAAATAAACGATCATCGAGCTGTTGGGATGGCCATCTACAACGTCTCTGTGAGTCTGTTCATCTTTTTAAACTTATCCCTGTAGACATTTTAAGCAGTGCCTTGGGTGACATTTGAAATGTCAGTTGTCACCCAAATATTGTCCAATTAAAAGGTAGAACTGTTCTGCTGACGTGACTGAAATAGCACCACGGAGGGTTTTTTTCCCCTTTCGTTGCTCAAGTTTAGTTGGGAGTTGGCGTGTGAATCGGACGCAGCATCCGTCTGGAGCTGTTGTGTGTCACAACACAATCATAAGCAGGAAGAACATGCCTGGAGCTCTTCAGTGTGGCTCTGCTAGATTTGATGGAAGTGAAGTGTCTGAGCCTGCCATCTCGAATGCTGTCCAGGGATGCAGAGCTTTCCAGAGGACAGGGAAAGGGAGGGAAAAGAGCTTCCCCTCATCATTGGAAATAAGCTTGCATGTCAGTTTGACGGGACTGGAGCTCTAAAGTAGTTAGAAAACTCAAGTAAAGTGGTCCCTCAGTAATGTTGAAAGTTGTTTGTTTTTGCACATCATCTCATCTGTTCCACTTTAGAATTTCAGTGCCGCCCCACGGCTCACGAGTCACGAAAACAGCACGTACCACGCTGATAACATCCTCAATATAGAGGGTAAATACACGGGAATCTCTTTTCATTTGCCATAAAAATTCCTTTTCTGTTTTCTATGGCGAAGGCTGATTGGAAATGAAGCACAAAGCTTTTGTCAATCAGCTATTTCATTGTAGGCTTTTAATTTGAAGCAGTGTGTTTCTCTTCATCTCGGCCTCCAAGGATTACCCATTATACACTGAACCCAATTTAAGCTCAAATTGAGGGAGAGACTTTAGATCAGCAAGGGGCCAAATTTTGCATTTTAATCTTTTCTCTCCCTCTCTCTCTTTTTTCCAAGTCACAGGCTGATTCCTGGTCCTTGGCGAATGCCCATTCTGCTAAAGAAATGATTTCAGATGCCATCTGTCATGTCATTACAAACTCCATCACTTTTTAGAATTTCAGCTGCTTGGAGGACAATAATAAAGACAATAAGAGCTCACCTCTTTCGCAGGAAACAGATTTATTGAATTCACATTTTGACGACTTGTTCGAAACCCAAATCAAAAAATGTAATGCACAATAGAGCTATACATATATATACAGAATATATATATACTCCTCATAGTTTAAAAGAATAGTGCCTCCAAAAATAAACTTTGATGAAATAAAAATAAATAAGTATTATAACAAATACTTTTTTTTTTTCTCACTCTACATGAGCTCTGTTTTTGGATTTTGACAATCGTGATCACTATTAACTGTCATTACATGGAAAAGATCTGTTTTTTTTTCCACAAAATAAAAGTCATATGGGTTTGAAATGACATGAGGATAGGTAAATAATGACATACTGTAAATTGTGTCACCATTTACTCATCCTTATGTTGTTCCAAAGCCATATCATCGTGTCCTAACCATACACGATGCAATAAGATTCCATCAACAAGCAATTTGTCTGTCCACACCAGACGCGACACAACTACAAAATGCCACAAAATCAATCAAAAATCACACCCAATCAGAGGAGCGTGTGGGCGGTCTCTCTGCAAGTGCACTGCACTCGCAATGAAATGGATAAGTACATAATCAAATTCATAAATATTACACTACTTTAACATTATTAAAAATACATACTGAGTGACTAAATTAAACGTTGTCATAGAAACACTTGTTCACACTGAGTTCTCAGTTTGAGTGTTCTTGTTTCCATTCATTTATTTTCAAGATCTGTGGTTAATTATCCATTGTCACTTTCAGTATGGCTATAAATGTCACAAAAAAATGATATTCAAACTCAAATTAGATGCGTGTAACATTAAATAAAGCACATAATCCGATTCACATAATCATATATCACATAATTATAATCATTGTTGCTGTTGCAGACATAGACACTGTTTCTAAAACAGAATCCAGCCATCGCGGCTGGTTATAGGACAAAAACTCTGAACATGGCAAAGATACCTTTTATCCCGTGTCGCTGTGTCGTGTCACGTCTTGTTAGGACATGGTTCATGACATTTATTCTACTGTGGTATATCTAAAATAATGCTCTGGCTGCTCTTTTCCATTTAATGACAGGGAATGAGGATTCACTTACTGCTTGCATTATTTAGCATGGCTGTGCATTTTAAACTAAAGCCATGCTGATTTTCTTACATCATTAATGCTCTGCCGTGGTGTGATTCAAATCGTGCTCTGTGAAGGCCGCAGGCTACTGCTGTTAGTCCAGCTGTAAACTGCTTCGATTTGAAGAGACTGCTTTGCACTTTTTGCCCTGTCCAAATAAATAATGACCCTGCAAATAAAGATCACCTCTGTTGATGCCAGGCAACATTTTCTTTTTGCTAGCTTGGATGAGATTTTACTGGTTTTGTGAGAAAGGACTGACTGTTGATCAATATTTATTGATTCACACTTCTTTCTCTCTTGGTTTCTGTTCTCCTATCCTCTGCCTTCAAAAGAAGTTTTTTTTTTCCTTCATTTTGTTATATGAATGTCACGTTAAAAATGTTCTTGTAAACTTATTATCATGCCTTCATCATTTATTGTTGCTACTTTTTAAAAGCCTTTAATGAAAATATTGCTAGATGTTGTCCCACACCCACACTTTCCATTATAAATATTGAAAATCCTTACATGTAAAAATTCTTAAAAATAAAAATTCTTACATGTTATGACCATTTCAATATTTATTGTGTAAAAATTTATTCAAGGACGATTTCCAATCATAATATTTTTTCAAATTATGCAAAAAGTGTATATTTAGAATACATACAATTAGGACAAAGGAATGTGCCATTTTATAATAAACATGTTTAAACCTCTTTTCTGTCATACGATACATATTTTAAGAATTTGGGACATTTTTTGGCTCAGAAACATAATTCAGAAAAAAATGATAGAACCCTCTTTTGATGCATGTACTGTTGAACCAGTGTTATTTTAGTATTAGTTATAATATATACTATTATAGTATTTATTCATATTTTATCATTTTTTTTTTTGTATTTTCAGTTTTAATTTTAGTGTAAATTTTTGGCATTTTGTTAGGTGTTTTTGTTATTGTTATTAGTTTTTTTATATATTTCATTTTGCTTTAATTAGTTTTTTATTCCAGTTTTAGTTGTAGTAATTTTAATACTTCAATTTAAACTTATTTTATTTTCTTTAAGTTTTTTACGTTTTTACGAGTTTTTTTTTTTTTTTTTCATCTAATATTTAAAGATTTAGTTTTTGGCGTTGTTGCCTTTATTGCCTTTTTTAGTTAACGATAGCAACATTTTCTTGGACTTTGTCTGTAGACAAATTAATGTAGTGAGAGGGCAAAAAAATTTAAACAAAATTTAAAGTTAAAGAAACACCTGTATATGTAACTGTTTCTCTCTCTCTTTCAGGTGTTGTGTATGATTACCGCTCCTGTCACCATGATTCTATCGTCTAAGCAGGACGCCTCGTTCGCCTTTGCCTCGCTGGCCATCATCTTCTCTGTCTACATCACTCTAGTTGTCCTCTTCGTCCCCAAGGTACAACAGACGATCATTTTCTCAAAACAAGAAGGAGTGCTAATGTAAATATTGTATTACAGTGATGAATATTAATGGTGGATAACTAGAGCAAAGGAAGGAGTGATCAAAGAGGTGAGTTAATGTGTGACATATGCTTCTCTCTCAGCGGTCTGCTCGTGAAATCTTAAAGCGCGCTGAATGATGATGCTATGGAGATGTGGTGTAATCAGTGTCATTGGAGGACAGGTGTTATTAGACATCTCAAGGGAACATGAAAGAGAGGAAAGTGAAGACACTCTGCCATTATACAACAATAAGAGCTGTTATATACAAAAAGAAAGGAAGCTTTCATTCATGTTATATAGACCTTATGTGCCAGAGAAACAAGCGCCGAATAAACCTGAGTAAGATGGCAAAACTCAAAAAATTTAAGGCAATCAGTTGCCTCAAAATTTTTAAGTTAAAAAATTCAAAGTTTAAATAAGTAGAACTGGCAGATTTAATTTGTACTCATACATTTTAATTGTTCTTAACTTAAAATGTTTGCGTACACTAATTCATACATTTAACTTAAAATTATCATGTAACCTCAATTTAAACATTTGTATTAGTGTAAACTTAGATAGCTAACAAGCTAATTCAGAAAAAGCTAACTTGCTAATTTGCTAACATGTTAACAATAGCATGTTATAGCACTTGCTGAATGAGTACAGCAATATAAAGCATTTAATATACTTGTTCTCAAACCAAGTTGCATGCACCACTTGTCACCATGATGGTAACTCTCCAAAAACCCACATTAACAGAAACTCTTCTAAAATAGCATAACAAAACATTAATCACTACTAAATCTCTCACTAATTATTCTTGCACAAAAAACACTTAATTTTAGCATTTCCTCTCCCTTTCGAGTGCAATGGGCAAAGCATGCTGGGAAATAGAAATCCCAGCCCAGTTTCAGGTAAACTTAACGTTGTCTACATTAAAAGAAATAAGTTCATAAAACTCAAAACATTGAAACAGTTCAGTTTACTTAAAATATATCAGTTCTGTGAACTTGAAAGAAAAATAAAGTGCTAAAAACTCATAAAAGTTCATTTGACTGAATTAATTTGTTTAATTTAAGTTTGTCCTACTCAAACCAATTAATTAATTTGAGCGTTGGGGTTTACAGTGCAGTGTTATTTTAGTATTATTTTTATACTATTATTTTATTTTTATATTTTCTTTGCTAATGGTCTGCACATAATCAAGACCCTATGACTCGGCAAGTACAATCAAATTTTAATCAAACTCATATTTGCACACTTTTTTTTTTTTTATATCTATTATTTTTATTTATTTTTTATTACTATTATTATTTCTATTGTTGCCTGCTGCTCATGGGTTCGCACTCTGTTTTTAATAAATCGTAGGTAGTAGACAGTATATGTTGTGCAGCTTGCAGAACATTAATATTCTGTCAACATGAATTTGGTCTGTTGTTATACCTACTGTGGTGTGTGTTTGTGTGTTGGGTGTAGATGCGGAGGCTTATCACTCGTGGTGAGTGGCAGTCGGACCAGCAGGAGACCATGAAGACCGGTTCATCCACAAACAACAATGATGAAGAGAAATCCCGCCAGCTGGAGAGAGAGAACAAAGAGCTGCAGAAGATCATCCAAGAGGTTCTGTCACCTTCAGCACACTGTTCGGAATGTCTGATACCAGGATTGAACACATTTCAGAACTGAACTAGAATAAATTTAGAATCTATCTATCTATCTATCTATCTATCTATCTATCTATCTATCTATCTGTCTGTCTGTCTGTCTGTCTGTCTGTCTATCTATCTATCTATCTATCTATCTAATTTTAATTTTATAGACCATGGTGGAAGGTATGCAAAGGAAACGGTGTTATTTTAGTACTGTTTATATACTATTATATTTGTTCATTTTTTGAATAAGCTTTTATTTTAATATTTTCATTTTAATTTTAGTTTGTTTTAGTAATTTTATGTGCTTGTGTCATTTTTAATAGTTTTTCTCTTTAATAATTCTATTAAACTTTATTTATTCCAGTGTAGTTTTAGTAATTTTAGTGCTTCGATTTAAATGTATTTTATTTCAGTTAGTTGCCATTTAATATTTTCAGTTTTCATGTAATATTCATATTTTATTCTATTTAAGCTTTATTTCAATTTACAGAAACAATATTTATTAGTTTTAGTTTAAGGTAACAACAACAACACTAAAAGGAAATTCCCCATTTGTGTGATTGTGTTGAACTGATTTAGTAAAATCCTCCTCCTGTCATTCCAATTCAGCATCCTGTGGATCATGTGGCCAATCCAATTCAAATTCAAGCTTCAAAGGGAGCTCATTCTTAAATTCTGAATTTGGCCTTATCCTGTCTGATACAATAGATGTCATGAGAGCTGTGGCAGATTGTCACATTTACTTTCATCTTCCTTTTCTCAGTGGTTTTCAAATCTGCTTAAATACGTTTAATATTTTTAGGCCCAGTTTCTCATTTAGTTTCATATTTGTTTGTTTTTTCAACAGAAAGAGGAACGTGTATCAGAGCTGAGAAATCAGCTGTCAGAGCGACAGGCCCTGCGCTCCAGAAAACGCCCCACCTCCTCCAATCAGAACCACAGCTCTCCTTCTCTTCCTACTCCTCAGAACGATCCCAAATCGCTCCTCCCGCCACCAGGATACCCCCTCCCTGCTTCTGACAACCACTCCCTCCCTCCCACCTTCTCCAACTCCTCTGCCCTGTACCAGCCCGATGGCAAGATCAACCGCAACAACTGTCACCCTGGACGACTGCAGCTCCTCTACAAGTGAGTCATGGGACGCTAGAGGAACTGAGATGACATGCAAGCGGGGACACAGCGAAGTGAAAAGCAGGGAGAAAAACAAGCTACCTTGATTCATGGTCCAGAGTTTTCCCCATCTCGTCCAGCAGAGGGCCTTTGTTTCTTTGTTTGTTTCTTTTGTTTCCGATACTTGCTGTGATTCATGGGTTGTTATACACAGGAGGCTTGAGAATTTTGATTGCATCATTTGATGTGTCACCATATTTGAAAACCACAAATTTTGTGAACCATTACACCGTTCAAATGAGTAACCTTCAGCTGATTTTGACTCGGAAAATTGTGTACGAAGAATGACATGCTAAAAAAGTCCTTACAGAAAATCATGGATTATAATAAATGTTCCCATCATTCTCATCAAATGTGTTTTAGGACTCTACAGAGCAATCACATATTGTAAGACCGCAATTTTTCGATACTTTCTTACCTTGCATCAGTAATTTTTTTATTACTTTGTGCATTCATATTTCCTACAGTTCAATCAGGCCATATAAATAAGCATTAGAGAGACTGACCGATTCACACACATTCGGTGCAATGTCAATCGCGATTAAATTTTGATATCATGGACTATTGTGATATATTGAATTATAACATGCATCGCGATATGTATTATATAGTGGGGACGCTGCCAATACCCAGCCTTAGTAATATCCCACAGTTCTCAGTAGTGGTCGATATGCAATAGCTAGTCAGTGTGGTAACAATATGGTACATTTACATTTATTAATTTGGCTTTTATCCACTGTATTTTACAATACGTTAAAAGGTTACATTTTATCAGTATGTGTTCCTTGGGAGTTGAACCCTTGACCTTGGTGTTGCTAACACCATACTTGAACTGCATTTCCTATCTTTCATCTGAAAACTTCACATCCTATTGTTCATCTACAAATTTTCCAATTTCACCATGACCTCAAAAACATTCTGACGTGCAGCTGACAGTATTACAAAATTTCTTGTGACCAACATCAACAGATTCCTTCCTTCCTGTTTATTAGCCCACTACCCCATTTTGAACTGACTTTTTTAGGGATTTTTATCCTAAATCACAGAAATGAAGCCTCAAATCACGTAGCTTGTTGAAGAGAGGTGTGCTATTACTTTTCTAAGTAATCAGACTTATGATTTTCATCAGGCAAAATCCCATAAAATTACATTAAAGGAGGGACATTTTTGTAAGCAACCAACTAGAACACCTTAGGAACCGCCTAGCAACGCCCTGCCAAACTGAGGTGATTTTTGCATGGACAAAAATCACTCACAATTCCTTCATTAAAAACATTTAGCTTCACAATAAGCTGCAATGATGTAATGAAATGATGTTGGTTTGCTTATAGCCAGCTTTTCACCCAGAGCATGCTGGGATAATGTATTAGCAGTCACAAGCTGTTGAAGGCATTTGAAGGCTTTGTACAGAAGAGATGTAATTTCATCACAGATTTGGGGGTTTTGTTTTTATTAGATCCCTTGTGTAGCTGAGAGCTGCAGATTGAATCTCCCAGCATTCTAATGCAGTTTGCTTCTAAATGGCACCTGCCATATTGGAGCCGTCACAGGATGCTGCTACTTTGAAATGCAAATAACATTAAAAATGCATCGTGCAGCCATCTTTGTCATGTGCGTTGGATACCAAGCAACGATAAAGGGAAATTAGTTCATTAAGCAGAACTTAGATGAGCGTGCAATACGGTACTTTACTTTACAACGCACACATTCACACTCTTATCAGCTGTTTGTGTAGTCATCAGTCAAACCACGTTACATTCCTGATTGATACAAAAACTGAAACCCTACTGTACAATACAATACATGATTTCTAAACCCAGTACAGAGGAAATGTTTCTTTTTCAAATTAATTCTTAGTCAACTCATCATGCATAATGCCAGTTTCCTGTCTGCGGAGCCCCTTGAAATGACCGTCTTCAATGGCAGCTTTTCCCAACAGCTGTGTGTCTGTTTGCCGCAGTGACCCTCGTAAACTCTCTTGCTTTTTCTCAGCGTGTTTGGCTTGGATTCATCAGCGGGCCTGTACGCAAAGTTTCCCCGGTTTAATCCGGGCTTTTAATGGTTCGTTTCATCTGCCTAATTTCTGTTTTTTTTTTTTTTTTAAGACTCTCTCATTTGGAGGGAAAGGATGTACAGAAAAAATCCCTACAGGAACTATGAGAGTCATTTGTCTATTCATAAGTGCTTGTGACAATTGCACATTGCTCATTATTTTAGAGACCTGTTATTACCTCATAATACTTGGAATGTTGCTGCTGGTTTCGTAAACAAACAGAGGTTGTCTTTGGAATAGCATACTAGCATACTACCCCTATACTGTGGACAGTATGCGTCAGGGTACCATATCCTATAATACAATGCTCTTGACTTGAATCGCAATAGAGTGCAACAGTCGGGTTCCGAAAGTAGAAATCCTATTAATTTTCTGGATTTTTAACAATGACTTACAAACCTTCAAAGAAAGATCTTCTGTGAGCTACGAGGTTGTTAATCTTTTGCCTTCAGGGCACATTATTTCAACTAATTTTTAAAAGAATCATGCTTAACAGCAGAATTCCTTGTGGAAAAACTACATTACCCATGATTCTACTGACCAATCAGAGAATCGCGACAAGTAAATCGCCTAAAGAACACATTATCACCCGTCTACTTCTATGAAGCACTGCGAATGATGTAGAATCAGTTTTGAACACAAGACTGTGTACTTAATGACTTTAATGATGGAAAGAACTACAATCCCATGCAGCATTGCAAATAACATAGAGTCAGTCTCCATACGCTCTCAAACTTCTTAAATATTTATATGCAGTAAACGTAAAATATATTTTCTATAGACATAATCAACATATTTATATCAATAGTTTGATTTTTCAATCGTTTTTAATTCGATTATGTCATTCACAGTGCTTCTTGGGATTGTAGTTCTTTGCCTTACTGAAACCATTAAGTACACAGTCTTTTTGTGCGATTTTCGAACACTATTTTGCTTCAAATCAAAAATTCATAATGTTGTGATTAACCGTGTAGCTGGTTGGTTTAGTTCATGGCTTATAATATCTCTATGGAAAAAAAAATGAATGGGAAAAATACTTCTAGAACCAAGGTCGCTAAAAAAGTGAGCTGGCATTGTTGCACTCTGAACCAAAGGTAATATTAAAGGATTAGTCCACTTTCAAATAAAAATTTCCTGATAATTTACTCACCCCCATGTCATCCAAGATGGCCATGTCCTTCTTTCTTCAGTCAAAAAGAAAAAGCTTACGCTGTATGTCCTACACTTACGGAACGAACACGGCACCAGTTCCATCTTTTTTCCGTGAGTTTTTTCCGTAAGTTTAATAGGAAAGGTGTAGGACATTCAGCGTAAGCTTTTTGAAGAATACAGAATCGCGGTCTGGCGGAAGCACTTGTGATGCGATCATTTGTGTCTATTTAGCATATACATTTTCATTTTTTTTAAGAAAATGACCGATCGTTTCGCTAGATAAGACCCTTATTCCTCGTCTGGTTTCGTTTAAAGCCCTTTGAAGCAGCACTGAAATGGTAATTTTGACCTTCAACCGTTTGGGGCCAATTGATGTCCACTATAAGGAGAATAATCCTGGAATGTTTTCATCAAAAACCTTAATTTCTTTTCGACTGAAGAAAGAAGGACATGGACATCTTGGATGACATGGGGGTGAGTAAATTATCAGGAAAATTTTATTTGAAAGTGGACTAATCCTTTAAACTCCCAAAACTTAATCGCTTTTATACAAATTATTAAAATGAATATAACCTTATTTATTTATGGCATGATAACTGGATGCCATTTGCTGAATGGTGACTACAGTGTACCATACTACAGTTTGAAAGGTTTAGCATAGCGTAATGCATACAGTTCGAGATAATGTTTTTTAATAAGACAGAATTGGTCACACTTTATATTAGGTGGCCTTAACTACTATGTACTTACATCAATGTACTTATTGTGTTCATATTGCAAAACACTTTTGCTGCTATTGGGATATGGGTAAGGTTAGGGACAGGTTTGGTGTTATAAGTATAGTTTAAGTAAGGGCAGAATCAACAGTGTAATTATAAATGTAGGCCTAATTACAGATGTAATTACATGCAGGTAATCAAATGATTAATTTAAATGTAAGTACATAGTAGTTAAGGCCACCTAATATAAAGTGGAACCAGAGAATTCAGTACGTACTGTCAGTTTGCAGTGCGCTAGTATTCCATTCCGAGCAGAGACTGAACTGCATCATGATGTCTTAGATTTGGTGTGTCATAAGCACTTGTGATTGGCTAAATGGTGCTCTGGTGATTTACATAAACGCTGATACAGGATGACTCTCCAGGAATCCTGGGGGAATGTTGTGAACAAACCCCACCGTGGTGTTTATTATGTAATATTTTACTCATCATTTCTCATCAAATGGTGGTTCAATAATAATCATGATAGTGATGTTCATGCAGACAATGTTATGCACAAATGTTAATTGTGTAAATGCTAAATGTACATGATAAATGTATTCTCTTGCACAAAGTATGAAGTATATACAGTCAAAGGTATTCGTATGTGAAAATATATTTGTATTTGTACTATGATAGATTCTGTACAACGCAATTGGACTGGTGTCTGGTGAAATAAAGACATTGTTTTTGCTACATTTTTTAAAACTGTTCATCTGTTTTTTTTCTGTTTGATGCGTCACGTTGCACTCAGGGAGGCTACATTACTATATAATTGGAATTGCTTTATTATCCTCAGGTACAGTGTAAGGCTTGTCGGTTCATTATTTTGGAGCACTTTAGCCACCTTCCCCACTGACCGTGAATATGAGAATACTAACATAAACGAATATGATATGGCATCTGATGGCATTTCAGTATAAGTATAGTGGTCAAAGGGGACTTTCAGAGTTGGTGCAATTTCCATTTAAACATCTGAGATATATTTAAAGCATTATTTAAAGAGTTTCCAGTGCCATAATCACCAAATGAGTATGCTGCATTTTAAAATACTGGTGGCGCTTCCGTTTTGGTAAAAACAAATCATTCCAAATAATAAGTCTGTGTTAAAAATGATCCTTATCCATCAGCTTGACTACATGAGCTGTATTTTAATTCGTCAGGAAAATAATGTAATGCTGTTTTAATGTGACTTTGGTATCACAAGAATATCTGTGTCAAGAGCTCCTGTAACAATATGAAAAAGACAACAGACACTGCGCTTTTGTGGTCTGCTCTCTTAATTTAATGAACAATATCCCATGAATAATTCACAGAAAAGCACCAAGAATCTCCCTTTTTCTCACAAATTCTCACTCACACAGCACTTTAAAACATAATTTTCTCCCTTTTCTTACTTCAAATCCTTATTTAGCATATTGACAGTGCTGGAATGTTTCTAAAGCATGGAAATACATTATTTATTGTCTGTCAAAGTGACAGAAAGCACTTGGAAATGTCCATCAATATTCCAGTTAATTACAAAACATTTGGTCAAAGCAGACTTAATGTTACAGATTTACATATACTACTACAGTAATGTTTAAAGATAATGTTTAAAGGCCCACTGAAGTGTCTTGGAACGCGCAGCAATATTCAATGTGTTGACGTAATGTCCACTGAAACAAGAACGATTTATCAAACAGCCCCGCCCCTTTTTTAAAACAGTCAATAGCGTTTCGTTTATATCACAGATCGGGCAGAGCCGCTAGGTAAAGCTTTGGTTTCCTTCTAATCTCTAACCATTTCTCCTCCTAATCTCCTCTATATCGCTTTAAAATACAGCATTCTGTGCAGAATTCAAATGGGTCCAATACGTTTTGTGGTCTGCGCCGACTCGTGCATATGATCCGCTCTGTACTCATGTCTATGGACCAGAGCAGACTGTTCTCGCGCTGCGGCGGTTGACAAACGGACTTCATTCACGTCAGTGGAAAGCATATTCACACTGTCTGAATCGTTCCCTATCCCCCTATATAGTTCACTATGTGCCATTCACCATGTAGAAACTAGTAAATGTGTGAAAATGTGACCTTAATGTTATGAAGCGACAAGAATACTTTTTGTGCGCCAAAAAAACAAATAACGACTTTATTCAACAATAGAGTGATGGGCGATTTCAAAACATGAAGCTTCGAAGCTTTACAAATCTTTTGTTTCGAATCAGTGGTTCAGAGCGTGAATCAAACTGCCAAAGTCACGTGATTTCAATAAACGAGGCTTTGTTACATCATAAGTGTTTCGAAATTTCAATGGTTTCAATGGCAGTTTGATACTTGCTCCGAACCACTGATTTGAAACAAACGATTCGTTAAGCTTCAAAGTTTAATAAAGCAGTGTTTTGATATCGCCCATCACTACATATTATTTGTTTTTTTGGCACACAAAAAGTATTCTTGTTGCTTCATATCATTAAGATTGAAACACTGTAGCCACATGAACTGTTTTAAATACGTCTTTAGTAGCTTTCTGGGCATTGAAAGTGTTCATTGTCTTGCTGGCAATGCAGGCCTCACTGAGCCATCGGATTTTATCAAAAATATCTTAATTTGTGTTCCGAAGATGAACGAAGGTCTTACGGGTGTGAAACGACATGAGGGTGAGTAATTAATGACAGAATTTTCATTTTTGGGTGAACTAACCCTTTAAAGTCTTGGATATAAAAAGCTGTTGAACGTTTACACCATTATTGCTTAGGAAAAAAAGATCAGTGAACATACACTAAGCTTTCATACATAGATAAATCATACTGTGATCTATATATAGGTAGGTTGCTACAATAGTAACCTGCTGTTTATTGACAATGATTTGAGAATACATTTTTTTTTTTTTTTTTAAATATGATCTCTATAAACTCTCAAATAAAAAGTTATCTTCCACAACATAAATCATTATCTGCTTTAGCCTATTTAATGACTTTTTAGCAGAACACAAAATGAATCACAAATGATCCATGAAACAAAAATGGGAAAAAAAAGAAGTAAAAATGCACTGCACAAAAATATCAAATCATTGAGAAATAGTGTAATTAATGAACTGGATAAACATAAAACACATGTGACAACTTGCCCTGACCTGAGTTTTATGAAAAAGTTTTAGCTAAAAAGCAGCATTCACAGTTAAAGGGATAGTTCACCCAAAAATGAAAATTCTGTCATTTACTCACCCTCAAGTTGTTCCAAACCTGTATAAATTTCTTTGTTCTGCTGTAGGAAGATATTTGGAAGAATGTTTGAAACCAAGCAGATCTCGCCCCCCATTGACTACCATAGTGTTTTTTTCCTACTATGGTAGTCAATGGGGGGGCAAGATCTGTTTGGTTACAAACATTCTTCCAGAATGTTTCTTACAGAAATGTATACAGGTTTGGAACAACTTGAGGGTGAGTAAATGATGACAGAATTTTCATTTTTGGGTGAACTATCCTTTTAACACTCTTCCAATGGACACTGATTGATTTTTAAAGCACACAACTAACTTATAAACATTAAAGCTACTATAACTTAACACGAACTCCGATTGATATTTAATGGCAGATTATAGCTGTAGGCAAATTAGAGAATTACATCTATCATAATGTACACATTATTCCTCAACGCCTCAAGCAAGAGTTTTTCCACAGAATTGTGTCTCAAAAACATCTACTTAATCACACACTGGCAGCCTTGAAGCCCACAGGCCTTACTCCGTAAGTTTCATTAATAGCAGCATCTCACCAGAACATCAGTGCTTTCTCTTATTCTTATTCAAATATTAGATGGAAATAGATAATGATTAATGAATGCCGCTATGAAGTGTTACCCACTGACATTACTACTCCTTGACCATGGTTGGTTAATTATAGGCCTGGAGTAACCACAAAAATGCCCACTCTGTGTGTGCATCCCCTGAAGCCTGACATAATGGTGAATTCAAGGGAATTCCCCCTCACTGAAACCACAGTCTCTGATGAGGAAACAATGTCAGCGGAAACGTGCTTGCAGAGGGGTTTGCAAAATGCACAAATGAAATGCAGTTTTCCTTGGACCCTGCTTTCTAAATTTGAATATAAATGTGATGATACACGGGGCAACTTTTTGAGCAATGCTGCCGAGCATTGTTGCCGAGTGATGTTGCTTGGGCACTTTTCCATTGAGAATGGGCAACAAATTCCTATCTGGATACTTTAGATCGAAATTTTTTGCCCATTCTCAATGAGAAAGTGCCCAAGCAACATCACTCGGCAAAACTGCCCGGCAACATTGCTCAAAAAGTTGCCCCGTGTATCATCACCTTCAATATCTAGTGAAATGGGACAACAAAAAGTTTGTTTGGCCTTTTTTTGCAGAGATATTTTGCACAACCTCTACACAACCAACGATTTATCCTTTTGCTCTCAGTAGCCTAATATCAGAGCCAGAGACAAATAGCTGATTGTCTTCTGTTTTAAAGGAAAACTGCAAATTACACATCAGAATTTCATTAGATTGATTGTACAGTATATGGATTGCATGGATTGCTGAGAGTTCATTTGGTTTTAGATTTATTAAAATTTGAATTTCATTACAGTGGCAGTGTAGTAGATATTCTTTTAATAAATAGGTGAATAAATAGTACAATAAATTAATTACACAATAAATACACATTGCATTAACATTTTAACAAACATATAAATAACTTGGATAGCTTTACAACTGAATACAAAATGCCCATGTTTTCCCCCACATAACATCATATCTGGATGCTTCTGATCCATTAAATAGAGTTATAATTTTGTTTTAATATAAAACATTGGTTAGAAGTCAGTTTAGTCTCTTTTTGTGTGTGTGACATTGCAGTGGAAGGTCAGGAAATTCCTTTCCTCTCCACAGGTTTCCATTCTTGCCTTACTTTTCAAGTTTTGCTTGATGTCCATCTATGCTTACAGAGCAAACACCCCAAAAAAGGTCTTTCCATTTTCATTTTCGACACGGGGCAGGAGTAGTGACGTCGTCTCGGTGAGCAGTCTGTCTCCAGCTTGTAATTGGAAGGCCGCACCGAGATAAATTGTGTTGTACGACAAATCGTCACTGTCAGACGCGTCTCCGCAGGCGGAGCGGATAGCGCTGAAAAGCGGCTTGTAGCCTCCATAGGAATCGGAAAAGCGCAAAACCACGTGGCTCATATGCACAATGTCTTGGTCCTCAGTCCTGTCAGACGTGCAGCAGATGTGGAAAGAGACCTGGCTGTAGACAAAGTAAATGCCGTCATCAGGAATGATGATCTCCCTGTTTACTAATTTCAAGCCGCCTGAAGAGAAAGCCTGGTCCTGGTTCACTCTCCAATCTAGGGTTGTATTAGAGACTTCAGGGTCGTATGCACCTAGAAGAGAATACAAAAAACAAACATGGAATAAGTCGTGCATATTTTACATTGGACATCAAGTGGCAACCCAACAAAGTAGCCCA
This sequence comes from Mylopharyngodon piceus, assembly GCA_039654765.1. NCBI lineage: Eukaryota > Metazoa > Chordata > Actinopteri > Cypriniformes > Xenocyprididae > Mylopharyngodon > Mylopharyngodon piceus. The sequence continues at coordinate 5,280,286 of CM077448.1, read as the reverse complement.
TAAATGCTTATCTTATGGTCTTTTATATGTCTCTTAATTTCAATATGCTCTTGGCAGCCAACACACAAAATGTACAAACTATATCTTTGCTGTGAGTGAAACTGTATATACTGTAGTCAAGGTCATATTTTCTTCTACTTTGTCTAGTTTGAATGGTTTTCAAGGATGAGAGCATGCCGTGCAACACAATGTTCACAAAAAATTCTATAGGAGTGAAATACAAACCTAACACATATTCTATGCATCCTACATTTTTGGACACAATCAAATTATTCAAAATCACAGTCCAGACATCTTTTAGACTTCATATGGCCCCAAAAAGTATTCACTGTAAACAATTATTTTCATGATTTGTTTTTCTTTTGTCAAATTAACTTCAATAATTAATGTGGTTTAGATAACATAATATTTTGAGTTTCTGTTGATTAAATCAATCACCTTCATTGTATCAACTCAAATTTTTAATTTCAATGAACTCAAAATTTTAAGGCAACCGGGTAACTTACTTTTTAAGGTAAACCAACAATTCTTTTTTACAGTGTTCGGACTTAAAATGTATATTATAATGCAAAATTGTATAAACTTTTAACGCATTGAGTAATAACTCTGGTGTGCGAGACTTTTTAGTATTTATTTACAGCTCATTTACCACTTTGGAATCAAGCTTACCTGTTAAATGGATGGCAGCCTTGGAAGTGAAATTTGCTTTTGAAAAATGATCTCTCATTGTAAGCTTGAGCCCTGATGGGGAAAGACACAAAATGACTTTAGATTATTTAGTTTCACAGAAAATAAAATAAGCTGGTATGAATGGAACAAAGAGGATCTGAAACTGAGGGTCTGAACTCACCAGTTGCACTTTCCTGATTACTCTGAGACTATAGAGAGAATGAGAGACACATGATTACACATCTAATAATACAATTATGTTAATGTGATGTGTGCGGATCAGGATTCTGACCTTGTTGAGCGTGAAGCAGACAGCAGCGGCAGCACACAGGGCCACAGCCAGAAGAGCCCCACACACCCGCCATACGCCTGACTTTGAAGAGCCAGCCTTCCTCCTCGACACCATCACCCTCGGTAAGGGCAGCGTTCCTTCTTCAAGATCCAACACTACCTGACTGGCATGCTCCATCATTACCGTGTGTTTGTCTTCTGAAAGTTCAAGTTAAACTATATGTACAAATGCAGATGCTGTCAAAATGCTTTTTAAAAGGTTCTGTAAAGTGTCCTCAGTGCAGTTTATCACTTCAGTGCTTTGCTTGGTCGGTCTGTCACTGTTGTGTTCAGAATATGCCGGTTCTTCATTCTTTTTAAAGCTCAGAGACTGCAAGACCAGGGGAACTCCAGTGATGTCAGAGGAGGTTGGAGAAAGGTAGTAGAGTGAGACGTAGAGGAGAAACCATTAAAAAAAACACACCCACAAAACAAGGGAATTACAATCACTAAAAATAAAGCTCAGCGAAATGTTTACAGTTTTGAGTGTGACATCATATATATGTATGGTATAAATATAGATTTACTTATTTATATATATATATATATATATATATATATATATATATATACACACAGTATATAACAATGTAAATTTAATATTATATATACATACATATACATATATATATGTATATATAATATTAAATTTACATTGTTATATACTGTGTATATATATATATATATATATACACATACATACATACATATATACAGTATATAACAATGTAATCTTGAATGAAAATTTTTTTCATTTTACATTTTTTCATTTACATGATTGGTAATACTTTTTTTACAGTGTCCTTACATGTTACACGTTACATGTAATACTAGAGTAATAACTATAAATTACACATTATACATGCAACTAACCCTAAACCAAACCCTAACCCTAAGTTCATGTAGTAGTTAATTAATATTACTCAGTACTTAAATGTATAATTACAGTGCAACACCTTAAATAAAGTGTAACCACATGATTTATTTATTTACATAACAGTTTATATTTATTATGATCTTATTGTTACGATCTTACTAATTTTGTTTTTTCATCTCAACATTTGTGAGATTTATTCCATCTGAACAGCTTTGTCATTGGAAATTAATGATGTTTGTTTTTTCAAAAGTTATTTTACATATTTTTTATGTAAAAATTTTAGGATACAGTAATTCATGTAGATTTGTATGGTAGCTAACAGATATTATTTTTATTTGAGCAGTTAAAGTGAGACAAAGTGAACAAAAGCTCAGCATGTTGTAACTGACTGTTTTATTATTTAATTATAAATAATGAAGATATTTTCTAATAATTCCATGAATGAAATGTAAATTTCAAACATCTTCATTATTCATAACCTATAGGCTAACTGAGTCCAATCGTTCAATCTGAATTCATACATGTCATTCAAAATAATCTTAATCATATTATTTCACATATTCTACAAAAATCTGATGACATTTGAGAGTTCTTACTAAGAATAAATCAAAAAGTTTAGAATGGATTTTTCTGTTTGTTGCAAAATTCTGCTCTTTGTTCACTGTGTTTTCCAAACTAAGTCCTGAAAAATGCCTCCTCCGGTGCAAATGAGAGGTGAATATCGCAGTTTCCTTTTTGTGTGTGTGTGTGCGTGTGTTCATCATGACATGATTGAAACTGCACAAATGAATAAGTGCATTTGACATTTTTATGGGCCTCACAGCGTGAACCTGAAATAGCAGAGGAATTATTCTGTCCATTTATTTCAGACAATGATGTTGTAACACCTACATGAAAAGCCAGTGTTTTGATGACTTTTGAGAAGTTACTGTAGCTTTGCTTAAAAGCTAGTGTAGCTTTTGCTTTTCTATAACAAGAACAACAACAGAAACTATGACTAGGTTATGTCACATCAAACTGGTTTTACAGAAAAAAATTCTTCTCAATTAATGTAAACAGGGATTTTGCCATATACAGCAATTCTATTTAAAAAGAAAATTCTTCCAATTTGAAAATATGAGGTGAAAAGTTTATTTTTGCCTGTAAAAGGTGTTTTAGGACTGTTTTAAATTCCCATAAGTTGTTATGGGATAAGTGAATGATAATGTCAGATTGATTGGATAAGAGATATATAAATGCTCCAATATCTAATATATTTCTGTATGATTATTATAAATGTTTTGTACCAAAATGAAAACTCTGTTGCAAATAGTCAAGTGGAGGATTTTGATATCTAATAAATACTGAATACATGATTATGTAACTCTTACAGAAAAAAAAAACAAATTACTTACAAGTAACATACAAAACACGTACAAAACAAAACAGTCAAATACGGAGCCCCTAAAGGGACACGGTGATGGAAAAAATATGAGATGGGAGGAAAAAATATATTTCATTTTTTCAAATTTATCGGGGTACCGTAAACATTTTGCGAGCGAATGCAAAGTTTCTCGAGGGAACACAAAACATTTGCTAGAGAATGCAAAAGCCTTGACAAATAATTTTTCTCTCATCACCATGTCCCTTAAAGGATTAATTCACTTTCAAATGAAAATTACCCCAAGCTTTACTCACCCTCAAGCCATCCTAGGTGTATACGACTTTCTTCTTTCTGATGAACACAATCGGAGAAACATTAATAAATATCCTGACGCATCCAAGCTTTATAATGGCAGAAAGCGTTGCCAAAAGAGTATGAGCTAAAGAAAGTTGCCCTGTCCAAATACCCACACTTGCAGTCTTTGCACTTGACCACTTGTCTACTTACATGACGTATTTCCTGTATTTGGCTCAAGCTTTAAGTGGGCGTGCATTTTAAAATACACTTCTAAATGTCTGTTCAGTGGTCACTATGTAACTAACAGAAGACACAATTTTAAAATTGTGGTGCTTCTTTAAGTGATAATAAACAGTTGCAAATGATGTACAAAATACACATAGCCTACTCATCTTTGCATCAATAAAATGTGCAACACTTTATATTTTACTACCAAATTATATGTAATATATAATTAATTTAACTTACAGTCTTATGTTTTCCTTGACATCTCGCGATTTCGGGGCATGTGAGTTACCGAACATAATGCATGGTGGGATACGCTTAGTGTGGGTTTAGTGTGCATTAAGGGCACTGCACTTGGGCATTTTTAAGACATGGGACAGTCTTGCACACTTACTTCCTGTCGCGTGCACGCGCTCTCAAGTGGCCAAGACCGCAAGTGTGGGTATTTGGACAGGGCAAGTGTCTCCATCCACATCCATCCATCATAAACATATTCCACACGGCTCTGGGGAGGGGGGGAGGTTTGTTAATGAAGGCCTTCTGAAACGAAACGATGCGTCTGTGTAAAAAAAAAAAAAAAAAAAAAAAAAATCAATATTTAACAAGTTATGACACACACCACTTGAACCTTCTATAAAATAATCAATTCATAAAGTTCGAAAAGGTTGAAGCGAATTACAAGGGTGTTTGCATTGGGCTGTGTTTACATTAATAGACACAGCCGAATGTGCGAGCGCTCTTCTTCGTGAGCATTTGAGCATGCAGTTAAAAAATTGCCTAGATCGCCATCTGCTGTTAAAAACTAAGCCTCAGAATCGATTTGCGATGCATTTGGAAAATATCAGAAACAATCCACGAATCAAGATGCATCAATAGTATTGTCCAGAGATTGTATATGATAGGGAGATGAGAGGGTCTGTATCTCTTACCATTGGAAAAAGCGTAACGGCTAACTTAATCACGTGCGGCACATCTCAGCCTATTGTGTAATGGCAGTGACATCAGTGCCCGCCGTTCAAAACTCCTTCCCTGCGTACCGCCTATGCGCATAGACATTATAATAAACACTAGAGGCCCTATTGGCCTCTTTGGACTGTTGCTGCGATACGTCAACGAGTCCGCCATATTGTGCGGGGCAAGACTGCGCTGTTAACAAATGCAAGTAAACGGGCGAGCTGCGGCTTTTCTGGATAAAAACAAAAATAACGTTTACATTTATCAACCGATTTCAGTGGTTTAAAATGTACGTGGTGTACAAAAAGTTCTAGTTACTTAAAATCTCTATAGTTAGACATATAAAATATTTATTTTAATAAGAAATAGTCAAAGCTCAGGCTTGTCATGTATTTGGCTGCTTTATTCCTGCATAAGAATTGTGAAAACGCCCATACTGAGATATAATTAAATTTTCACATTAAATGAAATAAAGTTTTCTTATTATGGAAAAGGCATTTTCTGTCTTTAACCCAATTTTAGCTTTTCTTGAGCTTAGAATTGACCACCATTGAGAAAATGAAACAAATCATCAAATAAAATCACACAGGCTGCTTTCTGTATTTTTATACCACTAAGAAAATAAAGATGCATATTTAAACTTCAGGAAATTTAGTTTATAAAATAAGATATAACCTAAAACTGTATTAGAAATCATGTAAACTCATGTCTCAACTTTCACAACTAACTAGCGACATCGCTATCTATTTTAGTCTGACTGACTCCGGTGGCCAACTACTATCAATATAATTATATAATGACCAAATACAACCAGAAACAAATGTTCAGTCTTATCTGTCAAAGGTAATTCCCTGAGACCTGTTTTCAAGTGTGCAGCGATTTGTACAGCCCCAAGCAGCACACGAAGCAGGCATTTTTCTCAATTCCAGTTATGAGCTTTATGAGAACGTTGCCCCGCACAATATGGCGGCGCCGTTGACGTACGGTCCAGAGGCCAATAGGGCGTCTAGTGTTTATTGTAATGTCTATGCCTATGCGTACCGCCAGAGCCGGAGCGTTAGCATTAGCCGTTATGCTTTTTTGGCTAAAGGTTGCACGCTTGCCTTCCAGTGGCTTTGGTATTGTCTCAGCCCTTCCCCGGGTGACCATGACTTACTACATCCGCCGAGATTCTGTAGTGCGCATTCGATGGACACTCTACGCTGGTATGTCATGTGACAGTAACAACAGGGCAGATGCAATACGTCTGAATTTCATTCATACTGCCTATATTCATACTATATAAATTCAAATGTAGTACCTACTAGGCCTGTAATTTCGGACTGTGTTGAAAGTTTAAATTTTATTTCATGTTGGACTTTCTAATAAATCATTCACTCCATCACATTGTTTTTACTAAAATTTAATTACTGTGTAAGACAAAAACAGTGAGATTACATCATCTTTGAGTGTACTATTGCAGTTGAACGCCTGTCTATAGTATACTGTCTGAGCTTGTAGACATATATGTACATGGGAATGATAAAGAAACCAATTGTTTGAATGCCCCACCACTATTTTGCATTTTAAAGCGCTAAAACAAGTTTTGGTCCTTCTCATCTTTACTCAGACATTGAAGGTGTGCGTAGGTTTAATTACATGGGGAAACTGTGGTATCCCACTATACCAATAACTTTGTGTCAAGAAATTTTTTTTTCATTTAATTTCCAGTGTATTGACTCTGATGTGGGCCAAATGATGCAAGTTTTCAGCATACCGCATGAGAGGTGTAGAGATGTGAAAGATATGTAGGCTTCTACTCAATTTGGAGAACTTGTAAGTAGGACATTTAAAAATAGTGTACTGAATCTCTGTGGTCACATTTCAGTGTAAATACTACTGAACTGAAAACAGTTGTTCTTTCAGCCTGGGTCACATAACTCTTAATTTGATTTATGACTTTATAGAAATATAGATAGGTGTAATCTTTTAATTAAATTTCTCTGTTGATTCTCATGTTTTCATCTCAGGCACTTTTAAACACTTTTAAGCTTTTAAAAAGTATATTTACAATAAACATGATACTTGTGATTCAGTCGCTGTACATAAAAGATTCCCCTGAAATTACTCTGAAATTAATCTGTTTATTCATCCTGCTCCCCACTTATGACATCAAAAAAATATTATTAGCCTCCCTAAAGGAAGTGAAACTGGGAAATAAAAAGCTTAAAAAGTTTGGTCATAGGATGCCGTTTCCAGAGGTGCGCAACAAGCATGCTTATCCCTGGAGTAATGACATTACGGCAGCTTTCATGAAATAAGCCATGTTTGGTGTGACAACATGTGACCCCGAGCTTCCTCCTACATATGGGAGGAATCACCCAGCATCATGGGATAAACCTTTCATGCAACTCCCACATATTCGTTGGCAGGATCAGTGGGACAGTGGGTGAAAGATGAGAGGAATTCATGACTAATTTAACACTCATCTGCCTGATCTCATAATCTTGTACAATAACAAAACTTCCTCTTTATTCTATCAGATTGCATGCTAATCTGACAGGTATTTGTGGAAAAAAATCATTTCATCATTGATCTTGTCATTGCATCAAACAAAATATTAAACCAAGTGCCATTTATTGTAAAGAAACTTTGCACTAGTACACTATACTTATAGATATACTGTTCATAATAAAGATTAAAATATTGTTCATAATCAAGTCATATGGGTCTCATATTTTATTATCTATGACATTCAAACATTTGCAAGTGTCCTAATGCTTTTTATTATTGCTTATGTACTCTTCAAAAGATTTTTTTTAATGTTTTTGAACAAATCTCTTATGCTGACCAAGGCTGCATTTATTTGATTAGAAATGCAGTAAAAACTGTAATTTTGTGAAATATTGTTACAATCTAAAACAACTGATTTCTATTTGAATAAATTTTAAAATAATTTATTCATGTCATGTCAAAGCTGAATTTTCAGTATCATTACTCCAATCTTCAGTGTCACATGACCCTTCAGAAATCATTCTAATATGCTGATTTACTGCTCAAGAAACATTTCTTATTATTATCAATGTTGAAAACAGTTAATAATATGTATTATAATAATATTTTATAATATTTTTGATAATATTTTCTGATACATTTTCCAGATTCTTGAATAGAAAGTTCAAAAGAACAGCATAAATGTCTTTATTGTCACTTTTGATGAATTTAATGCAGCCTTGCTGAATAAAAGCATTTCTTTAAAAAAAAGAAAAAGAAAAAAAACATCTTACTGACTCCAAACTTTTAAATGGTACATAACTTTCTATCATGTGCTCAAGATATCACGTATACAAGTGCTACTGCAATGTTGTTCACAGTTGTGCATGCAGTTGAGAGGAAACGTCCTGTTGTGGGTTTCATTGCAGGTGAAACTAGGTTTCCTCTTTCTAAATTTTTTTACACACCTTTCTGAGTTGGGGGTTACCCTTACCCTTGACTCATCTTTGGGAGTTGTGGGTGGGGGACTATGACATACATAATCACACTCCCTAAATACTTCAAAGTCTGGGAATTTTTTTAATGCTTGTTAATTCTGAATAGCTGTGGAAAACATAGACGCAACACACAAAGATGACCTTCCAACAACCCCCCAACACACACGCACCTGCTTAATTTCTGCTAAACAGTAATCTGCTACTGCTAATATCGTAATCCTGTGCAGACCGCAGTTTCCTATAGCTCTGATCTTTCAAAGTGCCTTAGGCTATAGTCAACTTAGACTCGCATTTTCATATACACAATACTATGTGCGTTAATGTGTATATTTACTTGTTTTTATTTGTTTATATATATATTATTTAAACTGTAAAATAAGATAATAATGCCTTAGAAATGTGTTGTTCTTATTGAGATTATATGTATGTAAGCCCATTTCTTCCACACAGGCTTAAAAAAATGTGTTTTGGTAAATCATTTATAGACATAATTGTCATAATTATGACTTTTTATTTAATAATTTTGATTTATGTCAATTTTGACTCATAATGACTTAGTATGTCATAATTTTGACTTTTTGTAATACTTTCAATTTTTTATTTTATAAATATGATGCTTTATCTCGTAATTTTTACTTTTATGTCATAATTTTGACTATTTAATAATTATGACTTAGTATGGTATCTCTCAGACTGTCAACTTTTTATGTCATAGTTATGACTATCTCATGTATGATTGACCAATTTTTTTCTTATGTGGCTCAAATGGGCTTCTATATGTTTGAGACATTTCAACTAAAAATACTTGGCCTATGAGATACTAGTATTAAATACTATTTTGAGTCTTGAGTATGAAAAATTCATTGCAAAATAAAAAGCTTAACAACAAACTCAACAGCATTATTATTGTTTGAGAAGTAAATAAATAATAAATAAATATCTTTCATTGACCGACCTAATAGTATATAAAATGAGACAAATAAGAACTCTTTAGGATCTTTAGGTGCAATTGAGGTAACCTGCACCGTGACGTCTCAACCGGAAAGCTGCACCTTCCTTTCGCCACTCCCACATATACGTCACGACGGATTGACCAAACCCGGAAGTGAAGATGGCGACCGCCTACGAGAGGTTCAACCTGTAAGTTGAAACTTTTATTCGAGCGCAGCGACAGATATAAACCCATACAGCGCTCAGTTTCACTTTAATGAATGTCAGCTTGTTTAATGGCAGCGTCTGTGGGCGCTGTCAGGGAGTGTGGTTGTCTGTACAGGGCAGTTTTATGTTGTGGTGGAAGCTGCACAGGCTTAAGCCGTTCAGAGACTGTTCATATTGGCTGTGTATCAAAACCCAGTTAGCTACCTGTCTAGACAGAACGCTCGAGCCGAATCTTTTCAATGCATTTAGGCAATACAACGCACCTGTGATGCGCCATATGCTGTCTACTAGGCAGCTCACTGGGTTATGAGACAGTGTGGTGAGTCTGGACATCACCTGTTCTCATACATTAGTGAGTGTAAGTTAGACGTAGACTAAGTTGCTCATTTTGACTATGCATTAAAATGCACTGAAGCACAGTGAGCTGTTTCAGGGCTGCAGTTTGGTAGAGGCATTAGTGTAAAGCTGCTGTTAAATCGTTAATGCTTTTCAGTTAAACATTAGTCCTGCTATAAACTTTTTTGTACAGTATGGCATATACTCTGTCATTACATTGAAATATTACATTATATTTGAAAAAGCCATGGAGAACCATTAGATATGTACTACAATTAATGATAGATAAATGTACAATAATAAATATCTCATAATTTGAAATATATTTCGTGTCCAGGTATGTATGCTGTTAAAATTATGCTATTTGTAAGCGGTGAAACTGCAGGTGCACTACTGAAAGGGAGGTAAACCTGAATGGAATGTCACTAGCCCACACCTTACATCAACATGACACTGAGTTATTAGACAAACAAACACTGATATGAGTTACCGTGGTTTGTATTCTGAGCCACTGACATCTGAACATGTACAGAGTTCTGAGAACCAAAATTTTTTTCAGATTTTTTTTTTTTTTTTTTATATAAATAAAACCTGTATGTCAGAAACTGGCATCATTTGGCCCATAAGAGTCTCTATGCACTTTAAAATCATCATGAAATCAAAATGGACAATTCTTGTTTTTTAGGGAGTATTGCAGTATTTATTATTTATGATTTATCTATGCACATCATTATTTTCTTTTTTTTTCATGTGCCCTCGTAAACTTTAATCAAAATAACTTCCCCTTCCACTTCCACAACGACTTCTCTGATGATGTGTTTACTGGTACGAGGGCAGGACAACCTGTCACACACATGAGATCACAGCAATAGCAAACCAGTTCCCTGTGGGCAAAGTCAAGTCCCGGACAAAATATTTTTTTCTTGTTCAAGAAGCTGTGTCAGTCGGATACATGTCACAATAGGAAAGAAAAGACTATCGCAACTTCTGTTTCATACCGACTTTTTAAAAAATTGTAAAATAACAAAATACTACCATGATGTGTATTTGTATGTTTTGCAATTTAAAAAATAGGCCTATATCTTTTGTAAATTACTTTTAGAATGAGTTATTTTTGCATTACAGTAATGAGAAAATGTGCTTAAAAATCCGGATGTTGGAACAAAACATATATATTCCCTTTTAATAATCGCTGGGATCAAGTTGTTTATACAAGATGCCAGATAGGACACTCAAGACTAACACATACATTTTTACTCTCAGGAGAAAATTATTCAAAGTGTCCATCTTGCCTGAATCCACTGTCCATTAAACATATTTTACTGGACTGTAACACTTCTACCCTTTTAAGAAAATTGTTTTATTCTGTTGATTCTTTTAAAGAGGTTTTTAACCAAGTAAATCCAAATTTAGTTTTAAGGTTTTCAGAAAAAATGAATCTTAAACGTTTTTTGTTTTTTTTAACTAAACCTCTCTCGCCATGAATATAGCCATAGAAGCTGGCATGGCGTTAAGAAAAGAAAAGAAAAAAGAAAAAAAATGTGCTTAAAGGGATAGTTCACCCAAAAATGAAAATTACCCCATGATTTACTCACCCTTAAGCCATCCTAGGTGTATATGACTTTCTTCTTTCAGACGAATATAATCGAAGATATATTAAAAAATGTCCTGGCTCTTCCAAACTTTATAATGGCAGTGAATAGAGGATGAGATTTTGAAGCCCAAAAAAGTGCAACCATCCATCATAAAAGATATCCACGCAGCTCTGGTGGGTTAATAAAGGCCTTCTGAAGTGAAGCAATGCGTTTGTGTAAGAAAAATATCCATAATTAAAACTTTAGAAACTAAAATAAATAGCTTCTGACAGACGGCCATACCCATGTCGCCAAAAGAGTAACCCCTGACGCGATGTAGCAGTAGCGTAAGCTTTGACGCCTCTTGCTGTTTAAACAAATAGGGCTGGGCAACAAACTCAAGCTCCTCTTCTCTTATATCAAAATCCTCTGACATTTCTCTTTAAAAATTCTCGTTATAGATTTCTAATTCGTGACCGGTGTTTTGTTTTGCTCTATCCTCTGAGCTTCCGCTTTCGTCAAAACATCATACGTTGGGTCAGAGTTCACTCTTTCACCGTAAATCGATGGGTACGGCCGTCTGTCGGAAGATAGGTATTTTAGTTTATAAAGTTTTAAATATGGATATTTTTCTTACACAAATGCATTACTTCACTTCAGAAGGCCTTTATTAACCCCCCGGAGCCGTGTGGATATCTTTTATAATGGATGGTTGCACTTTTTTGGGCTTCAAAATCTCATCCTCTATTCACTGCCGTTATAAAGCTTGGAAGAGCCAGGAGATTATTTAATATAACTCTGATTGTATTTGTATGAAAGAAGAAAGTCATATACACCTAGGATGGCTTAAGGGGGAGTAAATCATGGGGTAGTTTTCATTTTTGGGTGAACAAACCCTTTAATTGTCATAATAATGTCACAATGCAACTTTTTTTATATGTATTGTTAAAAAATTATTATTAGTAGTTATTTATTTGATTTAATGATAATTATTTGTTTATTTAATGTATTTATTTTATTTGCAAGGGTGACCCAGACATGTCTTTTTGAGGTTAACCATTATGCTTACTAAACAACAAAATATAAATGGTTGTTTGCGTCAGCTTTAATCGTGTAATTTGCTCTTATTGTATAATTTGTTTAGAGGTACAGTAAGCCCTTGAGTCTTATGAATGGCCTCTTGCACAATAAACAGAACATTGCCAGTGGTACAACAGCTGAGAAAAGCTTGTAAAAACTAAAATGGCATTAACACTTGCACCATAAGCACTGTGTTTGCTTGGACTCTTTGCCCATTTTGATTCAACTTTACTGTGCACGTAATTCATAATGGCTGTGTTTTGTCATATACAGACACTAGTTTTATAAGTCATGCAACTTTGACGCAACTCTGGCAAAAAAAACAAACAAACAAACAAACAAAAAAAAAAAACCCCGCAAGCTAAAGTTGAACATCTGTGTTTTCTTTACTTGCGTGACCTGATCAATACCAAAAAATACCAAGTGGTGTTACTATGTGTCATCAAACCAAACTGTGTAAACATCAGTTAAATTTTGAAATTGAGACAAATTCCTCAGTCCTATTATGCAGTAATGGTTAATGGCACAGAGGTTAACCGTGCAAGCGCAGCATGCCTCCCTGATTGCAGACACATTACGTGTTGCACAGAAAGTGTTTGCTCAGCATTTTGGCAAGGAAGGAAGACTCCAGCCATCAAAGTGGGACACGCACATAGGATGTGTTACTGAGACAGATTCTCAAACTCCTTACACCACTGAAACTTGCATTTGTAATTTTGTCTAAACTTATGCACAGCCAAAAGTAAAAAGCATTTCAAACTTTTCTGAGATGAATTTAAATTTAAAGCTATGTTGTTTCTGACGCAGTTTCGTCTTCTTGATATTATCACCAGTAAAAAGCTTGTTGTATTGCATAAACAATTTCTTTTTAAATCTCAGTGTCTTTTGTCTTCACTCAGTACTGTTTAGCATATTCCGAATAATCGTAATGCGATTTTCAACCAGAGTGCAGCTAACTTCCACATGCTAACCATCCAAACCCTGACCCCTTGTTTTATATAGGTAGAACATAGGTGTTTTACCATCACAATGAGAAAACACTCAGAATAGACTTGCTGCTCTCAGTTTAATCAGAAATAGTTAGGTTTAAAAAATAGAACATGATTTCTGATTTTTCTTGTCTTTTCTGCTTTTCATAGGCATGCAACTCCTGAGAAGTTCTACATTGAGGCCTGTGATGATGGAGCCAATGATGTGTTGGTTATTGACAGGGTGTCCACCGAGATGACCCTCGCAGGTACAATCTGAAATTTATGTACCCTGCTTTAAAAATTGATTATAGATTAATTTCTGAAGTATCATGTGCCACTGAAGACTGGAGTACTGGTTGCTAAAACACACAAATAAATGACATTTTAAAATATATTAAAATAGAAATCAGTTATTTTAAATTGTAATAATATTTCACAATATTACTGTTTTTACTGTATTTTTGATCAAATAAATGCAGCCTTGCTGAGCATAAGAAACTTTTCAATTCCAGCCCCAAATTATTTTCTATTGCTAGAAAATTGGCATACTACCAAACTAGGGTGTTTAAACTATATTTCAAAATGTCCCAAACTTCAGTAACAGGGTTACTAAGTGAATAGAAAATAAAACAGCTCATATAAAATGTAGTTTGTCTTCCTGAGGTTGGCGATGAACATTTTCTGAAGGTTAAGCACCTAATTTCTTTGACCATATAAAAAAAGTACAGTGAAAGATTTATAGTATGGGCTGCTGTGATCTTACATTTATGAATAGCGTCAACTTAAAAGGGAATCAGGCTTTCCACGTGTACTGGCATCAATGAAAAGTTATGGCAGCTATTTGGGTTTTGTCTTAGTTCTCTGTTTTAATATTGACCTCCTTGCAAAGTGATATTTTATCATTACTGTCATTCTGACATTTTACATTTGAGGTAGTTGCTGTGTTAAAGGTGTATTCTTGGAATAGCACAGACTTCCTTATGCTGAAGCAGAGAAGTACATTAAAGGGGACCTATTATGCCCTTTTTCAATGTCTTAATTTTGTTTTTGGGGTCTATTAGGTTAGGTTTTCATGTTTAAATGTAAAAAAAAAATATGTGAAACACTTTTTCACATATTTTACATTGTTGCAGCACCCCTCTTCGCAGTCTGTCTGTAACGCTCATAGACTGTAAAAAAAGATTGACGACGCACCTTCACTTTCTTACATTGTAGAAAAGTGAAGCCGCCAATGCCCCAAGATGGAGCTGACATCTTGCGCTAATTACATTGTTCGGAGAACAGGTCTGCACTGTAGTGAGCATGAAGTGCATTAGCGATATTAAGGTCCTGTCCACACTACCGTAGAATCAATCGCAAGCACACGCCCCTGAACTTTTTTTTTAAGTAGCCTGACTGCTCCAATTTTTATTGTAATACAACTGAAGGCTTGTTAAAATATGGTAAATACAACTACTAAACACATAGTAATATCCTGAAAAAAGCCCATTGGTGCCTTCGTGACTACTACACTCAGAAAAGCTGTCAATCACAGCTATCAATCATGACACACCCCCTGTTTTATAGCATTAAATAACTAAAACCAAACTTATTTAAAAAACGAATACTTCAACTTACATCAGCGTGATGAAAACTGCCTAAAATGACAGTAACTATCTTTGGAACAAATTTAGTTGAGGTCTAATTGGATTTTTAAGTTTGGCTCACATCCCATTTGTTTACATGGAGAGGGCGGGATTTATAACCTATACTGCATCCAGCCACCTGGGGCCGATCAAAATGCTTTGGCTTCACTTTTCAGGATGTGTGAGGCACACCTGGTAATGCACTGTTTAGTGCCAGTCTCTATAAAGCTCCTCCTTCGAAAAGCACAATGTGCTCTGATTGGTTGGCTGGATCAGTGTGTTGTTATTGGTCAGCCGCATCGAATTTCAGAAATGTCACGCCCCTTACCATGATCGCGAGTTTCAACACACTACTAATGCAAATCAACCAGGCCTCGCCCTTTTTTTGTTTATGCCTGTGGGAATTATTTTAATCCGGGATAATTCCTTGAAAAAAACTCAATACTACATTCAAGGTGTTTCAGGGAGTTCAGAAATAGTGCTTACTGATATAGAGAATAACTCCCTTTGGAGTGACTTTGCGCTTTGTAACTTTGCAGACCTTATTCATGCTCAAACAGCAACATTACACACTAAAGAAAGTTTAAAATGTAAAAGAGCACAATAGGACCCCTTTAAATCTCCCCAATCTGCAAAATGGGTTAATGTCATTTGTATGGTGCATTAAAGTTTTTTCTTCTTGAAGGTATTAAGGACATCCCTCCATCAGGCGTAACCAGGCCCATTTGTGGAATCATGGGAACTATTCGCCTTGTGGCTGGTAGGTCCCATTATGTTCCAAATAGAATTCGGAATGTTAATTGTATCACGTAAATGTTTGTGTACCATGACGCTCGATTTTTGTTTTTTTGGCTTCTTCAGGGATGTACCTCATAGTCATCACCCGGAAGAGGAAAGTGGGCGACCTGATTGGCCACACTGTGTGGAAAGCGGTGGAGTTTGATGTGATTTCTTATAAGAAGACCATTTTGCACCTCACAGATATTCAGGTCATCAAAGTCCCTAACCTCAACTTTCAGTATAATGCTGATGTTTGTAACACCTTGTTCAGAAAGTGGGCTCTAAATGTCAGTTGTTGTTTGATGAGTTGCCCAGTGCGTCTCTAAATCATAACCGAGGTTTCCTGCTGTTTTTTTTTAGCCTTTTTCCATTTACAGTTTACTCAGAAGTGCTGTGAGAACAGCGCAGCAGATGCACCCCCAGTTTGTGAAAGCAAAGTAAATGTAAAAGTAAACTCATACAGTAAATTTTTTATTTGAGCCCACACTCAGAGCGCAGTGATATCTCATTACAGTGTTGTATACTTGCTGCATTATTTAGCAAGGCTAAGACTTCGGCTGAAATGCTGGCCTTGGATACACCCTTTGAGTAGACCAGTATTGGACACGGGAAATGTTTCCTGCTAGAGTTGAAAAAGTACCTGGAAGGCTTGACTGCAAGTGGATTAACTAGACAAATAAAGTACTCCAAACGTCTCTGAACCTTCTGATAAGAGTAATGTAAGGGTTCAAGTCTGCAGTGAATGCTTCTAGCTACGCTAGCATGGTTTAATTGCATTGTTTTGTGCCAGACCACAGTTAATAAGAAAATGCAAATACGTTTTGCATTCTCAGCATTGTTTGCATACTTGTCTAAAGTATGATTCTAGCCTCACTAATAAGGCACTGAGATGAAGGTGCCACACATTTACTAATCTTTTGTCCACCCTGATTTTAGCAGGTGATGATTCCGTACATGAATTGTCTACGTAATGATTTATGTTGAATATTGTGAAAATTGAATAATGAATCTCATTTAAATATTAACTCTGTGGGCACAGAGATGAGCAGAATGGAATAACTGCAGAGAGAGACAAGCTTGCGTACAAAGGCAAAAGGTTCTGCTGACCAAGTTCTTCTGGGAGGAGGAATCAATTCAGGTCGTTCCTGTTCCACTCCATTCCCAGAGTCAGAGCTTTGTGGCGAGTGATCCTGTGACCGCAGAAGGGATATGCGCAGACTGAAAGGCCTGCCATTGGCTGATAGCATAGTTTTGGCACCTGCACATAATAGCAAAGCTTGTTTTCAGTAAGAATGAATGAGTTGTGTCAAAGTAAGATTGCCGTGAGTGCTGTGTGATGCATTGGAGCAGACTAACTAGTGAACACACATGTTTTGAATACATGATATGCATTGGCCTCAACTACAAAACTTTTAAGTCTTTTTTAAACATAACAAACTCCTCCCCTTTGTCAAAGTCATAGCTTAGCAGTTTTTGGGGCAGTCGTGACCTAATGGTTAGAGAGTTGTAATCCGAAGTTTGTGGGTTCGATCCTCAATACCGACAGGAAAATGTAGGTGGGGGAGTGAATGAGCAGCGCTCTCTTCCACCTACAATACACACGGCACCTAATCCACAATCGCTCCCCAGGCACCACAGAAAATGGCTGCCCAGTGCTCCATGTGTATGTCCACAGTTTGCAGTGTGTGTGTTCACTACTCACTCCTAATGTGTGTGCACTAACTTGGATGAGTTAAATGCAAAGAACAAATTCTGAGTATGGGTTACCATACTTGGCCTTCACATCACGTCACACAATATATAGCTCTGCTCCAGACACATTAGGGCTTTTCAGACTGTGCTTAACCTCGGGTTATCATTGTTCTAATCACCGCTTTTAACCCTGGGTAAATGAGTGTTTCACACTTGTAATTTAGATGCGGGGTTAGCACCACTTTTTACCCGGGGTTATGCTTTTGCGGTGTTAACTCCGCATTGCAGTGCAAAACTTGTACGGTGTGAAACGATGCAGTTTTAGAATGTTACAACTAGATGCTTAGCAACCGACAACCAATCGCGTGCCTTATATATTCATACGCTTTGGGCAGTCACGGAAACACAGCGCACTGTATAAACAACTGCGTATGAAAAATGGAAAATAGGAAAAATGTCAAACGGCGATGGAAAACGCAACAATTGGAGTGAAGAAGAGACGTCATTCATACCTTTATGTTTCGAAAAGTTCACGCAGAAAAAAACTTGATATTACAGTCAGCAATGTGTAATATGAGGACGCGCAAAGCGAGCCTTTATGCAAACAGGTCACGTGCTGCGCTTGCCAGTCAGTGACACTGACACCGCAAATATGCAGGTAAGGAATTTATCCCGGGGTTTAGGAATGTGCAGTGTGAAACGGTAGCTTATGAATACCCAGGATTAACTGTTAACCCCGGGTATAGTATGCGCAGTGTGAAACGTGAATAAAGATAACCCTGGATTTCGTTTACCAGGGGTTTAGAATGACCCAGGGTTAACTATTTCAAGTGTGAAAAGCCCTATTAAGTGTTCATGAGAGAGATGCAAGTTTGGCACACATTATATTGTGATCCAAATTTTCCAATTGTCTATTATAAATTTAGTAAGTATAATTTTTTCATGAAATTGGGCAAAAACAAATGTGTGAGGTTTTTTTTTTGTTAACTGAAAAGAGAGAAACAGACAAAATAGTATCATTATTAAAGTATGTTAATAATAGTTCTATCATTAATAATTAATTTTTAATTTATAATTTAACAATAATAAAATCATAATACATACAGATAGAATTAGTTTATTATCAAATTATTTAATCTATTATTATTATTACATCACATATTAATACATTTTAATCATGTATTGCCGATAATCTTATTCTATTTCCTTCTCACAGATGCAAGACAACAAGACGTTTCTGACTATGATTAGCAATGTACTCAACACAGACGGTTTCTACTTCTGCACGGACTATGACCTGACCCACACCCAACAGCGCCTGTCCAACACCAGCTCGGACTTCCAGGAGATGAGCCTGCTGGAGAGGGTGAGCAGAGGAAAGATTGCAGATGAGTGCGAGTGATTATGGCAGAAGAGAGACTGAGCTGTTTGAAGTTTCAGTGGCAGAGAGAGAAATAGAGCACAGCAGGGTGCAGGTTTTCATCAGTCATCACATACAGAAGGCTGGTCAGCTCATTGTCTCAAACCGCATCCCTCATTTACAATAAAGGGCCGTCACAGGAGATGTGCTGTCTCTTTGTAAGCTAGATTTGCAAAGCTCTTGTTTTACAAGCACACTTGCTGACATGCGGGCACACGCTGCGTTTTCCCTCACATTTTGTTTTCATGTTTTCAAAGCCAGTTTGTGCTTTTGTGTCTGGCTTTTGACAGTTGTCTTACACACAAAATAACTTTTTTTCTCTCTCAGATAAACGCCCACTGTATCCCTTTTGATAAAGTTCAAGTTTAGTACGTTCAAACTTCCTGAGCATATTTGGTTGCATTGTTCATCATGTATTAGATCCTGCAAAATGACAGTGGCTTCTCAGATGATCTCTGGAGTTGTTTAGTTTGGTCTTCTCTCTTGTCTCTCCACACAGGCAGACCAGAGGTTCATGTGGAATGGAAACCTTTTAAGAGAAATCATCTCACAGCCTGAGGTATAAAAATATACCTAATTCATAAAACATTAAACATATGAGAAAATCATACATATTTATTCACCGGTTCCCCTTTTCAGCTCCATAAATTTGCATTTCCTGTCATCCATGGATGTATCCTTTGAGGTGCATTTTAACAATGTTGTTCATGGTTAAGGTGCTCTTTTTATTTTGCCTTGACTGTCTGCATAAAGAATAATATGAACTGTGAGATGTTTCTGCTAAAGATTCTGTAACTGGACATGGTTAGGTGATAATCCATCATCTAAAAATACATTTTATTTACAAAGGGGATTGCCCCTGTCATTTTTACTTTAAGTTGCTTTGGATAAAATTGTCAACTAAATGACAAATTTGTGACCATGTGATATTGAGGCTTAACCCACTGCTTCAGTTATTGTGATGAAGCCATGCTGCATCAATGGGAAGGTGTTTGAGTGGATCCTCATCTCTAGACGGAGCTGTTTTAGAGCGGGGGTCCGATATTATGTCAGAGGTCAGATATATTCAAGCATTTATACATATGCACACAGTCGTCTTTGCTGCAGATATTATAATTTTCTCATGCACCCCAGGCATTGACTCTGAAGGACATGCTGCTAACTTCGTTGAGACAGAACAAATAGTCCAGTACAATAATGCCAGGACATCCTTTGTGCAGGTTGGTTGAAACTACTGTTGCCTTTTATTGCAAGAATATTTGTTGTTGACCTCCCAAAATTCACCTCAGAGTCTTAATTTGTGCTCTTTCGCTCTCCTCTTACACAGACTCGAGGCTCCATGCCCTTTTTCTGGTCTCAAAGACCCAACCTGAGGTACAAGCCCAAGCCACAGATAAGCACCGAAACCAATCATGTAAGACCACATCTGTCTGTCTATCTGTCTGTCTGTCTGTCTATCTATCTATCTATCTATCTATCTATCTATCTATCCATCTCTGTTTGCAGATGGATGGATTCAAGAGGCATTTTGAGTCACAGGTTCTCATTTATGGCAAACAAGTGATTCTAAATTTGGTAAATAAACTCTTTTATTTTTCTTGTGGTAGAATATTTCAGAAAATTGTAGCCATTGGTCACAAAGTTTAAGTAACTGCTTTATCTGTAGGTGAATCAGAAAGGATCTGAGTTGCCCCTTGAACAGGCCTTCGCCAAAATGGTCAACGGCATTGAAAACGGACTCATCAAGTACTTAAACAGTTTTTTAATGCCTACAGATGCATCTTTAGTCGTGTTTGCTAAGGAAATTACTATTGCTCATACTAGGTTTTTAACAAACCCTTAAAACTAAGTATTACAGTTTCACATAACTCAAATCACATGCCTCAAATCATTCATCTTGTTGAGGAGAAATGTGCTCTTTGACACAGTAAAAACGGTAGTATTGTAAAATATTATTACAATTAAAAAATATATTACTATAATATTACTGTAATAATATTATTACTAATAATAATTTTAATATACTTTATAATGTAATTTATTCCTGTGATGCAAAACTGAATTTTCAGCATCATTACTACAGTCTTTAGTATCACATGATCCTTCAGAAATCATTCTAATATGCTGATTTACTACTCAAGAAACAGTTCTTGTTATTATCAATGTTGAAGACAGTTTAAAAGAACAGTAGAATGTTTAAAAGAACAGCATTTATTTGAAATAGAAATCTTTTATTAAACATTATAAATGTTTTACTGTAATTTTTTTTATCAATTTAATGCATCCTTGCTGAATAAAAGTATTAAGTTCCTTAAAAAAATCTTACCGACCCCAAACATTTGAACGGAAGCGTATCTAGAGACTCTTTTAAGTTGGGCCAGTAGTGACAAAAATACACCTTAGCAACCACTCGGCAACAAAGTGCCAACAACCTGGCCATCGCCCACAAAACTTGACTCGCATTTCTTTAGAATCGTTCTCTTTTTTTGTTACATTTAATAGCTTCTCTAAGCTTTACGTAAAAGCGTATATCTTATGATAATATCAGATCTTTCTATTTGCTACTTGTATTTCACTGTGTAGTGATGCTTGTGTTTCATTTGAGGTACATAGCCTTTGACTTTCACAAAGAGTGCAGTAAGATGAGATGGCATCGCCTCCAGATTCTCGTTGATGCAGTTTCTGACATGCAAGATGAGTTTGGGTTTGTATTTATTTCTGTACTGTCATTTCTACACATTTTCTTAGGAAATATTTCATAAGAAGCTTTTGGAGATGACACAAAAATGAAATGTCTGTGAAGAGAGGATGGAAAGTCTGATGTGCAAATATGCAAGTCATTTAAGCAGGACTGTGGTCTCTGATGTTGTCACTGGCTCACTTTGATCTGGTTCCTGAATGCTGATTCTGCAGGTACTTTATGGTGAGCTCAGACGGGAAGGTGTCGTCCGAGCAGTCTGGAACCTTCCGCAGTAACTGTATGGACTGCCTGGACCGCACCAACGTCATTCAGAGCCTGCTGGCCAGACGTTCCCTTCAGAGCCAGCTACAGGTGAGACCGCATCACTAATATCGTCATCCTAACCAGGTGTGACACAATTGAGGACACTTGCGCACTAGAGAAAGCTGATTGGCTGTCTTTTTTTTTTTTTTTTTGGCTTTGTGAAGGATTTTTCTGTCAGCGAACGCCATTTACTAGAAACTTGACATGTCATGTCTATTTAGGAAGTGTAAAAGCTCTCTTGTGCAGTAATGATTGCTTGCAAACATTTAGAAATTAGTGATACGGATCCATAATGTGTTTGACAATTGATTTGTCATTATGTGTACCTCCTCATCTTGAGCTGTATGTCATTTCAGAGGATGGGTGTCCTCCATGTAGGCCAGAAGATTGAGGAACAGGCTGATTTTGAGAAGATTTATAAGAATGGTGCGTTTATATTTCTATAAATTACTTCAGTACACACAATTCTCCTGTTATCGACTGTAAATAAAGAAAGAAACCACATTTTTTTCATTTAATCTCTCAGCATGGGCAGACAATGCCAATGCTTGTGCTAAACAGTACGCAGGAACAGGAGCCCTGAAAACTGACTTCACCAGGTACTCATCCCAGACTCCTTTCAAAATATCTATAGTTGTGCGTCTACCATTTTAACCTTCACCTTTGACCTCAGAACTGGGAAGAGGACTCACTGGGGCTTGGTAATGGACGGCTGGAACTCAATGATCCGTTACTACAAGAACAATTTTTCAGATGGGTTCAGACAAGTGCGTATGACATCTTTGTCTTTATGTCTTTCAATCAGATGCAGTTTGCTGTGGTGAATTTTAAGTAGTTGACTTTGCCCACAGGACTCCATCGATCTCTTCCTTGGAAACTATACGGTGGATGAAACTGATGGCTTGACGCCTCTGCATGCGCAGAAGGACTGGAAATTCCTTTTGGTCAGTGCTTTGCCCATACTGCTTGTAAGAGAATTTTAATTAAAAGAGGTCATTACCATGATGAATAAAAAAGAGAAAAATTAGTCCAAGCTGCTTCAGGCAGTCCTAACATTTATAATTCATGTTTTATATTCCTATGTCTCTGTAATTCCTTTTGCAGCTTCCTGTTATTATGGTAGTGGCTTTCTCCATGTGCATCATCTGTCTCCTAATGGCTGGTAAGGTCTGGCATTACAATACAGTGTGAAATAAAGCAATAGGGTCAACATGACACTCATTTTACGTCCAGATACGTACATTTATTCAAAAATCCATTTAAGATACAATTTATACATGCAGTGACTTCTTCAGTGATGCTTTTAATTTCTCAATTAAAATTCAGTTTAACCATGCTGATATCAGAAATAATAAAAATCCTCTTTAAAGGGGTCCTATTATGCTTTTTTACATTTTCAACTTTTAGTTGTTGTATGAGCATGAAAAAGGTCTGCAAAGTTAAAAAGTCACTCTGAAGGGAGTTAGTCTCTATGTCAGTAAGCACTGTTTCTGAACTCCCTGAAACGCCTCGCTTGTAGTCTTGAGTTTTCTTTCAGGAATGTACAATATTCCTTATTTAAATAATTCCCACCCAAGGCATATGCAAAAAAAGGGATGAGGCCTGGTTGAGGTGCATTAGTAGTATGTTGAAACTCGTGGTTATGGTAAAGGCCGTGACATTTCCGAAACGTGCTTGAAACGGTTGACCAATCACAACACATTGATCCAGCCGACCAATAAGAGCACATTGTGCTTTTTGGAAAGAGGGGCTCAATTGAGACAGGAACTAAACAGGAGTGCATTTCCAATGCAGCATTGTAACTCACTGATTAATACCATAGTTGGAGAAACTAACCAACTATTCATGACTGTTTCCCAAAACCATAGTAACATGGTCGCACCTCTGGCGTTTGAACCACATTGGTTCAGCAATATAGGACTCTTGTTAATGACGTCATGTGCAGGTGGAAAAGTAATAACTTCTGCTAATTAATCTATTCAAGATCTCCGAGATGCTCCTATAATGAACATGGCACCTAATGACAAGGTCAAATAAGTCTCTTAAAATATTAGATAATATGACATATTTAACTAAGGCAAGGTTAGCTTAGGTTGTAAAATGTGGTGTGACTCCCCAAAAACTGTTTATGAATTTATTATTCATGAGATTTGTTTGACTAAATGTCGTTTTTTTTACCATGAAAAATATATTTATAAACATTTTTTTTAAATGATCATTAAGATAAACACACACACACACACACTTACATATTCAAGGCGTAAGGAAAATATGTTTTAATATTTTTTTTAATATAATTACTTGATAATATTAATAATAATACAGCACATGACATTTAATGCATTACATTAAATTTTTTCAAAATGACATGGAACCAACATAAATAAAAAGAGAACATTTTTTAAAACTTGGGACATGTTTTAAATGAGATTTGTAAAAGATTTTACTTTTTGTGGACACCCTTATATGTATATTTTTACTAATTATAAGGGTCTATTGCTATTGATTCTTTGGAAATGTACATATGTAGTTTGTGAATAATAATGGATCTGGTACTCTCTATCAGGTGACACTTGGACGGAGACCCTGGCTTATGTGTTATTCTGGGGAATGGCCAGTGCTCTTACGGCTGCTGTCATTGTGGTCAATGGACGAGAGTTTGTTGACGCACCGAAACTGGTCCAAAAAGAGAAGATGGATTGAATATACAGACGTCCTTCCTTCTGCTCTCTGTTTCCTCTTCATTTTCCTCCAAAAGTTTTTATTGACCTTCTCTCCACACTGTCCTTAAACTTCTTCAGCAGAGCAAGTATCCCTGTTTCCTGCTCCTATAGATGGAGCCTTTAAAACTTTATTACCAGCCTGTATTACCTTATAATTACACATCAGTAACTGTCTGCTCTACAAGTTTCCTTTTAAATCATGGGACATGGTGTCCAAATTTCCATACTTGTTTAGTTGCATAAGTTCAGAATTACACATGGGTTGCACAAGATCTCCAGCATGTAAGTGCATTGTGGACATTGTATCTTATTTGAAAGGCTGCTGTGTTGTTACTGTTTTGAAATCGATCTAAATTGACCTGTTGTGAAACTAGAGATATTGTTTTGGCTCTAGAGTTTCTGCTTTATGATATTGGACACCAGATGTGTGCCCATTGGCCCAGTCTATGGGTTGACAGATCCATGAAGGTCTATTCTAATTAGATTGCTATGCAAGGGAATGTTACATAATGCATCAGTGGCTCAGCCCTTGGTTATTACCATTTCTGTTCTTTAAAATCTATCCTAAAATCAGCCTTATGCCTTGGTTATATTTTAAGTTGTTCTTTGCAGTGGCAGTTTGGGGTTTAATGTGGTTTCCTTTTGTTCTGCCAGCATGTTTATGGTTTTGTATCTCTCATAAATGATGAAATTAGACAGCTGTGGGCCGCACAAGGGAGAGAAAGAGGTATTGAGCACTGTTTCTTTATGAGTTTACAGAAAATGTACAGCACTTTCCTGTGTGACTTCTTTATGTCTCTTAGTGGACCAATGAAGACTAACAGATATAACACACTCTTTAATGGCTCTTTGATTGCACTCCTTCAACGTTACCAGTTCAGTGGCAGTTCATTAGACGGAAGTAGTCTTCTATCACATTACCTGTCAAATGGGCTCACACTTTTAATTTAATTCACTTAAACTGTACTGACAATGAAGAAGGTATTCGCTTTTGATTCAATTAAATAGACAGGTGACTTCATGAATGTCATATATGAGAATAAAATTTCCGTTTTCTTCATGTTCACTTGCATTTCAAAATGTCTTACCTTTAACCCACCAATTTCCTTTCATTTTGTTTCAAGTTGTTTTTGGCAAATTAATTACTTTAAGGTCTTCCTTTTAAACTCATTACTACCTTTAGAACTGGATGGTTATCAGTTTGGTTTAATGTAGACAAAGAATGTAGAATTTGATGCCTTTATATCTGTGTTTTGTAATCATCTGCAAATGATAATGCAAGCTGCAATGTGCAGTGCAACTTGGAATTAAAATGTCTGGATGGAAACACAACACTAATAATTAAATCCTGTACGTTTGATGTTTACCTGTGTAAATCTGATGTGTAAACTGTACATTGGGAAGAAATTAAGAATATATACACATATATATAAATACGAGTGTGTCATTGTAATAATGTACTGTACAGTGTAGTTTACAACATCATAGCTTTAGCACTTTCTGGTTGAGTTATTGATCAATCAAAGTGATGTTACTTATCACATTCTTCCATCGCAGGGTTGGATGAATATGGCTTTCATTACCCTAGATTATGAACCGCATCATTGTATTTCCGTGGTGCGATGGTTTAAAGTGTGTTAAATGACATATTATCAATATTAATTGTGTTTTGGTCTTGTTCCTGACAGTGTTTTAAATACTGTGTAATCTTCTCTCTCGTCTTGTTTGATTATGCCTCAACATTACAGTGGGATTTATGATTACTGTGGTCAGTCAGAAGTATTCTTACCTATGATTTCAAGGGAATAGTTTGTGAGACATTTCATCAGTTGTTTTTAATAGTCTATCAGTCTCTAACATCTACAGTTCTGATGAAAAAACCACACTGCTTAAGGGTCACCGTGATTTTGCCAAGCAAGACATGTTCCTGGATCAACATATTTTGTTGATCCTGGAACAACATTCCAGTCTGAAAAATTTTGTCTAAACCTAATCCTACCCATAATTTATCCCTAAAATCAGAGGGGAAAGATAGGTGAATAACATTGATGTAGAAGCACCTAACCCTGGTTGCAAGCCTAAACTTGACATAAACGGTAAACCCTCAAATCTGATTGGTTGATTTGGAATGTTGTTCCAGGATCAACAAAGATGTTGATCCAGGAACATGTCTTACTTGGCAAAATCACAGTGACCCTGCTTAAGACTATTGGTGTTTGTTTGGTTTTGAGTCATTGAGGTGTTGTTTGATATCTTTTAAAAGAATTTTCAACCACTGTAACTGATGGATTCATAATGAAAACATGTTTAATAAATTCTACAATTGAAATGCTTGTTCTGCTTCTTATTAATGCAAAAAACTATTAACAGGGCTGAGTTTATGAGATAAGTCTATGGTTTATATATGTCTATTCTTCAATCAGCCAGTGTTGTGCCATCCATGTAAATAACATTAAATTAATCATTGATATGAACTATGATATTAACATGCGATTCCAGTTATATTCACTTTAATCATTTCCACTCTGTTTGCAAAATGACTTGACTTTTTATTCTCATAATGAAATGATACTTTTTTTTTTCTTCAAGATCCATCCTGAATTCATAGCGCCTCCATGTGGTTACCTATTGTATGCAAATAATCACCACGTAAATGCGTTTCACACTCTAAAGACATTTAAACTCACAGACAGGACAAATGCTTGCTAGAATTTTATTTAAATACAAAAGATACAAGTGGTCAAAGCAATTACATATGCCTAAAATACAAACAACAAAGAGCTGGTCAAGCTCATGCGCATGCGCGTTGTAGATATGAGGCTGTTGGCTCTTGAACACAGCCGCCATATTAAGCGTTACGTCGCCAAGATCTCTTCTGTTTTCTACATGGTCTTTTATTTTGAAAATCGTTTTTCGGGTTCGAAATTTCCTGTTAAGTTTTCTGACTTCATTTCAGTCCGCGAATTTTAGCTGTTAAAACTGTAGCTGTGTTTAAAACACACGGAGCAAAATAGAAAATATACATTAGGTATGACCGAACTCAGACACATAAACAAAACAGACTTCTGTAAACGAGTTCAGTTTGAATGTTTTAGTTTGATGTTTTCGCTGTTCCACTGATGTGGGTGAAGCTGGATTGATCTCCAGACATCATAAATGTGTTTGTGTTCTGTATGATTATTGATTTCTTCTCACTAAATCACTCTCAAGTAAGTTCATATTGTTTATCAGATTAGTTTGTAGTGTAGTGAAGACAGTCTGTGTTAGACAGTCTGAACAAAAGATGCTACTTTACAACACTGTTATACATATGCAATAACAATTATCAATTGTGCTGCTGCTTTTTTCTAAATATACAGGTGCTGGTCATATAATTAGAATATCATCAAAAAGTTGATTTATTTCACTAATTCTATTCAAAATGTGAAACTTGTATATTATATTCATTCATTACACACAGACTGATATATTTCAAATGTTTATTTCTTTTAATTTCGATGATTATAACTGACAACTAAGGAAAATCCCAAATTCAGTATCTCAGAAAATTAGAATATTGTGAAAAGGTTCAATATTGAAGACACCTGGTGCCACACTCTAATCAGCTAATTAACTCAAAACACCTGCAAAGGCCTTTAAATGGTCTCTCAGTCTAGTTCTGTAGGCTACACAATCATGGGGAAGACTGCTGACTTGACAGTTGTCCAAAAGACGACCATTGACACCTTGCACAAGGAGGGCAAGACACAAAGGTCATTGCAAAAGAGGCTGGCTGTTCACAGAGCTCTGTGTCCAAGCACATTAATAGAGAGGTGAAGGGAAGGAAAAGATGTGGTAGAAAAAAGTGTACAAGCAATAGGGATAACCGCACCCTGGAGAGGATTGTGAAACAAAACCCATTCAAAAATGTGGGGGAGATTCACAAAGAGTGGACTGCAGCTGGAGTCAGTACTTCAAGAACCACTACGCACAGACGTATGCAAGACATGGGTTTCAGCTGTCGCATTCCTTGTGTCAAGCCACTCTTGAACAACAGACAGCGTCAGAAGCGTCTCGCCTGGGCTAAAGACAAAAAGGACTGGACTGCTGCTGAGTGGTCCAAAGTTATGTTCTCTGATGAAAGTAAATTTTGCATTTCCTTTGGAAATCAGGGTCCCAGAGTCTGGAGGAAGAGCGGAGAGGCACACAATCCACGTTGCTTGAGGTCCAGTGTAAAGTTTCCACAGTCAGTGATGGTTTGGGGTGCCATGTCATCTGCTGGTGTTGGTCCACTGTGTTTTCTGAGGTCCAAGGTCAATGCAGCCGTATACCAGGAAGTTTTAGAGCACTTCATGCTTCCTGCTGCTGACCAACTTTATGGAGATGCAGATTTCATTTTCCAACAGGACTTGGCACCTGCACACAGTGCCAAAGCTACCAGTACCTGGTTTAAGGACCATGGTATCCCTGTTCTTAATTGGCCAGCGAACTCGCCTGACCTTAACCCCATAGAAAATCTATGGGGTATTGTGAAGAGGAAGATGTGATATGCCAGACCCAACAATGCAGAAGAGCTGAAGGCCACTATCAGAGCAACCTGGGCTCTTATAACACCTGAGCAGTGCCACAGACTGATCGACTCCATGCCACGCCGCATTGCTGCAGTAATTCAGGCAAAAGGAGTCCCAACTAAGTATTGAGTGCTGTACATGCTCATACTTTTCATGTTCATACTTTTCAGTTGACCAAGATTTCTAAAAATCCTTTCTTTGTATTGGTCTTAAGTAATATTCTAATTTTCTGAGATACTGAATTTGGGATTTTCCTTAGTTGTCAGTTATAATCATCAAAATTAAAAGAAATAAACATTTGAAATATATCAGTCTGTGTGTAATGAATGAATATAATATACAAGTTTCACTTTTTGAATGGAATTAGTGAAATAAATCAACTTTTTGATGATATTCTAATTATATGACCAGCACCTGTATGTATGACATGAGAATGTTCATGGTCATATTGTTTCTGTTAGGTATTTTTTATGTTAAATTAAATATTATTTACGTATATAGTAACTTAAGTGTCACAAATAAATAAAAAATTAAGAGTTATTCAGAAAGCTTTTTACTGTTTGCTGGAAATCCCTTTATTAATTAATTTATTGACAGTAACAGGATACCATGATAATTGGATAATTGTTTTGTTTGTAATCATATATAATACTGCATATCAAATAAATGTTTTTTTTTTTTTTTTAAGCTTCCTGTAGGTAAAACATGAATGTGGATGTGGTGAGTTTCCGTTTGCCCGGGCATGGAGACAACACCTTGAGTAACATGAACTCCCTGCGGACACAGCAGCACTTCTGTGATGTCACCATTGTGGCGGGAGGCAGGCGCATGTTCAGGGGTCATAAGGTCGTGCTGGCTGCTTGCTCTGCATTTCTTAGGGACCAGTTTCTCCTGAATCCCTCATCAGAGCTACAGGTGAAGGGCTTCTCATACGATCAGAATTACTAAGTTAGAGTGCCATCAGAAGCAAACCATTTGATCTTTTGTATCATTCATTAGTGTTACTTTGGTCCATCTTACTTGTTATGTAGTGGATCTAATAAATGAGTGTCGACAAATTAGTGTACATTATCTGTGCCAGGGATTTTAGATTAATTCACTTCTCATAACCATGTAAAAATAATAAACTGTAGTTAGTAGATCTGTAGTTTGTGCAGAGACTTTATGCAGAAATGGACAAAGTGAGATCAGCTTATCTGTACAATGTAGTTGTGCATTCCAGGCAAGTCTGGAATGCTATTCTTTTTATCCACCCGTTCAAGGACACTCCTCATTTCTGAATATAAAATGTCCTTTGCTCATTAAACCTCTTTCAATACCTTTTCATTTTGATTTAGGTGTAATAGCTGCTGCATTGATAGATAGAATTGATAGACTGTTGACATGAAGTGAAAATTCACCCTATCTATTTTTTAAATGCACTCGATCTTCCAATGAAACAACAGACTACTCTCTGGTGATGGATAAAAGTGTCTCCTATGGCAATTCTTTTTCAAGCATTTAGTCCAATTAAACTCCGCCTCTTTCTTACAATTGACTGCAAGCTCACATTTAGATCTGCCTCCATCCAAGCAACAAATGATAAATAGAACCAGGTCCCTGCCTTACATTTTTTTCTGTTCCATTCAGAATTGTTGATTTATGTCACTATATGGAAGAAAAGATCTGTCGCTACTACTGTTTCTTTGCTACTTTAATTTTGAAAATCATTCATTGTTTTAATTCTGTTAACAAATGCTCTGTCTGTTCAGCAGGTTTCAATGTTGCATAGCTCAACGGTGGTATGTGAACTCCTCCAGTCCTGTTACACAGGGATGCTGCAGTTCAGTGCCAAAGAAATTGTGAACTACCTGACTGCAGCCAGCTACCTGCAGATGGAGCATGTGGTGGAGAAATGCAGAGGAGCCCTGAGCCAGTACATGCAGCCTCGGAGTCGCAGCCCAATTGTGAGTATTCCAACCTCAAACGCTGGTCACTATTACAGACCTTGTTTCTTCTTAATGAAATAGTTCATCCAGAAATAAAAATCCTGTCTTGGAGGAGATAATCTTCTCTGTACATTTACATAGAAGATGCTTTTATCCAAAGTGACTTACAATAGAGGAACATAAGTAATTAGTCAAAGAACCAACAATATTCAAAGTATACAATGGCAGGTTTATTAGAAAGCTAGATTAGAAAACAAGCTAGAGCAGGGGAGAAATGCAGAGAAGAAAAAAAGAAGATAATTTGTGTGTGTGTGTGTGCGTAAGGCCCTGTTTACACCTGGTATTAAGAAGCTGATCTGAAGTGAATCTGAAGTGGATGACTCTAAATACAGGTGTAAACGGGATCTAAAACGTTTTGAGCTTGTCTGCTTTTGACCACTTCTAGAGGTAGTCGAAAACACATTCGACTGGATTGCTTTCATGGTGTAGATGTTCATGTGGTCGAATGCATTTGAATTGCCACAAAAGACCGCCTTCTGACCTAATGCATAAACATTATGGGAAGCGCGCTAAACAGACGGGATCTAAACTCTGTCAGCTGAAGACAATAAGTTTGGTTTGAAGATGAAAAACGAGCCAAGCACAAGTTCTCTCACCATTCCTGATTTCTAACATACATTCACCAAGTTCGCCGTGGTTTTGCGTCTGTCAGAGCAGAAACGGAAGCTGCTGCTTTCGTATGTTTTTCTGTCATCTCCTTTCGCGTTCATATGTAAATTGTGTGAGCTTATTTCATCCATTAAATCGAAAGATCTAAAAAAAAAAAAAGCACATACATTTACCCAGATGTAGACCTCTCCCCTCAAACAAATCAGGACAGAAGTGGTCGAAAGTGGACAAAATAGATGGATGAAAACACCAAGTGTAAACAGATACGTGTCTCCTTCTACTTGTTACCCAGTCGATCAAAACACATCTTAATACCAGGTGTAAACAGGGCCTAAGTGCATTGGTTAAAGGTTGTGGAGTGGTTAAATGCTTTCAGAAGTGGTGTCTTCACCTGCTTCTTGAAAGTTGTTATGTTCTCAGTGGATAGGGTAGAGGTTGGCAGCTCATTCCACCAGAGAGGAACAGAGAGGGTGAAGGTTTTGGAGAGTGAATTTGTGCCTTGTTGTGACGGAACAAGAAGGCGCTGCTCATTCAGTGACCATAGCTGGTAGATGGGAGCACACACTTGTATGAGTGAATTAAGGTAGGAAGGTGTTGTTCCAGTGGCAGTCCTGAAAGCCAGCACCAAAACATTTAACTCATTATAACTCCGGTTATAGTGTTGTTGTGTAGACAGTGAAACCAGAGATTTTGGCTTGTGACGTCGGAACTGGAACCGGTAATAACCTTTTTTCCAGGCTTCTGATTGGCCAACATGGCTTTATGGTTAGGGTTATATCACCACCTGCTGGTTTGGCATGCTCTTGACAGCGCTTCATAGTGTGTTTTTGCATTTTCATGTGGAAAAACTCAGGAAAAATTCAGTTTATAAAAATACCTGTGTACATGTGGACTAGGCCTGAGAGCCAGTGGAGTGAGGTCAGTAGGGGTGTGACATGGGTCCTCTTTGGCTGATTGAAGACCAGACATAATGCTATGTTCTGGATCATCTGCTGAGGCCGGCAGTAGGAACTCTGAAGTGCTGTAAGTCGGCCGACAGTGATGTAGCAATCAACAACGCCAACAACTGGAGAATGGAGGACGCCCCGAGATCGGAGTTGTGTTTTTGTTGTGGGTTTTGTGATATCGGAGCTGGAATGTAGACATTATGCGATTGAAAGAGCAAAAAGGAGGGCTAAGAGACAAAATCTCCTTTGACAATTTAAAGTACTACAGTTCATCGAGAAAAGAACACAACACCGCAAAGGCGACAGGTAATTGCTATCTATCGCTGTTTTCTATGTTCATGGAGTTAGTTAGCATATGTATAGTAAACTGTGTTTACACAGCTTTTTAAAAATGGTGGGTGCCGGTGTTTCGTATGGCATGTGTGCGACCAATCAACGTACACTTACATCACTAGGTAGACCCTACTCTAAAGTATGAGCTAAAAATCGTTCCCAGTTCCTGCGGTACGAACACGGCAAAAAGCTGGTGCTTCCGCCAGTAGGAACTATGAAAACGTTCCTCCGGTGGGAAAGCCATATTGTTCTCAACTCTCCTCTGCAGAAAACTGAAACCATACAACTGAATAAATACAACAAACAATACAGCTGAAAGGACCACTTTTATGGTACTTTTTGTTCTTGTTTGGAGCTTTACAGCCCATGGTGACTGTTTGATTCAATAAAAAAAAGCAACTGCTAAAGATATACTTTTGTGTTCAACAGAAGTAAGTTTGGAATGACATGAGGGTCGACATGAGAGAAAATGATGACGGAATTTTTATTTTTGGCTGAACTATCCATATAAAAAATTATCATGATGCAAAAATATAGTGCAACATTGCAATTCTTTCTCAATCACTCCCTCCATTTCCACTTGGTCTTGTTCATTCATTGTCTGTTCCTCTCACAATCTATTCAGACTGTGAAATCTGAAGACCCTCAGTCTATGCCAGTGATTGTCAGTGGAAGTACCCATTCACTGGGATCTATTTCATCTCCTTCTGATACTGCATCGCTGCATCCTCACAGTTCAGGAAAGGAGCTCCAGGCTGCTGATGCTGAACTCTCCAACATCCCTCTTAAAGATGACAGTGATTTGACCATGCACCATGTAAATATCTGTTGGATTTGCTTCAGATGCTAATAGATTAGATCAAATGTGTTTGCATTTTAGGATTTTAAGATGTAGATTTGATGTGGGTTGTCTATGTATTGTCCTTTGAGATTAAGACAAACCACATCAAATCTACATCTTAAAATCTCAAAGCAAAATACAGAAGGACCGTTCACACTGACAGCCCTATCACTAGAATTTGTCAAGTGTTGATATTAGTGGTTGTAGTAGTCGTCCCTGCTGATGGATAGTCGAATATGAAACATGTTTTCATGATTTTGACCCTGAAAAATGCCATTCAGTGATTTCTGTGACCATTTTTGAGGCCTTTTTGAGTTGCGTTAGTAGTATGTTGAAACTTGTGGTTATGGTAAGGGGCGTGACATTTCCGAAACATGCTTGAAGTGGTTGACTAATCACACTAAACACACTAGTCCAGCCGACCAATCAGAGCACACTGTGCTTTTCAGAAGGTGGGGCTTCATAGAGACTGGAACTAAACAGAGCATTACTGATAGACTTGGAAGAGAGGTGCTGCAGTAACGTAAAATTTTGAAAAAAAATTTGAGCATCAGGACTTTTAAAAAGTGCATAATAGGTCCCCTTTAAATAGCGATACTATTAAAACCACATATCTCTAGAGTTTTGAGACAAGGAAGGATCTGGAAATTTTTATAATGGCCTTCTGGAAAACTTAATGGCTAAATAAAAACCACATTAAATTATTGCGATGTTCCTTAAAGGGATAGTTCACCCAAAAATGAAAGTTATCACATGATTTACTCACCCTCAAGCTATCCTAGGTGTATATGACTATCTTTTTTTCAGACGAACACAATCAGAGATATATTTAAAAATATTCAGGCTCTCCAAAGATTTATAATGGTAGTGAACAGGGGGCGTGTTTTGAAGCCCAAAATAAATGCATCCATCCATCCATCATAAAAAAAAATCCATACGGCTCCATGGGGTTAATAAAGGCCTTCTGAAACAAAGCAATAGGTCTTTGTAAGAAAAATATCCATATTTAAAACTTTATAAAGTAAAAATAACTAGCTTCCGGCAGACGGCCGTACACATCAGTTTGCGGCAGAAGAGTGAACTCTGACCTGACGCAATGACGAACGCGAAAACGCAGAGGATAGAACAAAACAAAACCGCGGTCATGAATTAGTAGTCTAAAATGAAAAAAGTTAAACAGAAATGTCAGAGGATTTCGATATAAGAGAAGAGGAGCTTCAGTTTGTTGCACAGCCTTATTTGTTTAAGTCGCGAGAGGCGTCTAAGCTTACATCCTGCATCATACACCGTGTGAAAGGTTACTCATTTGGCGCAAGTTGACTTGTGCAGTATGCGTACGTTGTCTGGCGGAAGCTAGTTATTTTAGATTATAAAGTTTTAAATATGGATATTTTTCTTATAAAAACACATCGCTTTGCTTCAGAAGGCCTTTATTAACCCCCTGAAGCCGTATGGATTATATTTATGATGGATTTATGTTTGGCTCCACTCCATCTTCACTACCTTTATATATCGGTGGAGAGCAAGGATATTTTTAAATATATCTCCGATTGTGTTCCTCTGAAATAGTCATATACACCTAGGATGGCTTGAGGGTGAGTAAATCATGGGATAATTTTCATTTTTGGGTGAACTATCCCTTTAATTTTACATCGTTAGTAAAATCATGACAAAATGTGTATATTCACAATAAAGCTCAGCCCTATTTGGTAGTTGACGCATAACTGCTCAGTTGCATATATCTGCATAAAGACTCTTCGCCAACAGTTATGTCGCATCAAATTGCTAATATTAATTACTTTTTGTTGCTACATTACTGCATATTGCTGTCAGTTTGAACGCTCCTAATCAAAGAGTGTCAAATCAGCTTTTATTTTGGCAGTTTGCTCATTTGCGTCTAACAAGTTTAACTAATTTATGTTTTCACCATGACAGGTTAGAGGATCAGATGCATCTGGCCACTTCGAGGGAGAGGACGGGCATGAAAGTGACGTCTTTCAGGTCCACATCAATGATGAACATCAAGACTCAGAGAAGTCCCCCGGTGCTGGGGAGGAAGACAGAGAAGCTGTTGTTGTTTTAGACGACCACTGTCAGCTGGACACAGGCATGGAGGATCCCAATATGGAGGGGCGAGCCAAAGGTAACAGTCTCCGAGGGCCGGGCCGCATGTGGAGACGACGGCACGGAGAACACAGGGGAGGCAGAGGAAGAGGCTTTAAACACAGGAAGCGGTACACCTTCAAGGACCGCAAGCTCTTGGGTAACTATCAGGAGGCTTGGCGCTTTCCAACCCCAGATGAGATTATGGGTAGTTTTGGAGCGGACTTTGGGGCCAGTTACTTGTCCAATCAGCATCTTTCCGACGGTACCGTCCGCATTGACTACAGGGCTGGAGAGGGACAAGGAGAAGAGATCGGCTCTGATGGAGCTCCTGCACACTTCAGTGTGGAAGCTTCCAGCGGGGAAGAAGGAATGGGAGTCGGGGCGCCTTCAAATGAGCGTGGAGCTGCTGATGAGTCCGTGGCAGTGGTGGGATCCACGTCTTGCGTAACAGGACCGGTAGTCTGTGAGCATTGCGGACTAGCATTTTCCTCAACACAGGATTTAGCCATGCATTCCCTGTCGACACACCGGCTATATGTGTGTCCATGCTGCGGGAAGAACTTCAGCCACTCCAGTAACCTCAACCGCCACATGATCGTCCATCGCGGCGTTTCAAAGCTCCACTGCTGCCCCCTGTGCCACAAGACCTTCACTCAGAAGTCTACACTGTGCGACCACATGAACCTGCACAGCGGGGAGCGCCCGCATGTGTGCGCATACTGCCACGTCAGCTTTGCCCACAAGCCTGCTCTACGCCGCCACCTGAAGGAGCAACACGGAAGGACCACAGCCCAAAACTACCTGGAGATGCAGCGAAACAATGAGGGTGGTGTTGGGGGAGGAGTTTAGATCACATTTACATCGATAGTGTGGGTTGTTAAAATGAAATCAAAATGAACCTTATTTACTTTCTTAATACTTGTTTGTAGGCTAATTGTGCAAAATTTATCAGTGCACATTAGAAAAAAATTGTTTGTCTTCGTAATCAATATATAATAACTTTATGGTTGCTTCAAAATTATTCCAAATTGTCATTGTGCAGGCCAAACACTGCCAAAGCATTTGCTCTTTAGCCTGGAGAAACTGAATGATAATGCCCTTAAAGGGTTAGTTCACCCAAAAATGAAATTTCTGTCATTAATTACTCACCCTCATGTCATTCCACACCCGTAAGACATTCATTCATCTTCGGAACACAAATTAAGATATTTTTGATGAAATCCGAGAGGTTTTTTTTTTTTATCCCCCATAGAAGGCAACGTATTAACGAATTACCACAATCAAGGTCCAAAAAAGTAGTAAAGACATTTTTAAAATAGTCCATGTGACTACAGTGGTTCAATCTTAATGTTATGAAGCGACAAGAATAGTTTTCGTGTGCAAAAATGAAACAAAAATAACGACTTTATTCAACAATTTCTTCTCTACCCTGTCATTCTCCTACACTGTTTACGTTGTATAGACAGTGCAGCGCTTCCGCGTTCTACAAAATTGTTGAATAAAGTCGTTTTGTTTTGTTTTTGTGCACCAATGCCAACCAGTGTTTTTGTGTTGGCACTGGTCGGCACTTGTTTTCATGTTCACATGTTCAATTGCCATTTGTTGGGTAGTAGAATGTCTGAGAAGTGACGTACTGTCATCTGGGGAATGCCCGTGTTGGTCAGTGTGAATTGGCCTTTATATTCACTTATAGGGACAGTTTACCCAAAAATGAAAATTCTGTAATTTTCTACAAGTCCCTTATGTCAGGCGTCTCCAGCCTTATTTCATGTGAGAGCTACTTAAAAATGAAAGTGGCTGAGAGCTACTCATGTTATACAATACTTAAAATTTCTTAAATAATGTATCATAACTCTCAAATTAACAATAATCCATGAAAATAGTATAGTTTTTTTTTTTCTCTTTTCTTTGCTTGAACACTGTCTTTACTCATCCTGATGCAAACAAGCATTGTAGCCGTATGAGCATGATTGAAACTTTGATGTCTCAAGGTTTTTTTCTATTGTTGGTTGTTATCCTTTTATATTGTAATTACATCTGTATGTTCAGAAATAAATAATCTCACGGCTAATATCTCAAATAAATACTTAATATGCATTGGAGAGGGTGGGACACCCGTCTATATTAGCTCACTCTGATTGGATGAAAAGTACTACAACTTGGTGAGCTACCTTAAAGGGATAGTTCACCCAAACATGAAAATTATGTCATCATTTACTCATCATCAAGTTGTAACCAAACTGTTACAAAAAAAAAAAAAGTGTAACCAAACATTTGATGGGCCCCACTGACTTCCATAGTATGGGAAAAAAAAAATACTATGGAAGTCACTGGGGCCCATCAAATGTTTGGTTACACTTTTTTTTTTTTTTTTTTTTAATATCTTCTTTTGTGTTCAGCAGAAGAAAGAAATTCATACAGGTTTGAAATAACTTGAGTTGTGAGTAAATGCTTTTCAATTTTGGTGAACTACCCCTTTAAATCAGCCCACGAGCTACTGGTAGCTTTCAAGTGATGTGTTGGAGACCCCTGCCTTTATGTTGTTCCAAACCTGTATGACTTTTTTTTTCTGTGGAACATAGAAGATATTTTGAAAAGTGTCCTGGTGCTTTTTTTTTTTTTAATTATTTGTCCAAACATTTAAAATCAGTGAGGTCCAATATTGTTTGAACCTCAATATTCTTAAAAATGTCTTTTGTAAAAATGGCAGAATTTCCATTTCTGGGTGAACTACCTGTTTATACCACATAAGAGCACAAATACTACAGTTCTGTTTCACTTTACTACAAGTGAGCTGACAATAATGGACACCAAGGGAAGGTCTAGCATATCTTTGGCTTGTAAGAGTGATAAACATGTTAATACAAACAAAATGTTCATGAATTAGTACTGTGGCGTGATAAGGAAAGTAAGAAAACGTGTTTGTCATTTTTGCTGTAGTGTAATTTTAGTGTCTGTATGTCACCAAATCCATGAAAAGCCTTATTAAAAAGCTTTGTTCAAACTGTAATTTTCTTGCTGTGAATTAATATTACATTGCCGGTCCCCTTAAAGGTGAAGTGTGTAATTTCATTATTTACTCAGCCTCATGTCATTACAAACATGTATGACTTTCATCTGCGGAACACAAAAAACAAACAGTTTGTCACCATTGACTTCCATTTTATGGACAAAAAAAACAAGACATTTTTCAAATAATTTTATGTGCCATAGAAAAAGTTATTCATACAGGTTTGGAATGACATGAGGTTGAGTACACGACAGAATATAAATTTTTCATGAACTATACTTTAAAAGCATGACAAAGTCACAGTAAGGCTTTTCACACTGCGCTTAACCTCACTTTTAAACCCAGGTCAATTAGAAGAGGTGTAACCCCACTCCAAAGCAGAGTTAGCACCATTTTCTCAGTATTACCCTAAACCCTGCAATGTGGTGCCAAACATGTACAGTGTTAATGTTAGAGTGTTACAGCTAGATGGTTAGCAAGACACCTAATCAGAAATTGAACACCGCATACCTCCTATTCACATACTTTGACAGTCACAGAAACAATGCATGTTGTATTTAGCTTATCCAGTCTGCCACCATTGGTTTCCTCTGCTTCCTAGTGGCTGCTGACCAACATTTGACAGCTATTTCCAGTTCACGACCTGCT
Organism: Mylopharyngodon piceus; assembly: GCA_039654765.1. NCBI lineage: Eukaryota > Metazoa > Chordata > Actinopteri > Cypriniformes > Xenocyprididae > Mylopharyngodon > Mylopharyngodon piceus. The sequence continues at coordinate 5,240,706 of CM077448.1, read as the reverse complement.
CTTCCTAGGTTCATCCAACACATCTTGATACTTCAACCTTGAAATCGCCTGGTTCTCAATCTCTTCTGCTTCAACACCAACCCCGCCATGTGTTTATCCAAATAATCTACTGTGTAGTCTCTCTCTAAGTTTCAAATATGCTTCTCTACCAGTGCTGGGATAGTGTCCCCCTCCACATTATCAGTTTGTACATGCAGCTGTTTAGAAGATACTTGTAACCTAATCCATGTTGCTGCATAAGGCTGGCAATCTCTCACCCTTTACAATCTGTCTCACCACAATTTAGATAATCTCAAACACTGCCCTAAACAGGATGGGAGAGATTAAACAACCCATTTCTATTCCATTTTTCCAGTTCCTGTCAACTAGTTGTAAAATTCTATATAGGGTTTATATAATAGTGCATGCCTCTGTATTTGTATTCTGTTTCCCTTTAGGCAAAACCAGAGCACAGCAATGTCTGAACCAGAGCTCATTTAATCAATAGCATCTAATGTGGATTGTTGCGGGGAGCAGCTTGTTCCACACATCAGAGGACTGATTATTCATACACACAACTATCCCCATACAAAGCTTAGATTCGCTTGATGTCACCTGTTAAAACTGAAAAGAAACTTATAGTTTCTGCCTTTAGATGCACTGTATAGCTGTTTCACTGAGGTAATGATTATAAAGTGTCGCCCCACGTTGACGCAAAAGTTTGATTGATTTATTGAACACAACGACATAAACCATAACTGAGCTAAATGTCCAGAGACACTGAGCAGTAAACAAGCTCAAACAGCACGATAATTACTTAAAAAAATGACAGAAAAGTAAGATTTACTTTATCACTTCTGCGAAAAACAAAATGTCTGCTGCAAGTAGACAATCTGATGCTGGACCTCTGTAAGTTTAGCATGTGCTAAATAACTGTTTTTAAAGGAAATCTTCGCTGTAGACAACCTGGCTCCGTTTGTCTCTGTAGGAGCCCTTGGCACTGTTCTGCACAGCTGTGAAGGATGGAAAAAAGGAGGAGACAGAAATAGAAATGGGTTAGTCAAGTGTGCAACACTCAGTCTCCTTGACAGTTTTTTCCTGTGAAATGTCCTTATTTACCAAGAGAAGCCCAGACAGATTTCCCTGTGGCGGCATCAAGCATGGGCTGCTTCCTGGCAATGCTGACTTTGATGTTGACATCACCCACAGTAGTGCCATTCAGCTGAGAGGCAGAAAGAATGGAAAAACAGAAGGTTTTCTTTCAGTAAATAAATAAATTTGTAATAAATCCTAATGCCTTTAAAGGGGTCATATCATAGAAAACAGGATTTTCCTTGTGCTTTTTTTAATACAGGACTGTTGACATGCTCGAATATACACAATACAAAGCTCCAGTCCACACACCAGACTATTTATGGATGCTAAGCTGCAAAACATCAGAAATCATCATGATATTGATGTTCCAACCATGAGCTCATTAACACATGACCATTAGAGCTTGCATGACTGTCCAGAAAAGTAGTTGGTGAGTGCTCAGATCACTTGTGCGGTTGGCTTCTAATGTACCAAAAACAAGTTTTCTGTAATTGAAATAAAGCTTGATGTACTAAAATTATTACAATTAAAATAAAAACAAATTAAAGCTAAACAGAAATATAAAAAAATAAAATGACAAAAGCACATAAAAAATTACTAAAACATAAAAGACGCAATTTGCATAGACACAGTATTCTTCTGCTATGGCCTTGTATGCGACAATATATAGAATCAAGTATGGGTTACCAAGACAAGTATGGATCACGACTAGTCCTATTGACCACATGCGAAGTGAATGACTACATGTGAAGTGATTAGTCTGTCATAACTGAGGTTATTTATATATGGAAGTCTTAAAAACAACAGCGGCAAAAACATGTTGAACTGAGGGTCAGAGAAGATGCATTGTAAATGTATAAACATGATGCTACAAAAGTGCAGAAAGTGGCCCCATAAAGAAATTGGACCACTGACCTCTGCCACAGCCTGGTCTGCTGATTCCATCTTCTCAAAGGTCACAAAAGCACAACTGGTAAGAGACATAGGGCAAAAATTGTTAAATATTTTAAGTTAAGTTTTCCCAGACATTTTTTAGACATTACTGTTCAAAAGTTTGGGGCTAGTAAGATATTTTTTTTATTATTATTATTTGGCAAGGATGCATTAAATTGATCAAAAGTGACAGTAAAGACATTTATGATGTAACAAAAGATTCCTATTTCAAATAAATGCTGTTCTTTTGAACTTTCTATTCGTCTAAAAAAATTCTAAAAAAAATGTATCGTATGTAACATTGATAATAATAGGAAATGTTTCTTAAGCATCAAATCAGCATATTAGAATGATTTCTGAAGGATCATGTGACACTGAAGACTGGAATAATGATTCTGAAAATTCAGCTTTGCCATTACAGAAATAAATTACATTTTAATATATTTATTCAAATAGAGAACAGTTCTTTTAAATTGTAATAATATTTTACAATATTACTGTTCTTATTGTATTTTTAAATGTTGCCTTATAGTAAGCATTAGAGACTTTTTTAAAAAATTAAAAAAAAAAAACAAAACAAAACAAAACCTTACTCATCCCAAACTTTTGAATGGTAGTATACTTGTATACCCCTCGAAATCTACCATTACAAAAGAAAGACTTATAATAAAAACTTTCCTAGTGATATGTCTGATATTACAAAATATACCAGATCCCGGCTCAATTTATTCCTGTTTCAACCCAATCAATCCTATAAGCTTTTCTATAGACAATCAAGTCAATAGTTCCTCCCTTAAATGTCCAAAAGGATCAGAAAACGATCGTACTTGCGTGGTGAGTCCATTGAAAGGTCGATGATGTTGCCATGCTGAGCAAAGGCCGAGCGCAAACTGTCTTCCACTAAACCTGTGCCATATACATACACCGTGTTTCCTTTGCGTACCCCTCTGCGCTCCGGATATGAGTCTGACCCTGAAAAACATTACAGAACATAATTATTAGACTTCCAGATTTTCAACAGAACAAAGCTTATTATTATTAACTATTAGAGAACGCACATCTATGAAATATCCTGGTAACACTTTGGTATGAGGAACACATATTCACTATTAACTACAACTTTGCCTCAATAAACTCTTAATTTACAGCTAATTAATAGTAAGGTAGTTGTTGTAGCGTTTAAGTTTATGTATGGGGTAGGATTTAGGGATGCAGAATATGGTCATGCAGAATAAGGCATTAATATGTGCTTTATAAGTACTAATAAACAGCAAATATGCAAGCTAATAAGCAGCTACTTGAAAGTGAGAATTGTTCCCAATACTAAAGTGTTACCAATATTCCAATGACACAATATAAACACTGAATGGAAGTGAATTATTTCAAATCAACTTACTGTTGCACAGATTCACTTACGTCTGTAGGGTCCGTCCCGCTCTCTGTCTCGTTCTCTTTCTCGATCTCTGTCCCGATCTCTGTCCCTATCTCTCTCCCTTTCTCCATCCCGGCTCCTGTCTCGTTCACGTTCACGATCCCGTTCTCTCTCCCGGCCTCTTTCACGGTCCCTCTCTCTGTCCCTCTCTCTGTCTCGATCTCTCTCCCAATCCATCTCTCTTTCCCGTTCCCTCTCAGGATCTCGACTCACTCCTCCCTCATCATCACGAGAGCGATCTCCAGGAACAAAACTGTGGGACAGAAAAAAAACAGCCTTAAATTTGACTGCAATACTGTTTTTCTATCAAGGTTTTAGGTTATTAGTATTATTCTTTATACTGAGTCTGACAGTCTCACCTCTCATACAGGGATTTCCTGTGGGCTCGTTTAGCAGACTAGAGCGAGAAGAAACAACATGATGTAAAGTCAAGTCTACTGACACATCCATTTGTTATACTCTACAGACTTGTTGACAAATATAACAAATTTAATAAGATAATTGAGTGCCCTATTATATATATAATAGGCTACTCATGCTGTTAAATCAGTCAGTTAAAAAATACATATGTGTATTTATATACAGACACAAACATACACATATTGCTGTTGCCACTATATAAAAGCTATAAGCCACATAAGGACGTGTGTTGTGGTCATTTTACCACAGTTAAGGGGGTTCTTCTTGACGCTGTGGCTAATAAATCACTGAAATTTACAGCCGTGAGTGAATCATTTTTACAGTGTAAAACAACATTACATCAGGAGGTTCCTCATCTGTAGAGACGCTCCTTTGAAATGGCAGGAATGCTGGGGCAGGACCTTTCTCGGGATCCTGGGAAACAAAGAAACTCCATAATTAGCTATGTATGAAAAATAAAATTTATGTTGACTTGACATTAATGAGGTGAAAAATGTCTCTTACTTTCAGTTTACCCTCAAGTGTTCTAGAGCGCTTGAAGCCTGAGTTCTTGTTCTCTGATTTGATGGCGCTGATTGCTCCGGACTTGATCAGCATTTTCGCTTGCTCTGTTGCTGTAGCTGTGTCCACCACCGGCTGATCTGACAAAGCTTAACAGAGACAGTGATAGAAAGATCATTCGTAGAGCACCAATTTCATGCAAACTTATTTCAGGAACATCTGGAAATTTCAGAGATCCACAGATTGACTTACTGCGCTTTAGTCCTGTCTGACTTGTCTGATTGGTGGAGCTCTGTTTCTTCAGAGCCATTAGGGCCTTTTTCTACATAAGTGAACATAGACAATACATGTCAAATGGATAGTTTATATATTACATATATGCATAGTATTTTGTTGAATCAACATTGAATCAACAGACTTGAGATGAAAAATGACACTTGACTTCTGAAGAGCTGCTTTACAGCTGAAATTGGTTCCTGACTGATGAATTTTGAAACATAAATACAACACTGTCTTTCTGTTTTTACTGTGAGGCTGCTTTGAAACAGTTTGAATTGTATAAAGCGATGTATAAATACATGTGACTTATATATTAAGAACCGTAACTATAGTTTTTTTTTTTTTTTTACCTTTTTCTTTAATTTGGCATATTTCTTCTGCAATGCTTCCTCTTCTTCTGTCAGTGAGCTGGGAAATATTGCCATTTCGATGGATCTTAAAAGAGAAAAACAACAGCAATATATTACAGCAGATGTCTTTTCCAGTCAATGCATCACGTTAACATGTTATCGATGTGTCCGTTACAAGAGGCTTTTAACAGTTTTCATTAAAAACAATATGCAAACTGCATAAAATACTCTACTTTATATTTAATTACCCTGAATTCAAAGGATGAATATATAAGAATGAACGTCTGCAGTGTTCCTCACTCGGCGCGCAAATGTGACGTCATCTGTTGTTTTCCGAGGAGCCAGCTCAAAATAAGTAATTTGTCCATTATTATTTTTATTTTACACTTTTTTTAATAAGTGCATTAAAAACTTAAATTTATTTTAGATCACGCACATGGACCATTATGTTGTAAAATACTAAATAAACATAATATCCGTCGCTTTAGTTCTGCGCAGCTTCCTGCAGGACTGAAACTTTATTGATACTGAAGAACTGCAGAGTAACATCATGGACAAAATAGGTATGAAATATATATTAGTACTGTTTTTATTAGTAATTCTGCGTGTTTTCCTGTCGTAGTATAATAATATCACCAGCAGCTAGCTCAGCATTTAGCTGTTTTGTGTCATAATTCGCTCATATGACAGCCAACTCAGCAACTACATTGTAAACTACATCTGACAGTAATGGTCCAATGGGTTTTATGAGCTTTTTGGTGTCACGCTAGATTGTAGTCTTTGCATTTACATCTAGTTGCAGTTGTACTGATGAACTGCCGTTCTCTTCTGTCTGTAGATTTGCCCCCAGTTGGTCCTGATGATTTGCCCCTGTCTCTGTTGGAGATGGGCTGCTCTGGGAGATTTGAGCTCATCACTCACCCACTGCCAAAAAACAAACCCCTGCCACCGCACAGCACAGTTAGTCATTTATTAATACTAAAATAATAACTGTATTCATGTGTGTGAGCTAATATATTTATATTTAACAGATTTTGTATTCATTCTGTATTACATTCTGTAATCTTTCTCTTTTTCAGCTCCCTCATGGGCTTCCTCCTACATGTCTGGACTTAAAAACAGAGGTAGAAAAGCGCTTTCTGCGAGATCCTGCTTGGCTCCCGGTACATGATGTAGATGATGCCTTCCACAAGTTCCTTAAGTATGAAATGAGGCATATTCAGAAGATAGTGCTTGTCTTTGCAACATATATTTCATATCTTTAATCAGTTTTGTCTATTACAAATTTGAACTTTAGAATAAGTAAAAGGGAAAAAGAGGTGGACTCTCTCCTGCACTGCTCCCTTTCTCCACTGCACTCTGGTCTCTCCGTGATCAGAGATCCCACCACCGGCATGCTGCTGGATTTCACTGAGGTAACACTGGCAAACATTTACTACATTATGTTTATTTTCCTATCCCAGCTTAATATTCAAAGATAGGTTATTGGTAACTAAAACAAAAAAAAAAAAAATGTTTTGGTTAATTGAAATAAAGCTGTAATAAAATAAGAAAAACTTAGAAATGTTGGCAACTAATTTAAATAAGTTTAAGCAGAAGTACTAAAATTACTAAAATATATATAAAATGTTAATACTTTACAATAAAGTCTCATTACTTAATGTTAGTTAATGCTTTAACTAACAGTAATGAACAATGAGCATTACATTTGTTGCAGTATTCATTAATCTTTCTTAATGTTTGTTAATAAAATAAACAACTATTAGCTCAGGTCCAATAAATAATATGAACCGATAGAATTTTTTATTTGAATAATATATTAGAAAATATTAATATGAACATTAACTAAGATTAATAAATGTATTTGTTATTTCATGTTCATTAATGTGGTTAATTAATGTTAACAAATGGAAACTTATTGTAAAGTGTTATCAATAAATTAAAGCTAAATAAAAATATTTTAATACAAAAACTATTAAAAAGCACAAAAGCACATAACCAAATTACAAAAAATTAAACTTAAAATAAAAAAAACAACCAAATTTATATATTTAAAAAATGTGTTCAAAATATTAATAAATAGAATAATTGTATATAAATAATACTAAAATAACACTAGGTTGATTTTGCAAAGAAACTCTTTTTTCATAAAAATATTGCTTTGTTTATTTGAATGTCTCAACATGCCGCCATATCACTCAACCAGTGGTGTCAGTTTGAGGCAGGACTATTTGTTTGCCCAGCCAATGAAAAGCTGTCAATGTAAAGCAATCGTTATTTTTGCTGTTTGCTGGACATCACAGTAAATGTTCTTTATAATATAATGCAATCATTTATAATGTATATAATTGTTGTTGTTGTTGTTTTTTTCATTATGTCAGGTGTTATTAGAGGACACAGCGTTGTCTGCAAAAAATTCCCTTTCATTACAAAGACAGCCTGGACCTCCGTCAGAGAGCCTGAGAGGGAGTAACACAAACTATCCTTTTCTGCCAGGTGCGGTGGTTCATATTTAGATAAATGTCTCATAATTCTGTTTAAATATTATCCAGTTTTTAAACACTTCTGTCCTTTGTACAGCTGGAATGGAAGAACTGACGTTAGAGCAGATTAAGAAAAAGTCAGAGCTGGAAGAAGACATTGACTTTGAGAAAGGTTGGTGATCAGTTTTGTTTTGTTAGTACACAATCATTTGTAAGTGTGTGAGAGAGAAAAAGAAACTGTGACAGTTTTTTTTTTTTTCTTGTCTTAGATTTGTTGACGGTTCCTCCAGGGCTGAAGGCTGGCATGGACTTCAGTGACAAAGGTTTGGTTCTATATTGTTCTCTGCATTTGGACCATGTCATCATCCCACTTTAAGTTGTGCATTACTATCCAAAACTGTGCTCTTTTAATGTCTTTAGAAGCCAGAACCATGAAGAGTGAGGTGAACCTGCTGTCACTCCTGTCAACTTTTGATGATGTCCTTGACGCATTGCCAGAGGAGAAAGAGGGAGTGTCACAAAAAGAGGAGACTGTTAAACTTCCCAGAACTAACAGCTTAGAGGACCTCGGAATTAAAGTGTGTATAACTTTGAGAAAGAATACTTAGTTATTTGAAAGCCCAACATTTTTGTGTTTGTTTTGTCATTTTCAAGATATGTTCTTCTTAAACACATGTACTCCTCAGGATTCGGGCAACTCTCCTTCTCAGCCTCCAGCGAACACTGTAAGTCTGACTGAACAAAAGAAGAAACCGAAGGAAGAAGACAAGGGAGACAATAAGAAGTGGGCCATTCCTGTGGACATCACCTCACCCTGTGAGGACTTCTACAAACGTATCCCTGATCCTGCCTTCAAGGTCAGAACTCAGTATATGCACATGATTTTTAAGAGTTCACTAAAATAACGGTTTGTTTATTTGGGTTGTTTTTCTCAATTCCTGCCCCGTCTCAGTATCCCTTTGAGCTGGACGTGTTTCAGAAGCAGGCTATTCTCCGACTCGAAGCTCATGACTCTGTCTTTGTTGCGGCCCACACCTCAGCGGGCAAGACCGTGGTGGCTGAATACGCAATTGCACTTTCCCAGAAACACATGACCAGGTGTGTATGTTAGACCCAATGTCTACTGATTGCATCATTTTATTTCTCTTTCCTTTTTATGTTTTTAAAAGAATCCTCTTATTCTTACCAAGGCTGCATTTGTTCGATTAAAAATACAGTAAAAACAGTAATATTGTGAAATATTATTACAATTTAAAAGAACTGTTTTCTATTTAAATATATTTTAAAATGTAATTTATTCCTGTGATGTTAAAGCTGAATTTTCAGCATCATTACTCCAGTCTTCAGTGTCACATGATCCATCAGAAATCATTCTAATATGCTCATCATTTCTTATTATTATCAATTTTGAAAACTGCTGCTTAATATTTTTGTGAGAACAGTGATACTTTGTTTAAGATTCTTTGATTCCTTACTTGCTTTCCTTACTGTGACATTAGATTTATGGCCCACACTAATATGACTGTTCCTCCTGACAGGACCATTTACACATCCCCCATTAAGGCCTTGTCCAATCAGAAGTTCCGGGACTTCAAGAACACGTTCGGTGACGTGGGACTTTTGACTGGAGATGTCCAGCTGAATCCTGAAGCCTCTTGTCTTATCATGACCACTGAGATTTTGAGGTGATTATACAATAGAAAGCCATGTCAGTTACTTATAATTCATAGTTTGTCATGTGTATGAATTTTTTGACAATCTTTGTTAATCAGTATGTTTTCCTCCTAACAGATCTATGCTTTATAACGGGTCTGAGGTCATTCGAGATTTGGAATGGGTCATTTTTGATGAGGTTCACTATATCAATGATGCAGAGGTGATGAATCCACTAAAAAAAAATCTAGTTCAGTTATGCTTTTCTCTTTGCTGCATTCAGATTTCATATGCTGTTGTTGTTTCTCAGAGGGGAGTGGTGTGGGAGGAAGTGCTCATCATGTTGCCAGAGCATGTTAGCATCATCCTGCTGAGTGCCACGGTGCCTAACGCAGTGGAGTTCAGTGAATGGATTGGGTGTGTGTGTATTATCAAAGCCATGGAACTGAATTTTATCCTGCTTTAAGATTGTGTAGATCATACAGTTTTACTGTGCTTTCTCTGACTTCAGGCGTATCAAGAAGCGGCACATCTATGTGATCAGCACAGTTAAGAGGCCTGTTCCTCTAGAGCACCATCTCTACACTGGCAACAGCACCAAGACACAGAAGGAGCTTTTCCTGTTGCTGGACTCCACTGGAAACTTCCTCACTAAAGGGTACATTTTAATAGGGTTTATTCCTGTGATGGCAAAGCTGAATTTTCAGCATCATTACTCCAGTCTTCAGTGTCACATGATCCTTCAGAAATCATTCTAATATGCTGATTTGCTGCTCAGGAAACATTTCTTATTATTATAAATGTTAAAAACAGTTGTGCTGCTGATTTATTTTTCTGTGGAAACCGTTATACACTTTTTCCAGGTTTCTTTAGAAAGAACATAATTTTTTGGAAATAGGAATCTTTTATAACATTATAAATGTCACTTTTGATCAATTTAATGCATTCCCCAAACATTTGAATGGTAGTGTGCGTTTTAAATTCAAACTTTCACTACACAAAATTCTTTCCCAGTCTACCCAGATCATTTATTGCAACTTAGCTGCAAAAATGGGTCATTCAAAAATATCAATATTCAGTTATTCAGTAACTTGGCCTGCTCTGATGACAGACAGTAAACTGTGCTCATATGTAGAGGTCACAAATTCAATTTAGAATAGCTATTATGAATAAAATTATAGATAACTTAAAATAGAGACAGTAAACTTGGATTTCAAAATAATAATAATAATAATAAATCAGTTAATATTGTAATGTGTTTGCAATGTTCATATAGTTGCTTGATTGATTGTTTTCTACATTGTAATGGACTATTTTTAGCTCATCTGTAATTAAGATAAAATTTCAACTTAAATGTATTTATTTAGTAAACAAAAAAAGTCAGAAAGAGTTTTGAAAATGTATATAATACTAAATGATGATTGTTTTTACTTCAAGAAACCTAGATTAACATTTTTAGGCTATCATTGTAGTAGATGGACTTTTGAAGAAAGTGTTACAAAACTATAGCAAAGTGCTCCTGTGAATTCATTTAAGTTGAAACCAATGTTTTGTTTTTCAGCTACTATGCCGCAGTGGAAGCCAAGAAGGAACGCACAAGTAAACATGCACAATCTTTTGGCGCAAAGAATGTATCACAGCACAACACAACAGCCAGTCAGGTCAGTGTCTGTACCTCTCATCATTTCCTTTTAAATCAATTATCGAACATAATAGGTCTCGATTTCCAAAAACAACAGTGTTTTTATTATATTATCTGCATCCTCCCATTGCTCTGTTAGGATCGATCAGTGTGGCAGACGCTGCTGAACTATCTGTCTCAGAGGCAGCAGACTCCAGTGGTGGCGTTTACATTCTCTCGGACACGCTGTGATGAAAACGCCCGTTCTTTGACCTCTCTGGACCTCACCAGCTCTATAGAGAAGAGCGAGATACACTCGTTCCTCCAGAAGAGCCTGACCAGGCTGAGAGGAGCCGATCGGCAGTTACCGCAGGTAGATTTGGATCCAGAGTACCGGTCCACCAAGAGTTTTCCACTTGACAATGCTGTAGGGGAATTTACAGTTAAAGACCCAATGACCAGATATGATGAATGAAGACCCGGAGTCAGAGTTAAAAAAATAAATTGAAGACAATTTTACTGAAGGATAGTTTGCAGTTTCATCAGCAGAAGTCAGCTTCAGCACTCACAAGGAGTTCATAGGCTGCCCTGCCGTACATTCACAAAACCACAGCAATTATACTTTACACAGGTCACTAAGCTACATCATTACTTCAGCTTGAATGATTCTGATTGGTTAAGAAATTGATAAACTTAGAAAATTTCCCCATATGGTCTTTGTCGGGGAAAACAAGTCACTCCATCTATTATACGGCTGACACCAGGACCCTGATTTTAGGCACGAAGTGACCTAGATCACAGATATGCGTTTCTGGGCGCCAGTTTGTCCACCTTTCCAATACAGGATCTGTAACAAAAATATTATCACACATACACAGATACATAGCTTTTTCAAGGTTGAAGTTGGCCGGGCTCCTGCTCTAAACAGGATACTTTCCCAAAACATACAGATAAGTTGTACTTTTCTCTCAGTGAAAGGTTCATACAATATTCGTCATTATCCTCTAGTGACTGAAGATGGAAAGTAAAATAAGTGCTTTAACATGCTGAAGAAGTCATTCAAATCATTTAATATTTAGAAGGATAAAAATTGATTAATAACTTGATTACAAATCGCTCAAAAAATATACATTGAAGCGGCAGTGAATTCCAGAATCAACCCCTTTCAATGCAGATATCTGGAAAACAAGGTGGCTAATGGCCAATATAATCTTGATAAATTACATATAACACAATTTAATGATAACAAACAGAAATGCTGAAATTGAATCAACACTTATTTTACACAAAAATCATTTAAACGTTATCAAAAAATCCATGGGTCATGTTTTACCCCAACATCATGAAAAAATATATTTTATGAAAAAGCCTATTTTAAGAAAATTAAGATGTTTTGTACATGACAATTAAACACAATTAAACTCCCTCTGTTTAAACTCCCTCCCTCTTAACCTGTAAACTGTAATGTAAACATCCCATTCTTATTACTATAATGCAAAAAAAAAAAAAATATTATTTAATTGTGAAAGAAAGTTCTAAGTGTACACTAGTGTTCAAAAGTTTGGTGTTGGTAAATTTCTTAATGTCTTTTGAAAGAAGTCTCTTGTGTTCACAAAGACTGCATTTATTTGATCAAAAATCAAGTAAAAACAGCAATATTGTGAAATTATTAGTTTACTATTTGAATGTTTGGACCCACTTTATATTAAGTGTCTTTAACTACTATGTAATAACATTTAAATTAATCATTTGATACATACATGTTTCACATTGTACTTTAAAAATACCTTAAAAAATACCTTAATGTAATTACAGCTGTACCCTTCCCTTACACCTTAATCGACCCTTAAACCTAACCATACCACAAAACCTGTCCCTAGACTTACCCATATCCAACCTCAATAGCTAAAGTGTTTTACATTACAACATAAACACAACATGAAGAACATTGTACCTAACATTTTTTTTTTTTTTTTGTGGTGAAGTTATTAATAATAACTAAATAAATAAAAAAAATGAATTGGCCTTGTCGACATTCACCATAATACTCATATGGACTTAAGTGTATAATGAAACATTCAAAGTTTTAATTCAGTTATGGTGTTTATCAGTGTAATTTTGTCATTACAGATCCTGTTGATGCGTGATTTGCTGAAGAGAGGGATTGGTGTTCACCACAGCGGCATCCTGCCAATCCTGAAGGAGGTTATTGAGATGCTATTTTCCAAAGGTTTAGTAAAGGTTTGTCTTATGGACTTGTTTTATTCAAGCTTTATTTGATTGAATAAATCTTAATTAAGGAGGGAGTTGGTGACTTACAGTTTTTCTCTCTTTAGGTGCTGTTTGCTACAGAGACGTTTGCCATGGGTGTGAACATGCCCGCCAGAACCGTTGTGTTCGACAGCATCCGCAAACATGACGGCACAGGTTTCAGAAACCTGCTGCCAGGTAAAAACACATCTCCTTTACTGCCTTATATTACAAACAATGATGTGCCTGTCTTTAGATGACGTTAATGTCTAAATATACCCTCACTTGCATCACCTTGGCATGCCTGTTGCAGTTATTCTAATTTAAAATTATAATTATTTTGTATTATCATAACAATAGACATAAAAAGCTGTCAGGTACTTGTTGGCAGAGACGCTACAGGCAGACAGACGTTGCCGATGACCAGGTGTTTGATGAATTGGCCGTCTCTAATGAATGAGCAGATTAATTATGCTGGGGTAGTGCAGATGTTTGTGCACTGGACTGCAGTGAGACTAGGGAAAGACAGCAGGAGGCCTTTGATGTGTGTGTGAGAGATGCTTGAGTTTGTTCAAATCTCTTCTAATAATTTATGCTAATAATAGTGTGTATAAAAAAGGGAAGAGAAAGAGTATAGCTGGCCTCTTTTAAAGTCATAGCACACATTTGAGAGTAGATTGCCCTGCTTGCATCGAAGACACATGAAATATTTGGGAAAATGTTACAAAACATATCAAGAACATGTCTGGGTCATGTTTCACCCCAAAATCAAAAGAAATTTTCTTTTAAATATTTTTTATGAGAGAAGATGAAGCTTATGGAATATTAATATTGTGATTTGTGAAATTTTATTACATACATTTTCTATTTTAATGTATTGTAAAACGTAATTTATTCCTGTGATGGCAAAGCTAAATTTTTAGCAGCCATTATTCCAGTTTTCAGTGTCACATGATCCTTCAGTAATCATTCTAATATATATTAACATTTCTTATTATTATCAATTTCGAAAACAGTTGTGCGGCTTAATATTTTTGTGGAAACTATGATACATTTTTTTCCAGGATTCTCTGATGAATAGAAAGTTGAAATGAACAGCATTTATTTAAAAAAAACATTTACTGTCACTTTTGATCAATATAATGCGCCCTTGCTGAACAATGGTATTAATTTCTTTCAAAAAAATCTTACTGACCCCCAACATTTGAACGATAGTGTATTGATTGTGTACGCCATAGTAGTAATTGTTGTACTAAATTTATGATTATTTTAATTGTTGCTTAATTGCAATGGAAATAATGTCACAATGCTAAAAAACTTAATGGTTCCAAATGGTCAAAATTTACTTCATTTTTTTTAAGCAAACTATGATATTTTCTTTTCTTTTGAATTCAGTGTGAACATGACTCGGACATTTATAAGTATTTGATCTATATAAATGTATATTTTGGTTTGGTTTAAAAGATTACATCAATGTGTAATGCTTACAATGACAGCAGAGTGTCACAGTACTAAACTGTGTGTGTGTGTGTGTGTGTGTGTGTGTGTGTGTGTGTGTGTGTGTGTGAGTAGGTGAGTACATTCAGATGGCGGGCCGTGCTGGCAGAAGAGGTTTGGATGCTACAGGGACCGTTATCATTCTCTGTAAGGCTGGAGTTCATGATATGGGAGACCTCCATGCCATGATGCTGGTCAGTACTGTAATTTTCACCACACAACATATTTTTTTTATCACAAATAACGATATACAAGTTATATATAATAATTTTTGCCTACATTTGGACATGATTAGATTTTTACATTTGTCTGAAAAAGTGTTGCATGTTATTTTAGCCATAGTTGGTAAATTCCTTCATTTTTTTTTTTTTTTTTTAATTAAACTCCCTGAATTCCACTAGGTTTTACTATGATCTGATGAGATTTCCCAGCTCCTTTTTGTAAATCACAGTCTGATTGTTCACTCTGGAGCCAAATACAAACGTCTTTGGTCTTTTTTTTAGAGTCCTGCAGCCTGTGAGTGCACTTCTGTCATCCTCTTGTGGATTGAGTGTGGGTGAAATGGGCTCCTCTTCATTAGAGTGTCCAGCCTGCTGGAGCTGTTTTAACCTCTCTGTGTTTTAAATCACAGCTGTTCAGTCAATTAACCCCTGTCCCTGATTAACTGACTCCATACACTGTCATTCCAGCACAAAACTCACCAGGATTCACTAGTACTGTTGTCATTTTGCTCTCCACATGGCACCCACAGTCTTTAGAGCTGATTTGTTCTTTTATACTCAAAGTTAGGAACCAGTGTTATTTTAGTATAATACTATAGTATAAGTACAATTGTATAATATTATTGTATAATCTAAGGATATACTATTATAGTATTTATTATTATTTTGAATTCACTTTTATTTTTATATTATCAGTTTTCGTTTAAATTTTATTTTGTTTTATGTGCTTCTGTCATCTCAGTTTTTAGCTTTAATTAATTTTTATTTCAGTTTTAGTTTTAGTAATTTTTTGAGAATCAGTGCAGTTTCTCTCAGATGGGCCAGTAATCTATGTGCTGATCAGCTCCATATCATGGGCATCATGGCAACAGCAGCTGATGCTGTAATAACGCACAGTGTGTTGTCAAGGGCCGCTGGTGATTGGACCTCGCTGTATGTCAACTCCATTTCCCCACTCTAGTTACACTGGATGAGCATAAAGAGCCACGATCTGTACACGTCCTTACATTGTCTCCTATTATTTGTCATATTTTGAAGCCAGTTCTTATTTTATTTGTTTGTATGTATGGCATACCCTTAAAAATAGCTCAACTATTGGCAATCAATGATTTAATCAATGCTAATGGATGATTTAAATGAAATGGAGTTAAATGTTCAAGAGCACAGAGAGATGACATTAATGTGTGATATTTTCCTCTGTCTCAGGGGAAACCGACAGTGCTGCAGTCTCAGTTCAGACTGACCTACACGATGATCCTAAATCTGCTGCGTGTGGAGGCCCTTAGGGTTACCGACATGATGAGGAGGAGCTTTTCTGAGAACCACAGGGATACGCAGGTAAATGGCCTTATTTCCCACCAGCCCCTGGGTGACGATGAAATGTCTGTGGGGTTTGCATGCCCCAGTAATTTAATCTTAAAAAAAAGGCTGAAATATGAAGTATGTGATGAAATGTTTTGAAATTCTTTCGGGTTAGCCAAGTCATTTCTGTCTTTGTGTTTCTCAGACTCATGAGAAGAGAATAACTGAGCTGAGAAACATGCTCTCCTCTCTCCCTCCGCTGGACACAGAGGGGCAGTTATCTGATTTACTGTCATATTACCACACCATCACAGAGCTGCGCATCACCACAGAGACCCTGCAGGTACACACACACACACACACACACACACACACACACATACTTATATGAACACTTGTTACCACACTATCACAGAGCTGTGCATCACCACAGAGACCCTGCAGGTACACACACACATACTTATATGAACACTTGTTACCACACCATCACAGAGCTGCGCATCACCACAGAGACCCTGCAGGTACACACACACATACACACACACACACACACACATACTTATATGAACACTTGTTACCACACTACCACAGAGCTGCACACACTCAAATACTAGATTCACAGCATTTTGTGATTATATGATGTTTCAAACCAGCTAAGAAAAATCTTGGACATTTGAGTTTAAATTAAATGACAGAATTGAATTAAAATTTTTACAAATTCTCTTGAATTAAATCTGATTTTAATTGTTAAAATATTTAAAGTTCTGTGTTATTTTTGTTACACTAAAGATGTGAGCAAAAATGACAAATTACAAAAACGTCAAAAAAAAAAACCCAAAAAACCGACACAGCCATTATGGTAATATTTAGATAGCTTGTGGGAACAAAATTGAACAACACTGTAGCCACCATAAAAATGTGATTTATTACAATTATAGAATTTAAAAAATTGTATCTTTTTATGTGTATTATTTTATTTTTTATTTTTATTATTATAAAAAATTAAAAGCAGTCAGAGCCATCAAGTGCTTTTAGGACCACCAGACCACTTCAGTCAAGAAATATTTACACACATTATCTACATTTGTTTTTAATGTTGACAAATTATTTCTATACACTATTTAAAATGTATTCATATAATAATTATTATATTTTTATTATTCATGTAGTATATTAATTTAATTAAGTTTTAGTTTTATTATTTTGTCAAATTTATAACAATTATTTTGTTCATTTACTGAATTATCAAATTTGATTTGTATTGATTTTTTTTTTATGGCAAATATTATTATTTGTCCATTACCAATTCTCAGCAGAACTAGTCAAAAATTCTACATCACTGTTTGGAAATAATTTTAGTTTTCACTGTTTCTTGTAAATAATGTTTCTGTTTGTAACATACACATTACTGACAGCAAACTCATGTCATGTATGTGTCTGTGGCAGCGAGCTGTGCTGGAGTCAGTAAATGGACTCAAAGCTCTGTCTGTGGGGAGAGTGGTGATAGTGAACAACAGCCAGCACCACAACGCCCTGGGAGTCATTCTACAGGTGTGTGATTACATAATGAACACATTTTATCATAAACACCATAAACACAGATTTTCAGCAATGACCAATGACACTTTCACGTATTCAGTAGGGGAGAGTGAGGTAAGATGAGTGACGTAGGCGGAAGTACCGCGGTAGGGCGAAAAACTCCATATCATTTTCTCCTCCAACTTCAAAATCGTCCGACATCATTGTTTTACCTTTTTTTGTAAAGGCCGTTTGTCTTTGCACGATTGCTTGGTAAACACTTGCTCGGTACTTCCGCCTACGTCACGCATGACCTTTCCAACGCGATTTTGTAATGCGTGGCGCATCGCAGAGCTAGTGCAAGATGAGAAAGATGAGGTTTTTTTTAAAATGACAGATTGTTTCGCTAGATAACACCCTTTTTCCTCGGCTGGGATCATGTAGAGCACTTTGTAGCTGCATTGAAACTGCAATTTGGACCTTCAACATAAACATCTTGGATGACATGGGTCTGAGTAAATTATCAGGAAATTTTAATTTTGAAGTGAACTAATCCTTTAAGAAACATTTCTTATTATCAATGTTGAAAACAGTTCTGCTGCTTAAAACTTATGTTGAAATCGTGATACTTTTTTTCAGGATTTTTTGATGGAATAGTAAGTTCAAAAGAGCAACGTTTATTTAAAATGGAAATCTTTTGTAGCATTGTAAATGTCTTTACTGTCACTTGATCAATTTAATGCATCCTTGCTGAATAAAAGCAATAATTACTTAAACAATCTTATAGATCCCAAACTTATGAACAATACTGTATTTCTGAGAGGACAAATTAAATAAAAAGTTGCACATCTCACCCCACTCTCCCCTATTTGTTTTCCTCTCTCTCTCTCTCTCCACTTTCCTCCCATCTCCTCCCACAGGTGTCCAACGATGCAGTAAATCGTACATTCACCGCTCTCATTATCTGTGAGAAGGGTAATGAAGAGGCGGTGGGCAATAATCAGTCTAATAAAGTCTCACTTCACATCTACAACACTGCACTGTTTATTCCAGAGGGTAAGCAGACACATACGCACACAGTAAATCACCACCGGTTAAGTTGGAGAGTGTCGTCATGAACATCACACCTACTTTTTCAACATCTTTTTTTGTAAAAGTTTGATTTACAGTGTATTTAACTGTATGTAGGACCCTGCAGTCATACAGTGCAGAAACTGAAGTTGCAGGACATCTCTGCCCTCACAACCAAAACTCTCAAGGTCATTCCAGAGAGAATCATCGACAACTACAATAAAAGACAGCAGCCACGCTTCAGGTGTGTATCTGGTCATATCATATTTGTGAGCGAATTTGCATTTGTTTAACTGCGGTAATGAATAAATGAAAATTCCCTTGCTAGACTTGATCCACCAGGTCAGGCTATTTCTACAGCAACTCAGGAGCTCTTGCGATTGGCTGAGGCCAATCCGAGGGGCATTACGACCCTTGACCCTGTGAATGACCTGCACCTGAAGGGTGTGGATGTGGTGGAGGGAGTGATGAGGCAAAGAGTGTTACAGGACTGTCTAAAAGACTTCCACTGTATCCACTCGCCCACCTTCACTGAACAGGTCTGTCTGTTTATCATACTCATGTGTCACATTCATACACTACTGTTCAAAAGTTTGGGGTCGGTAAAAATGTTTTCTTCTTTTGAAAAAAATTAATAATTTTATTCAGCAAGGACACATTACACTGATCAAAAATTACATTAAAGACATTTATAATGTTACAAAAGATTTCTTTCAAATAAATGTTCTTTTGAACTTTCTGTTCATCAAAAATTCTGTAAAAATGTATCAGGGTTTCCAGAAAATATTAAGTGGCACAACTGATTTCAACATTGATAATAATAAGAAATGTTTCTTGAGCAGCAAATCAGCATATTGGAATAGTTTCTAAAGGAGCATGTGACACTGAAAATTGGAGTAATGATGCTGAAAATCGGCTTTGCCATTACAGGATTAATTACATTTTTATCATATCAAATCATATTTTTCAAATGGAAAACAGTTATTTTAAATTGTAATAATGTTTCACAATATTACTGTTTTTACTATTTGCAATCAAATAAATGTAGCCTTGGTGAACATAAGAGACTTCTTTCAAAAACATTAAAAATCTTACTGACCCCAAACTTTCATTTGGTAGTTTTTTTCATGTTGTTTTAGGTCAATCCACTGTGCAGACACAAGGAAAAAATGTAATTTCTAATCCAAATGTGTCCTGTATTTTCTCATCCATATTTAGTAATTTGGCACATTAACTCTCCCAAGTGCACAGACTCTCATTTATCGAGTGTGACAGTGATAGTGTGGAATAAGGATGTGTCTCATTAGCTCTCAGTAATCACTTCCAGCCTTCACCTTCTGCAGTGTGCTGAGTAGAGTGATAAACTCGCTCTCCCTCACTGTCATTTTCATATTCTCTCTCTCTGTGAATATCTTGCTCAGTTTGCACGTGTACAGGAGAGGATGAGTGTACAGGAAGAGCTTGATAAGCTTCTGTTCCTGGTGTCTGATCAGTCACTGACCCTGCTGCCTGAGTACCATCAGAGAATCAAGGTCAGTTCACCTACAGTCCATCTAGTCATTCTACTGCATGTCCACATATAGATGAATATATTTCAAAAGCGCATTAATATGTTCTTTGACATGCAGTTATGAAATTATTATTAACAAGAGTTGCGTATATATAAACAGAGAAACATTTCACTAATAAAAATCTATGAAAAGTCTATTAATTAGTATGTAAAAATTATATATGGGCCTGCCAATAACCTTTTTTATAGCATTTATTTTAGACTAAAGCTTAAAAGTACTGTACAAAAATTAAAATTCTGTCATCAATTACTAATTTAGGCTTTTATTCACATATAATGTGCTATGTACAGGGTTCAACAATGACTGCCCAGTGGGCCAGGGTCAATGTGAAAGACGCTTGGGACAATAGAAGGAATTGTCACTGTTGGGCAGTGCTGCGTCATCATGAAAGTTTATCATTTGCACATTTTTAAGTTACGCCAATTAAAATATTCAAGCGATTTTAACTCCTCTCAAACAGCGTGCGAATACTGAATTGAGTTCTCTTTCGCATCTTCTTGCTCTTGAAATTTTGTGCTGTTGCTTGTAATTTGTTTACTTGTAATTTTATTCCTGACTGTTTACTTGTCTTTAATAATGTTTGAAATTTATTAGTTAGGATAGTAGTTTTTGCTGTGGTATCAAAATTGGAATCAAGATTTGTGAAATTTCACTGGTATTTAAAATTTTGGTGTCATCTTATTTATTAGAATACAAGGTTAAATGGGTCAAAAACAATGAAAAAAAAAAAACAATTTTTTAAACTATTTATTACTCTTTTTGTGGCAGGGCCAGTGAAAAATTTTCAGGGCAAGTAAAAATTTGAACCACTGGCCAGTAGAAAAGATCCCTAGCGTTGAGCCCTGATGTATATGCTTTGATCAAAGTTTATATGTGAATACAAACCTGAATTAAATCTGTTAATCATATAAAACGATCATTTCTCTTCAGAAGACTTGGATTAAACCGCTTGAATCATATGAATTACTTTTACGATTTTTGAAGCGCCAAAGTTTTGATGCGATTTACTTTCAGTGGAGAGACAGAAATCTCTCAGGTTTCATTAAAAATATCTTCGAAGATGAATGAAAGTTTTACAGGTTTAGAACGACAAGAGGATGATTAAGTAAATGACAGAATCTTTGGGTGAACTATCCCTTTAAGTTTCAAGTAAAATCTAGCATTAAACCTTTATTATATGTACAATAAATAAATAACAGCGTATTGCTTTCAAAACCTGGTACAGAAAAGTGTAAATTGTTTTAATTATGGAAAAAGAAGATCTAATATTATTTGCATCCTGTATTCTTAATCAGACTAGAATTGATCATTTAAAACTTTGTGGCGCACAATACTGATCACTGATATTTTGTGCTATTCTGTGTTCACCTGGTTTATCGTGTTAAATATCACCATTAAATGTTTGCGAATGCCACAAATATTTGAAACAGTCAGTGATAACAGTATATTACCATATTCCCAGGTGTTGGAAGCTCTGCAGTATGTGGACAGCACTGGGGCGGTTCAGCTGAAGGGACGTGTGGCGTGTCAGATCAGCAGTCATGAGCTGTTACTGACTGAACTTCTGTTTGAGAACACTCTGAGTCCTCTCGCCCCTGAGGAGAGCGCCGCCCTGCTGTCCTGCCTCGTCTTCACACAAAACACCCAGATAGACCCGCATATCACCAACACGCTACAGGAGGTAATGCACTTCTCTACTCACAGCCAAATTAGAAATAGTTCAATTTTTTATCCCAGAACTGGAAAATAAATGTACTAAATTAAAATAAATATCTTTGTAATACAGCATTAAACTATTCAAAAATATTAAAGTGCCCCTATTATGCTATTTTAAAGGCTCTTAAGTTTGTTTTGGATGTTTCCTACAACAGGTTTACATGCATCCAAAGTCAAAAAACACATTCATTTTCTTATTCAGTCTCTCTAAACCCCACCTTTCCGAGAGCCTACTTTGCTCTGATTGGTCAGATGGCCCAGTCTTTTGTGATTGGTCTACCACTTACAGCACGTGTCGGAAATGAAACGCCCATTACCATATTTGAATTTCAGCTCCAGAGGCTTCCTCAGCACTTGTATACACAGTGATATGAACAGTAATAATGGCGTCAGTTTTACAGTATCAATTCGAGCCTAAGTCCTCATCATTTGGAAGTGCATGCAAAGTGGATTTGCGTTCGGAGTGCAGAAAACAGCATCTTCTCGACAAACTCTTGTAGGCCTCAGCTACAACTACAATGTTTGGGGGCGGGTCAAAGTAGGCGTTGTTTGTGGGCAGCTAGTGAAGACCATAAGGCTGACATTATGCAAATAACTCTATTTATTGTGCACTTTGATCTTCGAAACTTTGCAGACTTTTTACATTCACAAACAGCTATATAACAGACTACATGAAAGTTAATATCTGAAAAAGCATAATAGGGGCACTTTAAAGCCAATGAAAAATTTAATTTTTGTTCAAGCCACAGATTAAAAAATGAGGAAATTTTATGAATTACACAAGTAACCTAATACATTATGCCCATCTGAAAAGTATCAAGCATTTAATTTGAGCCAACAGAATATAAAGCATCATTCGTCATGTCTATGGATGTAAATTTGTGTGGCTCTCTAAGCTTAACACCCAAGAGATGTGCATAAGAATGTAGTGGATGTGGCCTGGCCACTTTGCTTTATGCCTTTAGCAAAGGATGCAGTCGCAGATGAACATGTCGGTGTGTGTTGTCGAACGGCCCAGAAACATGGAATTGCTTTAAAGGGACAGTGAATAAGTCATGACACTAGACTGAGAAGCACACAAGAGTTTTATAGCACACAGTGGCTTGTAAACCAATGCGAAAATGCTCTTTCTGTTGAAACACTGTGAGTTTAGGGGCGTACAGGTAATATAGCTGCAGTTTGACTGCATGACTACATTGCCAGCCTTGCTGTAGTTGTGTAAGCACTTAGACAGCAGATGGAGATGAGAGTGGAGCACAGGACAAGACAGACTGACGCAATGCTATACTAAGAGATTTCACTATGACTAATACACAAAACTATACTTGTTTTAGGCCTGTCAATAAAATAAAATGTTTAATTGAATTACTTGCCTAAAATACCAGTTAATTATTTGAATTGGTAACACTTTACAATAAGGTTCATTAGTTAAACATTAGTTAATGTATTAACTAACATGAACTAACCATGAGCAATACATTTGTTACTGTATTTATTAATCTTCGTTAACATTAGTTAATGAAAATACAGTTGTTCATTGTTTGTTCATATTAGTTCACAGTGCATTAACTAATGTTAACAAGATAATTTAATAATGTATTAGTAAATGTTGAAATTAACATTAACAAAGATTAATAAATGCTGTATATGTGCAGTTCATTATTAGTTCATGTTAACTAATGAACCTTAATGTAAAGTGTTACCATTGAATTAATGACAATTTATCACATATAAAAATATTTGCAGAGAAAATTCTCTAATTGAAAATAAAACATTTTAAGACATTATATGATGAGTAAATCATTATTATATTGTATTATACATAAGAAGACTTTATGATCACCAAAGCTGCATTTATTTGGTCAAAAATACTGTAAAAACAGTAATATTGAGAAATATTATTACAATTTAAAAGAACTGTTTTCTATTTGAATATATTTTAAAAAGAAAGTTAATTCTGTGATGGCAAAGCTGAATTTTCAGCATCATTACTTTATCATTAATTTTCAGTCTTCAGTGTCACATGATTTGCTGCTTCTTATTATTATCAATGTTGAAAACAGTTGTGCTTCTTAATATTTTTATGGAAACGGTGATAAAAAAAAATTTAGGATTCTTTGATGAATGGAAAGTTCAAAAGAACAGCATTTATTTGAAATAGAAATCTTTATTATAAATGTCTTTACCATCACTTTTGATCAATTTAATGCATCCTTGTGGAATAAAAGTGTTAATTTCTGTAAAAAAAATAAAAATAAATAAATAAATAAATAAAATGAAATAAAAAATTGTACTGACCCCAAACTTTTGAATGGTAGTATATGTAATATAAATTATATAATATTTAATATAATGTATATAATTTTTCTCATTCTCTTGCTTTCCTAGGGCATCAATCAAGTACTCTGTGTAGCACAGCGTATTGGTGAGCTGCAGAGGGATTGTGGGATAGCTCAAACTGCTGAAGACTTTGTGGCCCAGTTCAAGTTTGGCCTGACTGAGGTTGTGTATTGCTGGGCAAGAGGCATGGTGAGCCCTGACCTTAAAACAAATCAATACATTTTATATATATATATATATATATATATATATATATATTATAGTTAATGTAGCTTAATCTAACTTATTAATAACAATTTGTACAAATATGTAGATCTATGTAATGCAACGATATGAAAGTCTGATCAAAGATAAACTATATTCATATTTAGACAGAGAAAATCATATTTCTCAATACCTCTTATTGATGATGGTGTGTTTTTATGTTTGGTAGCCGTTTGCTGAGATTGCAGAGCTGACAGATGTGCAGGAGGGGACAATCGTGCGCTGTATCCAGAGGCTGGACGAGGTCCTGAAAGAAGTGAGACAAGCTGCTCGCATTGTAGGCGACTCCGTCCTGGGCAGCAAGATGGAAAGAGCCTCACTGGCCATACGCAGAGACATTGTGTTCACCGCTTCGCTCTACACACACTGAGAGACAGGACGAGGCAGAATGTGTTTGTGTGTTGATGAGTGTGGAGTGGGATATAAAATAGAATGTACAGAATATGGACTGAAGAAACTGTACTTGAATGAGTGCATGTTTACATTTGAGTTGAGTATGCATGTATGAGTGAAGGAGTGGTACGCTCCTCACACCTGACCAAAGTTGTGATCTCAATATGAAATGGAGGTTGATGCCAGTTATGAACTGTAATTAATTATACAGCAATAAAATGAGCTGTATCTGGAACATTGGTTTCATCCATATTGTCAGAAAAATAGAAATTATGTAGTGCTTTTGCTTTGTGATCATTTTAAAGAGGACTGCTCTGTTTTCTTTTATGGTTGTGTCGTTACACAATGTCAATGTACACAGTGTCGATGCACTACATTTTGCATTTTGCTCCCTCTTAACCCTTTTATCATTGAATATTGTTAAAAATCATGATGATCCTTCAGATGAATCAGGGATGTAACCACCATAGACATTTAAGATTAATAAAAAAAAAAAAAAATTTAAAAAAAACAATATTCAGATAAGTGAATAACCAATGTGTTTTTTACACAACTTTTACATTTGGTCCTCCCAATCCTCAATATTTGATTACTTTTTGAATTTCAAAGTATCTCAAGAATTTTACATCAGCTTCTGCTTTCAATAAACTAACTTTATGATAGAGCCATTATGAATACTCCACAAATAAATCTCCATTGTGACTGTATCAATCAATATAGCCCACTTTTCATACCAATTTTTCTGAAAAATTTCAGAAAATGTAAAAGGTTTGATTTCTAGCATTTTTGACAATCCAAAAATGCTTTACTATAGTTACTACAGTAAAACCATCATAAATTAATATGGGATCTCCTTCAAACAATGTGCCATTGCATTATTTTAATGTCAATGATAGCTAATGCCAAGTTACCACAGATTTATTGTCTAAAATTAGTATTATCGTAGTTTGGCGGAAACTGTTACCATGGTAACAATATTGTTCTTTTTATTATTTATTTAATTTTTTTTTATTTGTACATCTTTTTGTAAATACACTATTAGTTTTAGTATTCTTGAAATTAATTATATTTACATGTGATGTGTGCGGTAGTATGCTGTATTGTGGTTCTGCTGCTGTCTCTTTAAGACGCTCTGGTTAATTCGGTGTAACTAGATGCGTTAGTTGAAACCTGTTTTTCTGCTGCTGCTGATGCTGCTCTGGATGTTGCAGTGTGACCGTGGAGAAAAACAGCAACAGACATTCAGAAGCTTTTACAGCCAGATAACCAGCCTTTACACAGCATACATCAGTATTGCCATCTGAAGATGCGTTATAATTAGCCTGGAGAGAAATCATCAGCATCGTCTGTTGTGATCTGACAAAGACAGACGTAACGTTACTGGTTGGATTTGGGTTTTAATTACTGGAGGGACACACTGAACATCGTCTAAACGGAAAAGTAAACACAATGTCGTCGGAAAAACACGGTAAAAATGTCTATTTATGTATTTGGTCACATCGCAGCTAGGCTAATTAAATAAATTCATGCAGCTGGACGACTGATTTAAATCAAAGGTATTTAATATAAAACGAGTGCGAGACGGCCATTCATGAATATTTTGTTAATAATTTTTCTTTTTCATTGTTCATCCTTATTTCATCTATCTAGTCGTATATTCAGACTGTGTGTCAAATCCTAGTGAGCTGCCTACATAGGCGTCAAAAGCGCGTAATGTCTGTTGTCGCGTGCTGCAGTTTTGTCCATTATAATAATGTGCTGAGCGTTTTTGAGCATCAAATGTCGAATCAATCCAGACTTAAAACTAGTGGATGATCCCCATAAATGCTGTCTGTGTATAGGCAGCTCGATATTTCAAACACAGCCGTTATGTCCCTTATTCGTTACTGTATAATGCCGTGTTGAACATATAGGCTGTGTGGAGTTTAATCAAATGAGAGAATATAGGCTCAACTCTAAGTGTGCTTTGAAGGGTGTTGTATGAGGCTGTAGGGCCCTATTTCAGTCAGCAGGTCCCTGGGGTCCGTGATTCACCGCGCTGTGCGATGGAGGGCCCTTATAATAAATTCACTTGAAACTGTAACGTGATTTTGTAAAATTACGCAGATATGGTTTAAATATAAACCCTTTAGAATTATCAATAATCTTTCTTATAATAAAAATTCTTATTTCAGGGATTTGAATCAATGTCTTGTCTGAGAAAAGCTGCACATCCCTCTCACCTCTTTGGCAGCCCATTTAGACAAAGAATGAAAGTATAATCACGATACATATTAATTATTTTATAGTCTATGCTTAATCTGCAGGATGTTGGACAGTAAGGAGGACACAGACAGTGTTATTTAAATATGCTCAGAAAATGATGCATTAAATATGTATCCTTGTGCATTTGTTTTCTCTTCCAACTAACTAAATATGAATTGCAGTGCCTTACATCCCCTTATACCATCCTGAACTATATATGCTGCTGACATTGTGAAGGATTACATAATGATTTAGTCGCTTACACATAGAAACACACACACTGAGCTAAACTCTCTTGGGTGACACAAGCTGGTGTAAATCTCATTAAATCTTTACTGTTCCAGGTTGAATCCGAGTTAAGGAATAGTTTATTGGAATTTCTAAATATAAATAATAATAGCATGCATCAATTGACAGCGGAAAGTAAAAATCTTATTCATTTTCTCTATGGGAAACTTGATTTTCAGTGATAACGTATAAACCAGATAGACCTGCTGTGAGCTCAGAGGTTGTTAATCGGTGGTATATGCTTCTTTTTTTTTTAACTAATCAGTTTGCATTAATTCAACATATTTTTTTAAAGAATCATGATTAACAGCAGAATTCCTGGTGAAAAACTACATTAAACCATGATTCTGCATAAGAACCTTCACCAATCAGAGAGTCCCGGTGAACAAATTGCACCAAACATGCTCGCTATGCTCTAAAAAATACTTAAATATTTGTATTTATATGTATATTTTGCAATAAACTTAAATATATTGTTTCTATAGATATAATCAACAACTTTAAATTAGTAATTTTATATTTCATCAGTTTTAATTTGAATATGTAATTCGCAAGGCTTCATGGGATTGTAGTTTTTTCCCTCATTAACGCCTTTAAGTGCAGTCTTGTACCTTTTCACATGTAGAATGCAATCTTACTCTTATAAATAATTGTCTGACAGTCTATATTCGTGTTGTATGACTGTCAATCTGTCGTGGCTCAGGATTGGAGGAGGCAGTGGGGAGGCAGGCCATGTCTCAGCCGATGATGCAGATGGCTCCACCTCCCTACCTCCCCAACCAGGACCCCAACATGCCCCCACATCCCCCTCCACCTGGCTGTGGCCCACAGCCGAACTACCCCCCTCCCCCTCCTCCTCCTGGATCAGAGGGGTACATGCAGGAAACCCAGTTCCACTGTGGCACCCTCGGGCCCCAGGGAGCTCCAAACGGATACCCGGTGCAGACGCACGGACCAGTAGGCACTGTCCCTCATCCTCCAGTGGGCTATATACATCCAGGATACCCCCTACAACTGCAGCCCTGCACGGCCTACGTGCCCGTCTATCCCATAGGCACAGGGGTGAGTGAGGATTCATCTTATAATGTATTTAGAGTCGGCATGAAATGAAAATTGTAATCTAAATGCATGCATTGTAATTGATTCATTGATGCAAATATTACTTTTTTTTTTTTTTTTAAGATTTTTGACATCATAATCATAATGTTTAATCAAACTGTCATAACTACAATAGTAAAGTTGCAGTGGCTGGTTAAATTTAAACCCTGCATGACCTACAAACTGTCTGTGAGATCAGATCTTTTTATGAATCAGAAAATATAGAAATTATGCACCTCAATTACGCACCAGTTTCTGTAAGCTGAATTGACCTTTCCTGTCTGTTTCCTTTACTCAGGCACAGCCTTACATGCCTAATGGTGCACCTCATCCAGGTGTTGCTCCCGGCCAGATGGCCATGCATATGCCAAATGGCATCGCTCTGATGGAGTCTCGTCGTCCTCCTCACGACTACCTGCCCATCGCTGTCCTCACCACTGTCTGCTGCTTCTGGCCCACAGGAATAATTGCCATCATCAAAGCCGTGCAGGTAAATGAGCCCAGACAGACCTCTGATGACTGTACGGCTGAGATATGATGAATCTATCATGAGATATGAATCAGGATATCATTTCAGTTTTGAAGCGTTGGCTGTTCACACAAGTACGATACAACTAACAGGGGTGTGTTTCCCGTACAATGGCGTAACTCGCTGCTTAACTACCATAATAAGATGCATCGTTGGAGAAATTAACTAGCTAGTCACGACTGTTTCAACACCTTCTTCATTTGAACCATGCTGTTCCAATAGGTAACACTTTATTACACCTTAGTTAGACATTCTATTAACTATAAGTAACTTTGCTACTACATGTCAACTACCAGTCATTAGAGTATTAGTAGACTGTCTGCTTAACATCTGTTAACACTTTATTTTGATGGTCCACCAACAGACATTCGACTATAAGTAAATTTGCAAGTACATGTCAACTTATGCTACTAACCCTAACCTAACAATCTACTAATACTCTAATGAGAAATACACTGTGTCTACACCGGACTCAAGAGGCATGATGTGACGCGACAAAAGACAATAGAACCCATTATAATCAGTGATGCTGTCTACACTGGATGCAGCGAGATGCAACACGACACATTCCCAACAGAAAACTGATCCCTCGTTCTATTTCCAACGTACTTCAATCGCTCCCGCTACTTCTGACACAAAGAACAAATGGATTTGCAACAGTCGCTTTGTCGCATCCATTGTAGACATCCTGAAGCTGTTGCAGCGCAACGGGACAACTGTCAGTGTAGACACAATGTTAGTTGACATGTAGTTGCGTATTATTTAGAGTTAGTTGAAATGTAGTTGCAAAGTTACTTATAGTTAGTAAAATGTCTAATGTGGAGTATCAAAATGAAGTGTAACCGTCCAATATAATAGGGCTGTCGTTAAAGGCCCACTGAAGTGCCTTGGAACGCGCAGCATTATTCAATGTTTTGACGTAATTTCCACTGAAACAGGAAGACGGGGTGGGACATATCGAACTGCTCCTCCTCTTTTTTACAATAGCTTATAGCGTTTTGTTTATATCACAGCTCGGCCATAGCCGTTGAGCTTGTTAAAGCCTCAGTTTCCTTCTAATCTCTAACCGTTTCTCCTCCTAATGTCCTCTATATCACTTTAAAATATAGCATTCTGTGCAGAATTCAAATGGGTCCGATATGTTTTGTGGTCTGCGCAGACTCGCGCATATCATCCATGCTATTGTGTCTCTGGACCGGACTGTGTGCACGCTGTGGCGGTTTGCGTGACACTAACGTGAAACTAGACTTCATTCGCCTCAATGGAAATGTCTATTTATAATGTAGGGGGCGGGACGCTTTAGATTCTAGAGAGCATTTGATTGGACAAAAAATCTGATGAGAAGCTAAGGTGTAGTGTGATGTCATCAAAATCATTGATCCATATTGGCGGAAGTGAGAGACTGTAAGTTTTGAATGCTTATATCTTCTATGTGCAAATTTTGTCATTGTTTTAGAGCACACTAGCTTATAGATAAGAGTAAGTCTAACATATTCATACTAAAAGACAAAAAACTTCAATTTTGATTTCATGGCAACTTTAATGAAGTCACGTGCAGGTAGTGGAGTAATAACTTCTGATAATTAATCTATTCAAGATTGCAATTAATGTCAAAATTATTATAGTTCATTTATGTGAAATAACAGAAAGCTGTTCCTTGTTTAGAATCATGTTAACATGCAGTATGTAATTGGCGTACACTTTACTCTTGTATATGTACGGTTCACTCAGTCAGCAGCCTTTTTCACAACGCAATTTCTCCGAAATGCTTCTGTAACAAACATGGCATCTGAGGACTACTTCACTATTTTTGATCCCCAACATTTTGCTTTATCTTATGTTTGATTCATCGCGGGTTCCCTTTTTAGTTAACTTTGTGGTTAACAATGCTTTTGGGTAAAACGCACCCCAGATGTTCATGAAAGCATTAGGTTAATGGTTGCATTCCAATATGACATTTTAGTATTATCCATGTTTACAAACAGTTTACACAGAATTTCATTCAATATGGTTTTTTTTTAGCATCAAACAATTTAAATTAATTTCAGACTTGGTACGAACCGTTCTCTTGTATCTATTTTATTTAGATATCTACTAAATAAGATTTTTTTTTCATATTTGTTTAGGTGCGTACTGCTGTTGCTCGGGGCGACATGGTTACAGCAGAGATTGCTTCACGCGAGGCACGTAACTTCTCCTTCATCAGTCTGGCAGTGGGAATCGCCTCCATCGTGCTGTGCACCATACTCACCGTTGTGGTCATCATCGCCTCTCAGCACCATGATGACGACTGGGAGCCCTAGAGACCACAGCTCAGGGACGAACCTCCTCAGCCTGCCCTACAGACCCCTGGCCACCATTCCAGTCGGTATTCTGCTTTTTCTTTCACACAGCACAGTTCTGACTTCTCAAGCCACCACATCCTAATCTGCAGTCAAAAATACAATATTACAGCCATTTGCCCTTGTATTAGTTACAAGATAGAACAGCGGGAACTATGGGGAACACAAACGTCTACCATGTTGTAAGTGTGCTCACACTCACATTAACCTACCTGAACAATTCCTGTTCTCCTGAACAAAAGCCTGTGTTAGATCAGTAGTTTTAATATATAGTGTACTAAAGACTTGAGTCAGGTCAGATGTGTTATTGTTTGCTCCTAAAATTTGCCAAAAATATTACTTTTTAAAAGAAACACACAAGTATTACAGGAACATAATTTTGGTATTATTGTGTTTATTGACATTCACAAACATTCCGTCTATTATTTTGTGCCATTTATCTGTTTAAAAAGAAAAATAATATATTACTTTGTAGGCTGAATTGACAAATTTAGTCACTGAAAATGTGGATAAATTGTGTTTTCTATACACTAAGTATTGAAATTCAAAAAGACTAATTGATTATTGGAAATAAGCTCCAATATAATAGAACTGGAATTTCAGATTTCATCATTTACCCAAAGGAACTTCTATGGTGTAGTTCAGAAGAGTGTATATCAGTATTGTTCACTCAGTGGTTTCTTTTCTTAAACCAAAGGCCAGAAATATACTCTACGCTGTACACAAACACAGATGCTAATGCTTGGCTAACACATGGCAGCATGCAGTTCTCTTGTACATATTCAAAGCTTGTGATGCACTGAAACACCAAAACTGAAATTAAAGTTTTCATTTAGCTGAAAAAGAAACTGCAAATAAAGTTTGAGCAATTGCTCATTTTTACATTTTGCTACTCTTAGCATCATTTTTGGTCATGGTGAAGTGTGTCCACACTAGAATTTCAACATCGTGTGCACGAAATAGACTCTTACACAGTCAAAACTTGTAATCTGAAAAGCTTTCAGTGTTTCAGTCAATGATTTCAGCCCTCCAAAACTATTTTGGCCGTAACCAAAAATTCTGTTTATTGCTGTTTAGGCCAAATTTTTTGGGTTGTTGAAATTTGCATCACTATTTAAAGCTGCAATGTTACATTTTTGCACTACTGGTGGCACAAAATGGAAATGCAATCTGTTCATTTAAGGAGCCTTAAATAGTAACATTGGCTTAACCAATGGTGTGAGGTTTTTATTGCAGCTAGTGGCACAGAATTGACATACTGAAACTTTGACAATATTTTTTTACCCTTGAATAGTCATGCTATTAAACTGCATGTGGTATTATTGTGGTAGCCAGCTATAAAAATGACAGTTTAACTGACTTTAATAAATTGGCTCAGCAGGATTTTCTTCAGACTGTTAAATTGACCCCAGAATAAGAATTTATGCTAATGTATAACTCCTTTTGTGGCAATATGTATCATTTTGAATGGCTGAAAAATTCTGTGAAAATAGCTAAAAGCATTTGCGTTCATGTACTTGCGTAGAGTACGTCTCGGGCCCAAGGGTTCCCAAGTGTCTTGTTGCAAACCGGTCTCAAATAGATCCAGTTCAGAGATGTTGAAAGAATGTATTATAGGGTGAAATTATTGCTTCATTACTGACTTTTGTAAATTGGCTCTTCATTAAGGGAAGACATGACATTTTTGTGTTGTGATCTAGTGTATTATTTATTGTTTAAACACTAAATTATTAATTTGTGTATTAAACTGATAATTATGTATTTATTGAAATATGTAATCATAGGTCTAACTGTTGTGCTGAAATATTTAGTTATCTTTCCTAGATAACAGTCAGTCATCACAGATGATTGCTCAGCTGGCATATTTTGATGAAGCATGTGGTAATATGCACTTTTATGCTCAGTAAGCAAGTAGCTAGTTTGTCTCACTTCTATGTAGATGAAAGTGTAACTTGCTTCAATTCTGACCTCATTGAAACTCCTCACATGCTGCTGTCAGTTAGCTGTAGTTTGTTAGATAAACACATTTAGCACAATGGTTTGGTTGAACAAAAAGTATCAAACAATCCTAGAGTGTTCCTACATATATTATACTGAAACATGGATGCAATGTTTTAGATTTGTAAGACTCTAATATGTGAATTTATCTCTTACTGCTTTCAAAATGCATCCATTCGTGCCATTCACTGACTGTATGATCTATCAAACTCTTTATTTTCAAACAAGAAAAAACCCAAAAATGAAAATCCCGTCATTATTTACAGCAACAACACTCATGTTGTTCCAAAAACCTGTATGACTTTCTTCCATGGAGGATAAAAGGAAAATCTAGCTAAATGTTGATTCTGCTCTTTCCATAATGAAAGCGAATGGGGCTGTCGAGCTCCAGAACTGACAAATAACTCAAATAATCCATATAACTAAAATTTGGGAATAATGGATTTTATTATTTTATTTTATATTTTTTTATTTTTATTTATTTTTTGGAGCTTGATAGCCCCAGTCACCATTTGCTGTAATAGAGTGGTGCAGAGATGATAGGCCAAAACCCGGAAATGGTTTTTAGCACTTCCGGTTCCATCATCTTGAAGTCAATGGGTTTTTGAATGGGTTTTTTGTTAAATGCTTGAAATAAGGTCTGTGGTGAACACAAGCTTAAGATATTTTCACGTTTTATTCTACAGTATAAAATACATCAGTATTACCCTCTTGTGATTTTTTTTAAAGCTTTTACTTGTCTTGTAAAAGGTTGCTGCCAACAAGTGGCTAAATGGGACTACAGAGGTTGTCAGGGACATTAAACATCATCAGCCGAACAGGTAAACTCATCTACTCACGAGTCCACTTTCATAGCCTCGTTGTGTTCATATACCCGCTCTTGCAAACTATTAGAACTTGAACTTAAAGGGTAAATATTTTTAAACAAAGACTGAAAGAGTTGTCGGAAGCTTGGCGATGGTGACGTTGAAGTCATGCGACCGTGGTGTAGTTTGTTTATAGGCTTTTGACTTCTGCAGATTGTATTTACGCTTCAAAATTCATAAAAGTTGTGTTCATTTGTGAAGATCATCATGATGAACAAAATGTGTAAGAATCATAAGCTCTTGTTAGTCACAGACCTTACTTTCTGCAATATTCCAAAAGCCAATGGAAAAATCCTATAGGGTTTTTGTTAAGGGAACCATTATGATGCTAACGTCCGGGTTGGTGGTCTACAAAAATATGTCATCTCTGCACCACTCTATGGTATGGAAAAGCGCAGCCCCCATTTGCTGTAACTGTATGGAAAACTGCAGCCTGGATCTGCTATATTTCTCCTATTGTATTATAAAGGTTTTGAACAGCATGAAACCAAAAATCATGACAGAATTTTCATTTTTTTGGATTGATTCAGTGGATGATCTTTTAATTTGTGTATAAAGCTTTACGATTTCTACATTTGCAGGCTTGACAGTCTTGGCGAGATATATGCTTATTGTATCAGTGAAATACAAGAAAGAGAACAGCCAATTTTGATAAATGAATGTGTCCCATGATAAATTAGGAAAGACGGGAGAAAATCATCTTTTGCATCCATTTGAGCACTTTCTGTCCTCTTCTACCATGTCACTCAATATTAAGTATTTCTTTTCTTTTTTCTTTTTTTTTTTTTTTGGCTTGTGTAATTTGAACTGCGTCATATCGTTCTTTTCCTGCTCTCTTTAATCGATTTCTAATATCTTTCTGATCTATTTTTGAACAAATGCCTTGCAGCACATTGCAAGTGTTTTGCTGAACTGTTTGTTGAATGACTTCTGATGTATCGTTTATACCTGTTAGAGGTGTGATTGCACATGGTCATGTTTATATGGGCTATGTCTAAGAATATGGCCCTCATTTTCTATCTAAGAGAGCATAGTTTCAATAGAATTCCTGTCTGTTAATAAGACAAGCTTGTCCGATACATTTTATTTTGGTGTTTTAAAGTTGTGCAAACACTGTACAGTTGATGTGAAACTAGCTCCTGTTTATAATTAGACCAGCAATATGCTTTTTCACACAGTTGTGATGTAAAGCTAATGCTTTATTGTTATAAACATGGCCACTGAAATCTGATTGCCTATAGTTACTGCACACGGTTTCTCTAAGCTTGTAAATGCGGCAGACAGTTTATTCAAAATAGCCGCAAGCTCCCTTGTATTTGTGTGCTTCTAGAGGTTTATTCTTCTGTGAATCTCACGAAACCTGTCAAAAACATGTCCTGGTCATATTTCTCAAGTCAACAGAATAAAATATGAAATTATAATTTTCATAAATAAAATGAAGCTTATTTATTATAATTTTTTGCATTACTTTGATGCCAATTAAATTTCCCCCCATCACTGAAAAAAAAAATCCTTCTTACCGAGATGCAAATCTAATGGGAATCACTATTGAAAATAATGGGAATTACTCAGAATTTTGGCAAAAATTTGCTTTATTGTCATTGAAAATAATGTTGCAAAAAATATTCTTTAAAACATGCTTCATTTTCTTTATGCAAATTTTTTTTTTTTTTTCCCTTCGATTTTGGGTGTGAATTGTGACCCAGACATGTTTTTATTTTATTTTTATTTATTTTTTGTGAGATTTGCCCTTTAATGAATCCCATCATTGATTTGCAGTGTATGAATCCAGTGATTTGAATTAAAGAGGAATACCTGGTTGTGCAAGAATCGATTGTGTAGCGTTTTCTCTCCCTCTCTCTCTCATGTTTGGCCTTTCTCTTTGTCTCAGAGGTGCTATTTATAGTTGCCCTGTTTTTCCTCTCTATCTCTGAATCTTTTTCCCTTGTGTCACTGGAGCTGCAGTATAACTCCACATCAAATAACTGATAAACTGATAGGAGGGCGCCAGTGCCTCATAAAATCCTCTCATTTACATATTGTATCCATTATGTGGTGTACAATAATGGCCCAGGGGCTGCAGCTCTTCTCAATCTGTGGGGGCATCTGTCATTCTGTGGATCAAATTCAATATGATGCTCGGTCATCACAGTCAGGGAGTGAAGACTGCTATCAGAAAGCATCAGCATGACTGTGCCTGGCTGCACAGGATAGAAAATATAATAGAAAATATTATAGAATAATATAATAGAAATTAAAGGGCAAGAGAGGGATCAGAAAAGTGCTAAATGAAAACATATCCAACTCATATTTCACCTCATTCAGTATTTGTATGCAGCATTGCCCAATATGGCAGTCGTCCTGGTCTTATACTGACACCTGGTGGTGTGGATGAATAATGTAAAATCAAATGTTTCAATGCCAAATGTACTTTTCGCAGTCAGCCATGATTCATTTATTCAGGATTCATTTATTCCATTAGTGAAAGCATCCAAAAGGGAGCAGTATTCAGTTGGTCATGTGATCTCAAAATGGCGGCTACCATGAGGTGACCCACTCCATGTAAAAAACAAAACAAAACAAAAAAAATAGCTTTTATTAGGCTACTGATATGTTTTTAACAATATTTTTTTAAAATAACTATTAATCTTTTAGAGGGAAAAAACATTTTTGTTGAGGAAATAATTACTAAGTTCATCTTTTAGAGTTTTTCTGTGTGTGTGTGTGTGTGTGTGTGTGTGTGTTATGTTATGTGTGTGTGTGTATTATGACCAAAATTATGTTTTTCTTTTGAAAATTAAAATTAGTGAGTTTTTACCATTATTCTCAAAGGTGATTCTCATTAGATATTTAAATGGATACAGACACTAATTCATTTGTCTAATTCGTTTTGTCTAAAACATTGTTTTATTATTATTATTATTATTATTAATGGTTCTAAAAACAGTGTTGTTATTGTTAACTTAAACAGTTAAAAATCATTTTTGTTAACTTAAAGCTGAAATAATATAAAATATTAGATTTTTAAACGACAATTAGATATTAAATATTAAAACTTAAACGACAATTAGAAATGTTACATTGGCAACTAACTGAAATAAATAAGTTGAGTTGAAGTGCCAAAATTACTATAACTAAAACTGAAATAAAAATGCATTAAACCTAAATAGAAAAGTGTTAGTATAATATAAATAGCATATAAATAATACTAAATAACGCTGCCTAAAATAAGCTTCTTCATTTTTATGTAATTTCTTTTGATTTTGGGGTGAAATATGACCTGGATTCATTCTTGACAGGTTTTGTGAGATTTATCCAAAATGGAAAGAGGTGGGAGAGAAGAGAGATTAATCAAGTTAGAAGAAGGAAGCAGGCCAGACTGTGTCGGTAGGATCACAGATGGTCGTTTAGCCTCCCAAAGAGACCCATCGTTTCAGTAATCATTTAACACTGCAGGCCTGCCGTCTTCCACCACACAGTTTTGCCTCTTCTGCTCTGACCCTCACGGCGTGTGTTTGTGTCACCCATACTGCGTCCGTGTACTCACCCACAAATCACCTCCACAGCTCCATCAAGGCTGATTAACAACCTCTGTTGG
Source organism: Mylopharyngodon piceus (assembly GCA_039654765.1). Lineage (NCBI taxonomy): Eukaryota > Metazoa > Chordata > Actinopteri > Cypriniformes > Xenocyprididae > Mylopharyngodon > Mylopharyngodon piceus. The sequence continues at coordinate 5,202,854 of CM077448.1, read as the reverse complement.
CCAACTACATCTGATGTACACGTCCCTCACGGTGCAGTGCTGTTATGAGCTGCTCTGTGCTCTGTTGGTTAGGATCGCATACCCGTGTACTACTTGTGCCAAGCTTTGAGCAGCGCAGTAGATTCACTGACTTGCTGGTTGATTCATGTTGACACCATTACTGTCATTTCCTATTTCTTCCACAGTGGCTGTCCTCTCTGCTCTCACTGCACTGTCCTCCCCTCACCAGAGACTTATGTAAGACCCTTTACTCGGTGCCCTAACTAGGCACGACAAGTTTCCAGTGACAAGTCATTTCTCTGTCCACACTAAAAGAAAAAAATAGCTGCGAAATCACAGCCATATTTCATGTTGAACATATTAAAATAAAACAGATTAAGGCAAATCTCAGATAAAAATAAACATGAAATCAAAACTATCCCTATTTTATTTTAATACATGTTCATCAGTGCGCATTATTTAAAAAAAAAACTAATTATCAAGCATAGCATTAGTTCTGGCAGGTCACGTCAGTCAAGCTTGCATCAGCTGACTCTCAGCTGATCCAGCATCCCTATATATAGGCCCATTCAGTATTATCAGCAGCTTTATCGCGTTGCTTAGGAGCTAATTTCCCTCCTCCATCCCCAGCTCCTCCTCTCGTCCAGTCAGGACTTGGCCTTCTGATATTCCTCTTTGAATCAGACTCTTTTTTTCTCAAATTTTGTTGTACATTCAATTATTGAACATTATATCTGCAATACATTTAGGTTGGTTCTGTTCTGTTTACCCTAGGGAGTGTTATCGCTGCTCTCCCTGCTCTTATCTATGCTAGGATGCATGGATGGTCAGGGAGTTCTTGCCCAGAACAGAACCATACCGCAAATCCAAACTGCATGCTAAGTGTCATGACAGAATTGTCTTTGTAATTTTTCATCAAAATATAATAACTTTCCTGTGTGACTGACATCGTCGGTTCCTCTTATTTCTAGCCCTGCCCCTCCAAATACTTATAGAGACACTTTTCACCAATCATTTGATACAATAGTAACACTTTATAATAAGTTTCCATTAGTTAACATTAGTTAGTGCGTTAACAATGAACAATACATTTGTTACAGTATTTGTTACTCTTTTTTAACATTAGAACTGTTCATTCATGTTACCTCAGGTCCATTAAATGTTTGATTTTAATATTGTATTAGTGAATGTTGAAATTAACATTAACTGAGATGAATAAATGCTTTAGAAGTATTTTTCATTGTTAGTTCATGTTAACTAATGTAGTTAAAGGATTAGTTCACTTTAAAATGAAAATTACCCCAAGATTTACTCACCCTCAAGCCATCCTAGGTGTATATGACTTTCTTCTTTCTGATGAACACAATCAGAGTTATATTAATAAATATCTATAAGCTTTATAATGGCAGTGAATGGGACCAACGAGTATGAAGCTCAAGAAAGTGCATCCATCCAAAGCAAAACGTACTCCACACGGTTCCGGGGGGTTAATAAAGGCCTTCTGAAGCGAAGCGATGCGTTTGTGTAAGAAAAATATCCATATTTAACAAGTTATAAAGTAAAATGTGTAGCTTCCGCCAGACCGCCTTTACGAAGAAAGTGTAAAACTCTCACAGTTCAAAATGCTTACGCTACATCGTATGCCTTCCATATTCGAATTACCAAAAAGCGTAACTGAAGCCACGTCAGTTGCATTTTTTTTGTAAGTTGAATGCAAAAGGCTGTCTGGCGGAAGAAGAAAGTCATATACACCTAGTTGAGGGTGAGTAAAGCTTGGGGTAATTTTCATTTTAAAGTAAACTAATCCTTTAACTACAAATGAGACCTTACTGTAAAGTTGTCAAGTCCCTTGACCGCCCTAAATTTTTCCTGGTTGAATATCCTGTATCATTTGGAAGTTTGAAAAAAATCCATGTTGATGAACGTGGAGGAGAAAGCTTTTATCTCAGGGGGTGCACATAAGTGGTACGCAGGTGCGCATGCGCGGTAAAAATAAACGATGCGGCACCAGAAAACATGGAGGGAAGCGCTTTTGAGTACCAACATTTTTGAGGACCGGTTTACAGGGACACGTTTACTTACTGGAGTAGGATTTTTCTCCATCTCTGGTAAGATGGCAATCATGATGATAAGTGTGTTCTTTAATCATTTGGTGTGCAACGGATCGCAGTCAATCCGTGTTCCGTACGGATAAGGTCCAACGGTTCGGCATGCATGTGATTCGCGGATTAACTGCTAAATTTAATCATCATAGAGTGAAAGTTTATCATTCGGACGTGTTTTGTCTCACCAATTAACACATTCAAACGATTTTAAAAGCGGAAGAAGAGGCGAAAATCGGGACTCGCGAACTGTTATCTGTGCGCACAGCCTCACACCCCCGAAACGCGCGCACGCAGAGAGAGATAGAGAGACAGTCAGACAGCGCTCGAACAAAGAATTAATTCCTCTTTCGCGTTTACTTGCGCTTAAACGGACACATACACACAAAATTATGTCAAAATACCTGTCTCGGCAAGTATTCTCTCGGTTATGTCATAAGTGAACAGTTGAGAAAGAAACCGGATGTGTGTCAGTTATTCGTTCCGTGCTTTCCTTCTTAAAGTGACAGCAGCCTTTGCTGTTGTCTGTCATTAATGTTAGTAAAATAAACTAAAACAAAAAAAATCATTATCATCATCTACCACGTTCGAGAGAAAAGAAGATAGTGAGGAGAGCAGTTAGGAGGAAAGTGATGAGGACAGCTTTTAGGATAAGTGTGTCACGTAAAGTGTGAGTACCAAACAACATCTCCAGGTGCTCCCTTGAGAACCAGACCAAAACGTTATGTGCACCCCTGTTTTATCTCTTGTTCCTTTGCATCTGGTTGTGACTGTATTAATCAGAATCTCATAAAGAACCACAAGTCAGTAATAAAAAATTCACATAAACTACACATATATGGTACAAGATTTTGTAACAGTGCGACTGATGTCTTATCAGTTTGGCTGGTTAATACAAAAACTTAACATGGAAGAGGATAAATTGTCACTTCATCCTTTTACACCTGGTGAGCATATGGTGTGAATCAGAATCACATAGAGAACCACAATAAGTCAGGAATCAAAAATATATATATTTCAATTCACAGATCAGATCATAACAGTTTCAAGAGCAGCAAGAACAGTCTGTGACTATATCATAATTGACAGCAAAATAATCATCCCACAGAAATGGATGACTAATACTTTTTAATGTGAGATTTGATTGTCATGTTCCATCTACTGCAGGACCTTTAACTCCACATACTCACACAGACACAGAGATGAAGTGGAATGATTTTTCCCTGCGCCTGAAGGCCGCTGGGAAGGAGCAGGAAGCTTGTTTGATACTAGCAGTCTGACATAAAGTGCACTGTAGGTCATCAGGAGCTGGTGAGCAATAGCCTGAAGAAAACAGTTAGACATATTTTTTACTTTAATTGTTGTAGATTCAACGTAATACTCAATGGTGATCCATCTGAGGAGGCAAGGGAAGCTTATTCTAAATTTAATACTATTCTCATTAATACTAAGGCAACTTAACTACACTTTTACTTATGAGAATAATAAAGTTGCATAGAATGGATCAGGATGTATTTTTATATCCTGTGAGTTTGAATCACTGCACGAATGAGAGTGGAGTCTTATATTTATCCGATGATGCATAAATTTACCAAAATGGTTATGCAAATTATGAAATATTTCCTTATAAATAACCAATAATAATCAAATACATTATAAGAGGGAGTCTCTCAAACCGCAGATGACCTGTGTGATTTGTACCATTAATTCTCCTATACTGACAAATGCTGGGTTGGTGATTAGAAAGATTATTGTGCGTCCTTATTTATCTTTATATCTATGATACTCTATATCTATTTTAAAAAAAAAAATTAAACATACTATAATCTTCTGTTGTAAAAATGTGAGTCGGGCAGGTTTGATCAATTTGCATTTTCTGCTTAATTCCCTCTCAAACTGCCACTGTTAAGAATATAGTGACATTGACTGATTGATTCAGTATATTATTAATATTAATTATACTTATTTTCACCTGATTTGAGAGAGTGGCGTCAGGCATCAAGCTGAAGTTTTTTGTGAGTTTAGAGTCTTCCCGTTGACTGCTTGATGAACTTCTCTCTCGTCCCTCCACCAGCAGGGGGCGCTCTTCTTCTGGAACCTCTTCATCCGGTAATCCACCCTCAGGATCCAGGGTCGTGACCTGGGTCACTAGAACTAGGTGGGACATTCTTTTCTTGAGTTTGCTCTGCAGGGTAAAACGGGAACTTTGTGACAGTATTTCATTCTCGTGAAGAGTTATTTTAGCATCATTAGAATTCCATTATAGTTTTGATTAATATTTTGAATTAGTTTTAAAGTTTTATTAATTTGGTTGTGTGTTTGTTTCATTTTTATTAGTTATTGTATATTTTAAAAAATGTTTTATTTTTAGTTAACTTTAGTACAGTATAAGTTCAACTAAATGAAAAGTTAAATTAAATGAAAAGGAGAACTGGCAACTAGATGAAATAAAATAAGTTTACAATTTTTATATTTTATTTTCGTTAACATTTATTTTGTTTTAAGTAACAAAAATGTAATAACCAGGGGTGCACATAAGTGGTACGCAGGTGCGCATGCGCAGTAAAAATAAACGATGCGCAATAAAACATGGAGGGAAGCGCTTTTGAGTACCAACATTTTTGAGGACCGGTTCACAGGGACACGTTTACTTACTGGAGTAGGATTTTCGCCATCTCTGGTAAGATAGCAATCATGATGATAAGTGTGTAAATGTGTTTAATTATTTGGTGTGCAACGGATTGCAGTTAATCCGTGATCCGTACGGATAAGGTCCAACGGTTCGGCACGCATGTGATTCGCAGATTAACTGCTAAATTTAACCATCATAGAGTGAAAGTTTATCATTTGGACGTGTTTTGTCTCACCAATTAACACATTCAAACGATTTTAAAAGCGCACGCAGAGAGAGAGAGAGAGACAGTCAGACAGCGCTCAAACAAAGAATTAATTCCTCTTTCGCGTTTACTTGCACTTGAACGGACACATACACACAAAATTATGTCAAAATACCTGTCTCGGCAAGTATTCTTTCGGTTATGTCATAAGTGAACAGTTGAGAAAGAAACCGGATGTGTGTCAGTTATTCGTTCCGTGCTTTCCTTCTTAAAGTGACAGCAGCCTTTGCTGTGGTCTGTGTCATTAATGTTAGTAAAATAAATTTAAAAAAAAATCATTATCATCATCTACCATGTTCGAGAGAAAAGAAGGTAGTGAGGAGAGCAGTCAGGAGGAAAGTGATGAGGACAGCTTTTAGGATGAGTGTCGCGTAAAGTGTGAGTACCAAACAACATCTCCAGGTGCTCCCTTGAGAACCAGACCAAAAAAGTTATGTGCACCCCTGGTAATAACCATGTTCTCTCATAACTCCCTTGTTCCTATCAGAGTTAGACTAAACAACCCTAAACTGTTGAAGTATGACAGTATTTGTGAATATTTATCCTGCAGCATTTCAGTTTAATCTTCACTCTACAATTGTTTGATGTACCATTATATTTGGAGTACATATCATTTATTGATTACTTTCTGTACAGCCAAGCATCTACATAAGAACAAATCAATGAACAAAAGCAAGCCAACCTGTACTTGATCCCTGACAAAACTCATGTCGTCCAGCGTTTCCACCAGACAATTCAGACACGGGGTCATGTCCCAGTATACACAGAAGAGCTGGAGACAGAAAGAAAGATCAAGCAAAACAGCAGTTAAACAAGTTTGTTCATGACTTTAAACATTATCAGTTCCATCACAAAAAAATAAACAAGATAAGGATGCGACCCAGGAAGTTATTCAGTTATCTGATTAAACAGTACAGCTTACAGTCTCTTTTACTCTCATACAAATGAACAGTTAACTGTTAATCTCCACTTTCACCAGTTTCTGCCAGAGAAAATCTTTGCTTATAAATTCAAAAATTGTAATAACAATATAATATGCATTCATGTAATTTTGGTCAAAACATAATGGAAGTGTTCATTTGAAGTGAATTTCATTTTTCTTTCTTTTTCACTTTCAAACAAAAATTAGTGCAAGAAAATCAAGAGCAAAGGATGCTGGTAGTTGTGGAGTTGATGCTTAATATTGTATTTTAATATTGCAATATTCCATAAAAACATAAGAATGGTCAGTTTTGATTTCGTGGTGACTTTAAAGGGTTAGTTCACCCAAAAATGAAAATTCTGTCATCATTTACACACCCTCATGTCATTCCAAACCTGTATGACTTTCCTTCTTCTGTGGAACACAAAAGAAGATATTTCGAAGAATGCTGGTAACCAAAAGTGTTTTGGTCAATAAAGTAAATAAATAAAAGTAAATAAATAAAAACAACAAAAACAACAAGACATTCCGCTAAAGAAACAAAGACATACTGGTTTGGAGCAACATGAGGTGAGTAAATGATGACAGAATTTTCATTTTTGGTTGAACTAACCCTTTAAAGTCACCACGAAATCAAAACTGACCATTCTTTTTTTTTTTTTTTATGGAATATTACAGTATTTATTAATAAATTCTATCCATGCATCATTATTCATTATCATTATCTTTTTTTGAGAAGCCGTTTCACAAGGATTTACAGTATGTCACAAAAGGCAAGAAGAAATCGCAACTTCCGTTTAACTTTACATTTCTTATGGTGCCACAGAGGATGATGGGAAATGTAGTTTTGTGAGCAAGAAGACACCACATAGGGTTAATTAGGGTTAATTAGGGTTAATATTTTCTAGTATGCTTTATCACACAACATGTGTACAAAGTACACTGCACAATCAACACCGATGATCAATTCCTGTTACCTTCAACCATAAAACTTCAATTGAAATGTCACCCAACTTGAAAAGTCAAGGCTTAAAGACAATTCTGACACAACTTGCAGACAGCATGAGCCTAGATACAGTATAAGGTAACCACTCATTATAATAAGAATAGGAGCAATTACTTGCAGTTTTCCTCTGCATTTATGCACCCAGTTGGCCACTCCCAACAGCAGCCCATGCCTGACCATATGTTCATTAACCCTCACCAACCGCACATCTGTGTTCATGTTGATCTGAAACAGACACACAAAGACATGTTAATCTGCATTAAAAGAGAATATAGGTGTATTTTTTGGAGTTTGGGTTCCTTGCCGCTGTCGCCTTTGACTTGCTTAGTTGGGGACACTTGACATTTGATATTCAACAGTGCTTTGATCTGCCTGCATTGACACTATTCTTTAAGAGCTACTGTGCAGCCAAATAATGTACCAGTTATCAATGTAAAGCTGCTTTGACACAATCTACATTGTAAAAAGCGCTATATAAATAAAGGTGACTTGACTTGACTATTTTTTAAAAAGACTGAATTAGACCCTGATGACCCCTGATGTCATGTGACAGCCCACCTCTTTGTTGCTGTAGTGGAAGATGAGGATGATGGTGGCAGTGAGGATTATGGACACCAGACTGACACACAGACAGAGAACCCAGAATTCCGCTGTGCTGTCCTCAAGGTACATGTGAATGGTCGAGTACACAGCGCACCACAGCACCAGATACAAAAACTGCAACAGACACATAACAAGAAAAACAGTCCTGTATTTCCTTTAAGTCACCTGATCCTCCAAATTTCTGCCTAGTTATTTAATCTCATCTGTGTGCTGATTGGATGTGTTATTGTGGAAATCAGTGAAAAGTGATCAGAAGATAAAGGACAAGCTGGTGAAGAACATGATTTCTGAATGTCCAAGTACATTTCATCCCAAAATGGATATATATATATATATATATATATATATATTGTTCATGTTCTGCACAGTTATCGTTATGGTGTAAGTGGGCCTTAAAATATTATTTATTTAAATCAGCTTTAATTAAAGGCACATCAAAAAATACTACAATGATAAGGCTTTACAATTACTTTAATTACTTTACTAAATGTAGTTTATTTAATATATCTTTGTTTTAAGCAGTAAATGTTAGATGTTTTACAATAAAGTAATTAAAATCTTATAGAAAGTTCTAAAAAGACTTAAGAAAAATATTATAACACTTTTTTTCTTTTGATTTTGGAGTAAAATATGAACCAGGCCTGTACTTAACAGGTTCTGTGAGTTTCATCCAAAGTTGACTTTGCTCAGTGTTGGAATGTGTGTGAACTACAGAGATTGAAAGGGGTTTCTTACGGGTGCCAGGATGAAATTAAAAACATTTGAGTTGAAAAGCAGGTATCTTTTGACGGACGGATGGTCCAGCGCTAAATGCAGTGGACCCTCAAAATCATCTGCTGGAAACTGGAATAGATTCAACATCAAGATACAACATGGAAATTAGTTGATTCATTTAGAAATGCGTATAAATGTTTGTTTAGCATGCTGGAAATTTACTAGCCTGAAAGCCATTGGTTTCCAAAAGATTCCTGCAGTGTGAAAAGTCAAACGTGGGAGTAAACCAAGAGGAAGTGGGCACAGATGCCACACACTGACCTGACAGAAAGGCATGCAGTGAGGTCAATTAAACAGTTTAAATCTAAAATCCAGTCTTTAATACTACAGTGTCTCTTGTTGTCAGGGACAATTTGCACTGGATTTAAATGGCCTGTTAAGTAATGAAGAAGTAATGTATTTAAAGGATGGAAACATATTTCTAATTCCTGTGGTTTTACAGAAGAATCTACAGTATGACATGTTATGATTACAAGCATTTCAGTACCATTGTGTCCTTCAGGGCAATAAACCAGGCGGTAAAAATCACACTGCAGTCACACTAGTGTTTGATGATTTCAGTTAGCTGTTTTGTTATTAATACTGAAAGAGGACAGGCAGAGAGAGAAACAGGGCAATATGTATACCATTCCTCCATGTGGAAGCTCTGCTTTGTTCTCCTGCCATGGCTGACTGTCCTGTGGGGGATTCAACATCACTTCTTTCCTCTCCGTTACACTGCCGCTCCCTCTCCTCCATGGTGACGGCCACTGTCAGAACCTGCTGGAAAACACATGACCAAAATATTAACACTTTCTCACTGCAAGTTGCAAAATAAAGGTTCTAAAAGGGGGTTTTCACACAGAGATGTGAACAGTTCTTAAAAGAAATTAGTGTGAACAACATTTTAATAATCTGAAGAATTTTTTTCCACTATAAAGAATTGGAAAGGTTTCATGGATGTTAAAGGTTCTTAATGGAACCATCAATGTCAATAAAGAACCTTTATTTTTAAGAGTGAAAGAAAAATATGACCAACTATTTAAAAGGAATCACTTAAGGAAAAATCTGTTGCACAGGCAGATGAATGTGAGTGGGCGGGATTTATGTGAACTAAATGATTGGAGAAGACCTGAATATGTCACCTGAGAGAAGTCTGTAATTTTCACCGGAAGGTCCAGCTACGACATTTTGATGAAAAGTCAAATTGAGAAAAAAAAGAAACTTGTTCATGGATGAATTGTTCACAATAAGATCTTTAACCTGTATTTGCAGAAAATAGATAAGGTGAATTTTTATGTCATGTCGACTTTATTTCGTGGCCACTATACCATATTTATATTATTAAGTAAGTAACTCTTAGTATGAGCAGTAATAATAGTGATGCTTGCCTCAACAGGCACCACAAAATGATGTCTAGGAAGGTCAAGATACGCTATATTGCCAAAAGTATTGGGACACCCCTCCAAATGGTAAGCATACCAAGACATTTTGGACAATTTCATGCTCCCAACTTTGTGGGAACAGTTTGGGGATGGCCCCTTCCTGTTCCAACATGACTGCGCACCAGTGCACAAAGCAAGGTCCATAAAGACATGGATGAGCGAGGTGGAGACATGGTGTGGAGGAACTTGACTGGCCTGCACAGAGTCCTGACCTCAACCCGACAGAACACCTTTGGGATGAATTAGAGCGGAGACTGTGAGCCAGGCCTTCTCGCCAACATCACTGCCTGACCTCACAAATGCGCTTCTAGAAGAATGGTCAAAAAGTCCCATAAACACACTCCTAAACCTTGTGGAAAGCCTTCCCAGAAGAGTTGAGGCTGTTACAGCTGCAAAGGGTGGGCCAACTCCATATTAAACCCTACGGATTAAGAATGGGATGTCATTAAAGTTCATGTGCACGTAAAGGCAGGCATCCCAAAACTTTTGGCAATATAGAATATAATGTAATGTGTAATGTAACATAAGAAAAGCTACATTTCTGTCATGAAAACTCTCGGAGAAGCATGGTAATGGGTATGACATTGTTGATATGTTTGGTCTTGGCAGAATAGATCTGCTATGCTGCTGCTGCTGCTGCAGAGCAAGTTCAGGACTTGCTACTGCCAATACATAAACAACATGCTGCTGTGAGCAAGTAAGACATGCTGCTGCTGTACAATATAGCGCACATGAATTACCCCTAGCAGATCTATACAGGTGGAGCTGGGGAAGGTGGAGGGTTTCTGAAAGCGCACTGCACTGCTAAGGCAAATGTTACCCAAGTATTTTGAAGGTTAAGCACGCAAGCTCATTGGCTACTGATACAGCAGGAACCAATCAGCTGTGCCCTATAGACCTTATGTAGCCCCTCCCCTTTTCAGAGCTGCGCTCATTGTCTTTTGTCTTCCGGTTTGTATTTCCATAGCGATCTTACATATTTATGAATGAACTGCTTGTTTTAAAATCTACTGACATTTGTTAAGACATCTGCTTTAAACATTACAATGCTCATGATAACTTTCATTAACTCTACAACAAGTAAATCCACTTCACCAGCTAATTATTCTTTGAAAACGATGCCATAGAAATATACAGAGCTACCGCAAAAATGGAAGTTCAAATACAATATTATAAAGATGGCGGTGCATAAGGTCTATAGATAATGATGTGATTACGAGCAGGTTGAGTTAATTAGCCTGTGCCACCTAGAGTTTCGTGACAGAACTTTGTATTTATGTTTACTATTATATAAATGCATTTATAGCTATGTCATTGTATAGCTCATTCAAATAAGATCTTGTACCCAGAAAGGAGACTCAAAAGGAGTGTTCAAACTTCAAAGAAGCCAAACAAAGAGCATGATGACAAACCTTTAGTCAGGGCAGCTTGTTTCAGTCGATGCTTTCAGCACAGCGCACTGCCTGTTTAAGAACAGGAAACACCAATCTTGCCATGAACTTCTCTTTTTAGAGTTTCGTATACAAGAAAGTAGGGAAGATGTTAGCATTTCTCAATGTTAAAGAAAACGGACAACATTTCTTAACCAGTTTCACAAAATTCTGCATGTCCTCTTAAGTTATTGTAAGTGATTGCAAGAAGTGTTTTTATGTACACAATATGCATCAATGTGCATTAACCTTTGCATACATTATAGAGATATTGCTTCAGAGAGCTGTTAATGTTTTACCATTGTGACCCAGGGAACACAAATCAAGATGGTTTTACAGACATTTCAACAAACCTATAAACACACAATAGCATTCACAGCTGACTTCACTGCAGCCTACAAGCTGAAGAAAATGGAAAGACACTTAGATATCATACAGCATGTGTGTAAGTAGATTAAAATTAGCCCTCCATCTCATTCTCACTCACCCTTGCTCGTTTGACACGTTTTACTGATGAAGAACAGAGTGTGCATGTGATAGCAAGTCCATCTCTTCATTGTGTCTGCCTCTGTTTCTTCTCAGTCATGCCTGCTGTTGCCACAACCTTCGTTCTTTTTTTTCTTGTTAGGCTCCTCCCACTGTTTTAACTCTTATTTATTTAGCTCTTCATATCAATTTGTTCTTTTTCCTAATTTTTCAATCAGGCTTCTCTTGTAGTCTCGTAACCACTCTCTTTCTCTTTCACTCTCTGTGAGTGTTTCTTCCTCTTTATGTGAACGCAAAGCTGATTTTAAGCCCTCCCCCTTGTGCTCTTCCTCTGTCTCTTTACTTTCTGTCATTTTTCTCTCAGCTTGTGACTCAGCTCAGTCTGAACACATGACTGCAGGAATGTACAGACAATTTCACAGACCAGTGGTGAAATGTGTGCACTTGTGTTTGAGTAAGAGTGAGAGCTCAAGGAAGAGAAAGACACTCGACATAATGATGTGGTTTTCACATGTATTTACTGTAGCCAAAACTGGTGCTGGTCATTGAGTTTGTAGAAAACAAACAAAACAGGTTTTGAGTCAAAGGTCCATTGGCACTGTTCTCTAGCAGTGGTTTTATATGTTGGTTTCATAGAACTGTGCTAAATAAGGAATTTTTTTTTTAACAAACTACAATGTCAGTATCATATTTTTTGTAATAACTGTTGGGTAAGTGAACACTATTGTTCAGATTCTAGACTTCTGTGACAACTTGTGTAAAGTTGTGTAAAAACCTGATATCTTACACGTATATTAATAGAATATCATCTGTTTTTATCATGCTGTTTAGTATAACACAGGTCAAGATGTAGATTACTTTTTATTCAACATCTTATGGCCATTTATTGTAAACCCCAAATCATAACTGTACAGATAGCCAATCAACATCTTTCCCCAAGTTTCATCCTGTAATGGTCAACAGAAACGGTCTCTCTCTGCTGATGCAGCACACTTAGAGTATGCTATAAATAAATCATAGGTTTTCAGTTCCATATGAACACGTGCATAGCACTGACTGATCAAATTTAATCTAGTAAAATATGCTCATGGATGCTAATATAGACAAGTCTTGGCACTTGGCCGGCCACCCACTACTCTCTGACTCCACCTGCTGGAATAAAAGTGTCCTTGTGTACACAAGAACGCTTGGCATATAGACAGCCTACAATTAACTGAATCCAACCATTTTAACATCTATTCTGTTAGGAGAGTTTTATCGAGTTTATGTAAGCGTTCTACGTAATGAATGTATATAATGTATAATATATTAGTTATAATATATATGTAGAATAATAAATATACTATAATTAAAATATTTGTAATTTATAGTAAATAAAATTTAACCAAAATTCATCGCATTTAAAACAAAAATCGTATTAAAGTTGACCACTTCCGCCCTATTTTCCCTTATGTCAATTGGTCTGGCATGTGACACTGACGTCTCGCAGTGGCACGAGTTGCCAAGTCCGCGGTTTTTACACAGTTGCCGCGGTGGGGGGGAGTTTAGTCCGCGGTTTGAAGCGATTTTGAATAGCAATTGGGCTAGTTTTGTTATGCAGACCTGGCAACCCTGAGTGGCCGTCACATGATTGTATGGTTAAGGATGTGAGTCGTCTGTTGTTGTCATGTGTCGATACTTCAGGATTCACAAGCGTTATTAAAATAAATAAATACTTTAATCAAGAAATTCTCGCTTCTCTTCACGTGGTATCTGCACTTTTGTAGCAGGCTTTATCGTTTCAATGGATTTTATTCGACAATTTGGGATTTTACTTGGGATTGCAGTGCTTTCCTGTGCGCGTGCGGACAAGTCTCAGGTAAATACAGTACATGACTGTTTGTCACATGATGATATTGTCCTGTTCTGTCCTAAAACTGTAATTTTATATTAGTAGGGATCTTAAATACATGCTGTTCCTTTGTTCGACTATAACATGTATATGCAGACTGAAGTGTAATTTGACTAAAGATTTATGTTGCAGTGAGTGATGCATGACTTAAAGCACTGTGGTTTTCACCAAGAGAAAATTAGTGTTTTCAATTTTGCACTGTCCTAGTTGATAGAACTCATGAAACGTAATTATATTTACATTTTTTATACAGATCTAGTAATTCTTTCCTTCCTTTTTGTATCTAAATTCCAGTCAAAATGTATGTAAAAATTCTTATTTTACATTCCAAACCCATTTTACCAAATTAACCAAATTTATTTGTTGTATACACATCTTTACAGAGGTACTGTGAACGAACTAGAAAAGTAGTGATTTTTTTTAGGGGCGTTAAAATTATTGTTTTGTCATGTGGAGAAGTTTAAAGATCACTTTTAAATGATTTCTTCATCCCTTTGTTTTATTTTCCCACAGATTGACCCACTGGTATATGAGGAGCAGTTGCTATGGGTCAGCGGTGGAGCCGGTCAGGTCAACACTTACAGGATCCCTCTGCTAACCTTCACTGTACGCGGTAGTCTGCTGGCGTTCTCTGAGGCCAGGAAAATGTCCTCCTCTGATGTCGGGGCGAAGTTCATCGCACTAAGACGCTCCACAGACAGAGGTGGATCATCTGCTTTCACCGGCTCACTCCTGAAATGCTTCATAAATTGAGTCATAAATGACTATTGCTTTAGATGAAATTGAATTCCAAACTTTTTCTTGTATTTCTAAGGTGCCACCTGGTCTCCCACCTCATTCATAGTGGACGATGGTTCTCTAGCAGATGGGCTGAGTCTTGGTTCTGTGGTTGTGGATGAGGAGACTGGTGCTGTGATACTCATCTACTCTCTGTGTTTTCACCGTTACCATTGCAACCCCTCCAGCACCATGATGGTGCAGAGCCTGGATGACGGGTTCACCTGGAGCACCCCACGAAACCTGTCCATTGAGCTGGGGGTGAAGAGCTTTGCTCCAGGACCTGGCTTTGGAATACAGGTGTGGTTAGCACCAACTGCTTTCTGTTCCTCCTTCAAACGAAAACGTGATTTTACGACTTCCCGTTGTTTATGATGCTTTTGTGACTACTGGGGTTATATAAAACTACATTTTATTGTGTATGCGGTTAAGCATTAGTTTATAAAGGAGAACAAGTAAGCTGACATGGTCCTTTTTCAGTTTTTTCTGCTCAAGAGCATTTTATATGCTTTTAGTTCATCAATATGCCTGTGCTCACAGAAACGTTATCCTCCTAATGTGGGCCGTTTGGTGGTGTGTGGCCATGGATCTATTGCTGGTGATGGGGTCTTCTGTATCCTGAGTGATGATCATGGTAAATCCTGGAGATATGGAGCTGCTCTAAAGAGCATCCCTTACAACCAACCTAAACAAGACCTGGACTTCAACCCAGATGAGTGTCAGGTAATATCACACAACTTATCTCAATACACTGTATGAAAATATATGACTGAAGTGTTACTATATTATTAATTAGAGTATTTCATTGAATCTGGACATCCAAAGCTTTTTGACTCCAAGGCCTCCCATTGACCAAAAAAATATTTATAGGCCCTATGACTTTTCCAGTTGTTTGTGATTTACTGGATAAGGATTTTTAAAAATATTTTGACCATTTACATATTTATAATTTCTACTCCATTTAATGTAGAGCTTGGCATAACTAGATAAATGTATATAAATTAAAATAATGCCCATGGAGTTTTATGATTTTATATTTTATTCCACATCTTTTAACTCAGTTGTTGAGCGAAATAAATTAAAAAAAATCTTGATTTTTAGTTGATTTAGCATATTATAATGCTTGTTTTGTCTTATTTTAAATAATTCTAAATCATCTTGAGGCCCCTTGAAAGTTTCCTGCAGCCCCCTAGTGGGCCCTTTGTTTGAGAACCACTGCTATAATAAGTGAGGCTAACAACCAGTATTGTTCACTTTCTGTAGGACACCCCTCTACTGCCCCCTATAGGTGTTCTGTTTCATTAGTCAGATATGCAGTGCATGTTTTCATTGTTGCAGTGTGGACACATTTTGTCTAACTTGAAAATGCAGTCATGTGCTGTTCACACAAGCAACGGCATGGGAAAAAGCAGAGAGATGTGGCACAACGGTCAAAGATGTCCTTCTAGTGCATATTTACATAGAAAAACTATTAAAAAGCAGTGGAGCTTACTGTAAACAGCGCAGAGTAATCACGCCATCTCCATAAGACCTTTATGACTGGTCCAAAGCAGACTTCTTATGTCAGCGCATTCTGACTTATGCGCGTACATGCTCGTACCAGTAACCTTCATTCTGTGTTCACACACAGCATCATACCGGCAATTTACTGGTAATGTTACAACATCCCTTACTGGTAAATTGCCAGAACTGATTTACCGGTATTTTTGAAAAGGTCCTGTTCGCACATGATCTCATGATCTCACACATGATCTCTTATCAGTAATTTACCAGAAAAGACTCTATGTATGAAAGGGGCTATAGACTATACATAGATTCACCAGTGGTACTTTCATTGCTAGCTGTCATGTGGTTTCAGTCTTTTGCTTTGAATATTTCATATACAATTTCCTCATGCTTCATTTAATAGCTGTCATGTGGTGTCAGTCTTTCGCTATGAATATTTTAAACAAAGGACCATAATAATACAGGTGGTAAAATAAAAAAGCCACAATGAATCAGAGTTCATCATATGTTGATATTCATATGATGTTCATATGATATTCATATATAGGTGGTGTACAGTGTCATACACACAAAGACAAAACACCATCAGGGTGACTAAATAATGCAATAAACATTCACTAAAAAAACGAAAATATACCCTAATGTACATTACTGATGACAAAAATAAAAAAACAATTTAAATAAAATGTAATTATATGTGAAGTGTCAAGCAGGGACTTCTGGGAATATAATTTTACTGTTTGTCACCATAAATTATATGGTCATTAATTTCGTCGCCAAGTGCCACATTTTGGTCCGTCTCTGCTTGTTTGCAATGTAAGGGTAAATAACTGGCTGTGTGAATATGTACAGCATTTAATTTACTCAAGAAACACTATATATATATATATATATATATATATATATATATATATATGTATTAGTGTCTTATGTGTCTTAGTCTAGCATTTGTCATCCTGTCATAGTCTTAAATAGCCTGTGCGTAGCACTTCATCTTTTATAACATGAGATTTTTGCCAAATGACAGAAAAAAAAATGAGCGCCCACATAGCTACAGTAAACTCTGTAACCTGAAAGTTGATGAAAACGTAATGTGATGTACTTACTGTTTTAGATGCGATTATTATAATGTTGGCCAGAACACATGTCCGATATTTGCTGGTCAAAAAAACCTGGTAACTCCACTTGAGTTTCATTTTGGTAATGTTAATAATGACACAAGTCATGCAAGTGTCTGATCATATATAAAGTCACAATATCAACTTATTTGATATTGACAAAAATATTAATATCAAAAATAATTTTTTAAAATACAGTGTTTTTTTTCCATTTCCTGAAAAGTAGTGGATTTGGACATACACGGTTTCCACCTGGCAGCGATAATATAATGCAATGTTAAACCATTTATAGTTTTTCACTGTATATGGTAAGGTAGCTTACAATTAACCAATAAACAGGTGTTTTACTGTACTGTATTCTTTTTTTTTTTACAGTGTAGGCTTGATATTAAACAGCTGCTCTACTTGACTTCCTGTTTGACTTGACACATTCTCTCCACTCCCTTACATCTGCCTTAACAGCCAGTGGAACTAGAGGATGGAAGCATAGTCATCAATGTACGCAACCAGAACAACTACCACTGCCGCTGTCGAATAATAGTGCGGAGTTTGGACGGAGGCGAGTCTCTGCCTGTGGAGGAGCTGGTATTTGACAAAACGTTGATTGACCCTGTCGTTGCAGCCGGTGCCCTGCAGAAACAAGGAGTGATGTACTTCACCAACCCATCTAACAGTCAGCACAGTGAGGAAAAGCAGTTCACAAAGTCTTACTTAGAAATATCAAAGTTAAATCTTCATGGAACATTAATTTCTGTTTTCTTGCACAGGGGTCAATCTAACTCTTCGCTGGTCTTTCACTAATGGGAAGTCATGGGAAAAGGAGGCAGTCCAGATCTGGGCGGGGCCAAGCGGTTATTCGACTATGACGTCATTCAAAGGAGATTCTCCAGTGGACAACAAATACATCTTCGTCATTTATGAAAAGGGCCATAAAGATTACTGGGAGACCATCTCTTTTGCCAAAGTCCATCTGTATGGAGGGAAATAGCATACAGGTGGAGAAGCCAAGAAAAGGGATATTTAGGACTTTTAAAATTGACTTTTTTGAGAAAATCAAGATATCAGCCAGATGCAAAATAATTTTTACATTTCTCTACATCACATTTGGGATTTTGGCTGGTCTCTACTATGCACTGCTTTGATATGAATTCCACTCCAGAAAGAATCAAGACATCCTGCTTCATTGTAAGATTGATAAATACAGTAATATAATATAAAAACAACTATGATTGTACTGTACCTACTGGTAATTTTACCTGTCTCACTCCAATGCACAAATCTTTCTAGGATGTAAGTGTCTTGATGAAAGTGTTCTTCATTTCTTTGTGCAGTTGGTGAACTGCACATGGGTTGCACGTTTATTGAGACTATTTGATGGTTTTTAAACCACTCAGGTTATGTTTGTCTTACCAATCCATTTATTTTTTCTTTAAGTTGTTTTTAAATGTGGTTTGCAATAATATAACTGAAGTGAATCTTCATGAAGCTACAACAATCTTAAAATGTTTTTTTTTTTTTTTAAACTGTATAACAGTGATTGATTTGCAAGTCTTGAAATAATGTTTTAAAGGTATGCTATGTAACTTTTTTTTTAGTTCAAAATTTATGTGTGAGTACATTGTGAATCCATCTTCCAAACTGTGTTTTTGTCTTATCCTGAATCACTGCCTACAATAAGGGTTTATATTCGAACTATTGTAGACCGAGCGGGACGACAACTGCTGCGGAGTAGCCCAGTACCTGCGTGACCCATCATATACATAATCAGAGAGAAGTTGCAGTTTTGTTTATTAACCACTAGAGTGCCAAAAGTTACATAGAGTACCTTTAAATAAAGAAATGTGATTTGATTGTAATTACCTTTAGGTGTTTCTCCAGTCCCTGGTTTTGCTTAAACTGATGAAGGCCTCTGATGTTACTTACATAAACTGGAAGACACAAGGGTTTGAGACACATAGACACTCTAAGCAAGCAGTGTTTTCTCCACATTATACAACTGTGAAGTCAGAAAACCCATTTTATATCCAACTATGTTATTGGTGTTCTTCAGGTTATATGGTTTTGTTTACCCAGTATGACACTTTTGTGGCCACAGATGTTGTATTTTTAAATGACAGCCATTTATTTTAGTAACATCCTACTGTGAGCGATTAATACATGTTGGAAGTAAGCCGAAAGGCTTTCACTCTTTTACATTTGATACTAACACATTTGACATTTCTCTTGATTTGCTGGATTACACAGGGACATCTTTCATTGTTCAATAAATTTTTCTATTTTGATACAGCAACTCATTGTTTAATTTAGTTGTTTTCATATAAAATACATAAGAATACAGCTTTGCCTGCCATTTTGTTTTAAAATGGCAACATTTCCAACTTGAAATTAATCACATGATTGAATGTTCTTAACACAAATGTACCATTTAATTAGATAGTACCTCGCTGCCTCCACCTGTCCTCAGACCATAACTCAACTCCTAGAAATTCATATTTAAGAAAAAGCAGAAAAAGTACACGGGTATACTTCCATTCAAAAGTTTCAAATCTGAAAGATATTTTAATGTTTTTAAAGAAGCCTCTTAGGCTTACCAAAGCTGCATTTATTAAAAATGCAGTGATATTGCATTGACTTAAAATACAGTAATATTGTGAAATATTGTTACAATTTAAAATAGCTGTGCTCTATTTTACTATATTTAAAAATGTGATTTATTCCTGTTATGACAAAGCTGAATTTTCAGCAGCCATTACTCCAGTCTTTTTTTAAATGTACCTTTACTGCTCTGCTATATCCAGACAGAAGGAAGGGGTTGTTTAAAAAAAAGAAAAAAAGTCCCGTTTGTCAACACTTTCTATGAAAACATCAAAAAAAAACAAAAAAAAAACAAAACCTAAGATCAAATCAGCCTTAATCCTGAAGAACAACATTTGTTTGTTTCATAATTGTGTTCATATTTTCTGTCACCGTCATGTCAAATGTCACTTAGCTGCCTAGTGTGGTTTTTTTATTTTTATTTTTTTTTTTTTTTTCCCTTATTTTAAGCGGGTCCTATTAGTAGCTAACACCAGAAAAAGAAAAGGTCCAAAATAGCCTCCCGTTATTTTGTCAAAAGTTGTCAGTTTAATGGAAGCTGAAAATCAGTCTGAAATCATCCTGGAGTCTCAATTTATTCATTAATTGAATGTTAAATGTGCCAATATTTTCCATATTTTAGTGTCTGATGGTGTCCAAGTTAAGTTACTCAAGTAAGGACTAGTGCATCTGTCATTGATTTTACAAGTCATGTCAAATGACTAAAAATGTCTTTTGCGCTTATCTCAGTACTAAGTATGCTATCTCAGCAAAGTGAACCGGTCTGTTAAACCAGTTCTCATGTCTTTTAATTCGTCGGGCTGACTGATTTCGCACGCGCACTTGTGTTTTATAAATAGGCTGAAGGTAAAATTACAGTAGTTACAATAGTGCACATGACTTGACAAAAGTTGTCGTCATGTATCGGACTCTTTTGTGGATTTTGCTTCTGACTGTGCCGTGTTCATTTGCGCGAAATGAAAAGGTAATGCCTGCGATTTTGTTTATCATAACTATGACGATTAGCCTATAAATGACAAAACGTTACGTGTAGCGAACAAACATTTTAATGATTAAACCAGAATACAACACACGTAATCTGGCAAGGTGACAGTATTTATGTGCTATCTATGTTATTGGCTATCGATAACTAAATCTTTGTGTCAAAAGTCCACGTAGTCAGAGTTGCCAAATTGCGATTTATAAACTCGGGATTGCTAGAAAAAATGTTAGAGTTGTGAGATAAAAAGTCGCAGTTACTTTGTGATTTATTTGTATTTAATTTTTATTCCGTGGTGGAAACATAAATAGACTGTGTTTTCTCTAACAATGGTTTTGTGTATTGTGTAGGCCACTTTGTTCAAAATTGTCTTAAATGAGGAAAATGTTTGTGAATTCTGATGTGATCTGAATATTTTCCTGAGAAAAAAATATTGAAATGTTTATTATAGTCAAGAATCATTGGTATGTGCCTACACAAAACCTGTCTTTCAACAGTAAAGCTACACTGAGAAATGTTCACTGGAGTAAAAAGCATCACAAATAGCCTTGTCTCGCCTTTTTCCTTTTGTGTTTTTTTATCTTTTCACATATACAGATCAATCCTGCTGTCATTGATGAGCAGCTGCTCTGGGTCGGTGGTCAAATTGGAGAAGTTCACACCTACAGGATTCCCCTGCTCACTTTCACTTCTCAGGGGAGTCTGCTGGCTTTTGCAGAGGCCCGGAAGATGTTCTCCAAAGATATCGGAGCCAAGTTCATAGCTTTAAGACGCTCCACAGACAGAGGTGTGGTAGATTGAGTTGTCCAGTTTAGTAGCTCACTTGATGTTCTGAACTTAAACATTCTGTTTTTCATTCCCCTTTCTTTCTCCAACTATCACTTTCTACTGACACGTTCTCAGGTGCCACCTGGTCTCCCACCTCATTCATAGTGGACGATGGTTCTCTAGCAGATGGGCTGAACCTAGGTTCGGTAGTTGTGGATGAGGAAACTGGTGCCGTGATACTCATCTACTCGTTGTGCTTCCACCGTCACCATTGCAAACCCTCCAGCACCATGATGGTGGAGAGCCTGGATGATGGATTCACCTGGAGCGCCCCACGAAACCTCAACCCTCAACTTGGGATCAAGAGTTTTGCTCCTGGACCTGGCTTCGGTATACAGGTGTTCCACTTTCATCTCTGAGTTCCTCATTTCCATCTACTTACACCTCCCATAGACTCATATTTTAGCCATGGATACTTTTGATACATACTTTCCGGCATCATATTTTGGCTAAATGCTGGCCTTTTAAGATGTGGTCACATTTATCATTGTTCGGACAAATTTCGTGGATGAAATACAGTCATTTCAATAAGAATTTGCACGCTTTGGAATTTCTTGTGAGTGCAAAAAATTTCCCCTCACAAATTTCGCATCAGGTTCAAGATGGTCATTCCAATTCACCATGTTGACCAACAGAAACCTGCTTGGTTTGAAAGTGACCTCTGTCAAAGTCCCTTTAAGACAAGTCATTTCACTCGGCGGCCGTCTTTGAAATGCCTCTCCGGCATGACAGTGCAGCTCCTATCTATTTGAATGGGAAAACATCAAATTCTCCAAAGCTGTTCGTCAAGCTTTCGATTAAATTTCATATTTGAAATCATCAATGAAATCTGACAACAACTGTCTTGTAAATTTTGTCTCTAAAATCTCAAATCATGACAAAAAAATGACATTTTTCAAGCTAATGCGCATGCGCAGTCCTAAGCGCGCGTCTCTATAGAAAGTGCACGTCTGAGTGTTTCTATAGGAACCGGAGCTTATAACGGCTGCTGCAGTGACGCGATGACTTTACCAGTCAGCGATTGGCTCTTATTTAGAAAGCGGGACTTATTCCGCCATATTGCCAAATGTGAAAATCTTAAAATCAGACTAATATTTTTTTGAGTGTTAGTATCTGACAACAATGTGTCAGTGTTCTTTTAGTATTATATATATAATATTATAGTATTTAATAATATTTTGAAATAGCTTTTTTATTTTTATTTTAGTTTACATTTTAGTCATTTTATTATGTTCTTTTGTCATTTTCATTGGTTGTTTTTTAATAATATTTCTATTTTGCTGTAATTTATTTTATTTCCGTTTTAGTGCTGCTATTCAATACACCGTGGCAGTGCAGACAGTGTGATGTGAAGCATGTTAATATTTATTTATAAGTGCAAAAATGCATCAGTGCATAATTTGACTATTAAAATGTAATGCATTGATTGTATAATTCAATAGCTGATTATTATTACTAATGATATCCAAATGATAAAGAGGGCATCTCTAATTACATGAATTCTTGCAACAGATGCTCAGTTGCAAAATATATGTCATATATATAGTTTATTTAAGTTTTAAATGCTGATAATTCATAGTTTGTTAGTTTGTTGTTAATCTCTGCTTTATTAAAGCTGACCCTTATCTGCCTAAAAATATCAGTTATTAGTAGTATAATCTGTCTCCATTACATGTTATGCAGATCTATAATGCAAATACAGTGGTTTGTATCAACTTTCGATTTAGCATAAATACCAAGATATTGAACCACACCTACTCTTTGTGACATAAAAAGCATCGTAATATAGTTTTTTTTTTTCTTGCTGCTTAAGAGTCGGTTTATTAAAAATAACTGATACCACATGAATAGACCATGGAAAATACTAATTCAAATCTGAGGTTGACTTCCAGTCATAGAGATTCATTAAATGATTATTCAAAATCTCTTACCATGTTTTGTTAATGGTTCTAACAGAAACATCATCCACCTGCTATTGGGCGTCTGGTGGTGTGTGGCCATGGCAGCATCGCTGGAGACGGAGTGTTTTGTATTCTGAGTGATGATCATGGAAACACATGGAGATACGGAGCTGAACTGAAGAGTATTCCATACAACCAGCCCAAAAACAACCTTGACTTTGAACCAGATGAGTGTCAGGTATGAAGAACTTTGTGCATACAAACTACTGTAAATCAGACGAATTTAGAAAATCTTCAAACTTCTGTCTTGTGTTTCATCAAAGCCAGTGGAGCTGGATGACGGCAGCATTGTGATCAATGTGCGTAACAATAAGAACTATCACTGCCGTTGTCGTATGGTTGCACGCAGTCTGGATGGAGGGGAGTCTCTGCCGGTGGAGGAGCTGGTGTTTGATCACACACTGGAAGATCCTGCTGTTGCAGCTGGAGCTTTAGAGAAGGAAGGAGTGCTCTACTTCACCAACCCAGCCAACTCTAAAAGAAGTGAGCATAATGATATAAGAAATTAAAGAAATAGTTCACCCAAAAAAATGAAACTTTCCTGATTTTTTACTCACCCCAAAACCATCCAAGATGTATATGACTTTCTTTCCTCAGCTGAAGAGAAACTAAGGTTTTGGAGGAAAACATTCCAGGATTTTTCTCCATCTAATGCAAGTGAATGGTGCTCAACGTAAATCATTTTTAAAGTGTATCAGCAGCTCCTGATACAGTTTGGACCTTCCAAACATTTGTATGTCACAACAAGAACGAGCTTTACAGAGCTAGACCAAGGCAAGCATTTGTAGTTAAAAAGTGTTAAAATCATTTTTTTTCTGAAAATGACTGATCGTTTCGCTAGAGAAGACACTTATTCATCGGCTGGGGTTGTGTGGTGCCTTTGAAGCTGCTTAAATATGGATTTTGGAACATCAAAAATGGTCTACATTGAGCACCATTCACTTGCATTAGATCCTGGAATGTTTTTCTCCAAAACCTTAATTTTTCTTCGGCCGAGGAAAGAAATTCATATACATCTTGGATGGTCTTGGGGTGCGTAAATAATCGGGAAATTTTCATTTTGTGGTTCTCAGTACTGGTTCTGGAGAACCACAGTATTGCACATTATGGAGCTCTCCCTTTTAATACACCTTATTAATATCATGCTTCAGATGAGGGAGACATCCAAAATGTGTAGTGCTGCAGTATTGGAAGAGAAAGATTCAGAAAAACTGTATTAACTAACTCCTTTTAGAATAATTATTCTTTTTCAGTTTTTCTGTAAACTCTTCATTGAAGTTTTTCTCTGATACTCAGTTGCGTGGTTTTCAAATTACCTAAAACACAATTCTATATACACCACAGTTAAAAAGTTTGGGGTCAGTGAGATTTTTTAAATGTTTTTGAATTTCTTATGCTCACCAAGGCTGTATTTATTTGATCAAAAATACAGTAATTTGTGAAATATTATTACAATTTAAAATAACTGTTTTCTATTTTAATATATTTTCATTTATTACTGTGATGGTAAAGCTGAATTTTGCAAACTGCAAACAAAATGCAACAAGGGGGTCTTTGTACAGACTTCTCATCACCAACAAAGGGCGTTCTTTAGGTACATGTGAATTTGATCACAGCTCTGATCATTTCTTATCCTTCATCACTTCACTTCACCTCTACTACCACACTAGAGTCAGATGTTCAGTTTATATAGTCTTAATAATTAATTCAATAAAATAAATTTACACCTGGGATTGTTTAAAAGACTTCTATTGGCTCAATAAAATAATAATAATAATATATCACTACATATTTACACATACCTTAATTCTATAATATTTTGTTTCTTATCTATCGTTTTGCCTTCTGACTCTGTTTTGATGTCTGTGGTTTTGTGTGTGCCATAAGAGAGCAGCATGAATAATATTATATTCATGCTTGTAAATATGGCTATAAGCAACTGTGATTGGTGTTTTCTTTAGGAGTGAACCTCACCCTTCGCTGGTCTCTGAATCACGGTAAATCATGGGTGACAGATACTCTGAAGATCTGGGCGGGGCCAAGTGGATACTCTTGCATGACATCACTTAAAGGCAATGAAACTGAGGATCATAAATACATCTATGTCATCTTTGAGAAAGGCCAGAAAGACTATTTTGAGTCCATCTCCTTTGTGAAAATTGACTTGTACAGTGACCAATGAAGAAAGGCATTGATGGGCTGATCATGGAAAAGGTGTTATTTAAAAAAACAAGTGTGATTTGTCTCTATTTTTTAAATAATATGTTTTAAATTAATTCATTTTAAATAATATGTTTTAATAAAATTGAAATCACTGTTATTTGTCTTCCTTAGCTCACCTCACCTGTCTTATCCCGACTGTTTTTTATCTCTCTTATAGCTTGACTGTATGCAGAGCCATACACAAAGCTTTTCTAAGGTTGTAAAACCTGATTTTTGCTTTTGCTGATTGATGATATTGTTGGATTATCCCTTTTGTGCCTATTATGTTGTTGTGATGAAAAAACATAAAGCGAAGGAACACACAGAGATGTATTTTATTTAATATGGAATTTGGTGAATGTGGTTGCTTTTCTTAAATGAGAGACACAATAGCGTAGGCCTGTGACCTCCTGTGGGTGCAGCATTCGAAATGAGACAGATATAGTGGGGGTTTTTTTGTTGTTTTTTTTGCCGTTAGGTCCCTATCTGCACCAAAAAAAGCAATCACAACTACATACCAACTTTTGAGGAAATGATACAGTCCATAATGATGTTTAACCTCACTCCCAGCTAACAGGGAAAGTACCCACAACTTTCACTAACGTTTTTTAAAGGTTATGT
This sequence comes from Mylopharyngodon piceus, assembly GCA_039654765.1. Classification (NCBI taxonomy): domain Eukaryota; kingdom Metazoa; phylum Chordata; class Actinopteri; order Cypriniformes; family Xenocyprididae; genus Mylopharyngodon; species Mylopharyngodon piceus. Next base: position 5,176,732 of record CM077448.1, on the reverse strand, counting down.
AAATGCAGGAACAAAATGCTCTTTATAAAATTTTTGGAATATTCTTGTAACATTATATACATCATGTTCCTAACGTTCTTGGAATGTCTTTTTGATATTATTAATATTTGTTTTTCGGAATGTTTGCATAAAACGTGAGAACAAATTTGATGAATCATCCTTGCTGTGTTATTTGTCAAAGTGTCACAATTATGTTCAGTTTAGTTTTGTTCACGTACTTTTAGTTTGTAATTCTTCAGTTCCTGTGTTGCTTTGTTTGATTTTCCTGCCACTAATCTGTTACCATGGACACTATCATCACAGCTGTTTGTCATTTAGCTCATCATCAGTGTGTATTTAAGTTCCTGCTGTTCACTTAGTATTTGTCAGGTTACCATTATGTTAAGTATGTTTGTTCCTGCCTGTTCGCATGCCTTGTAGATTTATTATTAAGCTTTGTGTTTTGGAACTGCATTCCTGCACACACCTGTGAATTCAATTTTTTTGTATAGTGCTTTTCACAATACACATTGTTTCAAAGCAGCTTTACAGAAAATCATTATTTTATAACATCTTAATATCTTTATGCTTTATAGTCGCATTTAACGTTCTTAGAACTTTGGCTAACGTTCTTAAAAGGTTCTCTCAAAGTTATGAACAAACTTTCTTCCTGTAACATTAACGTTCGTTCAAAGTTATCTAGTCTTTAAAAACGTTTTCAAAACATTAGCACAGAAACGTTATTTATACATCGTTCATGGAACATATTTTTGGAATGTTTTAGTTGGATGCTCATCTAACATTTTTTTATTATCATTAAACAGAATGGAAGAGAAGAGAACATGAAGTCACAAGACACATGCGTAAGGAACAATGAATGCAAGTTGTATATGAAATATACAGGCAAGCAGGTATAATACACTGACTTCGGACTTTGAACTTCCCCTTCTGTAACAGCATTTCATCTGACTCTGAACTAAATTCTGTCATTGTCTTTCTATTACTCACAACTCTGCGCATGCGCTCCATTCTATGCCATTTTTTAAACCAAACCTCCAGAGTCTGCAGACAACCGTAGGTCTCTCTTCGGCCTGAAGCATCACAAAGCATTTTGTAAAATGACAGTGTTTGAAACTCCATATGAAACAGTTCATATATATATATATATATATATATAAAACCCCTCTACCCAGGCCCTACTCGCCCCGCAATGCGCGGGCCTTGAACTCAGGTCTCTGGTGTGGGAGTCAGACGCTCTAACAAGGAGGCTAAAAGCTGCAACCTCTAGCATCAATCGCTAGAGCATCTCTTGAGATCAGAGGAGTGAGGTTTACTCACACAGCAACTACTAGCTGGCCTCCGTTACACTTATATACATATATGCAGAACACAATTTTGTGGTGCAAATTTTTTTCTATTGTGCCATTTTCCCTTAAAATGTGTTAAGATGTCATTTGGTGACATCTCTGGTCAAGTGGAAAATTTATTTAAATTCTATACTATGTATGTATGTATAAAATATAATTGCTTAACATCTACAAATTTTATTATATACTATAGATTAGTTAAGCACTGTACATCCAAAGTGGGGAATAAAATATCTTTATTTATGGTTTTAGGAAGTTAAATATTTTGTGTATGAAATACTTCTCTTCTTAGATGTTTTTGAAATACTTCTCTTATTAGATGTTTTTATAGTGTTTGGAAAGTACAGAGATTTTAACATTTGGCCCTGTCCATTTTTTCATTTTCTCTTTGTCTTTCTCCAGTTTAGTAAAATGTGTTCCTCTACCGCCCCCTCCTGGTAGATGCACGCCACAAATTTGTACATGCTGTACATGTTTGCCTACAAAGTACAAACACACCTATAAATATAACTGGATGACATCTTTGTTGCAATAATAGGCTATATGACATCTTTAAGGATCTTTAAGACAAAAGTATTTTAACAGAGAAGTCGTATTTACAAATTCAGAATTCAGATGAGATGTGAAGTTGGAAGGGACACTTAAATTATTAATTTCTTTCGCTGAACACAAAAGTTTACATTTTGAAGAATGTCGGTAACCAAACAGTTGATGGGCACCACTGACTTCCATAGTATTTTTTTTTTTTTTCATACTTTGGAAGTCAATGGAGTCCATCAGCTGTTTGGTTACCTATTTTCTTCAAATTATCTTATTTTGTGTTCAGCAGAAGAAAGAAATTCATACAAGTTTGGAACAACTTCAGGGTGACAATTTTCATTTTTGGGTGAACGATCCCTTTAAAAATAAAAAAGCAAAAATTTTCAACCATAATTATCAAAAAAAAAAAAAAAAAAAAAAGAAAAAAGAAAAATCACATTAAACTGAAAAATAAATTGACATTTAAAAACAGTTAACTCATGCATTAAAATATTGTTAAATAAAAAAAAGTAAATTATTAAAAGTAGATGCGCATTTTAAAATGTTAAAAAAATTGCCTGTTCCGTTTCCTTGTCCATTTGTCAACTGCGTTGTTGTTTAAGCATCATTTATTTATCTTTTCCAAGGGTATAAACACCTGAAGTTTTCCTGAAGTTTCCTAGCAACCGCAGACGCCGAGTTGTCACTGTCTGTAGAAATTTTACCTCAGCTCTCCAGTGATAAAAGTGCGACTGTTGTAATGGATATTTTATCCGAAGCAAAGTCTAAACCACTTTCCACTCTGTATGTATTCAACTTTATACCACCCAGAAGGATAGAGGCCAAAGAAATGCATCATTTCAACTGCAGCCCCAAGGTAAGATGCTGTTACGTAACTGCTCAGAGACGTGAAGGTTGAGGATCCAAATGCAGTTTATTGGGGTAATCCAGATGTAATCCAAAACAGGCAAAAAAGGTGAAGACACAGGCAAGCACTCCAAAACAAACACCAGGCAGGAATTTCAGACAAACAAGGGTAATCCAGGAAACAAGGAAAACCAGGAAACAGGCAGTGGATCAAAACCATTAATATGAGAAAACCAGAAAAAGTGCTCAGAAATGCGGTACGAACACATACAAAGACTTAGCAATGAATAACAGAATTGACCAGGCTTATATAGGGTGAACAATCGCTTACCTTGTTGCAGACGAATGAGTCTAAGGCTGGGACACACTAGACGATTTTCAAATCTTAACTGATTTTAAAACTGTGGGAGACCACAGACAGAATGTAGGAGGGGCATGTCCATGGAGTGGAAGAACTGGAGACGAAAGCAGAGCAGGCTGAACAGGTGGCCAGGGTGGTGAAGGCTGAGCAGAAGACCACCACAGCAGTGGTTAGGATTGGCCTCAAGAGCCATGTCAGAACAGTAGGGAGCTCAAGAGTGTCCTCCAGGTTGGCCTCTGTGGTCATTTTAGGGCAGACAGGAAATTCTTGAGCAACCTCTGTGGTCGTGTTGAGCCAGACACGCAGTTCAGGAACGACCTCCGTGGTCGTGTCGAAGCAGACAGGAGTTCAGGAACGACCTCTGTGGTCGCATCAGGGCAGCCAGGAAACTCAGGGACGACCTCCGTGGTTGTGCCAGGAAAGACAGGAAGTTCACGGGTCACAGGACTTGGCTCTGGGGCAGGACTGGGCTCTGGGCTCTGAAGCAGACTCATGGGCTGGAGAGGGCTCTGCAGAAGACTCATGAGCTGGAGAGCAGTGTGGCCCAAACACACAAAATGGCCAACGCCGTAACAGGGAGTGCAATCGACAGTGGGACCACTTCTGAGACCCCCAGACTTGGTACCACAGCAGAGATGTCAGCTGCTCGCACTGACATAAGCAGAGTGTTCTCCAAACTGAAAGCCAGTCTCAAACGCCTAGGAATCACCTTGATAGCTTCAGATGCTACGTTCATGACGATCGGAAACACTGACGTGGTGTCCATGACGGTTGAAGACTCTAGCATGGTGTCCATGATGACTGGAGACTCTGGCTTGGCATCCATGATGGTTAGAGGCTCTGGCGTGGCGTCCATGATGGCTGGAGGCTCTGATGTGAAATCCATGTTTGTGAACAGGCTCTGGTGCGGCAGTGAAGAGGCTCTAATGTGGGAACCACAGGACGGGAAGGTATTGAAAGCAAAGGACTAGCGACCTTTATAACTGGACATGTTGGTGACCATGGTGGACCAAGTTCTTTGGCTATCGGAGCTTGTTTGTGACTGCCAAGTCAGTTATAGAAGTTTCCGGTAGGTGATGCTTGGTGATGCATTAGCTATCGTGGATATCATGTCAGAGGCTCACGTCAGATCACATCAAGAGCCCGATTTGGGATCGTAGAGGCTCTGACATGATTGGGAGCAGTAAAATAATCATAATGACACCACACAATTGAGGATTTTTTGGACAAAAAGTTGGTTGCGACAAGCCTTAAATTGGGCCACACACCCCAGATCATTGGGGGTGCAAATCGGGCTCAAAATTGGCCTTAAAATCTTCAAGTGTGTGGCCAGCCTAACTGCTGGATCCAGTCCAAGTCTTCTGAAACGTCACTGCTCGGAGATGCAAAGGTTTAGGATCCAAATGCAGTTTATTGGGGTAATCCACAGATGTAATCCAAAACAGGCAAAAAAGTCACGACACAGGCAAGCAGTCCAAAACAAACACCAGGCAGGGATCTCAGACAAACAGGGCATACCCGTCAACAGTCCCGTTTTTCCCGGGATTCTCCCGTATTTCACACCCACTCCCGCCCCCCTCCCGTTTTATTATTTCTCCCGGGAAACTCCCATAATTTGTATGGCCCAAACCTTGTTATGAATAATCACAACAATATATTATTTCAAGGTTGTCCAGTTGCCAGATTTTGTATGAATTAATGTTAATGTAATGTACAATGTTACAATGTAATGTTAATGTACAATGCAGCTGCGGCTCGTATGGGCTGCAAAATATTCATCCGCAATGTTAAATACATGACATGCATGTTCCACAGTGCTACATACACAACAGTGTTTCTGTTTATGTAATTAAATTTGTAATAATAATAAAAATATCTAAAATAAAACATTAATAAGTCACGTTATTATCATATATAATATTGATATTACCAATATATGTAACATAGGTTATCAACCCCAACCCCCGGCCCGTTCAGAGGTCTCCCGGATTTTGGTACCCAAATGTTGACAGGTATGAAACAGGGTAATCCAGGAAACAGGCAGTGGGTCAAAATCATTAATATGCAAAAACCAGGAAAGTGCTCAGAAATGCAGTACAAACACATACAAGGCAGAATTGACCAGGCTTATACAGGGTGAACTAACAAGATAAATGAGATGCAGCTGAAAGCAGTGAGTGCTGATGAGTCTGGGCAATGAATTATGGGGAATGAAGTCCACGATAGAGTGGCAATAGTCTGGGATAGAGTGCCCTCTGGTGGCTATCAAGTGCACTCCAGCTGGTAATCGTAACAGATGCGTTGCTCATTTTGGCAGCTTTTTTTTTTTTTTTTTTTTTTTTTAAAGCAACAACAGTTGAATGTTGTTGTATTAATACAAAATATCAATCCAAGTGGCATTTGTACATTAAATATTTTGGTAGTAGCCTTTATCTGGTTAAAATTAATATATCTGGTTCCTATTGTTTAACTTATAACATATTTTTTATTTAGCTCTTTCTTTAAATGGCTTTAGGTTTTGTTATCTAATGCAGAGGTTTTCAATCTTTTAGATGCCGTGGAGCCCCAAATATGATCATCCTGGTGCGAGAGCCCCCATCCTAAAATTTAAAAGGCAGCTATATATTTTCATCTATAAAGACCAAATTTATACTGTGAAAATTAATATAAAAAATATGCATAAAATAGTATTTGGAAAATATTTTGTTTCTATTTTGTTATATTATTACATTTTTCTACTCACTATATTACTCTGCTGTACTGTAGATGTGTTATTTATGTATTTATTTTAAATCAATTAAGGTTTATTTTAATAAAGTGTGTGTATTTTATTCAGTATTTATTTAGTTTAGTCTTATTTTTTATTTATAAACTGTTTTTCTTTAGACTTTTCCACGGACCCCCCCAGCAAGCCCTTGCTGCCTCCTTGGGGTCCCGGTACCCCACTTTGGAAACCGCTGATCTACTGCAATGAAATTCATACTTTTTAACCCTGTAAAGCCCACTGTTGCAGAATTACAACATCACTTTTAACAATTTTTAAAAAAAAGGCCTGCAAATGTTTTTTTTTTCTCAAGACCACATTTACATAGTTAATGGGTTCTATTGTTTGTCCTCACAATGCTATTGGATAGAAGAAGTGTTTATAGGTCCGGTCATCTGGCCATGAACTCACTCAACAAACTTCGCGTTGAGCTCATCTCCTTTTTTTGCATGACTGGATTTGTCAAGATTCAAGTAAGTAAAATTCCTTACATATTTTTTTGTGTTTATTACAATGTCTAGAACACATACATATTTAGTTATTTTGGAAAACATTAATCAAATTTGATTTCGAGCTTGTTAAGTCTGTGTTGTAATTCTACAATGTTGGACCAGAGTGATAGTCAAAATAGCCTGTGCTCCTTACACATTACATAAGGACACTGCACTTCTCACATGGTCACAAATTGAAATTTAAACTGTTAGATGATTCATTGTAACCAAGTTCTAAATGTGCTTTTCTGTTAAATTTGTACTTAGTTTAGCTTAGACCATAATTAAACACAGGAATAAATTGTATGTGGTATTTGAAACTCCATCATCTAGAGCAGTATCTGAAACTCCCTGTATCTTTGTAGTTTTTTGTTTGTTTTTTAACTTCTAAATGATCTTGAGATTTTTTATGAGTGTTGCCCAAGTAGCAGTTTATAGCATTAGGAGATAGAAAAATAGGCTCTGAATGTTCTGGATTTTTGGGGGGGATGCCTGTTGCATTGTTCAGGGACAGGTGTGAATGGTCTTGAATATGAACCTGTAAGTGCTCTGGGGGGATGCATGTGTTCCTTTTAGTGTGATAAGTAGAGAGCATAATAGGCCAGCCAGACAGTATTGTTTGAATGTAGTAGTGGAATTTTGATTAGCATTTGCATTGAAATGATAATACTTTGATGGATAATACTTAGATCTCTACCCTCGACACATGGTCTACCACCCTGTCTATTCTTTCAGTTTATCTACTACAATATAAGACCCATATGTATTATTCACTTATTTATTTATTTTTTTACTTTTTCAGAATGCCACCAGCGCAGAAAGGTCAGCTATTCAGTGTGAAGGATGTGATTGCTGCAGTCCAAAATGGAGAGAGCGATTGGAGTGAAATGGACTCAGATGACACTGATGCAAGTGACTCAGAGAATGAAGATGCAGGTGAAATGGACAAAGAAAACCACCAACCCATTGACTACCCAGCCAGTGATGATGTGGACATCAAGCCCCGACCAAAAAAAAAAACACACCGTGCCCCGTGACAGGTTTCGCTGGCTGAAAAAGGAGTTTATCAGTCCCAATACTGATTTTTCTGGTTCAGAAATCACCAATGATGCCACCTCCCTCCTCACCCCACTGGAGTACTTCCAAAAGTTTGTGACAGAAGACATGATTGAGGCTCTGACATGAAACACAAATGAGTACAGCTCGCAAAAAAATCTGTAAACACCAATAACAAGGAAATTGAGAAGATGCTTGGCATGTACCTGAATATGGGCCTAATGCAAATGTCTGGTGTCCGTATGTATTGGGAGACAGACACACGGTACACGCCTGTTTCTGATGTGATGTCCCGCAACAGATTCCAATCTCTGTTGACTTCATTACACCTTACAAACAACTTAACTGTGTCAGAGATGGAAAAGAAGGACAAACTCTGGAAACTCAGACCATGGCTGAATTAATTCAGGGAGAGATGCCTGCAGGTGGTACCTGAAGAACACAACTCTGTGGATGAAATGATGATTCCTTTCAAGGGGAGATTCAGTAACATCAAGCAGTATATGCGTGGCAAGCCACACCCATAGGGATTCAAACTGTGGGTGAGAACTGGAATCTCTGGCATGCTGTGTGACTTTGATGTGTACCAAGGGAGTGTAGATGGAATACGACAAGCCAAATCTGAACTTGGACTGTCAGGTGATGTTGTGATGAAGCTCGCCTCCACACTTCCAGAGGGTCAAAACTACAAGATCTACGCAGACAACTACTTCACCGGTGTCCCATTGGTAGTCAAGCTCCTTGAGCATGGAATCCATTATGTGGGAACAGCGAGGCAGGTATGCCTACCCAACTACAACCTTGAAGATGAGAAGAGCTTGAAGAAAAAGGGGAGAGGAAGCTTTGATGTCCGAGTGGAGAGGAACCACAACATCTGCACTGTCAAATTGTATGACAACAGAGCGGTCACACTTGTGTCATCCTTTGCTGGACCAGAACCTGTGCAGAAGATTCAGCGCTGGGACAAAGCCACCAAAACCATCATTGATGTTGAGAAGCCTTACATTGTTGGTACCTACAACAAACACATGGGAGGTGTGGATTTGTTGGACTCATTTGCTGCCAAGTACAAGTTCCCCATGAAATCCCACCGCTGGTACATTTACATCTTCTGGCACACCATCATCCTTGCTGTGATTAACGCCTGGCTCCTCTACAAGCGGGACTGTAAAGCTCTGAAGATGACTAAGAAAGAGACACTGAACAGGAGACAGTTTCAGGCACAACTTGCAACCTCTCTCATCCTGGTGAACACACACAACACAACACCCAAGAAGACGAACACATTCACACAGAAGGTGACATCAGGGAGCCCTTTGGATCCTCAGAAGAGACCATCCTCAACAGATGTGAGTCCCCCAGCCAAGAGGTCATCGTACCACCCCCTCACTGGATGTACGCAAAGACATGATTGCACATTTCCCAGTAAAGACGAAGAGAGGACGCTGCAGACATTGCAATAATGGATACACAAACACACTGTGTAGCAAGTGCAATGTTCGCCTGTGCTTCTCAGATGAAAAGAACTGTCTTAGGGACTATCACTGCAAGTAAACACAGACTTCACTCAAACCACATTGAAAGTGATAGAAGAAAAAGTTTCATAAATAAAATTTTTAAATATAATTTTATTAATAAATGCTTATTCATAAAAAAATATGATTGTGTGATTATTACTCATGATATATACTGTTATGGGGCTAAGTAAGCAATCAACCCTGCAAATGAATGCTTAAATGCTCTGTATATCTGTTCAGACAAAGTGAGTACAAATACAGAAATTCTGCTCCTAACTAGGGCCAACGTTGCCATATTACATTTCCCTAAAAACTTACTAAAATGTAAAAAATTTGAAAAATCTTTAATTTCTACATCAAAGGCCTCCTAAAAGAATATCTGAGAGGTCAAAAAAATTTTGCTCATTTTTTTCTATATTTGGGTATTACAGGGTTAAGTGCATCTCAGATGTCTACATAGGTTTTGGGTACATCAAAATACCATTCTATTACCTTCTAATATCAATGATATAGAAGAAGATATCAAGTTACACCTGTTCGTGCAAGCGTTGTCCTCACGGGTCATTCATAGCGGACTTCTATCACTGAGAATTGTAGTTAAACCTATTTGATCTGATTGGCCGAGAGGCCTGTTCGGAACGTATTATGTTAATTTATCCCCGCCCACTATGCGCGCATCCGCCCCTCTCTGCGCTACCATCCTCAGAAGCCGTTGACGGCTCTAATAGTGACGGATCGACCCCCCGCAATATTATTTTATTTTTCCTTTTTCATTTGTTTTGTGGAAAAAAGAAAAAGGAGTACAAGTAAGCCTCACTGCACACATCCGTCCTCAGCAATCCCCCTCAGATCTCTTCAACTCATAATCCTGTTTTGTGCTTTTGTAAGAGGTTGTGCTAACGGTAGCTAGTGCACGATTATTGATAATAACTCCACGATACAACCTCGAGACAAGTCGGGACAAGACCAGGTTAGTAGCTGTGTCTAATGACCAATGGAGTGCATAAAGTAGGTCTTATTTTAGAGGTGTTTGTGATCGTAGTGTTGTGGTCCAGCTGTCCTGCTTTTCATCGGTCGGTTAGCAACGTTAGCATGCTATCAGCATAGCTTGTGTGTCACACATCCTGGTGAAGCTGTACCATATATATCGTTTTTTTTTTTTAAATAATGTGCCTGCGAGGTTTTTATTGAGACCGTTTTAGTAAGTTTTATTTTCACGTTGAGTTGGAGTAGTACGCATTGGTTGAAGAAAATATATAAGACTTGCATTGACTGGGACTGCATGTCTGACAAGTGCATTGTTTTGGTTCAGAAACAAGGATCCGGTTAACTTGTTTGGTTAAACATATATTAAATCGCACTTTAAAATCCCAGAACTCGGCTTCCAGACGAAGCCTATGTTGTTAAATCGTCACAAATCCCGATGCTAATGTGCTTGTAGCTCTGGCCTCACTTTACCGCCGCCATTTTGTTTTGTTCTCGCCATCAAATCCTTTAGTCAAACCCGCAGCATCAATAATACGAATAATTTATTTCCCTATTTTGCATTTGTCACTTTTTCCAATTTATCTAATCCATGCCTAGATTAATGCACATGTTTGGAGTGATATGTAATCATGAAGTTTTGTATATTATGAAATATATAGGTCTGCTCCCTCCTTCCAACACGAAACATGGAGGCCGCGGTTACAAGCAGCTAGTTAACCAGTCAAAACAGACAATTCACCGGGTTTATAATACACCGGACACCGCTTTTTATATCAGATACCGGACTTTTAGTATAGTTAGATGTACAACCGAAGTGTTTTTGTGGAAAGCTATTCTGTGCCCTTACGACCAGTTGGCAAAGCCTGTAAAATAATCTACGCAGCTCCTGTTCGCCAGCGTTGCTTCATGTTGCGTAGAGATTATTTTACAGGCTTTGCCAAATGGCCATCGCTGCTATTCCTAATCTGCATCTGATGTGAAGTACACTGCGCTGGTGTTATTGTGTTAAATAGAGAAGCAAGACCGTGTTTTTTACTAATGGATTGTGCTCTTTAAATTCATGTTGGTGAGGGTTGTTTTTGGACATCCTTTAAGATGCTGTTTTAGTTGTCCTTTGCAAAAATTACCACCATATTACTAGGCATGTTGTTACTATTGTAAAATCATACAAAACATATGGGCTAACGAAAACGTTATAAGAATAATTTATGACGATGATATCGAGAGTGGAGGCTAATGCCAAATATTCTAGCAACTTATTTTGGCGAAACCTGTTATGGTATTTTTTTTTTTTTTTGTAAGGGATGTTAATGTACGTTATATGATTGAATTGTGTGATGGCTTGTAAACATTATATATAATTTTGAATGTCACACTGTAGAAGAAACCCAGTAAATGGGCCAGAACTTTCAGTCCAAAGTATAATTCGGTTTTACATGTGCATACCTTAGAGAAGGGGTTTTCAATCTTCCAAATTTTACGGACCCCCCAAATATATTCATCCTCATGCGAGGGACCTCATCCTAAAATTTTAAAAGGTGGCTATATATTTATAAAGGCCCAATTTATACTGTGGAAAAAATAATATTATAAATGTCTCAGTTATGTTTCATTGCGTTTTTCTATTCTTTCTAGTACTGTACTGTTGTATTATTTAAATCAAAATATATTTTTTATTTTAATCAAATTTATTTGTTTATTTAATTAATTAGCTTAATTTTATTTAAAATGAATTTATTTAGCTTATTTTTATATTTTTTTACACTGCTTTTCTCTAAACTTTTCCACGGGCCCCCTGGGGTCCTCTGTCTCCAGTTTGAAAATCTCTGCACTAGGGTATGTGAACTGTGCACATGACATAAATTTCATCATTAGTGTAGTATGCACGTACTGTACCCACACAGTCTGATTTGTCCAACTGTGTGTACTTATTGGTTTTATTTTTTCACTAATTAGTTTGTCTACAAGGTGGCCCTACTGTTGTTTTACAATCAAAAAAGAAATGGAAGAGACGGAACAATGGCAAAACATCAGGGACCACAAGAACAAGACGCCTGTGTTAACAAGTGCTTGTGTGAGGTGGTTTAGAGATACCCGGAGCCCACTCTAGTTTAAACCAGTGGTTGACCGATATTGAATTTTTGATGGCCGATGCCCATATCTTAGAGAGCAGGGTGGGTGATGATATATATATATAACAAACTTAAAGATGGTAAAAACACATGCATAACAATTGCTGAAATTAAATGTATATTTAATTTTACTTAATATTTACTAAATTAGAAATAATTTAAAAATTATATTTTATATACTTTAGATGGCAACTTCTTGATTCTGTAATCCTATTACAGTATTTTCCACAAATAAAGAAATTGTTAAAAAAAAAAAAAAAATTAGGGATGCACTGATCCGATGTTCAGTATTGGTATTGGCTTTGATACTGTGTTTTTATTTTTATTTTTATTTTTTATTTTTTTTCTATCGGGCAGACAGGACCCGATCCAAATCTAATAATGTGCATACTGACGGTTGTTACTGTTAAAGCTACAATATGTAAAATTTTTGCAGTAAAATATCCAAAAACCACTAGGCCAGTGTTATATATTTTGTTCAGTTGAGTACTTACAATATCCCAAATGTTTCCAACTATTTGTAAATCGTGAGGAAAATTGCAATTTTAACCAAGGAAACGGGACATGTACGGGAGTCGCCTGTCAATGGCGTCATATCCGCGTTACTTTCAGTTTCAGTAATACAGCATTTTCTCCATCATACAATACGTTTTAAAATGAATTGCATGCCATTTATCAACACAAGCCACCCAGCATTTATTATTATGATATTCTAAAATCGATCTAGCTTACTGCAGTGTGCAACAAGTGTCTCACAGCAGCTGCCGAGCGAACGCACAGAGTAATGTTATAACATCATTTTCAACACAGTCAAATGTATCTAATATGATAAACAGCGCTGTGTTACCTCATACGTTTGACCGGAAGAAGTGGCGCCGGCGACTGCAGCATAATAAAAGTTCCGCTGCTCGCGAGGCGCGTGTCGCATTCGTCTCTCGTTAGCAATTGCTTCAGCGGCCTCGTTCAGCTCCAACATCACTCAGCCCTGCGCTGCTTCATACTACAGTAACGTTAATAATCTCATCCATGAACATGATTTCTGCTTGAGTCCCGTCCCGGTTCTTTTCCACTGGCTGTGAGGTGAAGACGACATTTCCCAAGATTCCACGCTCAAACTTGGCGACATCAAGCTACATCTTTGTTTTGAATAGGCGACCTTTAGCGGCGAAAAACTTACATATTGTAGCTTTAAGCTCCACAAAAGGCAAAAAACACATTATAAAGCACCATTAAGAAGTTTTTGTGCACTATATTCCATGTCTTCCAAAGCCATTCGGTAGCTTGATGCAAGGGACAGATGAATATTTACATCGCTACATTAAAAGTTTATGGAAACTCTTGCTCTGCTGTGGCTGTCAGTCATTCTCCTTTCAGCATTCAAACAGCACGTCATATTCTGTTATGGCAGTCAGCACGGTAAAACTCTCCAAGATGATTCAGTGTTCTCATTATTTATCATTATAAAACTTTATAAACTAAAATAACTAGCTTCCGGCAGACGGCCATTCTCATCGATTTGTGGCGGAAGAGTAACCCCTGACCCAACTCATGACGCAGTAAGAGGATAGAGCAAAACAAAACACCGGTCACGAATTAGAAGTTTAGAAGAGAAGAGGAGCTTGAGTTTGTTGCACAGCCCTATTTGTTTAAACCGCGAGAGCCGTCTAAGCTTACGATACTCTTACATCCTACATCATACATCGTGTCAGGGGGATACTCTTGTGGTACAAGTCAACTTGCGCCGTATGTGTACAGTCGTCTGCCGGAATTGCTGTTTTCTAATTGAATATATTTTAAAATGTAATATATTCCTGTGATGGCAAAGCTGAATTATCAGCAGCCATTACTCTAGTCTTCAGTGTCACATGATCCTTCAGAAATCATTCTGAAACACTGATATGGTGCTCAGGTAACTTCAGGTAAATTTCTTTTTATTATTTTTGAAGACAGTTGTGCTGCTTAACATTTTTTGTGGAAATCGTGATACTTTTTCAGGATTCTTTGAATAGAATGAACAACAATTCATTTTATGAACAGCATTTATTTGCATTTATTACATTTTATTACATTGATTTAAAGTATTTATTAAATAGGAGTCTTTTGTAACATTATAAATGTGTTCTGTCACTTTTGATCAATTTAATGCATCCTTGATCTCTTTTTAAAAAAAAATCTTACCACAAATGTTTGAGTGGCATCACTGTTTTCACAAAAATGGTAAGCAGCAAAAACTGTTTTCAACATTGATAATAATAAATGTTTCTTGATCAGCAAATCATATTAGGATGGTTTCTGAAGGATCATGTGACACTGAAGACTGGAGTGATGATGCTGAAAATTCAGCTTTGCCACCACAGGAATAAATTACATTTTTAAATTTATTAAAGTAGGAAACAATTATTTTAAATGGTAATAATATTTAACAATATTACTGTTTTTACTGTATTTTTGATTAAATAAATGCCACCGTGGTGAACATAAGACTTCTTTCAAAAACATATATTTTTTTTTAATGTTTCCAAACTTTTGACGGGTACTGTAGGCAATATCAGTTTATATCATGTTCATTTATGTGGTTTTGACAAACAAAAATTGTTCAGTGTTTGACACAAGACTCTTATTATTATTAATATTATAACATAGGGAAGAAAAACATCTTGATTTAGATTTATCTGTTTTAGCTGCAGTTAATGATTTTAAAATCATTTTAGATTCTCATTTTAAGAGAGTAGTTGAGCGGATGTTACTGGCTAGCAGTAAGACAGTCATGGTGTTGCTATGGATGAAACCTCTAGCAAGACAGAAACGGAGGAACAACATTTATAAGCATCACCATGGTAACCAGTCACAACTGCCTTTTCCAAGCATTTTTAATATGTGCTAAAGTCATTAATGGCTTTTATTGATAAATCAGACTTGGTAAGCAGTTGTCTTAAGTCGAGTGTAGTGAAAGTCTTTCTGTAGAGAAAGAAAGTTTAGATGCGAAAGTTAGTTTTGTTTACTGTTAGAATTGAATACGGTTATAATGTCTACATGTTGCTTGTCTGATTAACTTGTGCAAATGTCCATCGTGTCTAGTGTAAACATGGGTCATATGCTGTAAGATCTGTTTTGTTGATATTTGATCATATGGGATACCCCAATATCTTGGTTGATTTGAATTAGTTGAGAATGGGACCTAGGGGGACTTGTGTAAACAAACTGTAGGCTTGTCTCGTGGGCTGTATAGTGATCTACAAAATGCAGCAAATTAACAGTAAATGTCATGGCTTCAAAGTTATTCATTGATTCAGTATCAGATTTTAACTCAGTTTGTGTACAGTTTAGCTAAACCCATCTGTCACAGAACAGATCATAGCCAAATAAAGGCTTATTGAAAGTATATTCTGCATTCAATATGAGTTAAGCTAATGATTACTGAATAACTTTGACCTCCCAAGATTTTCCCTCAAAATTTGTGTTTACAGGGCAATGCAGTAAAATGCTACATTTAGTAGTGGGAATCAGCAGAGACCTTGTGATATTTAAAACTGATCATATTGCATTCCTTGTTTACTTGTTTCTCTTTCATCTGCATTGAATTTAGTTGCTCAGTGCAGTTGTTTATTTCGTTCTGAGTGTGAATTTGGTTGAACAGAAATTGTAGTTATTTAACAATTTCAGACTTAAGGCCTGTTCACACCAAGGGTGATAACTATACCCATAAAGTTTTAATAACTGTTCTAATTCTATGAGAATAGGAAAAGTCACACCACAACAATATTGAACGATAGTGATGAATCATTTTCAGAATGATTTTTTTCCAATTGATGAATGATAAAAACATTGACATCCAATCAGAATCCACTTGACTTTTAAAGGCCCACTGAAGTGTCTTGAAACACTCAGCATTATTCAGTGTGTTGACGTAATTTCCACTGAAACAGGAAGACACGGCAGGACATATCAAACAGCTCCTCCCCTTTTTTTAAAATAGCGTTAAGTTTATAACAGCTAGACCAGAGCCGTTAATCTCCTCCATATCGCTTTAAAATATAGCATTCTGTGCAGAATTCAAATGGGTCCGAAACGTTTTGTGGTCTGCGCCGACTCAGATATGTGCGACCGGAGCAGACTGTGCGCGTTGTGGTGGTTCACATGACACTAACGTGAAACCAGACTTCATTCACCCCACTGCATATTTACACTGTCTTAATCGTTCCCTGTCCCCTATATAGTCCACTATGTGCCATTCACCATGTAGAAAATAATAAATGTGTGAACAAGTGACTTTCAGCCACAGCTTCAGCGTCTATTTACAGTGTAGGGGGTGGGACGCTTTAGATTCTAGAGAGCATTTGATTGGACAGAAAATCTGATGAGAAGCTGAAGTGCAGCGTGATGTCATCAAAATCATTGATCCATATTGGTGGAAGTGAGAGACTGTAAATTCTAAACGCTTATATCTTCTAAATGCGAATTTTGTCATTGTTTTGGAGCACACTAGCTTATAAATAACAGTAAGGCTAACATATTTACATAACTTCAATTTTGATTTCAAGGGGACTTTAAGAGCATTTAAAGTGGCAGATGACAAAACTGCAGAATACATTTATAATAGGCCTAGAATATTATAAGCTGCTGGTGTGATGCTTATATAGTTATCTTTTAAAGTTATCATTCTTTGTGTGAATGGCATTTGTTCTTGGTGTTCAATCTCCTTTTATTCTCATAAATATTCATGTGAAAAACTACTATGAAAAATTAAAACTAAAAACATTGATTCTTGGCTTCAGAATATCCATATACCCATGTAAATCTGATAAATCTGAAAACTTTTGTATGATATGTGGAAGGATACAAGAAAAGGACTAAGCTACATAGAGAAATCCACCCATAGAAATTACATTAGTCATTTTTTTTAAAACACTTGTCATACACAAGAAGTTCATGTACATAGAAAAAGTATTGCCACATATACAGCTATCTTAAAGGAAGAATTTGTCAAATGCTTTAACTAAAAAACAGCATATATTTTTATATTTCTGCTGTTAAACCCTTGCAAATGTCTTGCCCCAATAGACTTCTGACTGTTGATGTACAGAAATTTCGTTAGAACAGCTCGCAGGCCAAAGTTGGCTTATGACCTTTCATTTGGCCCACGATGCCATATTACAAGAGGGGGTGAAATGCATTGAAATGTTGAGAATATAAATAAGAAATGTTGAGAATATAAATTAATAAATGTTTTTTTATATATATATATATATATATATATATATATATAATATTGTTAGATATAATGCAACATCAGTTGTTTAAGTTTGGTGCTAAACTCTGCAGAAAAGTGGACCTTGAGGGCCAGAGTTAAGAAAGCCTTGTCTAAAGGGGTTCTAATACTAGCCCGTTACAGTGATGTCTGTCATGCCTACACTTGGCTGTTCAGTTCAGCATTCATTTTGATCCTGAAAACACAGTAACGCTTGAAAGGGAACACCCTTCGCCTCAGCATTATGTTCTCCCTTTTCACTCTCTCTTTCGCTCTTTCTCTTTCAGTCTCAGGACTCACCATACTCAATGAGCGTACAGCGCAATGTCAGAGCGCTCTGGGCAAACGGCAAAGGGGAAGGATGGCAAAACCAAGTATGCGTCTCTCAACCTGTTTGATACCTACAAAGGAAAGAGCCTTGAAGCACAGAAGCCAGTTGGTGAGTTTGCATTGAGTAAAAGCTTTTAGGATTTGTTGTCACAAACATTTTGTTGTTTAAACTAATTTATCTCTATCTGTTTGTATATGGAGGATCTGGGGTTTGACTGAGGTCAACATTAAAAAAAAAAAAAAGGACCCACACAGAACTTTTGAGTTTCTGTGTGTATATATGATAGGACGATTTTTTTTTTTTATCAAATGAAATGGCTGTGGAAATGAAGTTCATGTGGAGTGTCCTCATATTCTGAAAACAACATGAGCGTCACACTTGTTTGATTATATGTCTGGTAGATGAAACTTTGTTGCTTCTTCACATAGAGACATGCAGGACATGAAGCCTTCATATCTACTTTTGACTTATTCATCCAAATTTTGCCAAATTCCATACATTCCGTGTTATACTGTAAATGCCATTTTTATGACTGGATTATGCGATTCCGTCCACGTTGTCTGCATCATAAGTTTCCACTGTTGGACAATTCACGTGTAAGCAGGAGGTGGCTGCTGCTGTGCTGATAAGACTGATGGAGCTCATCTGTTTTTGCCTCAACAGTGCAATACAGTTGTTGCTTATTAAGACAATACAGTCATTTACAGTGTGCAATCTAAGAACATAATCTGCCTGGCCTTTCTGAAACAAAGCAGCCTCATGTTCATTGATTTCTAAGTTTATTAAATCCCACTCTGGATGACCCTAGAATTATTTAAACAGTTTCCAGTTGTGTTCCCTGCTTATGTTTTATTCAGTAGCTGAACTACCAACTCTAAGCAGCTGTCCCTGTTTTCACAAATAAAGTTCTCCCAGCGGTTCAGGCTGCTTTGCTCCAGGAAACAAATAGGGGATTGAGAGTTGGGACAGATGTGTTTTTCATAGTCTGAAACCACCAACGACTGCTCTGTGCATTGTTCAACCTATTTTGCATGGGCCAAGTCTGTCATGAGAGTGTTAAAGTTAGATTTTTTTAACCTCAAGTCAATTTTGAGTCAACCACTTGAAACAAATCCTTATAAGATAGTTTTGCTCCTTTCACTGGCCAGCCAAGCATTGCTAAGCCATAATGGATGAAGGCGTTTGTTCTCGCACATGCAGCAGTCTCTCCCGCTCAGTCAGGCTATGTCCCTCAAGATGGTGATGGGTTTCTGCGCTTGTTTATTTACCTCCTCCCGTTCCACTTTTACTTTCAGTTGCCCCTCGTCATGGCTTACAGTCTCTTGGTAAAGTTGCCTCTGCACGGCGCATGCCCCCCCCTGCCAACTTGCCTAGTTTGAAGGCGGAGAACAAAGGTAACGACCCCAACGTCTCGCTCGTTCC
The DNA here is from genome assembly GCA_039654765.1 of Mylopharyngodon piceus. Classification (NCBI taxonomy): domain Eukaryota; kingdom Metazoa; phylum Chordata; class Actinopteri; order Cypriniformes; family Xenocyprididae; genus Mylopharyngodon; species Mylopharyngodon piceus. The sequence continues at coordinate 5,157,691 of CM077448.1, read as the reverse complement.
CAAAGACGGCACAGGATGGGCAAGCAAGCAGGAACAAGCAGACCCAAAGAGGTGAGGGATGTTCACCTTTCTGAAGGAGCTACATTGCCTCATGATATTGTTTGTGTAATTCAAAATAACATTAAAACCCCTACCAACACCATTGTCATCAATATAACAGTCTGCACTTTGAAAAAGTGCCCATCAATGCTACAATTTACTGACAGTGTGCTTATATGGTACTTTTTTATTTTATTTTTTTTTTTACTATGGACCACCCAGATTGTTAAATCAGTTTTTTGTTGAGATAAATCAAATAACGTCTGGTTTTGATTGGACTGTTTAAAAACATAATTATCTTCAGAGACCTTCCACCCTCTGTTGTCTGTAAATACAGTCTGATTGGGTACATGCCCATACTTGCCAACTAACGCTTGTTGTTTTGGTTCTGATCTTTCCTGTAGTACCGATGTATTGTCAGCAGCGCAGCCGGAGTCGCAGCAGCCTGTGGCCTCACAGACGTCTGTGCCGAGCGTGCCGAGAACACCTCCAGCTCAAGAGGTGCCTTCACGCAAACATGAATAATCTTGAATATTATAAATGTGATTCAACATCTAAAGTTTGAGTTAATCAAGTCTGTACCTTACAGCTGTAGTTGAAGAGTTCATTTGCAAAAACAGATAACTCCGTTTTATTAATTCTCACAAATAATTTTTTTTTTATTGTGCATTCCAAGTAATATCAATCAAACTGCAGCTGGGTTGTTTTGATTAAGTAATAACAACTCCAAAAAATACAGGTAACTTAAATTAAAGTTCATTGAAAGTATGTTTTTTATATATATTAAAAGTTTGTTTCTTAGCAAAAGCAGATAACTCCAACAGTCGTTTTTGGCAAAAGCAGATAACTCCACATTTCAGTTAAACAAAACCAAGTAATTGCTTTGTAATTGCATTTAAAACACACTCAAACACACGTGTGCACACAAATGCGCGCACACACACTAACAGATCGGCACACACACACAAACGCAAAAGGACAAACAAGGGTTCAGCATGTAAGACGTGTATGGTGTACAAGGGCTTGCAGGAGTCGAAATTATAAATCCTCGATCACTTTTAGTCTGCTTTGACGAAACTTCCCTCAGCTAGCGCGTCTTTTTGAAGTGACTAGAAGCCTTGTCACCTGACCTGAATACTGCACGCTGATTCGCTAAAACGGACTTATCGGTTTCTGTACACAAACAACAAGGGCGCTTGTCGGCTTCTGCTGTAAAATGTGAACTCGTGATGCCTTGACAGTGGACAATACCGGCTTTTCTGACAAAACAGATTTATGGTTCAGAACGTGCTATATGTGGAGAATAACGCACAGCAGCGTTTATCGGTTTTTGTAAATGAACTCTTCAGTTGTTGTTGTATGACAAGACATACCACATCTTTAAATCAGTACACTTTTTGGCACTTTTTTTGTGTTTGTTACTCTGGGACATTGTTTGGTACTTGACACTTTTTTTGAATGTCTCTTAGGCCCCGACTCAAGCTCTAGCCGTAGGACCAAGGTCCTGGGCACCGGCCAGTGTTACACATGGAGTACAAGGAGATGGTAAGATACAGTGCCAGGAACATGCATGTAGATAACATGGAGCACACAGAGTACAGTGTTTGAAACTCTACTAAAAATTATGAGCTTAACGGTTACCTATATTGAAACGTAAAATATTTCTTTAATTATCTTGTTTGAAATTTTTTCTGAAAGGTGTTGTTTTTTTTTTGTTTTTTTTTTTGTTTTTTTAAAAATCAGCAGTATATGAACTATGAGGTTAACAATGAGGAAATTTAAATTAGGATGATGTCAAAATTGAAATCGAACATTGGTTGAATTACACTAATTACAACTAATAACTAAAAACATGATTTTGATTTCTGTCATTTACTCTAGTTGTGATGTTTGGCATTTTTTTAAATATTGGCATCAGCCGATAAGATTTTCTGTTTGGCCGATGTGTTGGAAGCGGGACTTTTATTTTGATGGTGCTGAGAATGGCAGCTCCTGAATACACAGCACTCCCGTTCTCCGTCTTCATTAGTTATGGTCTCTGTTTAACAGTTTTGTCTAATACGTTGCTAGATAGAACTGTTAAACAAAGAAAGTAAATTGTATAGGAAAAAGTATTATAGCGTTTGCTTTTATATTTTTAGTAACAGAAAGGCAAACACTATAATACTTTCTCATTTACCGTTAGCATTCAGCAAATACACATTTATATAATTTAAACAAATCTTTGAATATCTAATAAACATTTAATTTCACAAACCTTGAAGACTTCGAATCCACCTGTCAGATATTCTGAAGTGCGCATTTTTAGCCAGCATGAACGTGTTATTCTGTAAGTGACCGTCAGTCTGTGTAAATTGAATTCCGCAGAATTCATCTTCACTGGAGACGCATAATTGACAAACTTTAAACCCTTGATTTCAAACTATGCGGCACTATATTCAGTTGCCCACTGTCATATTCATTCCATTTTTACTGTGATTAGTTTTACAATTTTAGTTTTAAAATTAGTTTTACCTTGTCTTTATTTGAAAAAATATCATTCCCAGTGTGCACAAAGAATAACTGAGTGCCCTCTTGGTTACAGTGTTTACTTTCTTTTTATTCATATTTTTTCAAACAAATTATTTGTGAAAAATACTGTAATATGATTATAGAATCAAGAAGTTGCCATCTAAAGAAAGCCTGTTTAATTTTATTTAAAGACTTATTTTTTAATTAATTTTCAAATTATTTATTTCTAATTTTTTAAAAATATTAATTAAAATAATTATAAAGTATATATATTGGCTTTATATCGGCCACCCTGTTCTCTAAGATATCGGCATCAGCTATCAAAAAAAACAATATCAGTCGACCACTAATTTACTCACCCTTACTTTTTTACTCACCCATATGACATCCCTTCATCTTTGGAACAGAAAAATAATTAATTTTAAATAAGTAATTTATTTTCTCCCTGCAATTAAAAAATGGGGACTAACGTCTTCAAGTCTCAAAGGGATGCAGAATTAATATAAAAGTATAACATGTACAAGTCGTATGTACTACTTTTACAATACTTTGACTCTTTTGCATCCTTTTTGAAGCTATATTCATAGTTTGTGTGTGGAACAGATTTAAAAATATAGTATGTAAATGACAGCAGGATTTACTTATTGGATGAAGCATTTCTGTAAAGAAAATAATTTATATAATATGAATGAAGGAATATTAAGAAATGTAAAGTTATAATTGGACAAGTCCAAAATGTCAGTGGACCCTTGCTGTAAAATTTGCTCTTAAACTTTGTTATATTTGAAACATTAGAAGTGGTGTTTGTAATGAAAGACATTCTTTGTACATCAAGGATATTCAATTCCCTTTGCTCTCTTCACAGGTGGAAAGGGATCAAACCAACCGTCGCCATTCTCTCGCGAGGAATTTCCCACCCTGCAGGCGGCTGGAGACCAGGACAGAGCTGGCAAAGAACAGGCCACTGCAGATCAGTGGTATGGGCCAGGACCAAGCCTCCGCCCCCAGAGTAAGCATGTGCTCTTGCCCTGTTCTCCTTTCAGTAACTGTTGTGGTATTCATATAATGTCTGTTATCTTCTGATGCTTCTGATTCGTGTTGGTTCACACATTCAGCGGACTCTCAGTAAACAATTTATTGCTTTCTGTTCTAGACGTTACGAGTTGGCGGGATGGTGGGGGCCGGGCATTGGCACCCACCCTGGCTGGGGAGGCAGTTGCGGAGGGCGGTGCTGGGGGAAACATGGTGATGGAGGGTGCTGCTGGGGCCCCTCCCATCCCACAGCAGAATGCATCCTCTCATGGGCCGCCTAGAGCTCCCTCAACCAGCAACCCCGCACTTCCCCTCCCCCAGCCACCTATTGGCCCGCAGTTCCAGGCTTACAGAGGGATCATGCCTCCCTTCGTAAGTTTGAACATTTTCATCTTGGCTCATCTCTCTAGAGAATGTCAAAGTGTCTAAAATTTTAATTGATTGATTTGTTCAATGCATTCATAGCCTTTCTGTTCTGGCTGCATCTTTATCTCTAGATGTATCCACCATACCTGCCCTTTCCACCCCCCTATGGTCCACAGGGACCTTACAGGTACCCACCCCCAAATGAGGCCCCTAGGTAAGACCATTTGCGCTCAACTGAGTAGAAATACTACTAATATTCACTTCCAGAGTCATCTAGTTGACTTCCTTAACCTTCTTCTGACTTCTTGCCAGGTTTTCTCGTTCCCAGGGTGGAGTAGGGCCAGATGGGCGGCCACCTGGAGGCCCCCGGGGTGAAGTGGTAAAACGCCCATCCATCCTCAAACAGGATGACCTGAAGGAGCTGGATGAGCTGGACCATGATGGAGATGAGGGCTGGGCTGGTAAGAGGAAAGCTTTCAGTTCATCTGAGACATTAGAGTGTAGTAGGCCATAACAGCTAACACCGTATGAGATTGAATGTTACAAAGAAAATTCTTTTGATTTAATGTTATATACTGCATAATTGGGTAACTTTATGAAACTGGTAACTTTGCATACAAGGAGATATTGTTTAATAAATGACAGTTGCAGAATATTTCGGAACAAAAAGTTAAAAACAGTAATGTGTATATATTTTTTTCAGTATTGATTTAGAGGTACAACATAAACTACACTGTATTAACCTTTTCTTGATCATTTGCTTTGTTCTCAGGAGCACAGGAGGAAATTGACTACTCCGCAAAGTTGAAGTTCAGCGATGATGAAGGAGAGGATGATGGAGAAGAAGAACGGACTGAAAACAAAAATGGAACCCGGTAAACATTTCCGAAATGTTTTCTTATCGGCTGATTAGTTTAACCGATCTTTTTTCACTGAAGTCCTTTTTCCATACTTTATATTCTGCTGTAACAGAGAGTCAAGGGAGCAGCAGAGATCCCAAGATGGACCTGCACCTGTTTCACGTTCCCGGGCATCCGACAGTGGAGGGGATTCGCGCCGCACCCCTCCTTCCAGTGCTGAAGATGGCTCCGCATCCCCCTCCAGCAAGCCAGGCTGGGCCGAGGAGAGTGGAAGCAGCTGGAGCAGCCAAGCAAATGCAGGACCTTATCAGGTATAAAACCCATCTCCCCATCCAGGTACAAGCCTTCAGTGGTACCACTGGCCTTTGCCAAATAATGTGCAGTCACTGTGAGGACAGGAACATGCTTGTGGTGTTTCCTGGATGACTCGCTGATTGATACATGTACCCCTATGCAGGGGCGTAGGCCTGGACTAGGTGGCCCAAGGGAGCAGCCCTCCCCCCCACCAGGTCCACTTCTTGGACAAGGGCCCAACTCCTACTACCACCAGGTACATGGGGAAAGAGTCCAAGAAATAGGATGGAAGCGACATCAAGCACTAACAAAAGCATGTTGGTGTTAATGACGATGGTGGTTACATTGGTGAACTTTAATTAATAACCCGCCTTCTGTCAACAGGACCGGCCATCGAACCAGTCGCCAATCTCCGGCCCCATCCTGGCCCCCCAGAAGCCCAGTGGTGCCCAGGCACAGCAGCAGGCAGGGGCGATGCCTGGTGGGCCGACCCCTCCTCCCTCCGGCACCCTGCACCCCCAGCAACAGGGTGAGGATGAGGATGAGACATGGCGGCAACGAAGGAAGCAGTCGTCAACAGAGATCTCTGCTGCAGTAGAGCGTGCTCGTCGTCGACGTGAAGAGGAGGAACGGAGGATGCAGGAGGAGCGCCGTGCTGCCTGTGCAGAGAAGCTCAAAAGACTTGATGAAAAACAACAGCAGCAACAGACTATGAAACCCAGCAGCCCCAGTGATGCTCCAGCCAACAGCCCTAGTCCTTCCTTGTCTGCTTCTGCCTCGTCTCCTAATATCAGTCAGCCACCGTCACCCTGTGTGGACATTGAAGAACCTCCTCTATCATCCGCTCAGGGAAGCGGTGCAACATTAGGGTTGAATATTAATAACAGACAGAGGGCTGGCAGCAACAGCAGCCATGACTCCAACACTGGTTAGTTTTCTATGAATAGTACATTTCCTCATCTTTCTGACATGTGGTGGTCTTTTCTTGATGAATGTTTGTAGTAGAAGATGAGCAAACCATTTCATATTGTATTTATGATTTCCTTTTCATTCAGAGTCCCAGCAGGCTCTGCAGCCTCAAGCTACCCAGCATCCACAATCCCTGGATGTCCCAGTGCCTGGAGATGCCAAGGAGGAACCTGTGGTGGGCGGGCCACACATCCGCGGCACTAGAGGTGGAGATGACTCCGTGAAGTTGGTTGAAAGTGTTGGTGGAACAGGACGGCAGGGAAGTGGTCCACCTGGGCAGGGGTTTTCCAAGTATCAAAAATCGCTTCCTCCTCGTTTTCAGAGGCAACAACAGGTTTGTTTTGTCCTGTATGTTTTGTCTCCAAGTATGGAAAAAGTCCCTATCCATTATATACAATGTTTGGAAATCACTCTCAAAGTTAGTGTTTCAGTTGATGTGTTATACACATGTGCCAGTAATAGTGTGACCTGTTTTAATCCTCATTAGATTCACTATTTTCATAGTTCATAGTACCAGAGTATAAAAAAGCTCAGCTTCTAGTGTATTAAAGATAAAATAACTTTAACACACTAAAATCTGAGTTTCTTTTTGGACTGAGATTAAAGTTTGACAAAAATAAAAAAAAAACGTTTAGTAAAAAAGTGGCTTGTATTGTTTGTGGGCAGGAGCAACTTCTTAAACAGCAGCAGCAGTGGCAGCAGCAGCAGCAACAGCAACATAACCAGGTTGCCCAAAATCAGCTCCAATCCCAGCCTCAGAATCAACAGGGCCCCTCTCCTGGTACCACACCACAGTCTGGGCCTAAACAGCCAACCCTTTACCCCTCTGGCTCAATGGGACGCCCTCCACCTCTGCCTATGAACTTTGATCCCCGCTGGATGATAATGCCCTACATGGACCCCCGAATAATGCAGGGACGTCCCCCACCCATGGACTACTACCCTCCCAGCATGCATCCTTCTGGTTAGTAAAAAACCCAGATAAACTGAATATTAGACAGATGTCTTGTTGTCCAGAGATGATAAGGGCTTTTGTGTTTCAGGGTTGATAAGTCGAGAACGTTCTGATTCAGGTGGCTCTGGGTCAGATCCGTTTGATAGACAGCAGCATGGTGGACCCCCTCATCCTCATCGTGGCACACCTCCCATGGATCCCAAACTGGCTTGGGGACCAGATGTTTTTCCAGGGGGTACTGAGGGTCGAGGTCTAACCTCCCCCTTACGGCAGAAAACTGTCGAGGAAGAGGAGGCTGGCAAAGGTCAAAGGTAACAAAAAGCCATTTCAGCCATTTTTTATATTAAAAAATAAGTAATTGAATTAAACTAACCATTTTGAGTTGAAATTCTTTATTCATTAATTTTAATGTTGAATATGTTTGTAAACTGTTCCTTTATAGTATATTGTTAGACTTTTTTTATAAGCATGACATCTTTTTCTTTTCTAAATGTTTCTAGAAGTGACACTCCTCCAGTGCGTATGCGAGAAGGAGGTACGGCTCCCATTCAGCCGCCTGGTGTGGCTCCCAGCTCTCCATCTGGCTCATCCAACCAAACCCCACCACCTCTGGGGATTCAAGTTGGGGTCCAGGGTGCTAGCCACCATGCCCATCATCAGCCCTTTATGGGTGGGCGAGGAGGTTACAGTAGCTACCCTGACAATGGATCCAGAATGGGCCCCCACCTGCAGCAAAGGGCCAGCAGTGGAGGGACACTGCATGGTTTTGGCCATCAGGAGAGTAGTCAACAGAGCCAAATCTGGGGGACTCCTCATCCCCATTATGACCGTAATGGTCGTTCTGATCACTCTGCCTTGGAGGCCAATTCGCATCTCCAACACCATGGTCCTCCCACTCACCCTCCTCATTTCACTCTTCATCCTCATAAGCAAGAGAATGGCAGGGAGCGAGAAAAAGGGGGGGAGCCAAAAAAGAGTGACCCTTCACCTCCTCTCCATCAGCCGTCCCTCTCCTCTTCCTGTTCGTCGTCATCATCATCTTCCTCAGCTAGAGAAGATGGCAGTGGAAAACAGCCCCTACATAATCAAGTCACACCACAGCATGAGCATGATACTGGATCCACTCATGCTTCAGGAAGGAAACAAGAGAAGATGGGAAATGTGCATAATCAGCCCCCACAGCATTCTGTGCAGCAGCATCACCCTAAAGCCAACCCTCGCAGTCGGGAGCACAAAACTGAGACGCACTGGGGCCCGAGGCCTGGTAGCAGTAGCGGGGGCTCAACCCATAACAGAAAGGCAGGCTCTGGAATGAGTGGAAATACTGAAGAACCTGCTAATCAGGGGTCTGAGAACAAATGCTTTACTCAATCAGATGGCATCACAGTCAAGCGGGCAGGTCCTATTAAGAGACCAGTGCTTAAAGAGATGAGAAGAGAGGGTGGTGAAGGAGGAGGAGAAAAGACCACTGGAGGCTCTGGTAAAGATAAAGAACAAGATGCTAGCCAGACCACAACCAAACAAGAACCAGCCTCTGGGGCTCAAGCCTCCTCAGCACCCAGTGGGAAAGATGATGCAGTCTCATCAAATAAACCCAGAACTGGGGGAAAGGAGCGAGGTAACACTGGGGGTACAGGTAAAGGATCCAAAAACGGAGAAAGCTCCATTCAGAATTCTGGCTATTCAGCTCCTCAGTCCAGGAGGGAAAGAGAGCTTTCTTCTGAAAGAGGAAGCACAACTTACCATGCATCCTCATCTAGAGGTAGCCGATCCAACCGTGGCCGAGGAGAGTTCTTCGGCCGAGGCCGAGGCTACAGGGGCACTTACACTGGCAGTGCAGGCGGTGGTAGCCGTGGGAAAACAGGTGGCAGGAGCAGCAAGGACTATAGGTCAGCTGCCAACAGTGGCTACCACCATGCACCTTCTAATCAAGACTACAAGCGGGAGGCATCATCTGGCAGTGGTAGGCATGGACATGGGGGCTCTCAGCCAAATCCGGGACGTGCTAGGAATCGAAGTGAGACTCGAAGTGAAGGATCTGAATATGAAGAGGTGCCAAAGAGGAGGAGACAACGGGGATCTGAAACAGGCAGCGAGAGTGCTGGTAGTGATGTTGCTCACTCTGACAAAGAAGACCGCAAGCTGAACACCAAGACTGGCACCGTAGGAGAGAACCCTACAACAGGCCCTTCATCATCTTCAGCTCCGATCAGAAACTCCCAGACAAGAGTGTTCACTCCAAGGGGAGTGCCATCAAGACGTGGCAGGGGTGGAGGTGGTGCTGGAGGGGGTCTCCATAGAAGTGGAGGCACTGCTGGAGTGTCTGGTGGACATAGATCTGGACCTGGCTCTGCCTCTCATGGCTGGTCTGCAAAATCTGCAACTGTGCGAAAGCAACAGACATCCTCACAGCCATCCCCTCCTAAAGATTCAGGCCGTGGAATGAATGGTGACAAGAAGAAAGCTGCAGAACTGAATCAGTCTCAGAGTCAAAGTACACATCCCTCCACACCTAATCCCTCTATGCCCACAGCTATCCAACAGGGGTCCACTGAGAATGGAAGTGTTGGAGCCCCTCTGCCCTCAAGTAATGTTCCTTTAAATTCCACTGGTGCTCCTACCCAGACTCTTCCTCTGTCTACCCCCGATGGACGAAGTTTCCCTAACAGGGGATTTGAGCGGCCTCCTCGTCGTAGGCGCCACGGACGATCCCAGCATCAGCAGGACAAGCCTCCCAGATTCCGCAGACTTAAGCAAGAGCGAGAGAATGCAGCCCGTATAAATGGAAGCAGTGGAATTGAAGTTGTAGCTGGACAACAGCAGCACACTGCTTCACCATTGCAGAATTCCCTGCAAGAAACCAACAGCACTCCCAATGCCTCGGCCCCAGCTGTTGCAAATGCAAACCACAGTGTATCTGCAACTTCTAACAATAATAATAATAGCAGCAACCTTGGGGGTGGAAACCAAAATTTCAATAGTCACCACCACCATCACTACCAGGGCAACTCCCAGTCGCACCCTCAGCACCATCACAACCATAACCCAGCTGGGGGTGCCAAATCTCCCGATGTCTCTAACCAGAACTCTGACCAGGCCAATGAGGAATGGGAAACTGCCTCAGAAAGCAGTGATTTCACAGAGTTTCGAGAAAGAGAGGGTGGAGGAGGAGGTAAATCCTATTCTTCGCATCATCATCATCATCACCACCATCACCATCCATCAGGAAGAGGTGGTGGAGGTGGAGGCGGCGGCGGCGGTGGTGGTGAGAGAGAGATGACGGCTAAAGAATTGGCCACCAGCAAGAGAAGCTTCTCCAGTCAGCGCCCTGGAATGGAGAGGCAGAACAGAAGGGTGAATGCCGGTGGTGGTGGTGGAGGAAGAGGCCCCAGGGGTCCGCCCGGTGCTGGCGGGGCAGTGGGTGGAGCTGGTGCTGGCGGGGGCAATCGTGGTGAGAGGCGTGGCAACTGGCCCTCTCCTAAGAACAGGAAGTGATGCTTATTTTTTTTTTTTTATTTTTTTTTTTTTTTGGGAAATGTTTCAAATACATCCCTCTATCTTTGGCCACTCTTTTATGTAAAACCTCTTCCCCCCTTAACATGTTAACAGTTTATTATTGTAAAAGATTAGTTACCAAGACCATGTACACATTCTAGATCTTTTTGGTTTATAGCTTTTTGTCCCTTAATTGGAAATTCACACTCTGTGTCCTTTCACACTCCCACAGATCCTAAACTTCTCTCGAGATTTTACATTCTACACCCCATTTTAAGTATTTCCTGACTGAAAATGCATTCAACCACATGACCCATTTATGTTTGCATATACAAGCACAATATTACATCAACCTGACAAACATGTGCTTAGTTTATGTATGCTGGGCACGTTTCATATATTTATGTAAGAACTGTGGCTTGAAGTATATATGAAAGGCTAAGGTTGATATTATGTACTTGTGTATTCACATCACATGTTGGATTTTGGAAGTTGCTCTTTTAATGAGAACAAATGTATCATAGATTTCTTTTCCCCCTTTTTGTGTTTTGAATTTCTCTCCTGTTAATTTTGCATTTCAACCTCTCTTTAAAGGTGAGGATATATCTTTTTTTTCTTCTGCAAAGCAGGTCATTAAAATGTATTTTTAAATAGAACCCCCTTCATTTTTGGTTCAATCTTGCATACTACTATGCTTGCCCCACTAAGTATTACACCACAGCTCACTTTTTTTTTTGTTTTTTTTTAATAAGAATATCACTGACATGCCCACTTTTTTCAGAACTACATGGTGTACTTTTCTTTGTTAAAGTCATAAGTCTTCTCTGCTCATTGCTTTGGGTTTTCAATTAGTTTCATTAGCGGTTTTGGCCTCGGCATGGAATTGTAGTCTATTAGTGCACATTATACATGTTTATATTGTTGGACAGTGATCTTAAATGAAGGTTCTTCAAAAGTTCCTCTTCATGGATCACATTGTTTTAAGGCCGTTTCTGTTGTGAGCAAATCAAATGACTCTTAGCCTTAGTGTCAGATCCTCATTAATTTAGAAATCTTTTGTTGAAAACATACGTTACAGATTTTCTTTTGTCTTGCACTTATATTAAGCCAGTAAACTCCAAAACTCTCCTTTAGATTAAAGATTGTTTGTTTTTGTCTTTCTTTCTCCAAATTATTAGCTGTATATTGGGCATCTTATTTGACTAGGTGTCATACTGCAGTTCCAGGTTATTGAACATGAAAAGTATTGTGCTATTGTTATATTCACTTACCAGTGTAGAGGTCACACTTTGACCACCCTCTGCATTGTAAATGCCCTCTTTTTTTTCTTTCTTTTTTTTAAAAGAAAAGAAACATACACAAGCTCTTCCTCGTGTGTATTCCCAAAGTCCCCCAAAACATGTATCAGAACATGAGCAAATGTCTTGCTCGCATCCTCGGACTGATCTTCAATTTACCAGTCATCTCATTGAGACACAAGTCAATGCCAAGGAGTCTGTGGCCCTTTTTTTTGAGTAGTGTTACAAAAAAAAAGAAAAAGACATTGGTTCAATGTGCAATATGCCTGACGTCAAACAAAACCTGCCCATCCAGGGAGCCTGAGCCCAGGTTAACAAGAAACCACAAATGCTTGACGTCTAAATAGAAACGGATCAAAGCATTGTTTCCTCCTCGTTTTGACCAGCATCTGTATCCTAATGGTGTAAGTTGGGGTTTGTTTGTTTTCTGGGAATGCCTTGGTCTAATGAATAGCTTTGAAATAATATGTAGGGCTTTTGAATGAAATGTATGTGTGAGTAGGGCATTTAAAAAGTGTGTGTGAATTTATATCTGATCTCTACGTGTAATGTGCTTTTTTGAGGCTAGAACACTTTGTGGAAGGCGAACATGAGTCCCAATTGCCCACTTTTTCTGACACTATTAGGATGTTTATTTTATCTAGGATATTTTCATTATATACATTCAAGTGTGTGTATATGTTAATCCAAATGAAGTGCAGTGGAAAAAAAGTTAAATCAATATATATATATATTTTTCCTATCTACTAAGGAAAAGAACTAAAATGGGTTTATTTTACTTTTCTTGCAGACATTTTACCAAGCATGGTTTCGTCCTCAGATGCAGCTTGGTCAGTCTATTCGTTGGAAGCCATTTTCTCATAGGCTTTCAGTGCTGTTTATCATCCCTCTTAAACTTAATCCATTGATGTGGTCACATTAAATGTACCAATATTTGAATAAAAATGAATAGAAATGTGTATTCCTTGAAATACTCAGAGATTGTATTATACTTCTAACTATACCAAGGTACCTGAAGTTGTTACTGCTGTCCTAGCATCTATGGCTTATTATTGGAACCTTGATATACACACATGTATGTATATTGGTATGCATCTGAGTTTGTCTGCCCCAACTTACATTCCCACACACAGTTGTTGCCATTTTTAAGTTCAAGGGAGCAATGTACAAGCAGAGAAGTGTCTTATTATAATAAAAAGTATACAGAGAAAACGTTAAATAAAAATCTTTTGTTTTAATGGAAGATCTGTGGTTTGACTTCATTTCACCAACACAGTGTCATTTACCCCTGGTTTCACAGACTAGGCTTAAGATAGTCCTAGACTAAAAAGCATGTTTGAGCTGTTTTAACTGAAAGCAACTTGCACTGCCATATGTTACTGCCATTGTTTTGTGTCAAGATGCACACCAATAATGTTTATTTTCTAGTGTATGTTTATAATAGCTACTTAAATATCCTAATTGAGCTAAGGTCTAATCCTGGTTTAGGCTAAGCCTTGTCTGTGAAACCAGGCCTAAGAGTTTTCTAAGAGGGAATTTAAGTAATTTCTTTTTGCTTACCATTTCCATTGTAATTTCATCGATTTACTCTTTTTATTTATATATATACATACATACATACATACATACATACATATATACATATACATATATATATATATAATAATTACACCTGAATTAAAACAAACAAATCTTTATTGAGAACTACTACTATTACTATAAAATAAATACATTGAAATACATTTTATTTTGATGCATTCCAAGAGGGGAAAGATAGCCATGTATTGTAAATTAAAAATATTTTTGCATATCTTAACATAAATCTTAAATGTCAGTTTTGCAATATTATTCGATGACTTCAATATTTGATTATGGTGATATTTAACATGAATATTTGGTTTATTCTAATCCAGATAATGGCAAAAACACTATGAATGGGGGGGGAAAACTCAGATTATAAAGACTACAATTCCTACAAAATCAGATTTGTAAGAACGGAAGTGACCCGCCTTATGATCACGTGGTGTAGAGCAGAAGCCTCCAATCAGCGTACAGTTGTATCGCTGCGGCTAACATCGACCCCGGGAGATCCTTGAGGTAACATGAATAAGCGCTTTAATCGCTTTAATGGATAGGGATATGTAGTAGTTTTGATATTTGTATATTTTTCTGTTATTTCTGTGAATTTGTTGTTAATTTTACGTATTAGGACACTCCCCGATCGACAATTTTTTAGGGGCAGTCGGTAAATTTGCTGCGGCCTAGTTTTTTAAGTGTTAGCTAGCAGCGGCATGCTAAACTCATTTTGCGTTAGCTGAGTATACAAACTATAAAATGGACATTTGTCAAGATAGAAACGCGTCTTTTAAACGCGCCAATGTTTTTTTCCACTACGGTTAAAAACAGTTGTCCATATGGATTCCATTGACTCGGTGGTAACACTAAAAAACTAACCATTAGGCTATGTTAGCGTGCGTCAGGCCAGTCCAGTCCAGTCCAGTCAATTGTTTACGTGAAAACAGTCGGACCCGATGCAATTTGTTATAAACATGTACTTAGCTAAAACATATTAACGCAGCATTGTGGCTCTTATTGTTATTGTATATTATCAGTAAAAATTGACTTTTTTTTAGGCTGTAAAAGCAATAGTCTTTGTATCTGGTTTATTATTCGCTTAATGTTGCTTTCATCTCTACAGTTTCCCAACATGAGTAGCTCAGAGGAAGTGTCGTGGATTTCTTGGTTTTGTGGTCTACGGGGAAACGAGTTCTTCTGTGAGGTTTGTATTCGTTTCTGGTCTCATATTTTGTATAATAACTATATAAAGCAGACCAGGGAGCGTTAAAATTGATTAAAAATTAGCTACAGGGTTGAAATCTCTATCAGACACGAGCACCACCCTCTTGAGATGACAATAGAAGTTGTAGGAATGTGTGTAGAAATACAAAGAATTTACAGGACAAAGTACAAGCTTTTTTCATCTACACATTCACTACTACCACATTCATTTTTAAAAGGAAATATGGAAATATCAATGTTTGAGGCTCAAAGTGTTACGGACAGTGATATAGGCTGTGATCTTTATATAGTTGTTAAACAGATCAAGAGTTGTTTTTTTTCTTCTTTTTTTTTTTTTTTTTTTTTTAGATGTCTCGAAATATAATCATCCTTGTATGAGGGACCCCAACCTCAAATTTAAAAGGCTTCTTTATAAACAGCCAAGTTATACACTGAAAAATTAATATTAGAATAAAATATTATATTAATAATATTAATTATGAAAAATTTAAATTAGTTTCTGTTAGCATTCATTATTGTATTTTATTCCTACTCACTATAGTAATGTACTGTTGAATGTATTTATTTAATTTTAATCTTATTTATATGAATCTGTTTTTATTTATTTAATCTATAATAAATTACCTTTTTTATTTTATTATAATTTTTTCATTTACTTATTTTAATCTAATTTATTCATTTTCTTATTTTAATCTTTTTATTTATTTATTTATTTTTACAGTTTTTCTCTAAGACTTTTCCACAGACCCCCTGTCACTAGGGGTTTTCGTACTGGAGGAATGTTTTCGCAGTTTCTATAACTATTGGTGGAAGTACAGCAGGAACTGGGAACAATTTTAGCTGTAGGAATGCCTTTTGGGGTGAATAAATTAGCTCCTACTTCAAAGTAGGGTCTAACCCAGCACAATAGGAACTACCAGTGACGTAAGTGTTAGTTGTTTGGCCGAATGCATGTCATATGAAACACCGGCACCCACCATTTTTAAAAAAGCCGCGTAAACACACAGTTTACATACTCCACAAACTTACTCCACGATTCATTAACATGGAAAACGGCGATAGATGGACTGAGGCTGAAGTCCAGGCACTTCTCAACCTTTACGCTAAGGAGGAAATCCAACGCGACTTTGAAAGGGCCAAGCTAAACATGAATGTGTACTTCTGCTCAGCTAGCGACATTGGGCATCAACCACACGGCAAACGCTATAATACTTTTTTGTATACCATATATTTTCTTTGTTTAACAGTTATATCTAATAAAGTATTAGATAGGACTGTTAAACAGATCGTAAACTAATGAAGATGGAGAATGAGAGCGCTGTGTGCTCAAGCCCTGGCGTTCTTAGCACTGTCAAAATCCTGAAGCAGGATATAAGTGAAGGCTTGCGTCACTTCAGAGTTCCTACTGGCGGTGCGAATACAACCAGGAAAATGGCCTTAGGGGAAATTTAGGGACCACTCTGGTGGCTAGTTCTTATAACTACCCGGTGTGAAAGCCCCTACTCCTCTTGTGGCTCCTTGGAGGTCCCTAAAACTCTTACAAAGAAAACCCTCTTTAACTGTCTCTGAATCACTTAGAAACATGTTGTTTTGCTAAAATCAAGGTAGAAGTCAATCAACCTGTGTTGTTGTAATCTGTCATTTTAGAGAACAGTAGATGAACCTGCTGTTATCTGCATTGTTGGTATAATGTATATCTCTTTTCACTCCATACAGGTAGATGAGGACTACATTCAGGACAAGTTTAATCTTACGGGACTCAATGAGCAAGTTCCCCATTACAGACAAGCCCTTGACATGATCCTGGATCTGGAACCTGGTCAGTAATTTAGTTTTTGAGACAAACCCACTTCACCTAGATTACTGTATTACTTTTTTTCTGTAATTGTTATTTCTGTAATTTTTCTATAATTGTCACAGTATGGAAGAAAAGGTCTATTGCTGCTTCCTTTACATTGCAACATTAACTTGAGGGTTTTTGTGCAACCATCTGCTGTACTTCAGGCTACACATACAACCAACCAGGCACATTAAAATGTAGCTCAAAATCTTAGACAAGATCTTTTATTCCAAATCTATTAATCACTTTGATCCATGAATCTTGGACAATTATTTATTTACACACGTATAATAGTCATAATTGTCTAACTAAAGCAAAATGTTTCCAAATTATGAATGCATTTGAAATGCGTTTGTTTTAAAGTGCTGCACCTGTAAAACATACTAGAGTTGACCTGCATTTCCCAAGTCACCATGAAATCACAATTTTTTTTTTTTTATGGTATGTTGCAGTATTATAGATGATTTTTCTGTGTGTTATCGTTACTTTTAAATAATAATATTAATAATGTGCTCTTGTAATCTTTAATCAAACACATTAATGACAATAATTCCTCCAGCGATCTGTCACTCACATGAAACTATTGCAGCAGTTAGCAAACAACAATCCACTCAATTCCCAGTGGACAAAATCAGGTCCCGCCCTACCTGTTTTTTTTTTTTTTTGTTTTTTGTTTTTTTGTTTTTTCACTTGGAAATACATCACAATAGGGAAGAAAAGATGATCACAATTTTTTCATACCAACTTTAAACATTGTAATTTTCTAGCTATATTATGGAGGTGTTATTGTGTGTGTGTCAGATGAGGAGCTGGAGGATAACCCCAACCAGAGTGACCTGATCGAGCAGGCTGCTGAGATGCTCTATGGTCTGATCCATGCGCGTTATATCCTCACTAACCGTGGCATTGCCCAGATGGTACGTTTTCCCTGGGTCATGTAGTTATTGCGTGTTATGATTTCATTAAAGACAGACATCATTTTTTTGGCTCAATACTTATGTTCTTCTTGTTTTCTCTTGCAGCTGGAGAAGTATCAGCAGGGAGACTTTGGCTATTGTCCTCGTGTTTACTGTGAGAATCAGCCAATGCTGCCTATTGGTGGGTGTCTGACCCCATTTACTTGGGCTTATTGTGCATGTTATTTCAAATAATTTTTTTTGTGTCATTGCTCTGATCGATATTATCAGCTGATTTCACTTGAAAAGTACATCAGTCTTAAAAGTACATCTTTGCCTCTGAAACCTTCATTTTTGCCTCAATTTCTCCCATTGACTATCTGCTACTCTCAATCTGATCAATTCCTAATGGACAAAATCTGTTTTTGCCCTATATGTCATTTTTTTTTTTTCTCATTGAATATCCTGTTCCATTTCATCTTGACATTTTTTTTAAATTCGATAAATGACTCTAAATGGTTGTGTTAGAGCAGGTCTGTGTGCACCCCAGTCATCACATGATCTCACAATGAGTTAGTCTAGCGTCTGTCTGTCTCTCTCTGTCTTCAGGGCTCTCTGACATACCTGGCGAGGCCATGGTGAAGCTCTACTGCCCTAAGTGTATGGATGTGTACACACCAAAGTCGTCCAGGCACCATCACACTGATGGAGCCTATTTTGGCACTGGCTTTCCCCACATGCTCTTTATGGTGCATCCCGAGTACCGGCCAAAGAGGCCTGCCAACCAGTTTGTGCCCAGGTTTGTCCTTCCTTTATATGGCAGTCACTTGCCGCTTTGTTTAAATTGATTATCTGATATCTCTAAAATGGTTCAATTTCACTATCGTTTCTCAGTACTGTCATTCTCCTCTTGCAGGCTCTATGGTTTCAAGATTCACCCAATGGCTTACCAGCTACAGCTGCAGGCAGCCTCCAGCTTCAAGAGTCCCGTCAAAGCGATCCGCTAAGAACCTGAGCCGGGCGGGATGGGGTGGGATTGGGTGTGTTGTGTGTCCGTCAACATGGCTTCACTCTTCTCCTATAATTTTAGATTCGACCAAGACTAACATTCAAATATGGAGAGAGTGAGACTATAAAAACACTCTGGGGAGAAACAAAAACCTTACCTCTGAAACACTGTACAGAAAATGGGGTTTCCTTGTAAAAACAATTTCAGTTCTTAACTTCCACATAGAAAATAAAGTTATAATTAAAGATAGATACCTGTAGGATGGCTCTGCTCACTCTCTGGTCCTGTTTGTTTTAGTTCACTAAAGTTAAGTAACGTTTACATACAAGACTGTCATGAATTGATATCTCATCAGTTCATGGTGTAATGTATGTTAGACTTTGAATATAAAAGTAGGGTTGATTGATCATCAAAACCAGTTATATCATCATTCAATCCCCTCCTCCGTTTGACCAGATATTTGGCTTACTTTAAAACGGCTGTTGCATGAAAAAGGCAGTTTATTTTGGATTTGGTTTAAGCTCTGAGTAATATTGCTGGGATTTTCTATGACTGTTCTTTGACAGACTGCGAGCTTTCAGTGCATGTATTAGAAAAGACCAGAAATGGGAAGACACAAATGCAAACAGGAAACTGTCTCGGTCTTAGACAAGTGTTTTTTTTTAATAATTCTCTTCAGAATGACGCCAACCTGTTAAGTTCCTCTAGTGTCAAGATGACTTCAGAGAGATTTTACTACATTTACCACAGAACCACAATTAGGATGTTTTTTATTTGGTATGGGCCCAGGTTTTTCTTCTCTTGTTTAAAGTATTTCTTCTGGTAGAGAGGTGTAAGAGTAGAATATATAAATCAGTTTTGAATGCATTGGATGTATTTGTGTTTTTTTTTTTTGATCCTGTTGAATGTTTTGTTTCTTTACAGCTGTTGAGGAACCAGGGTTCAGAATTCACAATAAATGTCTTTTCCTATAAGCTGTGTGAGAGTCCTACATATGTCATTTACCCTCATACATTTCCAAAATTGTATGGCTTCCATGAAGTGCAAAAAGGTATACAAGATCCTGGCTCTTTTCCATATAATATCCTGACCTGTGGTACATGTTCCCAAATCATATGGACCACTTTTATGGTTCATTTTGGAACTTGATAGCTTGTGTTTATTTACTTTCATTATATTGACAATGGTGTCCAGAGGCCTGTTGGCTTTATTGCATCAATATTCCACTTTGCTTGCAGCTGATTGGTCCAGTTTTGGGTTGCGATCTCTAACCCAGTTACTGTTACTATGAACGATGCAAAAACTAATCCACTTTCTTGAACCTGAAAAAAAAAAAAGTTTGTTCAGACTTACCTGGGTAGCAACTGAAACCGGCTTCATGCAACAAGCCTCAGGATAACACATTTTGGTTTCAAACATGAAAGAAACAGCTGACCAAAGTCAATTTCCTTTTAATAAACAATACTTGAATTTCTGTTAAGCATTTCCTGTTCATCAAGTACCAAACTTGCAGAACAGAAAGCTTCATTTAGATGTCAAACATACCAACATACTAACCTTAAGGCATATATAGTAGGAAAAAAAAATACTAAAGTGACAGGACGACGTTTACGTTATAAATACACTACATAAATAGTCAACAAATAATCATTAAATAACCAATTCTTCAACCCATGTCATAACAGATTTTAGAATAGCAATTTGTAATTTGAACAAAACAGAGTCCTAGCAAAAACCTTAAAGGACTTTGGGTCCTAGACTAAGAAACCCTACATGGGTTAAAAGATACCATTCCACATGATCAGCTCAGTAGGAAATCAGGGCCAAGAAATTGAAACCAAACATTGATAATGGCTCCATATGCTGATACACCACAAACTGAAGTTTAAACCAATTACCATTCCATCTACTGCATGAAATCTGAGTTTTACCATTCACACAAAGCATGAATATTGGTCTTTTTGTAAATGTATGTTAAACAACAGCAATATTTAATGTGGATGGACCAAGTAGATGTACAGTAAAATGAGTATCAAAAAGAACAGAGCAGTGAAGCTCATGCAACAAAGACCGTAACAACAAAAACACTCTATAGTGTAATTAGCAATTGGCTCTATTTTCTATCACATATTGACAATATAAATTAGAACTTTGTATAATATACAATTGGTTTTATTTAATTGATTGCTGCCAATTAATTTGATTTGATATGTATGACTGAACAGCAGCAGAATTCTATGGAATTCTCCACTCTTCGTGAACAGCAGTTTCCCTTTAATGTTTACAGCTCTTCCTTGACTCCATTTAGGACAAGAGGTTTGGACGCCTCACGCTTCAGGAAGCTGATGAAATCCTTCACTTCACGGGCTCCCTGAAACAAAATACATTCTTTCAGGTGACAATCAAAACACAAAGAATTCATGTTCATAATGACAAATATATGAACATGATAGCCATAGTGCACCATAAGAAACATGGCCATTGTTGAAATAAACACTACCTCGTATCTTTTTGGCTCGTCCTTCCGTCCAGCAGCGGCAAAATATATTGTAGGAAATCTGTGAAATAATAACAAAACATTAACAATGGATACTAAAATGAATATAAAAGATTTGATGGTGAGTGATGATAAGATGTGAATACATGCCCTTGTACGTCATAGCCCTGTGGGACATCATTGGCAGTTGCATCCATCTTGGCGATTACTATATTGGGATCACTGTATAGCTGTACAATGCCATAGAAAACAGAAAAACAGGATCAGAAGGCATTCAGAAAGAGATAGAAGTCATACTGATGTCATGTGAAGCTCACCTGTTCTCCAAGCTCTGTATATTTGGGCTCCAGTTTTTTACAATGGCCACACCATGGTGCGTAAAACTCAATAAGCACGTCTTTCTCTGGGTCGTTCACAATCTGTTCAAATGTATCTGCCACAACCACCTTCCCACAAACATCAACTTGAGTTAATGCCTGAAGTGATACTGTAAATGAAGACTAAGTGAAAAGTGCATTTAAATACACACATCTCACTAACCTTGACCGGTCCGTTGTTTTTGGCAGGCACAGGCTCTGATTTGACATAGCGCTTTAGTCGCCCAGCAAAATAGTCTTCCAGAAAACTCTCTAAAGACTTGCCATCTCGTCTGAGGAGAGTCCATATTTAGTTAAAAACAGACATAATTAAAATAACAATGACTGAGGAGGCCTATAACAAACCAAAATGCTGTAAGAGTGTTTGCCCGATGTTAGTTGAGGTATAGCTAAATGAAGAATATTATTATATTTAAACAATATTATGACAACAGTCTTATTAATATGTTAATATATATTAACTCTTTCCCCGCCATTGACGGAATTCTTCAGCTTTCTGTGTTTTCACTGTTATATGGTGCTATTTTGCATCTTCTGAAAGAGTAGAGAATCTCCGGATAAAAATAGGCCAAAAAGGAGCAGAAACAAGCAATAAAAACATTACTTATGCATGTTGTAGTTTTTGTTTAAAATGTTTTTTTTTTTTTTTTTTTATGAAGCTTACCCACATTCAAGTGTTAATAAAAAAGAATGCAAGAAGCTAGAATAAAACTTTTTCTATTATTTACTATTTTTTTTTTTTTTTTTTAAAGAAGAGGCTCTGTTCTTTCTTTTGATATATTGCATGTTCAGATATCCATACAACCAGTTATTCTGGGGGCCATGAAATTTTTGTGAAAATTATCAAAAACGCTAGCCTGGCGGTACCTGGCAACCTTTATAAAAAATGTAAAAAAAAAAAAAAAAAAAAAAACGCTGTCGGGGAAAGAGTCACCAAGTCTGCATTTATTTAATCAAAGATACAGTAAAAACAGTAATATTGTGAAATATTACAATTTAAGTCTTCTATTTGAATATATTTTAAAATTTATTTCTGTGTTGGCAAAGCTGAATTTTCAGCATCATTACTCCAGTCTTCAGTGTCACATGATCCTTCAGAAATCATTCTAATATGCTGATTTGCTGCTCAAGAAACATTTCTTATTATCAATGCAGAAAACATTTAATATTTTTGGGGAAACCATCAGGATTCTTTGGTGAATAGAAAGTTCAAAAGAACAGCATGTATTTGAAATAGGATTTTTAACAATTATTATTTACTGCCACTTTTAATCAATTTAATGCATCCTTGCTCAATTAAAGCATTTATTTCTTTTAAAAAAATTTTTATTGATCCCAAACTTTTGAAGGATAGTGTAATAACTTTTGAGATTAAATGTTTAATGCTGATTTGTGTATCTTATGTGAACTCTTTCTCCACCACTGATGGAATTTTTCGTAATTTATAACACAACGCTTCCCCTCCATTGACGGAATTTTCCGTCAATCCATGTTTTCACTGTTATACGGTAGGGGGCACTTTTACGCATCTTCTGAAAGAATCTCTGGATCAAAACACAGGTGAAGGAAAAGCAGAAACAAGCAATAGAAGCATTGCTTATGCACATGTTGTAGTCTTTGACAAAAACATGATTTTCTCAGCTTAAAAATAGAATAAAATTTAAAAGCAGAGGCTCTGTTCTTTCTTTTGATATATTGCATGTTCAGATATTCCTACAACAAAATATTCAGGGGGCCATAAAAGTTTTGTGAAAATGATCAAAAACGCTGCCGCTGGCTGGCAACTTTTTTAAAAAGCGTTGGTGGGGAAAGAGTTAAAAAAAAATGAATGCACTGCATTTTTCAATAACAGTTATAATAATATCAAGAAATATAATATAATATTCTTTAAAAAAAGTTTTTAGAAAATAACTGACACATCGAAGTATTCAGATTACACCACGCTTCAGTTTCTCGGTTGAAAATGAAATATGGTGTTTTGGGTGTTGATGGCTTGTAGTTGCATGCCTTAATTACTCAACTAACACAATTTCATTTGAAGAATAAATCGTGCATAATTTCTTCTAAAACAGGATCATAATGAAGTGTTTGTACTTACGTAAACTCCTCCCGCATGGTGTATTTGTTTCCTGTCCGTGTCCTGATGGTGACAAACGGCAGCTCAGTTCCATCTGACGCACCCAGACCGAACTCATCTTCAAGCTCATCCATAAAGTCATTACGGTTCGCCACAGAAAACAACAGGCCCTGAGAACTGAACTTAGACGCCACCTTCAGCACTCTAAATGCAGTTCAGACAAAGAAGTACAGAAAAGTACTTTATGACTTTGTAATAAACATATTCGCTCACTGATTCTAGATGACCTACCTGTTTCTCCAATAGTTGGAGCCTTTGGGATTGTGAAGATAATCCAAGTCATAGTAGGCAGTCAATAAATCCCTCTTTTTCAATGAATCCTTATTCTCTTTGGTCAGGTGAGGACAAAGTCCAAAACTACAGAGCAAAAGCAATCGTCATCTCAGCACCTGCTCTCTGTGTGTCTCTATGTGACAGTGTGTGGTTGTATCAGTGTCTGCTCACATGTTGTCTCTGATGAAGCGCCGCAGGCCTGTGATGGACATTGGTCCTCTGTGGTGCACCACACTCTCCTCAAACTTACTGCTCAGTCGTGGGGGTCGGAACAGAAGCACGGACCTGCAGGCAGAGAGTTTACAGATTTGTAATAGTGCATAAACAACAAGCTTAACAGTCCATATCAATGGTTCTCAACTGGTTTTGCTTCAGGATCCAGATTTTACATTGGACAAGTAAGTATCAAAATAGTTTATTGAACCAAAGTGAACAAAAATGTCTTTAGGATCAAATATTAAAGGGTTAGTTCACCCAAAAAAGAAAATTCTGTCATTAATTACTCACCCTCATGTCGTTCCAAACCCGTAGGAACTTTGTTCATCTTCGGAAAACAAATTAAGATATTGTTGATGACTCGTCCATAGACAGCAATTTAATTACCACTTTCAAGTCAAGTCAAGTCAAGTCACGTCACCTTTATTTATATAGTGCTTTTAACAATGCAGATTGTGTCAAAGCAGCTTTACAGTGATAACTGGTATATAATTTTGGCTGCACAGCAGCTCTTAAAGAAAATGGTGTCATTATCCATCTTAAGTAAATTCAGTATTGATTCATTCCGATGTAACTTTCAAGGCCCAGAAAGGTACTAAAGACATTAGCCACGTTTACATGTACACTTTTTTGTCATTCCGATTAAAATCATTCCGATTGAAAGATTCGGTGGACTGTTTACATGAGACGTTATCTTATCCGATATGGTGTTTACATGTGCCGGTGCTTTCAATCGGAATGACTTTATGACATGCGCACATTAGCTCTTGTCCTGTTTGCCGCCTTGTATTCCTGTCAACATGGAGTTCAATTGTTTCTTAAGCACGCTATTTTTATGTAAAGTGTTGCTCTCAATCAAGCAACAGCATGAATTTGTAGCATAGCCTATTACTGCAGGAAGGCATGAGGAAAAGACGGGTGCAGGAAGCTGACCTTTTTGGTGGCTATGCATCTCGGAGCATCTCAATACTACCCCTCCTTCCTCCGAAAAAGCAGAAGCGTATGGATGAAGGTCCGTAGGAATGATACACTTCATTCAGTGTATTTAATAAATGTTTTGTTTTAGTTTTACTCGTTTAATTTTTCCGCCGCAATTGTGCATTCTGACAACCCCTGGCCTCTTGACGTGATGATGTAGACGCAAAGTAATCGGTTTAACTTGTTTACATGGCAGAATTTTTATTTTGTTTGGTTTATAGAAAGGTTTATCCCACCCCTCTCAAACTGATTACAATTTCATTCGGTTTGGGCATTTTTATTCCGATTGGAGTGTTTATATGGAGCATTTTCATTTGGATTGGACTTTTAAACCGATTACAATGCTCCATGTAAATGCACCTACTGTTAAAATAGTCCAAGTGACTACAGTGGTGCAATCTTAATTTTATGAAGTGACGAGAATACTTTTTGTGCACAAAAACAAAACAAAAAGAACGACTTTATTCAACAAATTCGTCTCTTCAATGTCAGTCTCCTAAGCTGTTTACGTTGTACATACAGTGCAGCACTTCCAGGTTCTACATCAGAACGACGGCTCATTATTGGCCGGCTCCTGCGTCAACATCACACGCATAAATCGTGCTGCTCACGTGAACAGCATCGGCCAACACTGAACTGGTGTTCTGACGTAGAACCTGAAACCGTTGAACGTAAACAGCATAGGAGAATGACACAGAAGAGAAGAAATAAAGTTGTAATTTTTGTTTTGTTTTTGCGCACAAAAAGTATTCTCGTTGCTTCCTAACATTAAGGTTGAATGTAGTCACATGGACTATTTTAACAATGTCTACTACCTTTCTGGGCCTTGAAAGCGAAAATAACATTGCAATCTATCGGAGTTCAAAAAGCTCACAGATTTCATCAAAAAATATATTAATTTGTGTTCCGAAGATGAACAAAGGTTTTACAGGTTTGGAACGACATGAGGGTGAGTAATTAATGACAGAACATTTTTGGATGAACTAACCCTTTAATGCAAACAAACCTAATGTCATGTAGGTTGTATTGTTTAGTTTTGTTCACTGTTTTTTTTGCCATCTGTTTAATTTAGAGAGTTTCTCCCAAATTACTTATCTGTACATCAACAGAAAAAGTCATGGGAAGTATTTTCTCCTTCCTTTTAAACATGGATAAGCCTATTTATTTAGCTATTATTCACAATTATATTGTCAGTTGCAATTCGTTATTTGCATTTGTCATTGTTTTCCCCCTGCTGTTTCTCCCTATTAGAACAGACCTGTGACCTGTTTTTGGGACATGACCCACCAGTTGAAGTTCCTCCCCTTGCTTACTCGTATGTGACGCCATATTTGTTTCCAAGCTGGAGGTCTGTGGTGTGGGCAAAGCGGAAACTCTGCCTCATTAAACTGGCTCCTTTAAGAAACTCTGCGAGTTGAGAGCTGTCAGTCCCTGAGAAGAACCCTGAGAGATGGACAGAGAAAATAAATGGAAGAACGATGCAAGACTAATAAAATAAAAATTATGCTCATCTATCTATCTATCTATCTATCTATCTATCTATCTATAAATAAAAATAAAGCCAATAAAATGTACTTACCAACAACACTGGCATCAAAGTTGTTTATAAAGTTCTCCAGGTCATGTTCGCTTTGCAGAGGCACAGAATCAGGCCCAGCCTGATTCTTCATATAGTTCACGATTCCATCTGTTTGGAAATTTGGAAATTATACATCCACTATGACATCCCCAGCCAAGTTGCATTTACATTTATGGCACACATAAGTTGAAATGATACAGGAACGCTTAAAATAAATACCAGCTGAGCGTGGCCCATCATACGATGATGATTCCTGTCCGTTACGAAATATTTTGAGTGTTGGGTATCCAGTGACCCCATAGTGCTTACAGGTTTCTGTATTAGAAGTACAGTCCACCTGAACAAAGAATGGCACACATCCTTAAACCATCTGAAGAAAATGCAATCTCTACCTATGACCCTATAAACATTACTATATCATATGAGGCTCCTTAATATTGACCAATATAAGATCAGTTTCCATTTATAGTAAAGCACTAACTATGGAAGTGGATGGGGAAAATATCACATTTCTGGTTTTAAAACCACTGTAAAGCTTGTATTTTTGTTTAAAGTACTTCCATTTATTCTTCAACACTAAAGGTGTTAATTGAGCGGCTGTCTAAACCAGGAGGACAATTTTATGTGTGGCTGGATTTAGCTCTTTCTGGAATCCTTGCACATACTGTGTGAAATTTAGCGCTTTACACGGTCATGAGTCATGACAGATGTTGAAAGATTTAAATAACTTTACACAAATAATTTTAGGACACGAATCACATTTAATGTTATTGAATATACTTTCAAAACTGTGTGTATTTTACCATTTATCCAAGTGCAATGTCTTGCCCCTTGACTTCCATTGTAAGAGCATTACTGTAAACAACTTTTGTTTTAACAAATTTGAAAATTCTGTCTGTGTTAATTAGCAGCATGTCACAGACACTGTAAATAAAGCCTAATTTGTATTGAACTCAGAACATTCCTATAATGTGATCCAAGCCAAGAGATCAAGAAATTGTCATTTCCGTCTCCTACTGTATTCACCTTGGCTAAAGTTACTGTTCCCTTCAGTCGAGTAGCTGCACTTTCAAACTCTGGGGCGAGTTTCTTACAATGGCCACACCTAAAACAAAACAAAACAGAGCAGCAAAACAACAGACAACTGCTGGAATGTTTGGAATAAATGACAACAATGCTGTTGAATAATTAACTTGTAATAGAACAATGGATAAACTAATGGTGTTACTTATCCCAGGACACAGGGTTTTCCTAAAACCTGAAAATGCTTTGTGGAAATGAACAAATGTTCTTATAAGAACCGAGATTGCATCGCAACTGTCAGCTGTATGTAGGTACCATGGACAGCTCACGCCATCACATACAGCAGCACTGTACTGCGAGTTGCAAATGTAAGCATGCACTCTCCTTGTTATAATTTTACAACAAAATGTTCTTAATTGCATATTTGTATGTGTAAATAAATCATCATTATCTCACCATGGTGCATAAAACTTCACCAGCAGGGTCTCGTGCTCGGGCGCGAGGTAATCGAAGTCTGCGTCTCTGAGCTCGAGCACATCACTGCGTCCACGCGCTGACAAGCTCAACATACAAACAACTATCACACATAAAACCCCGCGCAACAGAAAATTATCCATCAAGGCAGGAATACGGAATAATTTTCCAAATTCAGAAACCAAAACTGAACTAAAAAAAACGCTCCTGCCCAGGCGGCTTCCACCGATATGCGTGTGCCCGTGTGAGGGGCGGGATGAAAACACAATGTGTCACTGACGTAGGCGATGATTGGCTAATAATTCTCCAGCTGATGAGATGTAAAACGGTCATTGGTGGATTTCTCTGTCAATCAAAGCTCCTCCTGGGAGACTCGTTCATTGTATTGTACTATTACAGTCAGAACAAAAAAACTAATTTTCGACTTACTCACGATAATAAACAATTAAATAATTTATTTTGTGATATTCCTTCAAATAAAATGATATGCGAACACTTCATATAATTGTAATAATTATTAACAGGAAACCATATAAATAATAAAGACAACTGCCTGGCATTTTTTAAAATCACATCCTATACAAAAAATGAACAATAATTCCACAATTCTGCCCTTAGAAAAAAGAACCATAAATTTATCTTGACCCAGGGATCACACATTTCTTAAATGGATAGTTCACCCAAAAATGAAAATTCTGTCATCATTTACTCACCTGTATGAATTTCTTTGTTCTGCTGAACACAAAGGAAGATATTTGGAAGAATGTCAGTAACCAAACAGATCTCGCCCCCCATTGACTACCATAGTAGGAAAAATAAATACTATGGTAGTCAATGGGGGGTGAGATCTGTCTGGTTACTGACATTCTTCCAAATATCTTTGTGTTCAGCAGAACAAAGAAGCTCATACCGGTTTGGAACTATTTAAGAGTGAGTAAATGATGACAGAATTTTCATTTTTGGGTGAACTATCCTTTTAATACAATATGGTGTTTCTTTTCTTCAAGTTCATCAGGAAAAAAAGTGTTGTTTCTGAATCAATTCAGGCAGCAGGTCCAGCCTGCAGTCATTGTTCAAGTCTTATTGTTCAGCACAATTTTAATCTCAGTCTGGTTCATCTTCTATTGTACTGCACTGGAGCTCCGTGTCCGATTGGCTTGTGTGATGTAACTTGCTGGATTTGCGGAACAACTTAATGAGGTCTTGAAAGCGCTCAAAAACCTAAGGAGAAAAGGGAAAAATGGGTTGTTTTCGTAAGATGTGACTTATAATGGTTGAGCTGACTGCAGTATATACTGGATTAGATGGATTAAATGAAATGTGACTCAGACATGATCTTTGTGAGAAAAAGCCTCTGAAAGTGAAAGAAAGAGCTCAAACCTCACTGGCTGTTTTATTGCCAAGCTGGGCTGCAATGGCATGAAACGTGGCCGACTTAGCTCCTCTCCGCTGACAGGTGGTCAGTATCACACGGTCAGCCTCCCTTATCATCACACAAACAAAACACAGATACATTAATTTTATAACATGAATATACATCTAAATGTGTGCTAAAAATTCACTTTTGTAGAGGTACACAGCTAAGTCAGCTACCCATATAAATAAATAACCAGGGTTGCGCAAGAATCAAAATTAAGCAAGGGCTTCCATTCAGTTAATTACTGAGAATTTGAATAGAACAGGTCATGATCCACAGGAAGTTGAATTTAAAAGAATTACTGATCTGTAATTAAAAAAACAGTTACACAAATTTTGATTGTCCACCACAAGTGACAAAAGATAATAATTTGACAATTTACTCCATGACACACTACTGTTCAAAGTTTGGCGTCAATAAGATTTTTTCAATGTTTTTGAAAGAAGTCTCTTATGCTCAACAAGGCTGCATTTATTTGATTAAAAATACAGTAAAATACAGCAATATTGTGAAATATTATTACGATTAAAAACTGTTTTATATGTAAATATATTTTAAAATGTTATTTATTCCTGTGATGGCAAAACTGAATTTGCAGAAGCCACTACTCCAGTCATCAGTGTCACATGATTCAATATCTTTTAGTAGCAACACATCTTTAAAATAATCTAATGGACCCAGAAGTAAGACCATATGTGATGAACGTACAGCACATGAATTTATCTATATTCTTGATCTCAAATTTAATTTTTTAATTCTACATCCTGTTTGCTACCTCTATTTAAATTAAGGACTTAAAGGGCCCTTCAATTCGGTTCTGAATGGCATAGAACCCTGATAACAACAAAAATATTTTTGAAATTAAATGATGAGATGAAAAAAAAAAAAGAAGGATGTATTATGTCAGACATGAATGTTGCACAACAATTCTAACCTTGTCCAGAGAACAACTTTTTTCCCATTTGGTGTGCGGGAGATATTTTTGGCACAGACTGAGCTTCCTGTGGTATTAGATAAAGACTGTTGACTGTCCACTGAAGAAGCTTCAGCTGCCTCCTTTTCCAACTCTGCACTGTTTTTCTTGGCTTTGTTGTTTTTTATTTCTGCCATCTGAGAGATTATGATTATATACTGTGTTAGATTAAAGCCAGATAAAACAGGGAAAAAAAAAAAAAAAAAATCAGAGAACACAATTCAATATAGACTGAATATATAAGAAAAGTGAACTATAAGAGGAGAAGGTCTCCTCATGTGATACCTTAGCATGTTTGTCTCTTTTTCTTCTATGTTTAATGGCTGTTTTGACTGGCTCCACTTTTTTATCTGGTATGACAATTTTGATTGGCTGATATGGCTGGCTTTCTTCCAAGCCCTGATTCGTTTCCACATTGTCTGCATGATCTTCATCTTGCACTTGGGGGTATAGCTGCTTAAAAAATTCCCAGAATTCCTCCAGTAAGTCAGTGTGATCACGGAACAGCAATGTTATTTGAGCTTTCATCTGAAAATAAAAAGAAAGAGATGACATGCTAAAATGTCACAATAAGAAGGTAGGACTGTTTGTCTGCCCTTTTTAGTACCTTTTTGAAGTCAGCAAGATCCTGTGATGGACCACTTTGTAAAATATGCACCACCTTCCTGTAAAGTGCTGATTGCTCTCCAAATGTACACTCTAGTTGGCGTAGAAACCGTCTGCTGCGCTCAAACGCCTGCTGTTCTGCCAGCTAAAGCAACACATTAGGAGAAGCATCACATTTGTATCATGAAACTTTATGATCGTGTGCTATATTTAGCCATGCATATGAAAGTATTGCTAATTCTCCTCTACCAGGCCACACTCTCTGGCTTGATCTGGATGCAGGAAAGCAGCAAAATCTTGAAGCAGTTCAGGCCAGTCGTTCAGCACAGGCTTGAGTCTCGTCAGCAGCTCTAGTGACGTGCGACTTTCTGGATCTTTCTCAAACTCAGACAGAACACACAGGAACTCGTCCACCTTCCCTGGCACCATCTGCAGCACTTCATATACCTGGAGACAGACAGACAGTTCTGGGACATGTCAGACTGAATATGGACCTGTAAAATCTGACAGGCAGAAATACTATGCAATTAATATAAATATTATATGTGCACATCTAAATATTTCTTGCCTTCTCCAAGTAAGCTTGGGCAAAGGCAACATCTTTAGCATCTCTGTAGGGATCATCATCAGGTGCATCATTGTGAAGGACAAAAGGGGTCTCCGCAGCCATCTCCTCAGTGCGGGTACGATGGGCACCTGAGAGTGCCACATTTATTCAGTTTAAATTAACATTAATAAGCATTCCTGTAAATGTGCCTGCTTGCTATTACAGCTATTATTTTCAGCTACAGAATGTGCTGAATTCACAATGAAATCTTGTTTTTAGTGTACTCCTATATAGTGACTGCACTGACCTGAAGGTTGATGGTTTGATTTAACATCATCTAGTATTCCTTCTTTTTCAGATCTTGTCTTTGTGGCCAGATGTGAGAATTTCTCCATGGTTTCCTGGTGTTTACAATGATAAGGTTAATTAATTAAATGAAAACATCTCATTAATACAAAATACATGAACTTCAGCTATTAAGTAAATAGTAAAAAAAAAAAAAAGACAGAAAATAGAAAAATAAAAATTTTAGGCTTTTGATTTTGGAGTGAAATATGACAGGACATATTCTTGACAGGTTCTTGAAGGGTTAGTTCACCCAAAAATGAAAATTATGTCATTAATTACTCACCCTCACATCGTTCCAAACCCGTAAGACTTTCGTTCATCTTCAGAACACAAATGAAGATCTTTTTTGATTAAATCTGAGAGATGTCTGTTCCTTCATTGACTGCCTTTGCAACTTGATCTTTGACGCTTCAAAAAGTTCACAAAGATACTGGAAAACTAATTCATATGAATTGAGCAGTTTAGTCCATATTTTTTGAAGAGACTCATTCACTTTTTATGATGAACAGATTTCATTTAGGATTTTACTCACATATAAATCTTGATCAACGAACATAACCTTGATCAGCACAACATAACTGGAATGACGCATGAGAAAAAACCTCTTCCGAAAGCTCAAAGGTGTTGTGTAACACACGAGAATGAACCTCAATGGTTAAACAGCACGTTTGAGCAAGTTTATATGTGAGTAAAAGCCTTAATTAAATCTGTTCATCATATAAAGTGTCTCTTCAGAAAATTTGGACTAAACCGCTTGATTCATATGGATTAATATTACGACCTTTTTATGAACTTTTTGAGGTGTCAAAGATCAAGTTGCAAAGACAGTCAATGGAGGGACAGATATCTCTCAGATTTCATCAAAAAGATTTGTGTTCGGAAGATGAACGAAAGTCTTATGGGTTTGGAACGACATGAGGGTGAGTAATTAATGGCAGAATTTTCATGTTGGGGTGAACTAACCCTTTAACAGAGAGACAAGGGTTTGTGAGGTTTACAAAATTAGTATTCAGTATTAGTATTCAGTTCAATAATATCATGACAAACGTTAAAATGATCTGACCTGAAGTTCTGGCACAGACGAAACGTCTGAAACATTGTTAGCTCCACCCGTTTCCTCCTCCCCAGTCTGCCTACTGCTACCTTGTCTTTCTTTTGCTTTCTGCTCCTCTAGTTTCTCTCTCTTGCCCAAAACCATCTCCATGTCAGCATCTTCCCCGTTGATGCTGGGCGTCGGGCTCCCGGAGGATTCAGAAAGTGTGAGAAACAGCTCTCTGGAGTCCACTTCATTCTCAACTCCATCATCATTATTCAGCTCTTCTTCTGCTGATGCAGTTTCTTGTAAGCACTCAGTAAGAGTATCTTGAATGGAGGACATCTGTGGTGGTCCTCCTTGTGGCCCATCAGTGCTGTGGAAATTGTCTGGTGTTCTCTGTTGCTTACTGTGTTTCACCTCTGTGCTATTCTGAGCTGATGAATGTTTTAAGGTTTGATGGACAAAGCTACTGCTTGCAAACTCATAGCCTGGAGGGAGGAGAAGAAACCGATTAAGAGGTTTTTGACCTACTTGAGCTAGACCACCAGAGTCCCTCGGTATAAGTTTAAGCAGTGTGCCACAGCGCTGACTAATATGATCTTTAGCCAATGGGGCTTTCGTCTTTATGATGGGGGTGGGATATATTAAGGTGTTGGGAACTGGAGGCGGTTGAAGAGTAATGATGAGGTTTGACCCTCTTGGAGAGGCTGGTTCAACATTAGAGGTGACAATTTGCACAGTTTGGTTCACAGTTATATGCCCTGAAGAACAAGAATTTAGCTCTGGTGTCATAGCAGCAGGTAAAGTGATGATTACGCCCCCTTGGGTTGCACAAACTTGAGCTCCCTTTGGAGAACCAGAGACACCCATTGGTGTTTCTACAGCATTTTTCACAAGAACAGCCCTTGAAGAGCTCAGTTCAGGTGGGACTGGAGCAGTTGGTAAAGTGACAACTGCACCACCTTGGTTTCGTCCCACTGGAGACACGTTTGACATGCTAGACAGTATGATCGCTCTCTCTACAGGCCCATTCATAGCTTCATTTCCAAACAAGCATGGATTCATTTTTGATCTCAGAACCGGTACGACATGAGGAGGGTGGGAAAGCGACGGACTTGAAACTGTAACAGCTTTTGGTAAAAGTGTTGGTAACTGGTTGAGAACCACCTCTAGCTCCTCAGCTAACGGGGGAGGTTTTAAAGGCTTGACAGATTTAGAAGTCTTGTTTTTTTTCTTTTTGCAGGGACCCTGAGGTGAAGGTTCAAGTGCCTTAGCAAGGTCTTCAGGAAGGCTGGGAGGGTAACATGTGCCTGGAGAGAAGCTATAGTCTGGTTCTGGACCTGGAGACTCAGTGGCTTCTTCTGCCGGATCGGAAGTCTTGGAGTTTCCAGATGGTTGGTTAAACATTCTCACATGCTCATAAATGCACTTAAGGTTTGTCTACAGGAGAGAAAGGTTACAGATTACATTTAAATCTGAAAATGAAGAACAGAAGGATTTACAAAAACAGAGCAAGATTATAGGCAGTTATACCGAGAGCCAAGCAGGCATGAGGCTCTTTTCTCTCTCCACTGGGGGGCGCTGGTCACAAGGACTCACCCTCTTACAGGCTAAGGGCATGGAGGGGCATTTCCCCGCCAAAAAGTAAGTCTGAAAAATGTGGGGGGAAAAAAGCCTTAAAAAAGTGCTGTCATATTCCATTGAGGGTGAGATATTTACTCATGGAAATTTTTTAAAGGGTCACACAGGGGTTGAAAGTGTTTACGCTTGGAGACACTTCTGTGTGTTATCTGATGAGTGTCTGATCTGAGTAAGTCTGATCAGT
The DNA here is from genome assembly GCA_039654765.1 of Mylopharyngodon piceus. NCBI lineage: Eukaryota > Metazoa > Chordata > Actinopteri > Cypriniformes > Xenocyprididae > Mylopharyngodon > Mylopharyngodon piceus. The sequence goes on along the minus strand of CM077448.1, from coordinate 5,123,022 downwards.
GTGAAATTCTAACTTGTGGTAAAATATGTAGTTGTGCAATAAATACGCATATTGCAAATCTGTTGTGTATTGTTCACTTAGGTCAAATTTCTCAAGTTTTAAACATGCATAGTATATTTTCAAGTACTAAAAAAATGAGCCTACATATTTCTTCCCTCTAAATCATAAGGATCACTTCATCATAACTTTCAATATGTCACAATGTCATGATCATTTTTTCTATATTCTGTTCATTCACTCACCTTGATGACATTGGGAAAGGGCTTATGGCATGCTTCACGAATGTGTGATTTCAAACTGACAAAGCTCCTAGCAGCAAGCAGATAGCGACAAGTCATCTGCAGTGGGTGTAGGGTACTTATTAAGTGCTTATGACCTAGAACAACAAGACTGAAGACAGAGAGATCATCAGTAAAGCAGTGTTGTTTGAGTACCTTTTTAAAGAATGTATAATGATTCAGGGTGATGCGTGAGTGTTGTACCAATCTTCTGCTGAAGTAAACTGTCCTTTGAATCTAGAAGGGCGCAGCTGGATTGAAGGAAGAAGCTCCGGGTAGAGAAACACTGGTCGAGTCGCCATCAACCAGGCCAAAGAAGCAGGAAACTGACATCCTACACCATTAAACATGCAAATAAAGAGTAAAAAGATTAACGCTAGAAAGTTTCCATTTACAATTGGCAAAAAAGTGTGCATTGTTTCTCAATTACTACTACAATCAGATGTTGAGTATAAGTCAGACTTTTTTAACTGTAGTTTAACTTACACTGACTAAAACTACCTGGCTTTCAGACACTGAATATGTGAGAGTATACAAAGGCAGCCACATTTAGACAAATTACCAGGGAAACATGGCCTCGGGACTGTAGGATCCCCCTTGGGTGACTGATCTAGTTCCTCCAACAGAGAAATAGCACCCTGAAGGTTGCAGGCTTTGAAAATGGTGGTGAAGCCTTGCTCTGCTGGACTGCAAGCCTGCTCTCCACGCTGGGCAAACATCTGCAGCTCCAACTGAGAGAGTACAATGGAAATGAGAGAAAACGATAGATACTGTACATTAACATGTATCTGTGTACATTCTGGGGTGTTTCTTAAATATGTGTGTACGTCTCACCAAGAACTGTCTGCTTGTTGAAGCCTCTGTCTCCAGACCTTTGACTGAACTGCTCAACATGTTCACCTGCGTGAGGAGCTGCACATGCTGCAGGACAAACAAAAAAGCCATTGAAAACCCCATGAATAAAAACTTCTCCTTAAAGACATAAATAATCTAATTATTAAAGTCAAAGAAGAACAGTTTGTTAGTTGCACTTCTTTACATTGACCAAATGAAAGCATCAATCTTTCTAGACCTGCTGGATCTGCTGCTGTAGCTGTAGTTTCTGAGCTGCGTTCAGGGTCATGGATGTTATAGGGCTGGAGGGGCGTTGAGGGCAGGCTGGAGGTACAGACACTCCTTTACTCTTCAGCAGAGCCTTCCGTTTCCTCACAGCTGCCAGCTGCTCCCGTACTGTGCGATACCGCTGCTTCAAGACATCTGCTAACGGGTCCTCATACCTACACACAGCAAACATTTCACCTCAAAGTGCAATTGTATATCAGTTGTGTCATCTAAGTATATGATGTGGTGGTTGTGAAACTGAGGATGGACATACTGAATATTTTCCAGAATGCCAGGTGGCTCCTGCAGGGGACTGTCCTCTTCCTCTTTTTCCTCTTCTTCTTCATGTCCTTCTTCTTCTTGACCCCCCAAGTCATCCTGAAACTACAGTTAATGGAGAAAGAGTTCAGTACAGAGAAAAACAGATGCATGTTATAAGTAGGGATGGGTCTTGACAGTTCCACAACTACCTAACTGATTATTGAGGTTTTTTAACTACTTTTGTAGTTGATCGTTTGGTAGGGTCCTTCAAAATCTAGTCAATTTTGAAAATATGTTTTCCTGCACATCCTTAGTTATAAGATTATAAGATATGAATTAAAATCCTTACTGTGTCAAATAGTTCCTCCATCAAGTCATTTACTTCCTTTTCTGAGTAACAAAGGAAAGAAGGTGATTAATATCAAACTAGCACAATTGATCTGTCAACCCTTTCTCTCAAATGAACTTACTGGTGATGCGCACTGCCTTGTCATTCCTATAGTCCTCCACATCAGGCTCATCAATTTCAGCCAGAAAATTGTACTCAGGGTCATCTTCATCATCACCCTCCTCTGGCAAGAGAATAAAAGCGTTTTTGAGAAACACATCTAAGGAAGCACATGCATGTTTACTATTCCGGCCTGTAAGTACCTTCATTCTCCATATCTGAACTCATGAGTCCCTGCAGCCACTGCGTCCATTCTCTGTCCTCAGGGGCGGAGCCAAACTCATACATGTCTGGAGTGATGTCAGGAGCACGGAGCTCCGCCTCCAGCCGACCCAGAGGGACGTCTCTCAGTGGTCGCTTGGATCGCGTTCGAAATGAAATCAGGCTCTCCTCTCCATTAGCGCTACTGAGACTCTAATGCCAAATAGAGATTCCATTTTAAGAAATATTAAAAATAATATTTAAAATAAAAGTTGTTCTTTTGAACTTTCTATTTATCAAAGATTCATGAAAAAAATATCTATCACGGTTTCCAAAGAAATATTAAGCAGGACAACGGGTTTCAACATTGATAATAATAAGAAATGTTTTGTGTTTGAGCAGCAAATCAGCATACTAGAATGTTTTCTGAAGGATCATGTGACACTGAAGACTGGAGAAATGGCTGCTGAAAATTCAGCTTTGCCATCACAGGAATACATTTTTTTTTTAAAGAAATATTAAAAATAGAAAACAGCTATTTTAAAGAGGTCATGACATGTATTTTTTTATTATTTTAATGTTCCTTGAGGTTCGCTTATATTATTAATAAAGTTTTGCACAAAAAACAAAAATATATATGCAGAAAAACTTATTTTTAACCTTCATTCTGACCCTCTGTCTGAAATGATCCGTTTTTAAGGGGCAGCTCCTTTAAGGCTTGTCAGTTCAATACAGTTGGCTGCTTAATCTTTCAACAAAAGTTTATTTGTGAACTCTCCATTACAAAACAAAATACTCTGAACAAATATATAATCCTCAGACGCAATCCAGGACGGCATTAAAATGCTGACTAGTTTTCGATGCTGTGAGAGTTGCAAAAAAAAAAAAAACAGTTTAAACTGGACCCGTCAAAGCAAACGTTCTTTCACGTCCTGTTGTCGACAGACTCAAGTGTGTGGAGTATGCCAAAAACTGAACACACATCTGTATACTGTATCCAGTGTTGACTGCGTCAGTGATTATAGTGGGTTCTATTTTCTTTTGACGCAACGCTCACATACAGTGTAGGCAAATGTCAACATTTAAGTGACTGAATGCCAGTGGCCGCAGCCTATGGTGCGATGATTTGCCTGTGTGATGTCCAGATCCTGCAATTTCAAAACAAGACGTTTTTGGAACTTGATTAAATAAATGCTTTGTTTATAATGAGGAGGACGTTTTAAGCTATGAAACTTGAAGGATGTTTTAATGGTACAAAGACCTCTTATATGTTTAAAGATCAAGGCAAATTTGATTTCTAACGTCATAACCCCTTTAAATTGTAATAATGTTTCACAATATTACTGTTTTTACTGTATTTTTGATCAAATAAATGCAGCCTTGGTGAGTATAAGAGACTCCTTTCAGACACATTTAAAAATCTTACCAACCCTAAAATTCTGAATGGTAGTGTATATCTTATGTTTTATAAACTCAAACTAAAACAAAATTTTTCAGTAAATTGTTTTCCTTGAGGGACAGTATGCACGAGATAAATGAAAAAATAAAAAATGGTTTGATCATTTGTTTGCAATTACATTCCATGTGACTTAAAAGTCCAAATACTTCTTGGTTCTACTGTAAATAGAAATGCGACACAGCTAATATAATAACACCTTATTTCATTTTTATTTTTGTTTGACCATCAACCCAATGAACAAATGGCAGGAGTGAAGTGAGATGCACCTGATATGACTCCATGCAGTCAGGGCCGATGGCCAGCTCCTCATCTACCGCATGGAGTTTCTCTAAGAAGCTGCACTCTGGTGGGGCCCTGGAGGGGGCCGGTGGTGGTGGGGGAGGCCCCATTGGGGTGACAGCTACTGTCAGGTGCCTGGATCTGCGAAAGTTCTGCAGAAATTGTAAAAAATATATTTTTGTGTATAGTAATCTAAACTATGTTAAATTCTGCTTTTACATATGTTGTATTCTGCTTCTTGCATTAAACATTTTTAATCTTCTTTTGGATGAAATGATGGCTTCTTTCATTCTTTAATTTCAACAACAAAATGTTGAAAAAAACATATTATATTACTTTTTAGCTATAGAATGTTCATCTACAGAGTCTTACCAGTCTGGAGCTGCTGGCTGCGTCCTCCTCATGTTCAGAGTGTGATCTGTGAAGGTTCACTCGACTGCCCCGTGGAGAAGATGAATTCTCGAAGTCACTTTCCAGAAGAGTCTACCACACACACACAAACACAGTCTCTACAAATCCATTGTGACAAAGAAGTATCAAATGACACAAAAATCTTTCTCTTCAACCTCTTCAGCGGTCTCATCCTCCTCCTCTTCATCGGGCCGATACTCTTCATCAGAGGAGTCTTCCTCTTCTAAAGGAATATCCACAAACTGGGGTCCCTTCTGTAAGCGCAAACACCATTTAATGGTATATTTTGCATACAACGGCATCATCCTGTTCTTGTACATGATTTATTGCTGGTTACCTTCACCTCCGATGGCTTCTTAATTGGCGAAATGTTCCAAGCAGGAATGACCTATAAAACATCAAACCCACATTGCATTTATTAATGTTTTATGTCTCAGGTCTCATTTTTCATGGAGGACATTTCATGCTAACAAGCTGAAATGTTAGGTAGCTATTGAAATATGTAACTGTAAAATAAATACTGCAAAATTAAAATAGATAACTGTAAATATGCAGCAGTGTAATGCATGATACTTTACAGCTCCTATACAATCGAAGCAACTTACAACTCCTTTCTCCACAACCTCCTTCAGTTTAGAACGAGTCATCTTGGGTTCCTGAGAGATAGAGAGTAATGTGTGAGCTTAAGGGGGACATATGATGCTTTTTAATGTTCTCCTTTTCCTTTAAGGCCGGGACAAACCAAGCCAACGGTCGGCTGTCGGGCAATGTCGGGCCATTTTTGAACATTGGTCGACTTAGTTTTTTTGGTGTGTTCCACACGGTTGGCTCTAGTCGGACGCCGTCAGTGAATCGGCGTCGAGCCATCAGTGAGAGAGAACTCTGATTGGCTGTTCAGCTTAGCAAACGAGTCAGTGCATGAGAATAAAAGCGAAAGTGATAAAAAAGAGCAAAGAAGTCAAGATGGTACAGACAGAAGCAGCTGTTATAATTTTACATCAGCTATATACAAAGACTATTTACCACAGTAAAACATTCAGCTGAAGTCATGCTTGCAAAGTTGGTTCAGATCGATCGGCTTGATTATCCGCAAATGACACGGTAAAACCGACATTATTATTAACTGTGTGTTTACAAATTAAGCCTCAGAAGCTGAAGCTTGCAATTATTGTAAGGGCCGGGGCGTTACATTTCTAACACACACTTGAGATCAAGTTTGGCCAATCACAACGCACTGGGTCAGTTGGCCAATCAGAGCACTCTGAGCTTTTAGGAAGAAGGGGCTTTGTAGAAATCAGCACGTTTCAGACAGACTGGGAATAGAGGAGCTACAATAATGTACAGTGTGTGAAAAATAATGTTTTTTGAACATTAAAGCATGTTAACCTTTTTTAATATTTTTTAATTCTACTACACCCCAAAAATCTAATTAATTAACTTTTAAAATAGCATCTTATGACCCCTTTAAAAACTGCCAATCACTTTTTAGCAGAGCAGTTGATTACAAAACATTTATACTCACAAACACAGGAATGGGTTCAGTTTCACTGATAGCTGCTTTCATCATGGCCACAACATGCTCATTGGTAATCACTTCCTGCAAATGGACAGTAAAGATGTTGAGCTACATGCTGAATACAAAGTTAAAGAGATGATTATGAAAGGCTTCATATGCCTGAGCAAATTTCGCTAACTAGTGTCTTGAATAAACACTCCACACTCACATGAATGATGCTACGAACATTCGCAGAAGTCAAGTTATGTTGTCGAGATTTACTTTCCAGTTCTCTGTCCAGCTCTTGGTCAATCTCGACCTCCGGCTGGATTTCATCCTCAACTTCCATCTGCTGAGTTTCTACTTCACCGGCTGTGTCTCTTTTCCTTCTCAAACCTTTCCTTCGGCCCAGTGCACGGGTTCCACACTGTTCCTTATCTGAAAAAGAGCAACGCGGTTGATTTTTCAACACATTTCAGACTGTTTTGTGTGGTCATTTGATATTGTTTTATATATAGCAGGGTTTCCTAAATAGCGATTAGCAAATCCCTGGGGGTTCATGAGTTGATGAAAGGCTAATAATTAATTAAATCAAATGTAAAATTAAAATTAAAAAATGGGGCTGCACAATTAAATGAAATGAACTAAAAATCCTGAAACAGCTCAGTGAGATTATCGAACTCCATCTTTGCATGCACTGCAAGTTTAACACGCTTTTAGGAACACAACGTGTGCCAGTTATTCATTATTTATTTTCACATATGCATAATTTCCATTTTTGTGGACAGAAGTTTACAGCATTTCACCAATATTCTGAAAAAAAAAAATAAAAGCTTGAGGATTTGGAATATTAAAAGGGTTAGAACATTTGAAAATGACGAATTTAAAACAAATATTATTTTAACTTGTATATAAAATAAAATAATTATTATAATTATCATTAAATATCCATTTTTTTATTTTACAGTACAACTGTAATTTACACGAATGTTTTATAATTAGTTTCTCTACTGTTTCATCATGTCTACTGGTATATCGCCCATCCCTACTCTCTACGATCAACTTAGGCTCAATGCTTTTGGGAAATGCACCCCTGGTCAATATATCAATGAATATACCACTAATGAGGACAGTCCTTTGTGAACTCACCAAACGTCATGCTCAAGGTCTTCACAGCATCATCTTCAGGCTTCTGGGTACATGCAGCATGTTGTTCTTGACCTGACAGCATTCACACAAATGTTTCAGATTATCCAGACACTGACTTTACAGGCACACTTTCTGATATTACTATAAATCATTAACAACATGGTATTTGGTCAAGGTACTGGAATAGCACAGTATTACCATAGTAGAACTGCCACTGTCCGTAGTACTTCTCAGTTAGTGGTAGTACATTCAAATATGAATATGAAAACATAAGAATGTGCAAGAAAGAAATATACTGTGTATTTGGTAGTAATTTATTTTTATTTATTTATTTATTTTTATTGTATTTATATTTATTTTTTTAGATATTAATTCTTTTCACCATCACTGAAATGCACATCTAGGCTGTATCTGATATCCTAGTCAGCATTTGGGCACTATAGGAGCCCATATAATAGACAAAACTGCTGTCCAGGTAGTTAGCTTACTAGGTTTTGGACATGTCTTACTGGCACTGTCATATTGTGGGCTGGAGGCTCTGATGGTATTGAAGTGTCTGTATGATCCTGTAGTGTCATCTCTGCTCCCAGGAACTTCCCCCGGCTCTTCAACTCTCGCCACTTTACACTGAGAAAGCCCAGTTTTCCTGTTATTTAATCTCCGTTTTCGGGTTTGATCCATCTTACAATGCCATATTCACACCTGCTGGGACAAAATGTCAAATAAGGATACAGAATAAACGTGTACACTCGCTTCTTAATAACACTTAAGTCTTAATTGTGATTATTATGATAACGCCCATTGTCCGAGAGAAACATATATTTATTTTTCATGTGTTTTATACTATAAATATTTGTTTTGGTATCTAATTCCTAAGTTTAAGCGACAGCAGCTTTCTACACTACTAGCTACAGCAGTAGTGTTGTCTGGAACAGGAACGTTACCTCCATTATAACTGTCATATCAGCAGAACATTCCGCATGTCATACTTAATCTTGCTGCAAGGTTTCTATCAAAACATGATGAACATTTCCAATACTTTATACACACCCGCCAACATACGCTACATCAGCGATGCAATGACGAGATACACAACAAAAGCGCGTCACTTCCGGTTAACGGAACGGAAATATTGAATGTGAAAATAAAAGTCCCCTCGAATAAACTACAGCATTTAAGCCCGGTTTATTGATGTTCTAGTTCGAGACATTTGTAGCGTAGGTATGGTCCAAACTCAAGCCCAGGGGCTCCCACCCTCTCAGTCTTGCCCTGATTGTATTTATTTGTGCTATAGCTTGTAATTTGTTCATTTGTTCTTATTTTATTACTGGCTGTTTACTTACTGTATATTTACTTTACTGTATATTTATTAGAATACTAATAATAGTTGTTGTTTTTTTTTTTTATGGTGGGACCAGTGAAAATTAAAGTAATTAAATCATTTAAGTAAAAATCTGAACCAGAATGTAGGCTACTAGTAAAAGCTCCTTAGCGTTGATACCTGTAACTAAATATAGTGTCCCTTTCAAGACCTGCCTCTTTTGTTATAAAATAACATTTTGTTACGGGGAAAAAATAAAATAATGTTAAAACTCTGGGCCCACCAGGAATTTCAATTGGCCAACCCTACATCTCAAAGCTGGAGCCAGGCCTGCCTGAGACATAAAGGCCTGGTTTCACAGACAGGGCTTAGCCTAAGCCAGGATTATGCCTTAGTTCATTTAGGATATTTAAGTAGCTTTTATAAATGTTCACTAGAAAAAAACATTACTGGTGTGCATCTTGAGACAAAACAATAGCACTGACATATTTTCAGATATGTTAGTGTAAGTTACTTTCAGTTAAAACAGCTCAAACATGCATTTTAGTCTAGGACTAGCTTAAGCCTTGTCTGTGAAACCGGGGGAAAGTGTGTAACACTAGTTTCAACAAAATGAAAATAATACGTTTTCAAAAATAATAATGGCACATGTTGAGTCCACCCTTTACATTGGAAATGGAATCAGCTGCACACTGCATTGTGGGATAGAGTATCTAGTGTAGTGTGTGCCCTGATGTTTGAAGGGTTGTGTCAGTGGGATGCTCAAACAGTGCAGTTTTTTGAAAGTGCCACAGCATTTTGGGGGGAAATGATTCTTATAGATGCCTCTCTTTATTATCAGATATAGGAGACAGTATACACTCTTTAAAATAAAGGATCTTTATTGCCATTGATGGTTACATTAAGAACCTTTAACATTCATGGAATCTTTCCATTGCACTAAAGGTTCTTCAGATTATTACATTGTTCTTTACACTAAGAAAACAATGAATCTTTTAAGAACGATTCGCTAAAAAGTACTTTAATTGGGGAACCCAAAACGGTTCTTTTATAGCATCACTGCTAAAACCCCATTTTAAATCTGTTATTTTTAAGAGTGTAGGTATAGGGCAGGGGTGTCCAAACTCATTCTTGGAGGGCCACTGTCCTGCAGAGTTTAGCTCCAACTTTGCTCAACACAACTGCCTGGAAATTTCTAGGATGCCTAGTAAGACCTTGATTAGCTGGTTCAGGTTTGTTAATTGGGACTGGAGCTAAACTCTGCAGGACAGTGGCCCTCCAGGAACAGGATTGGACACCCCTGGTATAGGGGAAAGTATTTTAACAGAAAAAAAGCACTTGAGAGGAATTTCAGCTGTCAACCAATCAAATGTGATACTGTTCACCTGCTACTCATCAGAACTTTTAAACAAGGCCTCTTACAAGTGAAGTAAACCCTCAGTATCTGTGAAGTATCTGAGAAGATAGAAGATAAAGTTTGTGAAATGTTTGCTTGTGGAGCAGATGCAGCCAGTCTAGAGAACATCATGACACCCAAAGGATTCTCCAGGCAAACTCTACCACTAACCCCAGGAAGAATCCCAACGTTTATTATTCCTCCAAAGTTTTCGCTGTCTCCTCGACTGTGTCTTCAGAAGTCAAAAGATGAGGACACGCAAAAGCTGTTATCTCCAGAAAGCCCAGAAGAAGAGTCTCCTAGACGTCAGCCTTCCACTGGTTCACCATACATTTCTGCCAAACTTCGTTTTACCCCCAAGATGAAGCTGAAACGTCTGCGGAAATCTGCCACAGAGGATCTCTCAGACCCTTCGACGTGTGCAGCCATGTCTCTGGAACATGTTGGAAAGGTCACCACACCTTATGGCTTTCGGACCTTGGCTGCTAGTCCCAGCGTCAGCCGGAGGGAGTCTTTATTCCATAAGCAGGGACGATGTGCAGAAAGGAGAGGGCCGGTGGATTCTTTTGCTTCACCCACATCTTCAAATTCAATGTTCAGTTCTACAAACAAGAGAAACAGCTCCGCTAGAAAGCTGCAAGATGGCCCAAATGACTGCTCTTCCCCTCGGAGATCCAAGAGAGAAGGTCTGGAGCTGCTTCTGAACAAACCATTGACTGTCTTGAAGAGTCTTACTCCAAAAAGGAAGAACCCTAACCAAAAACTTCAGCTATAAGGTCACCTAAACTCATTTTAAATGTCAAATAAAAGTCCTTTAATTCCAATCTGTGCAAGGTTTAGTCACTTTGTAGTTTTTTTTTTTTTTTTTTTTTTTTTTTTTTTTCTTTCAGAGATGTAGTCAAACCAGATTCACCTGCATGCAGACAAGCCACAGCCTGGTATTTAGAATCTCAAATCAATGCTTTTTTTCTTTTTTAAAAATGTAGAATGTGAGTGACAGTCGGCGCTGAAGCCTAGTAATTGGCGTATTAAAGCATAGAGAAACTGCACCTCTGGCAACCCGAGTTCAAATCCCAAGGTCCTTTGTGGGCCCCACCCCACACTTTCCTGTCAGTCTCTACTGTCCCGTACAATAAAGCATGGGGGGGAAAAAAAAAAAAAAAAAAAAAGTGAGAGAAACATTATTAAAAGCAGAGGTTTTCAGAGCTGGTTTTGTGGAGTTGCACTGTGTTCTGTTCGGTGAAAAAGGGAGGCTAAAATGTGATGTCACGTGTTGACACTTTCCATCATGGCAGCTGTCCACAACAGTTTGATATCTTGCATTGAATTCTTCAGATTATAGACATTTTCTCAGAAATAAAAAGTATTTTGAATTTTTAATCTAACCTTGTGTAAAGATGATTTAACTCTTGGTAGATGGATGAAATATTGAGCAAAGTAAGAGATGCTAAAGGGTTGGTTCACCCAAAAATTAAAATTATTAATTACTCACCTTTAAGTCATTCCAAACCTATAAGACTTTCGTTCATCTTCAGAACACATGAAGATGGCTCAAACGTGCTGTGTAACACACAAGAATTAACCTCATTGGTTATGTAGCACATTTGAGCTTCAGCAAGAGGTTTGTTCTCACGCGTCATTCAGGTTTGGTTGCACTTCTGTTTATGTTCGCTGATCTGTTTATATGTGAATAAAAGCCTAAATGAAATGTTCATCATAAAAAGCAATTGAGTCTCTTCAGAAAATTTGGACTAAACCACTCAATTGATATGGATAAATTTTACAATCTTTTTACTAACTTTTTGAAGGGTCAAAGTTGCAATTGTGTAGGCTGTCTATGGAGAGACAAAAAGCTCTCAGATTTCATCAAAAAGATCTTCATTTGGGTTCTGAAGATGAACAAAAGCCTTACGGGTTTGGAACGACATGAATTATTAATGACAGAATTTTCATTTTTGGGTCAAGTAACCCTTTAAAATATTGGCTGATATCACTTCTGATTCACACTTTACATTGGAAATGGAAGGCCTAATCAGCCTCACACTGCATTAGAGTATCTAGTGTAGTGCGTGCCCTGATGTATATCATATACACTTTGAAAAATCAGATTATCCAGGCATTGTATGTATACTGAAAATGTGCATGCTAAGCGTAATGTAAATCCAGTGTGCAAACTAAAAAAAAAAAAAAAAAAAAAAAAAAAAAATATAGTAGATAACAGTAGTATGTTATTGAAGACAGCAAATACATTTGTATTCTTGTTGGGATGAAAACAAGACTTCAAAAGTGACATTTTGGTAAGAAAACCAAACTTTTTCCGCCCTTTTTTATTAATACCATAGTCCTTTAACATAGTTACAATCTGTTTTTATGAAAATAAGTCAGTAGAAAGAATTCTTTAAAAAGTCCATCAAGTCAAGTCCTCCATTTGTACGGTCCTGCTTTCTGCAACTCTGTGCATTTCAAACATGACATAAAAACCTCGCAGAAGTCTCAGGCTCCACTCTGAAGAGCCACAGTGTCCACACAGGACAGAGTGTCAATCTTTATTTATGATGGGCATGGGAAAGGTCTGTTCAATATGAAAAGATAAAAGGCTTGAACCTGAAGACCCCTATCTGCTTTCCACTATTCCAAAATGAACCTCCAAATGCAGTAAAATCTTTAATCAGTTTAAGATCCCTGTACTTCATGTTACAGTCTGAGTTCACTACCGTTAGTGGGTAATCGTTCTTTGAAGTACATTACCATGAATTTTTATGGATGGGCCACTGAGGAACATTTAATAACCCTCTTCGTTAAGGCAGTCTGTCTTGTTTGTACATCTGTCAGTCTATGCCAGTCTGGATTTAGATTTTCCAGGCTTAGCCGCCCCCACTGCGCCCATCCTTGCACTTAACCAAACTCTCAGGCTTAAAATAGCCGAGCAGTGCAGTGGTTAGAGATAGTAGAGGCTTGTCTCTCAGGCTCCTCTGCATTTGAGTCCAGAGAAAGAGTTCTGCCCCTACAGTAGGAGAGTGTTTGGGCAGGCTGCCCCTGAGTGGCTGGAGTCGATGATTGACAGGTAAGTCTCCAGTGACGTCACGATCACAGAGGGGGCGTGGTTATGCTGGGTGTGGTTGGCGTGAGGATTTGTCCTCTCAGTCGCTGTCAGAACCTACTGCAGATGAGCCTTTCCGTTTCCTCTTGGGAGCTTTGGGTTTGGAGTCCTCTTCCTCCTGGAGGGGAGTCAACAAAGGTCATTGAAAACAGTTGACGAGTAGAACATGATAATATTAATAAATATGGGTGTTGGTCTGAAGGCCTTCGTAATGATGTCAAGTTGTGAGTGTAGATTTACCGAAGCGCTGCTGGATCCGCTCTCCTCTTCATTGGAGGGTTGAGGAGCCGCACCCTTGCGGGACCGTGGTGAGGTCGCCGGGGCTTTGCGTCGGGATTTATGCTGTTTGGAGGAATCCTCATATTCCTCAGCCAATGAGAAAAGATCACTGAACCTGGCAGAAGAAAGAAGCGATGGACATTTAGTCAAAAAAGAACTGGAAAATATAATACATATGATAATTTTGCCTTCTCTAGCAAAAACACACCTCATTTTGTGGGCTTCATCGCAGCTGGCCTGAACATGCTGCAGGGCCTGTAATATGGGTGTCTGGGAAAAAACTGATACACCAACAAGAAGAATTCAGAGATCAATGTTTAAATCAATATGAACAGTAAAACAGACAACCAGGCTGCTAAGTATTTAGTGGCGTTTCAAGTACTTGGCTGTGGGGGGGAACTCACAGTTGTTCTTGGTGTTGCTGAGATTGAGTCTCAAACTGTCCAAATGTTCCAGCATCTGTTCCAGGGTCAGCTGAGCCAGTTTACTGCTGGAACTCCTCAAACTACACAAAAACACAGCACAACTCAAATATGTGTATCTTGAAAAATTACACTACCTTTCAAAAGTTTGGGGTTGGTAAGATTTTTAATGCATTTGAACGATTCTCTTTATGCTCACCAGAGCTGCATTTATTTGGTCAAAAACAGTAAAAACAGTAATAATGTAAAACATTATTACAATTTAAAATGACTACTTTCTATTTGAATATATTTCAAAATGTAATTTATTCCTGTGACGGCAAAGCGGAATTTTCCAGTCTTCAATGTCGCATGATCCTTCAGAAATCATTCTAATTATGCTGATTTGCTGCTCGAGAAAAAATTCTTATTATTATTGATGTTGAAAACAGTTGTGCTGCTTAATATTTTTGGGGAAACATTTTTTTCCAGGATTTTTTGATGAACAGAAAGTTCAAAAGAACAGCATTATTTGAAATCTATTGTAATATTATAAATGTCTTTACTGTCACTTTTGTTCAATTTAATGCATCCTTGCTGAATAACAGTTTTAATTTATATATATTACTGACCTTAAACTTTAGAACAGTTGTGTATATATAAACTATAAATTACATAATTTAATTTAATTCACAATTAGAGAACCATAATTTCAACCCAAACAGTTAAGGAGATTTAAAATTTGTAGACCAAGGTTTACTTAAAATAAAGTTTTTTACACAACCATTCCTTGGATAAACACATGTAAACATTTAAAAGATATTTCATAAGAAATTTGTGAAATAAATCAAACTTCAGCAATATTTGCATTTTTTGCTACTGAGTTTTAAATCAGAGATGCTATTAAAATATTTTAAGCTATTAAAATATGCCATCATACTTGCAAGTCATGACACAATGAGTGGGTGGAAAACTTGCCCACTGGCAAGATCTTTGTGATTTACACAATACTGGTTAATTTTATTCTGTAATTATTCAATGTACTTCATGTTTCTTTAGTGATACTGACCCTGTGGTCAATCCACTTGAGCTTGAACCGGCAAACTTTGTGTCCTCAGCCCAGGGCCTTAAACACAGCACCGACCTTTCGGTTCAAGGTCACAGGAGGGCTTCAAACTAGCCAAAAATTATGTCATTACCTCTGTCGTTTACGGGGCATGTTGTTGTTCTTGATAAGCAGGGCTTTGATGTGTTCTCCCAGCAGGTCATCGTGTTTAGCCGCCCAGTGCCGCAGGATGCTGGTGGTGAACTGATCCTCTTGGTGATAGGGTCGGCTCAGCACCATCTTCACCATCTCCTCACTCGGCCTTCAGCACAACAAAGAAAAAAATAAAAATAAAGAAAAAATAACGGTGTCCAACAGCAGACAAGATAAGTAACCACTTGTGTGAAAAGACTTACTTTTCTCTGCGTAACTGCAGCAGCAGGCAGGATAGAGCCTCAGGATGCTCTGCAAGTAGAGAGAGAATTATGGGAAATGTTGGGGAGCTGTGTGTAAAGTGAAAGTGTGTCTTTATGTAGAGTGATGCTTACCCTTGTATTTGAGGTGCTGTAAAATTGGGATGATGGTCTCCAGAGGGATACTATGAGCCAGGAAAAGCTGCCATGTGCTGTACTGCTCAAATGTCTCCCAGTCCAGAGACTGAACTGTAACACACAGATGCACAGAGGAAAATGAAAATTACAAAGCCATTAAAGAATGACTGGCACATTCACACAGATAAACATAAATTTCACACTAAAGCTTTTAATAGATGATGTCCGGAGGGGATATTTGTTTTTATGACCCTTCAAGTTTGATTAAAGAATCAAAATATGAGGAAAATATTTTATATTTTTAAATATGAAGGAAAAACAAAACACTGAACTTGGTTAAGGTATTTATCTGGCAAAATTATTTGTCAAAAAAGGGCAAACTACAGCTACAGGTTTTATTTACTATGCAAAAAAAAAAAAAGAATAAATAAATGCATAGAAAAACAAAAAGCTCACAGGAAAAAGCATGCACTGAATACAACATCCGTTATTAGTATTTTATTGGTTCTCTCTTGTTTTTGCATCTGTTCATGATTTCTTTGTATGACAGCCTGGCCAAAAAAATATGTTCCGCACAATTTGTCATGTTTCACTGCATTATCACAAATAAAACAATTGACTCCAAGTACAACTACGCAATATGTTTATAAAATCTTTAACAAAATGTTTAATATTTAAAGGTTGAAGATGTCAATTTTCCTAGGCCATTCATAAGGTCAACAGAAACATGTTATTGGTTAAGATGCTCAACACTGCAAATAACATGTAAAGGAATTCTGATTCATCGCGAGCAGATCTAAATGTAAAGCCACAACTGACACACTTCATTCATTTTCACATTTCACTTTCACTTTTTGGGGGGAATTTTTGTTCATTTTGGTGGCATTCTTGCCCCAAGCCCACATCTATTTCTGACCCTGGTGTTTTGGTGGTTTGTTTAGTGTATTAATACAATTTGAACAGAAACTTGTGGGGTCAGATGGAGAAAAACTTGAAAACTGCCTTAAACTTACTAAGGATGTTGAGGACTGAGTCTTTACGGAACATGACCAGATTACCCATCATCACATGACACATCAGCTCCTGAAGCTGTGAAAACAAGAAGAGGAGGTTAATAGAGATTTGAACAACAAATTAATCTGAATATAATCAGTATCAAAGGGATAGTTCACCCAAAAAAATGGAGATTTTGTCATCATTTACTCACTCTCATGTCACACCGTATAAACCTTATCGGTTCTCATGCGTCAAGCAAGTGCAGCTGAGCTTCAGTTCACCATATTTGATGTGCTCTATGCATGTGTGTTTATCATTGTTTATATGTGAATAAAAGCCTAAATTAAATTAGTTTATCATGTTAAGTGATAGTGTCTCATCAGAAGACTTGGATTATATCGCTCTATTCACATGGCTTACTTTTATGATCTCTATATGAACTTCTTGAAGCATCAAAATTTTGGTGTAATGGACTTTTAATGGAGGGACATAAATCTCTCAGGTTTCATTAAAATTATATCTTTATTTGTGTTTCATATGAACGTAGGTCTTCTGGGTTTGGAAGGACTTCAGGGTGAGCAAATGACAATATAATTTTTATTGTTGGGTGAACTATTCCTTTAAAGGTGTATATTTGAAACCTGTGCTGAATCAATGACAGCTACGATCATGTTGAGGAGCTCTCCACTACGCAGGGTTTCATCTGGGAACTGTACAACACAGAAAAAGTAAGAAAAGGGTGTGAAACCCTCAGTTGCAGGCACATGGTGTTGGGAGTATGACATCTATTCATGCACGTGCATTACCTCTGAATAGATGGAGGGGGTTAGATAGCACAGTAGCCTCACATCATCCTCCTGACAGGCCTTCATGTCCATCATCAAGCAGGTGTGCAGGTCACCCAGAGCCGTGGCCTGAGCAAATGATTCGTACAGACTCATCTTCCCCGCTGCTGCTTTGCTGCAAAAATGTACAACAAATGATAGTCTACTATAAAAACATTAAGTTTTCAAAAGTAGGGATGCACGATTAAATCAAAATAAAACCGAAATCATGATATGGATTTTCATTCAATATGAAAATTTGGCAGTTTAACGTTTGAAAATGAAGAAACTAAAACTATAAATAAATAATTTATTTATAAATATTAGTATTGTACTTTTACAGTTGTAAAATAAAACAATTTTATATTATTATTATTATTATTATTATTATATTATTTTTCTTAAAGACAGCTTTTTTTTATTTTACAGTGAAATATAATATTACTTCTTTGTTTTTTAATAATAATAACAATATCTATTATTATTATTTTGTGATTATTATTATTATTTTTTTTATTAATTATTAATTATGACTTCGTCATTTGCTTGCTTTTAATATTTTTTGGACTAAAGAACATTTGACTCTACCTGGCTTTGAGGTAGTAGAGCAGATGATAACCGATTTTTGGCTGTTTCTGGTAGAGCTCGGCGAGCAGGTCCAGCAGAACAGAGAAACCACTGTTGTCTTCCTGCATCTGACACAAGTTCCTGAAGATCAGACACACCGGCTTACACACGGACTCCTCCAGTGACCTATTAGCACAAACACATCAATATATTAGCCTCTTCATTAAGAAAAATGAACAAAAGTAACATGACAATATGGGAAGAAAACAGGTGGAATGGGATCAGGATATAACGCAGGCTGGAAGACACATTCCAGATGAGCTCAACGTGTTAACCACTAGATAGTGTGCTAATCGACCTGGCAGGAAGTCAGAGGAAAAAGTGAGAGAAACGTACTCTTCTGTGATCTCCTCAGGCAACACATCTCCTCTAAAGTGACTCTTAAACAGTTCAGCCAGACAGGAAGCTAGAGTGGACATCTGCTCTGAATCAAAATCCTCCTGAAAGAGGACAAATGGGAAAGAAAGAAAAAAAAAAAAAAAAAAAAAAAAAAAAAGTGTAAAAAGTCAGGCGTGTTTGAAGCTCAGCTCGAAATATTCACCCTGAGCAAAGCTCACCTCTAAAATAAGATCCACAATTTCCTGCATGACCTCACAGTGTGTTTCTGTGTCACTGAGAGAGAAAAAAAAAAAACGCACAAATGAGACTTATGCAATTGAGATCTTAATATATCCATAATACAGGTTATTAATCATGTGTCTCACCTCCCTTTCTGCAGCTGCAGAACCCTTTCTTTAAGTGCCTCGTCCAATTGGTCCACGAAAGGTGTGATGTCAGCAGGTTCATCAATGTAGGTTTCCTTGAGCTGTTGGAACTTGAAATCTCGTTTTTTACCTTGGGATAAACAAGAGTGCATATCATGATGCCACTGATATGAACTGAAAATACAAAAGTGGGTCATGGGCATCATTTTGAGCCAGAGCCACTGATCTAGATCCTGTCATGATTGAATAACGAAGCAGAGCACATGAGCTCCACTCCAACTAAAACAACGTTGTAAAGCAGAGCCTCTTATTCTTAATTGGTTGATTTAAAGACCTGAGCTAAAGTGTATCTGCCGCTACTACAAGCATCTTACCCTTGTTGTTCAACTCTTCCTCATCATCACTGAAGGTAGCATCTGTGTTGTCATAGCAACCATCCTCCTTATCAAGCACATGATTGTCCATCTCCAAGGGAACAGATTCCTCCATTTTAACTACATAACAGATAAAAAAAAAAAAAAAAAGATCAACTAAAAATGCCTTTTTGTATAACATTTCTGGTGGATTGAATTGGGTTTTAGCTTTTGTTTATTGACATGACTGGCAATGAAAAGGTGGTGTGCAGCTCTGACCTTCTGTGGGCGGTGACGGGGAACTGCAGAACTCTGGGAAGCGTTCTCTCAGCATAGACCGCAGCTCACGGTCCAGTTTAGGGTTGTCAAACAGAGGTGCAAGGTGACTGCGAAAGCGAGAGAGAGAGAGTCAGGATCATTATACTATAACAAAGCATCTTAAAACCAGCAGGGTCACATAGGTGGCATTCTTGATGAAGTGCCTGTATGAGCACATGGTAATGATTGTGTGTGTGATAAACTAACGCCAGAACTCTCTTCTCCATGATGAAGTTGAGAGAGTTGAAGACGCCCTGCCGCACTTGACCCTCAAGAGGAGGAAAAAAGTTTGGGATGATCTGAAATTGAATAAGACAGTGGGTAAACCCAAGAATTAAAACACAATATTAACTGGCATTCACAAAACACTTAACTTGTATTATGTTACTTATTTCTAAGCCAAACAGAATATTCAGTGGAAAATAATGCAGGGCAGGACTTTTTTTTGACTGGACTGCGACACAATTCCTTTGATATTATTGGTTTTCCCCACACATATGATTTTGGTTACATCAGAAAAAAAGTTATTTTGGTAATACTTTACAATAAGGTCTCATTTGTTAACATTAGTTAACTTATTAAAAAATAATTTGGTCCATTTTGATTTGATGTTTTTTAATAGTGTATTTTAAAGACACTTCACTATTTTTATTGCCATTACTCACACTTAATGTGCAGGAAATTAACAAGCTCTTAGATACAGTAAGAAGTGAGAAAGAGTTTCTCACCCGACACATGAAGTCCAGTAGTGTGGCTGTAATAGCAGGATGTGGCTTCATGGAGTGATGCATCACCAAAATGGCAGGCTCTGAAAACAAAACGAGTCAGAGAGAGAGGGAGAGGGAGAGGGAGAGAGAGAGGTCAAAGGGTAAAAAAAAAAGCATCAGTGACTGGGTTAAGGCAAAGCATGTGGTTCGTACATGTCTTTTTATGAATTCAAAGCTGATATAATGGCAGTGGCATCCTGCCTCTCCTACCGATGTTCATGATGCTGTCTTTCTCTGGGTTGAAGAAGAGCCAGTCGTAGAACAAGGCCAGTTTGGCATTGGATGCAGCAACATTAGACTGCAGGGAGAGAGAGTTAAAACTTCAGCATTAAAATGGCCTTGTCCACCAAAGTGTTTCGGCGCTCTGCAGCGTTTTTTTTAGTTGAGATGCTTTGCTTGCTATGATATGGAATATCCGCGGAAATGTTACTAGTATCTCATTTCACAGATAGTTTGTGTCTGTATTGTTTCTATATAAAATGTCGATACAATGTAAAGTATTTGCTCTGGCTCTTGTTTTAAATTATTTTTTTCTGTTGTTATGCTTGTTGTCGTCTGTTGCCGTTGTACAAGCAGGATGTGGCAGCTGGACGGTGTGGTATATGTTCCGCCCCTCCTACACAGTGAGTGGATGGCTGGGTAAAAAGTGACAGTGATGAACGCTGCGTTTTATTCAAAGTTGAACACTCTTCAACTCTCGCAAACCGGTAAAAAACGCTGAGCGCTTGAAAACAATTGGAAAAATACACTAGCCTTGGGGAAAAAAATGCTTTGGTGGACACGGTCTAAGAAAAATCTTAGACAGGGTATCTGAAAGATTTTTAAAAATCAAATCTAAGGCTTTTTAAGATCTTTTTTTAAGAACTGCACAAATAAAATTAATACCATATGGGGGGGAATGTCTATGAAAACATTAAACTGTAAACTGACTGTAAAAAAATAATACAGTTCAAATAATACAGGTTTTGACAAAAAAAAAAAAAAAGTTTTATAAAATTGCAAACCTCACATTTCAGCCATTTTTTTAAGAAAAGGGAAGAGTTAAAAGTATAAGTGATTAAATTTATTTTCATGTAAGCTGCATAAAAATATGAGACGATATTTTCATTGATCAAAAAGGGAGGATGCACTGAATGAAAATGCACTTTTCGCTCTCTGACAGTAGATGGCACTTTTGGTACAGCGGAAATATAGTAGTTACCCTGGTTACCTCTATTTAAAAAAAAAAAAAAAAAAAAAAAAAAAAGGCAGCGCTGTGCTTATAAAAACTACTTTATTAAGCATTATACGGAGGTGTTATGAAAAGAAAATGCCATCAAAACTCCATGCCGAAAGGCGACGAATTTGCAGGTATGATATAAACACCATAAGGTAAACATTATTGTCATAATTCATCAACAGTAGATCAAAGTAATCACTTGGCATAAACATGGGCTATTCATTGACTGCGATCTGCTTTGAAAGCACAAGTCTGTTAAACGTGCAACAGTGCTGTGTTTTTACTTTGAAACAATGCAACACTCACATTTATTTAATTAAATCATCACCTTTTGAAGTTTAAACATCACATTACGCCATTTCACAATTATTGGTTTTCTCATCTCCAAATGTAAGACCTCTTGAAATGATAATTAAGACTTGTCTTATACTTTTAAAATATAAGACTTTTTATGACCTTAAACTTGATAAAACTTAATTTAAGACTTTTTAAGGACCTGCGGGGACCCTGCTTAGATTAGAAGTCAAATTTTAGAAAATGTTTTAGTATTTGCTTACCGTGCAGGTAGTCAGAAGCCAGCCAATAATCGCCCATCGTGGCAAAATGTCAGAGCTCAGCACTTCATTGGATGGATGAACCACACCACATATATAACGAATAAGGTCACAGCGCAGTGACTGGCTCTCAGCTGTGGACAGATACTGCCGCTGAAACCAGTCTTGATAGCGCTTCTGCTGGCCAAACCGAACCTGCAGCCAGGGAGAGCAAGAGCATTTGACTTTCAAGTCATAAAGGAATTGTGGTTTGCGTGTCAGGTATCAGTGTTTGTGTGTTTACCCTTGAAGTCATGAACAGCAGCTTAGTCTCCATGTCAGGGGTGAGTCGGCAGGCCAGAAACTTTCGTGAGGTTCTAGAGGTGAGGAGCTGCAATATACCTGCAGTGGGACAGGGCAACGAGAAAGAGTAGTTCAATAACACGTACACAATATTTATTGTGCATACTACTTCTGTCAACAACTGAAGTATTACTGTAGAAATTCCCTCACACACACCTGTAAACTGTGGGCTAAGGGTCTGAGGATTGTGCAGCAGGTCTCGCCACAGCAACTCCATCTCAGGAATACGAGCCACATTCTGTAAGAGTCTGACCAGATCCCTCCCGATGATAAAACACTCCATGAACTGTCAAAACACAATCACACAGCAATTAAACACATGAATCACCATCGAATGGCAACACAACATGAAGCAGCAACAAAAACATTTAACATTTAAACATTAAGGGCAGATTTTATACATCAGGATTTGAGTGGATGGAAACAGGGAAGCCTGTGATAATACTGGTTAATATTAAAGGGTTAGTTTACCAAAAAAACAAAAAAACAAACAGTAATATTGTGAAATGTACCTATTTTTGATCAAATAAATCAAGCCTTGTTGAGAATAAGAAACTGCTTTTAAACGCATAAAAAAAACCTTACGAACCACAATGGTAGTGTATATTATAGACATAAATATTTCATTTGTTTACCTCCATGTCACATGACCATTAACAGACAAAGAATAGTAAACATGCAAATGTATTGTTAAATTATTGAAATATTAATCTCAGGGAGTTTTTTATTTTGAGTCAAAGGGGTTTGGCTGACACACACACAAAAAAATCCTAATGCATAGCATAGCCCACGTTACACAAACTCTATTTGAGTTATAACATTAGGCAGGGTGGGGAACAACATTTTTCCCCCAATAAACTACAGAAAATTAAATGTCTTTTATATTGCTTATTATTCGATTATCAAAATAACTATTAGTTGAAGCCCCAGTGGACAGTAAGACCAGGAACATTTACATAAGGTACATACCGTCAATTTTGATTTCATGCTGTTTTTAAATCTGTTGAATAATTGCTGGCAGCCTAATTTAATCACAGCTGGTTCAGGCCCAAGTCACAAGTTAAATCCCAAGTGTTCTCTTGAGAACCGCTGACCCAGATACAGATATCACAGTCCTGCTTTAGTGGCCTTGAACGAGCCACTTCACCTTAGCCGGCTTCAGGGGGAGTGTCCTTGAAATTAGTCTACAGCAAGTCGCACCGAGTAAAAAACTATTTACCTTTCAATTTATTTCTGGCTTTTTTTTTTTATACAGAAAATGCAATAAAAAATGTTGCAATCCAGATTCAAAGTTTTGTGTCATTGTTCAAAGTGTCAGAGATTGTTGGCTCAAAAATCAACTTCATGAGGTGCATCCTAGAAAATAAATATTGGCTGGTTTTTCTTCACTAACTCATTAAAGGTGCAGTGTGTAAATTTTAGGAGGATCTATTGACAGAAATGCAATATAATACACATAACTATGTTTTCAGTGGTATATAAAGACCATAATGAACCGTTATGTTTTTATTACCTTAGAATGAGCCATTTCTATCTATATACACCAAGGTATTTCTGTATTTTTGATCAAATAAATGGTGCCTTGGTGAGCATAAGAAACTACTTTAAAAAAAAAAAGAAGTATTTATTCCAAACTTCTGACCGGTAGTGTAACTAATATATATATATATATATATATATATTATATATATATATATATATATATATATATAAGCATTATGTCCAGATTTGAAGCCTTTCCTGTACTCACCCTCTCTCGGAGCAGTCCGATGCAGAAGTCCACCTCTCTCTGTCTGAGGGTCAGCAGGTTTGGCGTCCCATGGTCCACTATGAGCCTCAGGTATGTGTACACAGACATGGCCACTAACATCCCACTCTTCAGCACCCACTCTCTGTCCACCACACAAACACATTCATGAAACTGACAATAAACTCATGCTTGTCTATTTGCATGGATGTAGTTACCGCCCACAGTGCAACAGTCACATCACATGCTGTTTGACTCAGAACCTCTCACCTCTGGTCCACTAAGATCTCCAACACGTTCTCTGCCAACCACAGGTTTTTGTTGGAGATGTCTCCCCCTGCAGATTGACGTAGGTTACACATGCAGTACTATAGAGGTACATAGTAAATATGTAGCATGACTTGCATTTGTGTGTGAACGCACCAGCGATCTGTTTCATGAGCGTCATGAGAACACCATCTGCTCCAATGACTCCGCTCTTCACCAGCTCTCTGACCAACCACACCAGCTGCCCACACAAAAAGAAGAGACGTCAACAGTGCTGTTAACAAACACGAAAACTATTAAACCTTTTTTAAAATTAACTGAAAAAAGTATAATATTAAAAAACTTAAAATAAAAATATTGAAAAACTTAAACGTTTAAGTTGAAGTACTGAAATGATTAAAACTAAAATAAAAAAATAAAGCCAAATAGCAATATTAAAAAAAACTAATAAAAATGACAGCACATAACAAAGTTACTAAAAATGAAAACTAAAAATCTAAAATAAAATTTAATTCTAAATATTACTAAATACTAATAGTATATAAATAATACTAAAATAACACTCATCGACAGCACAAACACAACAGCCCACCTGCGTGCGGCACACGTCCTGCAGCTTAAGGAACTTCTCCATGAGGATCTGGTTGATTTTTATGAGCACCACGTTCATGCCGTCCCGATTCACCAACGTCAGGTCCCTGTAGCACTGCAGGACACAATGCTACGTTAATGGTGGGATTCTGGGAGAACAGTTAGAGAAGAGCATTCTGCGGTATGTATGTGAATTAGATCTCATGTGTGAAGCATCAGCATACCCTCTGTGCTTGTGGGGGCTCTGTGAGCAGGAGCGTGAAGAGACCCAGACACACCTCCTCATGCTGCTGTGGACCCTTACACACCTGCACACACACACACACACACACACACACCCACACACCCACACACCATTCCCATCAAATGCTTTCATGAAAACATCAACAACAATGGTTCTAAATACAGCCAATTTCTTTTAAGTATTCTCAACTTGTTTTTTATTACTTTTAGATACTTTTATTGATCTCAGATCTCAAGTCAGTCACAAAATGAAAAGAAATGTTGAAGAGAAGACAACAGATTCAAACTCATGTACTTCACGAGCACCATGTTAACATGCACAAACCAGTGGGCTAAACCTCATGCTATTCTTCTCTCTTATAAGCCTGTGGGTAAAACTAATGCAGCATACCACTGTTGGAAACATGTATGATTACATAATGCTGACGGTTTAGATTACTATTTTTAAACAACTGTATGCAGTATTCAGTGTATAGTATAGTAAGTTAGCCTAGTATTCCATTCCACACACAGTAATCATAGCAACAGCTATGACATACACTACTGCGGCAGATTGTGTTTTGAAAGAAATTAACACTTTTATTCAGCAAGGATGCATTAATTATTTTTCGAAAGTGACAGTAAAGGTATTTATAATGTTACAAAAGATTTCTATTTCAAATAAATGCTGTTCTTTTGAATTTTCTATTCATCAAAGAATCTGGAAATAAAATGCATCACAGTTTACACAAAATATTATATTAACTACATTCAACCTTGATAATAATAATAAAGGTTTCTTGAAAACCAAATCAGCATATTAGAATTATTTCTCATCATGTGACCATGAAAACTGGAGTAATGACTGCTGAAAATTCAACTTTACCATCACAGGAATAAGTTACATTTTAAAATTAGCTTACTAACATTTTAAAATTAGTAATTAAATATTCAAATTTTTAAATTTGCTTTAATGGTAATACGTTTTAATAAAGATTTGTGTCCTTTATATATTTTTTGTAGTAACTGTTTTATAAAATCAATAAGACACGAATGTTGTATTGTGAATATAGCCATTGCTGAAGTGGTTGCAGGGTCTTCACTGAACGTGCCGAAACAAAACTCTTCCGCCACAACTATATTCCAAATATAGTATACAGTACCTTATTGCTTAAATAAATTGGCATTTCTTGAAATATAACAGGCGTTTGCTGGAAACCCACATTATGAATAATAAAGTAATAAGTTAAGGCCACATTTCTGACTCACATGATCTGCATGTGTAGACACAGGCACTCTGTCCGATATTCGAATACTTCCCTACTATATAGTATGTGAAAAAACACCAACAGAGTAGTATGTCTGAATACACAGTATCTGAAAAATAGTAGGCAAAAAGTGACCTACTACCACCGAGATTCTAAAGTGCGCATTCGATGGACACTTTACTATCCCATGAGGCCACGGAAGAGGATTTATAAATGGTTGTGAAGTGACAACTGACGCTGATAGGTCACATGACCATATGAGACGTAGTATGTCTAAATTTCATTCATACTACCCAAATGCATACTATATAAAACATATTTTCTAAACGGTCGCGAACGCGATGTATATTCAAATGTAGTTTCTTATCAGAAAATATGCACTTTCAGACACACTTTTGGACCAAAGAATTTTCATTCAATTACAGTTAACTCATAATTGGTGGATAAGCAATTAAAACTCACTAGTCTATTTAGATCAGATGTCTATTTCTTTGTCACTTGATATATTTAAATTACCATACTTGGGGTTCACACACAATGTGTTTTTGCTGTTAAAAACATGAGGTGTAGGTCAGTAGAACGCAAAAAGCGCAAGGTCTAAAGACGTGTTTTTTAAAAGTTGAACTTCTTTTAACACGAGCGATGCATTTTTAGAATGCTGTGTCATGCACGAGACGCTGCAAAAGACACGAGAAGCGAGCGCAGCGGTTAAAGATGTCCGTCTAGTATGTTTTAATTGAAAAATAATGGAAAGGTAGCGCAGTGGAATGGAAAAATGCATTCTGTGTGAACTGTGAATAAGTAAGTATACAAATGTCTTCAATAAGTGTCAGCAGATATATTAAGGTTATGTGGCCATATAGTTTTTTTCTCAACATAAGCATTCAAAAAAAAAAAAAAACATTTTGCTGTGCTCGAAAATACATTTAAATTCTACAGAAATTTAATTTTTGTATTGTACAAATTTCTATTACTTGTCCAGGCCTGAAAAATTACAATTTTAAAAATCCATTATATGTTCAGGTTTTTATGATGTGGGAATCCTGATGGGTGTTATTTTAGGTGGGTGTGACTAATAAACACTCACATGAGCAGTGAGGGCATCATTGGCTTCCCGCTCTGACAGCCCATTGGTTATAGATGTGGTGATGCTCACACACCTCTCCAGGCGCTGAAACACACACACACCCCAACTGGTAAGCACATTACAGAGGAATATGGATGCATGCATGAACGTCATGCCAAAAACATCAAAAACAAAAGAATATTGTAGTTAATACAGCAGACATTTAATCATATGGGGGAACAAGCAATATTATTTGAATACATTTTTAAAATATATTAATATTATAATTAATGTAATAATAACAAAAGCAACAACAATAAACGCCATTTTATAATTACATTAATAGACTTAATGATAATGCATATAATTAATTATAATTGAGTACTGTTTTACATTTATATTTTTGTGTTATATTTACGGTTATGATTATTATATTAAAATACAACCAATTCCATATATCACTGCTTACTAAAAAAAAAAAAAAACTAATTTCTAACACTTATATTTTCATAAATATGTGTATTGCTGTTATTATATACATTTGTTTCATAATTATTTTACCATTAAACATTGCTGAAAAGCTACTAGATAGATAGATAGATAGATAATCTATTTCCCAAAAGTTCATAAATAAAAAGCCAAATCTCAATTGAAGGACATGACTGCATCACTGTTTAATACCTTTCCCAGCAGACGGAGTCACTGACACCATCAACTGTCATTTAGTACATATGTCATACTAACATCATTGTGTTCAACACACATCATGATTACACTGCTGCCGCAACTCCTTCCTTTACATTTCAATAATCAAATAAGATGATAAAAGACTACAAAAGCCACCCCTGCAACTATCAACCCTGTTCTGAGTGATCCTATAAGTCTGATAGTGTCAACTTCTCAGTTCTGCTTGTCCTTTTGTTATTGTACTTAGTTTTCACCATGTTTTTCTTCACAAATGTGTGTTGTGAAGGATGAAGTTGACGGCCAAAGGGAATGAGTCGATCCCTACCTCCTCCAGCTCATCTTTAGCGTCCAGGCTGGTGGACACCAGAAGGCGACCCTGTGCTTTACCCTTAGCCGGCGAGGGCTCCATCTCCTCCCGCCTCGCTGCACCCACACACACGGGACCTGACGGGGGTTTAGGGCGCTGTTTAAAACCCTTCTTTCACTGTTTACGTGGGACTGTGGGGCTTATGAACTAGTTAACCCTCTCTCCGCCCAGTCCTAGGTGCCTACAGTGTGTTTACGACTCTTAATTCGCCACCTTCGCGCGACCACTCCAGTGTTTCCACAGTGTCCGACTGTAACAATTCAACTTCCGCAGGGCATGGTGGCCTAGCGGAAGTGTTCCGAACGCGGAGTGAAGGCGGAGCGAAGAGGCTCATTTATACCAATCGCGTGCAGGGCATTTTTATTGACGTGGCAGTTGACTAATCACGGTGATGACACTGCCAACGACACCCGTTGCACAAAAAGAAGCCCGTGCAACTTGACATGAACACTGCTTCTGTGTAAACATGTGGGTATAAACTCAGACAGACCGTAAACAATACGGATGGGATGCAAATAACAAAACAGCAAATAACAAACAATAAAAATGGGATGCAAATAACAAAATAGCAAATGACACCTGGATAAATACGTACTGACTTTTAAATGGATTAACAGCAAGCATTAATGGTATTTTTTTAAAAAAAATATATTAATATTATAATTATCGGGAAATTTTTATTTTTTATTTTGTGGACATGATTCGAAACGGTTAAATGGTCCTGAAAAAAAAAAAAAAAAAAATAGTCACACTGGAGGCTACTGTTCGCGGTCAAAAATGACCGCATTGGAAACGAATGGGAAGCGAATTTAGTAGCTAGTGGAAGCGTTTAGTACTGCGCCCAAACAAAATCTTACTGAAAACTAATTTTTTGAGATATCAGCTTCAAATTTGGAACACAACTTGTTCTCACAGTTTTAGAGTAAAACATGTTTTGGAAAATACATATTTCATATAAAAGTTAAAAAATATTTTTTTAATGCATTTTTCATAATAATAAACTTAACCTTCTATAACTTTTTTTAGTTTCACTTTTTACACTTTTTTGCCAAGTGTCTTCTTTAAAAAGAGACCAAACTTAAGTCTGTGCTCCAAAGCATTCACGATTTACGACAGTTTAAAGTTGGAAATTTCATTTTCAGGTCTATACTCAAAAACAGGTAATAAATGGATCATAACTATTCAATAAATATAATTTAGTACCATAAAATCCCTTAAAATACAAAATATCAAATAAAAAACATCAAACTAAAATATAGTACATTTATTTAATTGAAATAAAACATAAAAAAAATGGTCATTTTTGACCGCCACACGAGCAGCACCAGAGGGTTAATGCAATAACAAAAGCAACAATAATTGTAATTTAATAATTATTACATCAATATAATTAATATTAATTATAATTTAGTATTATTAATATTATTGTAATTGTCAATTATGATTATATTAAAATACAACCAATTCCATATCACTGCTTTTCAGCCACTAAATTGCCTATTAAATGTAGCTTATAATCAATCAATCAATCAATCAATCTATCTATCTATCTATCTATCGACACTAACTTGAGAAGTATACCTTTGTTTGAAATATGAAGTTAAGTTAAAAAAAGCTATCTTAAATAACATATCTAGCTTTAAAATATTGTATTAATGGCTATATTGAATATTGACATTTAATGGCTTTTCAGAAATATTTAAACAGTAAAATAACTAAGATGCATGTAATGCTGCAAAAATGGAAAAGGTAAAGAATTTTGCTAACAGAAAATAATAAATGTGGCAATTTTCCCCAGTATAAATGGTCTTTATGTACAACTTATACTGCTAATATGGCAGTACTTACCTCATTATTTTTTTTAAAAGGCTGACTTTGTGTTGCAAATACCACATTACTGAATACCATTAAAAGCACAAGAATTTGTAAAGATGGCTCAGTGTTTTTAATGTGTTTATTTTACACAATCCACCTCCCCCAAACATAACTAAAAAACACAATAATCAATTTGAACTTCACTTGAAGACTTTGTAGCAATATATAGCAATATCACCCACAGACCCAGCTATCCAAATCACACATAGAAGACAGATAAAACATTACAATCATTATTCATGCCCTCCGAACAGGAAAGCAAGAGGAGCTGCATCTTAAAGACTGTACATCTGACATTATCACTCAGGATCTCATGACACAGGACGTCCGCCATCATGTCCACGTGGTGCATTGCTACAGTTTGACTGACAGCTGTCACAGCAGAAGATAAGTGATGTGGGAAAAACACAGCATTTATTTACATCTGGCCCAGACATTCATGTTTATTTCAAAAATAGAGCAGCATGATTACCCAAGCTTTTAATGCCATCAGAGAATTATTGGACTGTTTCCTCTCAGGATGTACTGTATGCAGTCTTCGGCACAGGAAACGGATCAAAGATTTCGGATTGTACTGAAATGTAACGGCCAACCCAGATGACTCTGACCCCAGTGAGATTTGATGGCTCAGCAGTGTCATCGCAACAGGAAATGTTTCTGTCCAAATCCTCATTATCTCAGCTTAGACACAGGAAGGTGAGCAGCGCTGCACAGTTAAAACCTTATAAAACACCAGAATCTGTGAAAGCTTTCAGAATGGAGAAGAAATGTGTGATTCAACTTGATCTTACATTTGCTTCATACTGGATGGAATTTGGCATAGCTGATATTTTGTCATGCACAGCAGGAAGTTGTTGGTTGGAAAGTTTCATACGTTATCAGAAAATACTGAGTGCATTTTAATGAAGATGATCTTCAAAACATTGTGAGCTGATAAATATTAAAAGGTGTATGATGTGTACATGTGATTCAACTGTCCCTTCAAGCTCTGAACCTAACAAAGATATTATGCTTATTGAAAACATAAGTCAAAATGTACTCATTTACTGAGTATAACTCCTCCTGCTCTTGTCCACATTCATCACATTCTGAAGAAATGTTTTCATAATCCTTCATTAAAATGTAACAGAATGTAGTTGAAATACCATAATTCTAAGTTTCCAGCTACTGAAAACTGTTCACATATTTGTTGTTCGCATAATTGCAAGTTAGAAACATGGAATTTTAGGAAAAACAATTAAAATGGCAGCAGCTTCGACTTAAAGGAAATACACATTTTAAATATCTACACATTCAGCTGTTTGCATCATTATTGGTGTTATTTTATTATAGCTGTGTATCACATACTTTCTTTGTTCTTCAATATTTTGCAAAACAATATAGAGGTGATGTAGTTACATGTTTTGCCATAATACTACGGTTCAAAGGTTTGGGGCTGGTAAGATTTTTTAAAAAGATTTTTAAAAGAAGTCTCTTATGCTCACCAAGGCTGCATTTATTTTATCAAAATTACAGTAAAAACAGTAATATTGTGAAATATTATTACAATTTGAAATAAAATTAAAAATATTAAGATATTAAAATATCTTTACTGTCACTTTTGATCATTTTAATGCATCCTTGTTGAATAAAAGTATCAATTTCTTTAAAAAAAATCTTACGGACCCCAAAATTGTCCAAGCCCATGAATGATTCAGAGTGGAATCTCAGATTTCATAAATGCAGCAAAAATATTAACCAATAACATCAAAGTAAACCAGGAATGATCAAATTCAATTTTGATGAATAAAATCAAGATCCATTTGGAAATGTCACTTTACGGAAGTTAAATGTTGTCATTTCTTGACTTTGAGGGGAAAGTAAATCCTGCTATTAAATGAACACAGGAACATCTCTGGGCTAGTTTTAGCTGAAACACTATTGCAACATCAAGGGGCCGTTTACACAACACCGTTTTTAACTAAAAACAGAAAACTTTTTGTACGTTTGGCCGTTCATTTACACGACAACAGCGTTTTGGGAGCCTGAAAATACAAACTTTTAAAAACGGGTTTCAAAGTGTCTCCGTGTAAACTACAAAAACGCGAATTTGTGAAAACGTTGATGTCATGCACATGCGTATAATACGTGTTCAGTCTATAGGCGTGTAGTGTTTCTTTACAAAGTGACATTTCCACCTACTGGCCTGGCAGGAAATACAGTGTTAATACCGTATGTTAATACCGTAAATACCGTATGAACGTGGTTCGTTTTGACAAAGTGACATCTGCATGCGAAAAACGCAAAGGAAAAACTCTTCCGAATTTTAGAACATTGTTGTCGTGTAAACGTAACCCAATACTTGTGGAATTCTGCAGGGAAATGGTCTTGAGCTCTAAGAACAAAATCCATCATTGCACATTTCTATGTTTTCTTAACATACTTGACATTTATTATTATTTCTCTTATGTGCGTAACTTTCATCTGTGCTTCAAAACCCTCTGGATCAGTTTTGGCTGATGGAAGAATTTTGAACTGACCTGCATCCCAGAGGAGGAATCGAGAACATTTCGCATGGCTAAAAAAAAAAAAAAGGGACTACAGCTCTGTGTCTCTGTATGACCAAAAACAAGAATGACAACAAACAGACCCAAACGACTCCTGATGACTGCTTTTAAAAAACTGGACAAAGACCTATCACGACAAAACAAAATTCAAAACTCCTACAAGACCCGGACGGGTATGATATCACACCAGCAGAAGGTCCTGCGCTTAAACATTCAGCTTAACAGTCACCGATCTGATGGTGTGTTATGTCATTGTCCATTTGTCTAAACGATTCTGCTCAAGTATTGTTTTTTCTTTTTGAGTTTACTTGGCAAAAATCTGTCATAGCGACATTCCCATGAAGCAATAACATGAAACTTTGGGAGATGAAAGATGAATAAGACCCAGTTTTGAAACATTACTCTCCGAGTTTAGTCTTTCATCCTTTCGTCCCAGTGAAGGGCTGCCTTGTCCCACACTGCCCCAGGATTTGTTTAGATGTGTTTGTTTTGTAGCTCTTTCTTTCTGTCAGTCAGTTTTTAGGCATTGTTGGAGTTGACCTCTCCTAGCAGCCAGTACGTCCTCATCCGTCCCTTTCCCTTCATCTCAACATCCCCCCTGAGCTCCAGCTGGAAGCAGTTGAATTCCTCCAGTACGGCCCGTGTGGCTTCTGACACATGGATCTTCAGGGCTGATGGAAGAGGTATCAGTACACAGTAGATTATATATAAAAAAAAAAATTTCACACAATATATCATTATATTGTTTTGTTGCTAGCATAAGAAATACAACTTATAATTTATTATAAATTCTAATTTATGTAAATTAAACTGCAAAAATGAGAAAATGAGTCACTCAGAAACTGATATCAGAACTATTAGTACATTAACATACAATTAAAATGTTTTTACTGTCAATTTTGATCAATTTAATGATCCTTGTTGAATAAAAGTATTAATTTCCTAAAAAAAAAAAAAAATCACCCAAAAATGAAAATTCTGTCAATAATTACTACATCTACATTTGTACATCACATAAATTACATTTTCAAATAGATTCAAACAGAAAACAGTTATTTTAAATTGTAATAATATTTGTAAAAATATTACTGTTTTTACTGTACAAATAAATGCAGCCTTGGTGAGAATAAGAAACTTCTTTCAAATAAATTTTTTAAAACTTTTTAAAAACCCCCAACTTTTGAACAGTAGTGTAAATTACAACCACTGCGGTGAAAGAAACCTTGACTAACATTATAAATGGACTTCAGGGGCCGGTTGCATAAACCACTAAGACTAGTCTTACAAGTTAGTCATCAATTTTTTTTTCTTTGAGACTGTTCATAACTTTTTTTAAGTCAGTTACATAAAAACATAGATTATCCTAATTTGATACTGAAAAGTAAGATTGACTGCCCCTTGACTAACTGCTAGTGGGTCATACTAGATCTTAAGACACTGTCTTAATATGATGGCTATGTTTATGTAACTGGCCCCAGGGAAAAACAAATGCAACAAAAATGTAGAATACAACCCCTTTAAAAGTCTGGAGGCACCTCACCTTCTCCATTGGATTCCATGCGTGAAGCTGTGTTGACTGTATCGCCAAACAAACAATACCGAGGCATCTTCAAACCAACCACTCCTGCACACACGGGGCCTGGACACATGAAAACACACACCCACACACACATAACCGTCAGTCAAACCTCCCCATTACAGTCAGTCATGAACAAACAGATACGTCCTTAGAGAGGGCAGACTGCTCTGTGCTCTACTTGTACTCTATTAAACACTTTCGTGACCCATGATCCTCACCGCTGTGGATGCCGATGCGTAGGCGGAGCTGCTGGCTGGGTCGGTGGCGGATTCTAAAGGAGTGAACAGCCTCCAGTAGAGCCAGAGACATGCGGGCAATCTCTCGTGCATGCAGTTTCCCGTTCCTCACGGGAAGTCCTGACACCACCATGTACGCATCGCCAATGGTCTCCACCTGGGGGCGCCACACAAAAACACATCATTACCCTTGTGAATAGGAAGCGCACTTAATTCTACTGAATGTGCACTTGTAGTGTATTTTAAAATTTAAAAGTATATTAAAATAAATCTGTGCTAGCAGATATTATAATATTAATGAAATTAAAGACCATTTAAGTGTACTTAAAGAGTACTTTTTCATGACTTCTTTAACACTTAATTAGGATTTTTGGTTACACTTTATTTTAAGGTGTCTGTGTTACAGTATAATTATGCATTTAAGTACTGAATAATAGTAATTAACTACATGTACTTACTATAGGGTTAGGATTAGCAGTTACGCTTTATTTTAAGGTGTCTTTGTTACGCTGTAATTATACCTTTAAGTACTGAGTTTGAGTAGAGTTTGGTTTGGTTTAGGGTTAGTTGTATGTAATTATGCATTATTTATAGCTATTACTATAGTAACTACATGTAACATATGTAACAATGACACTAAAATAAAGTGTTACCGGATTAGCATTAGGGTTAGTTGTATGTAATTATGCAAAATTTGTAGTAATTACTATAGTAACTACACGTGTAACAAGGACACTGTAAAAAAGTGTTACCAGATTTTACATTTGGTTACACTTTATTTTAAGATTCCCTTGTTACACTGTAATTATGCAAATAATAACTGAGTAATATTAATAAACAACATGTACTTATAACATGTACTATATAATTAGGGTTTGGTTTAGGGTTAGTTAACCCTTTAAAGACGTACACTTATTTCGATGTGTTGACTAACATACTAAAGCAAATATAAAGTGTGTAATTCAATGTTACATTTAAAGGTAATATATTTTAAATGCATTAAATTGCAACTTCATCTTTATAAATACATGTAATTACTGTGTAATTACTAATTTATTTAAATAAATGACAAAAGTTTCAATAGAAATGACACTGAAGTATGTTTAAAGTATATTTAACGTTTGTCAGTACATTCAACTGTAAACTTTAACCATATTTTAAAGACAATAGAAGTAATTATGAAATTACATATAAAGATGTACTTAAGTCCTACTTAAGTGGGTCATAAAACATTTTCACTTAATTGCAACTAACATGCAATAAAGTGCCTGAAAACATTATATTCAGATTAGACTTTAAGTCGGCATGAAATCAAAATTGACCCTATTTACTTTGTTAGTGCACATTACTAGTCTTGTAGTCTGTGCAAGTTCATTCACAAAAAAATCTTTGTAACCTTTAATCAATATCTGAAAATGTATGGGTAGAACATCCCCTTAAAATGTCATTCTGCTGCGAGCTTTGACATCAAGGTGAATGGAACGCCTACTTTTCTATATCCAATCAATTCCCAGCGGACAAAAAACAAGCCACGCCCTATATTTTCACTCAGAAAATACATTACAATACTAATGTAAAGACGATCGCAACTTTAATTACGCTGACTTTAAGTATATTTATTTAAAGTATATTATTTCTGTAATAAGTACTCTTTTTAAAAGTATACTACTTTTTCACAAGAGTCGGCTCACTGATTGTGAGATGCAACTCAGCCACTTAAACTAACCCGAGCGCTCATGTCGTTGAACAGACGTTGAATGTAATGACTGTCTGGAATTACCTTGTACACATCAAAATTGTCGATGATTGCATCAAAGCAAGTGTAGAGATCATTCAGCAGCGTCACCACCTGTGGCATGTACAAATCGACAAATAGATAATCTATTTTAACTCAATACTGCACTCATGATTGTCGCAGTAAACTACAAAATTAGCCTATAATTATTTCCGTGCATCTCCTTCAGGAGTGTTTACTGAATTATACCCGCTGCTGAGGGTTTTCTGACCTGCATTGGTGTGCTCTCAGCTGATAATGCGGTGAAGCCCACAATGTCACTGAAGTAGATGGTGACTGAGTCAAAGGCTTCTGCCTGCACCATCTCTCCTCGCTTCAGCTGCTCAGCCACTGAGCTGAAACAAAAAACACACACACAGTGAGACACAGCCTCATGCCAGTGATAAAATGAATTCAACTGACAAACAAAAAAAGGCCAAAAGATACCTTGTGGATTCAGACTTTTAGACAGATTGTCGCTTGTTCTCTTTTTTTATGTTTTATAAAATCTGTGCACATCAATTTGTATGAATCATCAAAATAAACAGTTCAATTTTTTGTGAATAAATGTTGCATTAGAATTTTCAGCATCATTACTCCTTGTGTGTCACATGATCCTTCAGAAATCATTCTAATATACTCATTTGCTGCTCAAGAAACATTTCTTAATATTATCAATGTTGAAAACAGTTGTTTTGCTACCTAATATTTTTGTAGAAACCATAATACATATTTTTCTTTGATTAATAAGTTAAAAATTTGAAACAGAATTTTTTTGTATCATTATAAATGCCTTTAATGCAACTTTTGATTAATTGAATGCATCCTTGATGCATAAAAGCATAAATTACCCTAAAAAAAAAAAAAAAAATCAGACTGATTTTAAACTTTTAGTTGTGTGATTTATAAACGCTTTGCAAATCAGTTTGAACAAATCATTATAAAGAATCAGTTCAAATGAAAGAATCACATCAGGTATTGGTAGTGCTTCCAAAACTGAAAGCAGAAATAAACAGGAATAAAAATCATTTATAAATATGAAAGATATGTGTGGGACTCACTGTGGGAGGATCTGATAGAGCAGAGCTTCAGCTTTACGTTTCTCCTCATGGTATGCCTGCGTCCTCTCCTCCACCAACTCCTCCAGGTTATTGGCATACTGCTCCATACGGGACAGGAGGTTATCCAGGATGTTGGAACCATATCCACTGAGGCCAAAACAGAGGTGGTGAGGCAAGAGATGTGACTAACATTATTAATGGACTTCCCTTTAAAAGTCTGTACTCAAATCTGTATGAGTTTCTTCTGTTGAACATAAAAGAAGATACTTTGAAGAATGTTGGTACCAGACAGTTGACGGTAGCCATTGACTTCCATGGTTTTCTATACTATGGAAGTCAATGGATACCATCAACTGTCTGGTTACCAACATTCTTCAAAATATCTTCTTTTGTGTTCAACAGAAGAAGCTCATACAGATTTGAAACAACTTGAGGGTGAGTAAATGATGACAGAACTGTAATTTTTGGGTGAACAATCCCTTTAAGAGACTATTTATTATATAAGAGTGCTTTTAAAAAACTAATTTTTAATTATATTACTTTATTATATTTTTTAAATTTTTATTTAGATAAACAGCACTACAGATACATACATAAAAAGTGTAAAATAAACAGTGACCAGTTACATTATCTAAGCATAAAACACAGTACGTTATGCATATAAATTTCAACCAAAAATTTAGATGTTGAAAAAAAATCTGTTATTTGTCAATTTGTCAAGTCACTTGTTTATGAGATGATTTGTGTTTCAGGTACCGGTTATTCTTGCGGAGCAGTACTTTAATCTGGTTGAAGTCCGGCCTCTCGCTGACATCTTCTGACCAGCAGCGCTGCATCAGCTGTCCCATCTCATCGCTGTGGCTCTGAGGACACAGCAGCGGACGCAGGTACGGCCACCGGCCCTCCACCACACGCTCTATGATCTCTAAACCACAAATTACAGACAGCACAGGAGAGCATGTAAATAAACATTCTCTGGAAAATGAGTTACACAACACTCTACCACACAGGAAATAACATGCACAGATTAAAATATAGATTTAGCATATCAAATTTCACAGAAAACAGTGAGAGTGATCAGACTCCCTGCTGGTGTGAGAAAAAAAAGAGACAGAGACAGACAGAGAGCAAATATGTGAGAAAAAGAAAAAATAAAAGAGATGAAAGTGTCATTCACAGGTTTTGAGAAGACCTTGGACTTAATAAATGTCTTCACAGCAATCAACGCGAGTGATGATGACACAATGCTGTCACGACCTTCCTGTCCCACTCCACATCTCACTACACTTGGGAATACGTCAAATAAAAGCTCCTTTATCTTCATCATTGAACCTTTAAGCGGATAGCTGGCTCTAAAATATGATTGAATGAATCGCATTCAAAGCAGCTGTAGCTTATATATACACAAGTGTGGCTACTAGTGGCACCAAACAAGTTTCCATCACCCTGTTTGCCATTGTTTATCAAGTACATAGTCCCGTTTTAAACTTGAGGCAATGTTACAACTCAAACAAACAGATAGTAGTACAGAAATTTAAACATTGTGACTTTAATACATTTAATTATTTATTGGTGTCTTAAATTGTATAACTATTGCCAATGTTCCCTTGTGAAAAAGAAGTGTGCTTAATTCTACTGAATGTGCACTTGTAGTGTACTTCAAAACTTCAAAGTATATTTTTAAAAAACTGTACTTGCAAATAATATAATATTAATTAACTACAAGGCCTTATTACTTAGTACACTTTCATGACTATGTTTCTATGTTATTCTGTATTACACTTAAAGTTAATATATTTTAAACATACTAAATTGCAACTTCATCATTACAAATGTGTAATTACAATTATATTTAAATACATGACTTACAATTTTCAATAGAAATCACATAAAGTATATTTTAGTTTACTATAAATGCTTGTTAGTATATTCGGCAGTACACTTTAAACATTTAAAAGACAATAGAAGTAATAATTATAAAATTACATATAAAAATGAACTTAAGTCCTACTTAAGGGGGTGGAAAGCACTCTAAAAGTTTAACTAACTGCATTTAATATAAATTTAAACTATAATACATTTTAATTTAATTGCAATTAACCTGCAATTAAGTGTCCGAAAACATTACATTCATTTCACATTTAAGTATATTATTTTAAACTCTATTATTTTTGTATTATTTTTCTATCTATCTATCTATCTATCTATCTATCTATCTATCTATCTATCTATCTATCTATCTATCTATCTATCACTCTGACTGTGCAAACTGTTAATGCCAGTTTCTCTGTCATTCTGTCATTGCTGTCTTTGACTCCCTTTGTTCTCATGGTGAGCTGGCAGTGCTCCAGATATGCCACGTTTTGTTGTCTCTCTTTAATGCAGCCACTGGTATGTGTGTGGTGATCTGTTTATGAGTACGGGTGACATCGCTGAGTTCATGTGAATGTGTGTTTGTGTCCATGTCTCTGTGCATAAGTAATACTGACACTGATAAAATGTAAATAAGACACAGAACATAGGCTTCATATCCCAAAACACGCAAAATAAAGAAAGCAACAGAGACAGTTACTGTCACAGCTGAAAGTGACCAGGATACTTCTAAACCTTTAAATGCAGCATAACTTATAAACAATATCTCTATTGTATGTATTTATGTGAGTGTGTGTATCTATATTGGCATACTGAACACTTAAATAATGTCTGAATGTCATTGCAGTAAAAAAAAAAAAAAAAAAAAAAAAAAAGAAGTGCTATTTGTATAAATGCTGCTCAAACTTTTCTCAGAACCAACTTCACTTTTCTGAGCCATTTTTACAATGACTTTTCACGAGTTCGTGTGCCCATATAATCTTAGTGTAAGTGGTAAGCAGATTTGGCTTGCTGTCTGCTATAGAGGGGCTCGGAGAGGATATTCTACTCAAGCTCCGATTGCCCCCCCATAACAGGCAAAATTGTACAAAAAGGAGGAAAAGGGGAGGAGGAGGGATGCCAAAAGAACTAACAACGGGAAGAGGTAAGATGCTGGTTTTTATACCTTAATATTAATTGGAAGATTAGATGGGCGTACTCCTCCCGAAATTACGTTTAATAACTTCACTTAATCAACTGGTGTTAACTTACTTTAAAATAAATGCCACTTGATTTAATATTTAGATATCTACTGCAATGACATTTTAAGTGTGCAAAGACTTTTAGGCCTCTGTTATTAATACTTTGGCAAATTGGATTTTGGCTTTTGGAAAGCTATTTTCATCTTGCTCACAAAGTGAGTGAGCGAGAGAGAGAGAGGTGACATGGAATGGAAAAATGACATGGAAAAGTGACCCATGTTATCAGTGTAATTAGCTGCGTAATCTGTCTTAACACATTTTATTTAATGCTGTTTTGATTCACATCAAAGCGCTAAATGAGAAAGCACTCTCATCTGCATAATGACAACCATTCTCGTGAGTGTAATGCTGCAATATTCATAATCACAAATAAAAACTTCTCTTGAAACATGAAATAAAATGCATGTCTCTTTTATGGTTCTCTAGGGGTTAAGCAGCAAGCGACACTTTTTAGAGTCTGTAGCTAAAAGAGAAAATTCACCCAAATATGAAAATTCTGTCATGAATTATTTTATATTATATGAATTAATTTTCCACGAAATACACAAGCACCAATGACATCAGTCACAGCAAACTTTGGCATTTGGCATTGGGTGCATAAATAAGAGTGTCTGTGATAAAGAAAAGGAAAAAATCTTTAAAAATATACGGTATATATATTTCTGTCAGGACCACTATTGTCAAATATGATTGATAATAGCATAGATTTTGTATTGGCGGTATGGTTCTGTTCTGGGCAAGAACTCCCTTGCGCATCCATGCAGCCTAGCATGGATAAGAGCAGGGAAAGCAGCAATAACCCCCCTTAGGGTAAACAGAACAGAACCAACATATGCAGATATAATAAATGTCAATAATTTAACATGTACACATTTTTCAAGAATTAGTTTGATACAGGGGAATAATAAGGCCAAATCCTGACTGACGAGAGGAGGAGCTGGGGATGGAGGAGGGTAATAAGCTGCTGAGAAACGTGATAGCTACTGATAATACTGAGGAGCTTATATATGGATGCTGTGATAGGCGTCGTATTCCTATAGGTAGACGTGAGTCACCTGGGAGTCAGCTGATGCGAGCTTGACTGACGTGACCTGCCAGAACTAACGCCAACGCTGGATATTAAGGACACCTATTATGCCCCTTTTCACAAGATGTAATATAAGTCTCTAGTGTCTCCAGAATGTGTCTGAAGTTTCAGCTCAAAATACCCCACAGATCATTTATTATGGCTTGTCAAATTTGCCCCTATTTGGGTGTGAGCAAAAACACGCCATTTTTGTGTGTGTCCCTTTAAATGCAAATGAGCTGTTGCCCCCAGCTAACTTTCCAAAAGAGGGCGGAGCTTTTACAGCTCGCGCTTCGGTTGCTCAACAACAACAACAAAGCTGGACAATCTCACACAGCCAAAATGACGATTTTCAGTAACGATGTTCAGCCTTAAGCCCGGGACACACCAACCCGACGTCAAAGAACTAGCGGCAATGAAAGCCGACGGTGTTGTCGCCTCACATCGGCTGGGTCGGGGAAAAAATATGTGCTTGAACACACCGAAAGAACTTCAGCCGACTGTCAACTAGCACGCGCGTTCTGCGTCTGCGTATAAAGGAGATAACTGTCTATTTAAGCAGATATATTTCTCTATATTCGTCATTCAAAAAGGGAAAGCGAAACTAAGACTGCATGTATACAAACCATAAACAAAGCAGCGCTTGCTTACCGTTTTGAATATCAATCATGCTGATCACATTCTTTATTCCACTCCGCTCATGTTATTATGAAAATATTTGTGAATTCGAGTGCTCAGGTAAGATGACGTAAAATTAGAACAACCTTCTGTCTGTGCCGTCATGACTTATTTGCTTGCTTTCATAACTTTTGCTTATATTCTCGTAAACTGACTCGTTTGCTATACTGAACAGCCAATCAGAGTTCTCTCTCTCTCCGGCGGCCCAACGCCGATTCAACATGTCGAATCGGCCGAAAAAAAGCCGACGAGGACCAACTTCAGCCAACGATGTGGAACGCACTGAGAAAGCTTAGTCGGCCGATGCACAAAAACTGCCCGACGGCTGACCGTCGGCTTGGTGTGTTCTGGGCTTTACATTGTTCAAACCGGAGTCGGACACTGATGGAGTGACTCAGGAAGAAGTTACAACTTTTAGAATGCATCTGGACATTTCTGAATGGTTAGTGGATAAATGTATGTAGTTGCTATGTAGTAGCATGTGCCGTCATGTTAATCTTTTGTGCAAATTCAGCATTGAATTGACCCTCGTTTGTGAAGCAGTTTGGCGTAAAATGACGGCATGACAACAACACTCTACTACAAATCTTCCTCTTCTATAAAGCAGCCCAACATGGCCTCACCCACTTTGTAGCATGTTCCCAGGGGCAGGGCTTATGTAAATTTTGATGTAAATTTCGTTGTAGTCCCTACCAGCTATTTGTTGTAGTCCTTAAAAAGCGATTTCTGTAAAAGAAAATATCTCCCTTTGAATTGAACTTTGAGCGGCGTAACTTTGCAGATGTTGTTTATGCTCAAACAGCAACATTGCACACTAACTAAAGTTAAAAAAGTGAAATCATAATCAAGGACCCCTTTAAAATCATTAAATATCATTGATTTGGGGAGTCCCAGCACATGACATATCTATAATATGTTATCAGTACAGATGGATCGCCCTGATATTTCTGACTTTAAGGCAACCAAAAAATCTAAATGAATTTTAATTCTGAAATTAAAAACATGCCTGAAGAGGTATGTATGGACTGTATGTATGGATTGCATTTTAATGTATTTTTGAATTAATTAATAGATCTGGACACACACACACAGACACACACACACAAAAAATAACATATTGATTACACCTTCACAGTATTGTGTGTGAGCTCTGACCTTTAGGGCTGAGACAGGGCCCTTCCAGGTAGAAGACGCCCTTCAGCAGGGCGAGTTCCTGGAGGATGATGCCAAAGCTGTAGACGTCACCCTTTTGTGTTCCACATGCAGGTGGGTTGTCGGCACGCAGAAGCTCGGGGGCCGTCCACAGCTTGCCTACAATCGCAAACATTGATGTTACGGGCTTCTATATACGCACACACTCTGCATCTACGTACATGTTACCACGGTACTCACGTGCATAGAAAGCGTGCACATCCTCCAAACTGTTCTCCTTGCGGAAAGTTTCCAGACCATAATCCGTGATCTTCAGCACGAAGCGGCTGTCCACCACGCAGTTGGAAGACTTCAGGTTGCCGTGGGAGACAATGACGCTGTTGTGAATGAACGCCATTCCCTGAGTGGTGAAAAGATGACACTCTTACAAAGACATCTGACAGCATCCATCGTATTTACCAACACAGAACCACGAAAATATTAATTACAGACTCTCTTGCAACTGCAATATGCTTTCCGGAGTCATAATTTGCCCGTCAAAAAAATTGACATCCTTATAAACCCTTTCAAATTATGTCTCATCCCAACATAATGTCACACTGAGAACAGTATTTTAAAAAAATGTAAAGCAGTTCGCTGTAGATTCAAACAGTTACATTTTAGTGTTCTTTTGCCAGAAACATTAAAATAGCATGACATTTTTCCCTTTCCTTCTCCCTCTGAGATTAAGCGGGAAGAAGGTGAGACGCTCACCTTAACGATGTCATTGATCAGAGAATAGCGGAACATCCAGTCCAGAGTGATTCCTTCACTCTCCATGAGGTCCTACAGGTCACAAACACATACACTATTACATCATGTGGCTCATGGGTAAGTAAGTAAGCCATTTGTAGACTTACTTTTGAACAGTGTAAACACTAGCTGGGTTTCCATCCAAACGTGAAGCGAATCTTTTCAAAGTTCGCAAAAAAACAAACAAAAAACAAAAACAAAAAAAAAAACAAACAAATGTGAATTAGGTGTGTTTCCATCAAGTTGTTTGAGTGGATGATGGTGGTATTGGGTTTTGGTATTGGTATCTAGTAACCAACAGTAAATAAAACACCATCAGTGGAAATAGCTGATTAGTCACATGGGTTTAAGGTTCGCTACGTCAGAAATAATTTGGCAAATGCGATTTCCATCTCCCATTATTCGCATTAACACTTTTTCGCACAAGTCAAAAACCACCTCAAGCGAGCATAAAAACTTGTGTGAATTAAGGGATTTTTTTTTTTTCTCGAAATTTGCCGTTTCCATCACTCGTTTCTGATGTGATATTTCAAAATGCGCAT
Source organism: Mylopharyngodon piceus (assembly GCA_039654765.1). Taxonomy (NCBI): domain Eukaryota; kingdom Metazoa; phylum Chordata; class Actinopteri; order Cypriniformes; family Xenocyprididae; genus Mylopharyngodon; species Mylopharyngodon piceus. Next base: position 5,078,514 of record CM077448.1, on the reverse strand, counting down.
AAAAACAGGGTGATGGAACATAGTTACTGTGGTGCTTTCAAAACATTGCTCTGTTTGTTGGAGTGGTCTGACAAAGCAACGCTGGCATGAGTTTGGGGGCGGGACTACCAGTTTTTTTTTAAATCAATTTTGCAGTGTCTTCTAATGGTGCTTTCAAGTCCTCCTGTGAAGTTCATATTTTTAAGAAGTCATAATTTTGACGTCAGGTGCATTCAAATCTCTCTGCATTCAAAAAGTCGGCAGCAAAGATGGCAATGTGCCCTTTCTACATATAATGCAACAAGATTTTTTAAAACTTTACTCTTACAAAATGATGAATAAAGAATGTGCATTGGGTGTTCTTGATTTATGTTTTTATTCAATTTGGTGCTGTAAATTGAATTGTTATATATTGTATATATTGTTATATATTGTACAATACTATGGTACTTTTTTTTATTGTAAATAAAAAAACAAACAAAAACATTCATTTTAACAAATTACCATTAATACAGTTGCGTCTATTGCATTTTCTCACTGACAACTCAAAAAATCTAAGTTTCAGAGTTTCCCACTCATAATTGCAACTTTGTTGAGATGTTCATGTGCGTAAATACGATGTTTCTGACATGATAAATGTAAATGAAAAATTACATGATAAATGTAAAATAAATGTAAAAAAAAATAAAAAAATAAAAAAAATGTTGCTATGGCAAATCACTGAGATAAATAAGTTGAAGTACTACAGTTACTCTGAGGCATGGTAAAAGCATGGTACTCTCAGAAAATCAAGAAAACTAGATTTAAACAATAAGGCTAAACGTGTTGAGCTATATAACAATAATATATAACATATATATAATATATAACAATAATTCATTTTCTGTCTATAAATGTAACCAAACAGTTGTTCCCTTGTCTAATAAAACATGTAATATATTAAAGCGTCTTTGGTGTTTCCATGGTTTCTACAAAATAAAACTGGAATCCGAGGGTAACGCGGATATGACGCCACTGACAGGCGACTCCCGGATACGTCCCAGTTCCTTGGTTAAAATCACGATTTTCTCACGACTTACAAATAGTTTGAAACATTTGGGATATTGTAAGTACTCAACTGAACAAAATATATAACACTGGCCTAGTGGTTTTTGGATATTTTACTGCAAAATTCTTACATATTGTGCCTTTAAGTTTGGGTAAAAGCTTACAGAGTGATGGTAGAAAAAGCAAGTGGTGAAGATTATTTTTGTGTTTGTGAGCATTTATGTGTTTTTGAAACATTTTTTCTGACTCTTAAAATTTGTTTATTTATTAATGCATGCAGTGAAAATGATGGCAAAGTAAGTAAAAATTGGAATCCTTGTTGATAAGCACTGGTTGTTGTAAAAAAAAAAAGAAAAAAAAAGTGCGGCATAAATATGAGCTGTCTATTAATACATCTATGGCGTATAGAGCAGTCATGTGTGTGAGTGATCACCTGTAAGCTGCCTCGAGGGCAGTACTCAGTAAGGATGCAGATGTTGGGTGTGTCGATACAAGCGCCGATAAAGCGCGTCAGGTGCTCATTCTGAACATCTCGCATCTATAATAGGAGAAAAGAGCAGAAGGGAAAAGAGGAGGGAGGATGACATGAGGAGTAGTGGACAAAGAGAGGGAGAGGGAGAGAGAGAGAGAGAGAGAGAGAGAGAGAGAGAGAGAGAGAGAGAGAGAGAGAGAGAGAGAGAGAGAGAGAGAGGGAGAGGGAGAGAGAGAGAGAGAGAGAGAGAGAGAGCTGTTTAGTCCCTCTTTTCCATCAGTCCCCAGCTATTAATATCTCCCAGAACATCATATAAACTTAATTATGACGAAGGCACCTGGCAAAAAGCACAAAACGGCATGGACGCACACTTACATGTTTGAGTTCAAACAGCACTTTCCTGGTGAGCTCAATGCGTTTCTTGTTGACATACTTAATGGCTGTTATGTTTCCCTGGAAAAGAGGCATCAGCACACATTAGTTTCACCCTGATTGCTGTCGTGGGCTTAGCAAAGAGTCTGAGGGCTTTGGAGACGGATAAAAAATGCCTCATCATTTAAGAGAAAAAAAGAGCAACATAATGCGTTAATTAAGCACCATCCTAATTAATGGAGAAAATGATGACATGTGGACATGAATAGCGCTCATCCTCAGGGGTTCTGCTTAATTGGAGAGGATCTAGCTCAATAGATGAAGAACTGGCCATTAGCCTGGGCCAGCCGATGGTATTATGGAGGAACTAAAGCCGAACCCTTCCATTATTTGACACTTCTGTTGCTAGGCAGGATATGTTATTTTTAAGTGTAAAAAATAGCACACAGGTAGAATGGTAATTAGTAAAACAGGAAGAGATGGAAGTGGACGGGTCGGAGCAGACCAGTGTCTTCTCTAATTGGTCAGAATGAATGGGTCTAAATAATAAACCTCCTATTTTGACTCTTCATTGTGTATTTTTAGTTTAACCCTTGTAATTAGCAATTACCCTCGCACACCTGCAGGTAATGGATAGGTGCGTAGGAGAAAGGACCAAAAAAAAAGAAAAGTCAAAAATCAAAAACAAAAGACAGTCCCACACATTATCAATGCTTACAAAAGTATCAAAATTTCTTTATTTGCCTTAACGTTTCGGTCCCATGACCTTCGTCAGGCATATCCAGACAAACTATTCAAAGCACAAACGTATATAAAATTAACTCATGACCAATCACTGCAAAGAACCATCAATTATCAATCAAAATCAGTGACTTCATTACATCCTTACATCCTCCTCATCACCAAACAAAAAAGCCACTTCGGAAAAAAAAAAAAATTGTCTGGATATGCCTGATGAATGTCATGGGACCGAAACGTTGCGGAAAACAAAGAAATTTTGATACTTTTGTAAGCATTGTCTTTTGTTTTAGTTTAACCCTTGTGAAAAAGAAGTACACTTTAGCATACTTTAAAAAATAGTGCTTTTTAAAGAAACAGTATACTTTATTTTAAGTATTTTAAGTGAAATTTGAAGACGTGTCCAAGTAGCGTGAGAAGATGCATGTCTAAACCAAAAGTGGCCTTTTTCATCAATATTTTATTGTATGCAAGTACAGTTTTTAAAAAATATGCTTTTAAGATTTGAAGTACATGTGCATATTCAAAACAATTAAGCACACTTCTTATTCACAAGACAAAGGCTATTAAAGTTTCACAGTATCATGATTTTGAAAATCATCCAATCAGATCGCTTCACTTCTATATAATTTCTGTGAGTCAAGGTGCACAGATTTAATCAGTCTATTGGGAAATAAAATCATGTTTAACGTGTCTCAGGTTGCTACTTTGAGAGCTATTGAGAAAGAACTAATTGCTGGGTTTACCAGGTTTATCAGGTTAGTGGCATAAAATCTTTGAAAGATACTCAGCGTAGGTTTATACGCAGGTATGCAATGTTATATGATATATTGATTATATAGGTACAATATAATACCAACTTTTTTTTTTAATAGCACTGTTAAATTTCCAGTGCGTACTATCATATTTAGAGATTGTTGGGGAGGATTTCCATTTGCACATCAGATATAAATCCTTAAAATGAATCATTTGAAACAACTACACATTTTATTTAAAAAATGTTTACAATAAAAGACAAAAACATCATGAGATTCGAATGCAACCTAATGGGCCCATGTGGCCCATCCACCTTTCACCACCAAAAATATAATACCTTGTAGTAGCCAGTCTTGGCATAGATCTGGAAGTTTCCATCCATTGTCAGCAGTGAGCCATAGTTAGAGCCTCTCTGTGGGTGGAAAAGAGGAGTAGGACATTAGTATGTTTACTCAAACTATTGGAAACTATTGGAAATGACAGTGTGTTTCACCTCACCAATGACATTGTGAGTTTGCTGCAGGTTCTGCGCAGCACCTTCTCCATGTTACTCATCTGGATGTCTTCCCAGTGCACACGCCACAGCTGAGCAGTCAATTCATTCTCCAGCTTCAGCTTCCTGATGCCCGCCGAGTGACAGACAGAGAAAGAGACAGAGAGAGAAAGAAAGAAGAGTATAAATAAGCAGAGGAGAGGGACAATGAGAGATGGGATGCAATGGAGGAAACAGATAAAAAAGACAAAGGAGAATAACAGACCCAAATTAAAAGATAGTGTGTCATAAATGTTAAATAACTGTCACCGTCAGCACTGGAATATTGAAATGGTACATGTAATAATAGATTTTAAAAAAATCCTTGAGGGGCAAAGAACTTTGAAGTTTTATTATTAGCATTATCAGCATTTACAGGATTATTATTATATAATGACTGTAGCATGCAGACATTTATAGAATTAATACAGAGCACAACAAACACAATCTTATTGTCTGTATATATATAGTTGGGTTATTCTACAATTGCTGCGTTGTTTTCTAAAAAAATAAATTCATTAATGGACATGTTAAACTTACCTTGTCTAATACACTAATTTTCATTAAGGTCACACTAAATAACTAGAGGATATAAAGAATGAATTTCATTTTCCATTGACAGACTGTCACATTTGTTAGTGGTGTTACATGTTGACCACTTATAAAAAAATAATTTTTCATGGATTAATAGAATTTGTGTTTGTACCATTTCAATTTATGTCAAAGACATTTTACAATAGGAATTTTGTGGCATAAACTAATTTTTTTATGCAATCTCCCTGTTTTAATAGGACCTACATCAACACAGGAAAGAAAACTGGACTTGTCAAAATGGAGATAATTTATTAAAACATATATTATTTTCTATAAAGGAAGTGTGTACACTGCATTTGGACGTTTTATCATTTGAAAGTGAGCAACAGCATCTGCCAGAGCAATTGCAGAGAGACCCATTGGAGAATTTAATATTCACAGAGCGTGGCTGTAAAAAGAGGTAGATAAAATTACAGAAACAAAAGATCATAAATGCACAGATAACTGACAGCTTAAAAGCAGGGGTCTACAATTTTAATGTGAGTGAGAGCTATTTGAAGGGATAAAATAATCTACTTGAGCCTAATTGATATACCTGAAGAATAAACTATCTGCGTCTTCATAATGACAATAACACACTGTTGTTATTTTCACTGTTAGTTACTCATATATAGGTTACTATCATATGTAGCCTATCATATGTATCATACGTAAATACGTTGATTTGCTTGGAATGCGTCACACTGTTCAACCCTAATCCTCTGTCATGTTTCACACAAAACAAAACTCTAGAGCAGATGCTAATGGCTAGTATGGCAGCGCTGCTTAATATGATTGCGTTCATACAGCATTTTGTTTTTTTCTGTAAGAGCATGACAACCCCATTCTATAACCGAACTTGACACCTGCACATTTTAAGGACTCACAACCGCATTCTCGACAAACCCGCACTAAACAACTAGCTGTCTGCCACGTCATATAATGTGAGAGCCACAGTGAACCGTATAATCATGACTGGTTTATTTTACTCATGGAGACGGAGAAATGATTCACATTTATCCGCAGATCCACCGGAGCTTCAGTGAGAGTGAGCTGTGCAGCTCAAACATACTCTCTGCACTTGATGGTTGTTTAAAATCCTTGTTGGTTAATTGTTAAAAATACCTGATAGATGAACTTATACCTCGATTGGACTCGTTTGTTTAATAACACGCTGTCAATTGTGATAAAACATCTCAATGTTATAGACATTGCCATTTTTGATACTGTCACTGAATGTGGTTGTGACTTCAGATGTTCGTTCATACAGATATGTATTCAAGCAGATACTTAAATATGCTGAATGAACTAAACATTTCAAGATTCACACCTTGCTGTAAATCCCAAACAGTGACTATGAATGCAGCCATCATGGACATTTGTATTACTGATAGATGCCTTTTAATTCTTGGCACTTTATTAATTTTTTATGATGGTATATATATATATTTTTTTTAAATTTGTATTTTATGAGAAAATGTTTGAATAAAACGTTGAAAGATTAATGGCAGAAGTTACGGGAGGTTAACTAAAGGGAATTAATCGACTGATCAGAAAATAAAAAGATTAATCGTAAAAATAATCAATAGATTAATCGATCATCAAAATAATCATTAGTTACAGCCCCAATCACATGTTCTATGAATTATAATGAAATCTCTTGATATCCTGACTTAATGAATATTGTTGATTGGCACTGCTGAATTCTTAATACTTTTTCTGTTAAAGGTGCAATATGTAATATTTTCTGTCCACTAGAGGTCGCTAGAGGCCTATTCAAAACAAAGGCGTAGCTTAATGACACCAAATTTGAGCGCGGAATCTTGGGACATGTGGTCTTCACCTCACAGCCAATGGAAAAGAATTAGGATAGGACTCGGGAAGAAATCATGTTCATGGATGCGATTATTAATGTTACTGTAGCATGAAGCAGAGCAGGACCGAGTGTTGTGGGAGCTGAACGGGGCCGCTGGAGTGATTGCGCAACACACGTTGTGAGCAGCGGAACTTTTATTATGCCACAATCGCCGGCACTGCTTCCGCTTTTCCGGTCATGAGTATGAGGTAACACAGCTCTGTTTATCATATTAGATACATTTGAGTGTGTTGAAAATGATGTTATAACGTTACTCTGTGCGTTCGCTCGGTGGCTGCTGTGAGGCACTTGTTGCACACTGCAGTAAGATAGATCGATTTTAGAATATCATATTAAATGCTGGATGGCTTGTGTTGATAAATGGCATCCAATTAATTTTAAAACGTATTGTATGATGGAGAAAATGCTGTATTACTGTTACTAAAAATAAAGCTGCATCTGTTTATGCTATGTTAGCCACTTGACAAAATAGTGTTTTTCTCTAAAGCATGGTACTCACAAAAAAACAAAAAAACAAAAAAAAAAAAACAAGAAAATTAGATTTAAACAATAAGACTAAACGTGTTGAACTATATAACAATAATTAGTTTTCTGTCTTAGAAACTTTAAATAGTATTAGTTTAAATATATCAAAACAGTTGTTCCCTTGTCTATTAAAACGTAAATATTAAAGCGTGTTTCCATGGTTTCTACAAAATAAAACCGGAAACCGAGGGTAACGCGGGTATGACGCAATTGACAGGCGACTCCTCACACGTCCCGGAGCCTTGGTTAAAATTGCAATTTTCTCACGATTTACAAATAGTTGCAAACATTTGGGATATTGTAAGTACTCAAGTGAACAAAATATATAACACTGGCCTAGTGGTTCTTGGATATTTTACTGCAAAATTCTTACATATTGCACCTTTAACCCATCAGACAAAATGGATAAAACTGGGTAAAATCGACAAACAAAATCTATGGAAAGCACAGCTGTATCAGCAGCTGGGTGAAAGGTGAATGTCCATCTGTCATAATACATCCTAAATTTTTAAGTAATAATTTCTATGAATGTATATGACTGGGGCATATACCAGTCATCAACTCTCTCTTTCTGTCTTACACACACAGAACCTTCTTATTCCATATGCAAGAACTGAAATCAACAAGTTTGACAGAAAACTCTGACCCTACCCCAACTGTAAATAGAAATATGTGTAATACTATGTGTAACATTTATTTAATGTTTTTAAATGTTAAATTGAATGTTCAAATATCTCTTTTTTATATTTTCCATGCAAGTATTATATAAAAATAATTGCAATCAAATAAAAATAAAATTAGGGTAATAGAATGTGCTAACAGCTGGACATCACTGATCTACAGCATATTTGGACAACAGCTTAAACTTTGACTTTTTAATAAAGCACAACCATCATTGGCTGCAATCATCAGCATGAATTTAACAGAAATCATTTGCATTTCATTGTCAGTGGATACATGGTCACATATTGAATAAAGTGATGAAGTCATGGTGACGTAGACTGAGTTGCTATATCTGTCTCTGTCGTGGTCTGGCAGTAAGTTCCCTAATTAAACATCAGGAACAGATAGAGGAGGAGAAAGACAGAAAGAAAGACAGACAGAGAGATATAATATCAGACCCAGATCGCCCAAAGATCAGTATTTGCAAACCTGACATGTAGTGTTACACCATGTCTACACTGCAGGCCAATGACATGATAAAACAAGAACGCTCTTGTTATAAAAGCGCTCTAAATTTGTCATGTTGCTCGCTCTCAGTATAGACACTGTTTATCTGGACGGGTTTCGACTGACCTGTATATGAAGACTGTGACCGTTACGATGATGATAAAAATGAAGCACACCACTATGGAGATCATCTGGTGCATGGTGACCGTCTCTGAGGAACAAAACCAAGAACATAATCTCAACACATCTGAATTTCATTATATTTCACAGAGACAGCAGTAAAGTAATCTGACCTGCTGGCATCATTTCATACATATTATATTTTCTGTCCTTCTCAGTTTTTGAAATTCGTTTCAATGAGATGAAACTTCATGAAATTGACAAAAATCAAAATGTGCAATGAGGGCTGTTGATAAGTAGGCCAATTTTTCTTGACAAAGGACTAATTCTAAATCAGATGGGTCATTCCCACTATGCAGTACATTTTATCTTTTCATCTCTTAAAGAAATAGTTCACCTCAAAATGAAAATGATCCCATAATTTACTCACTCTTAAGCCATAATATGACTTTCTTCTTTCAGCTGAACACAGTCTGAGTTATATTAAATAATATCCTGGCTCTTCTAAGCTTTGTAATGGCATTGAATTGTGCCAGAGTTTTCGAAGCTCCAAAAAAGTGCATCCATAAATCATAAGAGTAATCCATACGACTCTTGTGGGTTAATAAATGCCTACTGAAGAGAAGCATTGGGTTTTTGTAAGAAAAATATCCATATTTAAAACTTTAAACTATAATCACTGTCTTTCGGCAAAGGCCGTACGCGCAATCACAAGAGAGTTGAGTTCCGGTGGAATGGTGACCTCCGACCCGACGAATGATGTAGGATGTAGACATTCATTATGATGGATGGATGAGATTTTTGGAGCTTCAAAAACTTGGGCACTATTCAATGTCATTACAAAGCTGGGAAGAGTCAGAATATTATTTAATATAAATCAGATTGTATTTGGCTGAACTAAATAACTAATCAATTAATAACTATGACAACAAATTAAGGGAAACGGTGCAAACTGAAAACAAAGTCCAAAAGGTGTGATTGTGACTATATGCCCCCTCCCAGAAAGGCGCGACCCTGTGCCGGGAGATGGATGGAGGAGGCTTAAGCGGAATACGGGGACCTGGGAGAGGGCTCAACAGAATAGTCCAGGGTGGAGTAGGTGGAGGAGTGATTCAGGGGATGGCCTTGAACAGAGGAGGATGGTGACTGATCCAGGCCACAGCTGAGACTGCGCCCCACGGCAGCGTCGCAGGAGGGAGGAGCCATGGAGATGTTGTAACAGACGCCACCATGGGGACAAGCGGAGGCGACGATGACGTAGAGGGAAGAGCCCACCAAACAGCCGGAGAGCCGATGACATGAGGGACACCGATGGCCTGGGCGACCGCGATGGAGCCACAGCAACGAACCCCCGAGGTGGAAGCAGGGATCCGGAGGGCGGAGGTGGAGGTGGAGCTGAAGCGACCGAAAGTGGAGTTGGAACCTGAGGGAGGGCAGAGCTAGCCGCAGGAGGCGGAGCAGACGTCCCGAGGGAGGCCAGCGAGGCCAAATGCCTGATGGTCACTGCTGACGTCAAGGGTGGAAGGAGTGTAGGCGTAGGAGCCAGGGCGACGGGTTGAGGGGGAGTGGAGCGCTCTGAGGCCGGAGGCAGAGCCATGAGCTCCTCATGCCCAGGAGGAGATGGCTCCTAGCAGTCCCGAGGTGGATCCACGCCACTGGGAGGAGGCTGAGGAGAAACTGAAGGGCTGATGGGAGGCAGCGATGGCTGGGTGGTAGGCGTGGCTGGGGACTGGAGAGGGGCTTGGAGAGTGATACAAAATCCCAGAAAAAATAAAGAAGTCTCTAAGACATTCTGAAGAGGTGGTGGGAGAGGGAGGTTGGGCGGGACCAGAGAATTAGATATGTAACAGACAGATTTAGATGGTTGTAAAACAGGCAGAAAGTTAACCTCTCCAAAATCAAAACAGTTCTCCCATATGCTTGTGAAAGACTCACTCTCAGTGGCAGGAGGGTGGGCAGGGCTTAGTTCCATACCCTAGAATTCCACTAGCACTCCCTCTGTGACAGATGGTGCAGCCGGCTTGCACACCTGGTCAGACCCGTGTTTCTCAGGCTCCTTGGTGATGTTCTGCTCGGTTGCTCTCGTTGGCGCTGACTTGAACATCACGGCGAAGTCCCTCTCGTGGCCTTCGGTGGGCTCATGCTGCCGATCCTTTCGGTCGGAGTGGTTTTGGCTGGGAACTGGGTACTCAGTGGGGCTGGTCTTGTCGTCGATGGGTCCAACAGTGAGCGGCGATTTACAGGACACCAGTACCCACTCGACAAAGTCCATGAAGCTCACTCGAGGTCCTTCCCTGGACAGCTGTGCTCTGGTAGCGGTGTTCAGGCTGACAAGAAGAAAGGTACAGATGCAGTAGTCTGGGAATGATGTTTCATTGGCGATTCTAAGAAATTCCTCAATATGTTCCTCGAATGAGCGGTCCTTCTGTTCAAGGCACAACAGCTGTACCGCTGGCAGATTCACAGTGGTTGTGAAAAGAAAAACAAACACGATCTTCAACGAACAAAATAAAGGTTTCAAAAAACATGCCGCAAATCTTTTCTAGGTCTTGCCTTCTGTCACGGTGTGTAGCAGGAACGAACACAAAGAAGATGAAGGATCAGAATTACTTTAATATAACACTCAGGTAACAGAACTCAGGATATTTCCACACAGCGTTAAACGAGGCAAGACAAACTGAACAAAACCAGAGAGAACTTAAATACTAGAGATAACAAGTGAACACAGCTGAACTAAATGACTAATCAATTAATAACTATGACAACAAACTAAGGGAGATGGTGCAAACTGAAAACGAAGTCCAAAAGGTGTGATTGTGCCAGTTTTACTGTATTTTTGATGAAAAAAATGCAGACCTGGTGAGCATAAGCATTAAAAAAAATCCTACCGATCCCAAACTTTTGAATGGTAGTGTAAATAATTTCACTATTTTGATATGAACCTTTTTGGTGTGGGTCCTTAATGACATCATTCTCCAGGAAGTGACAATTTTGGTTGGAAAACAACAGCACAATCTTTAGTAAGTATTAGATGGATTTGATGAATTCTGTGATGTTTTGTGCTATTAGTTGGTTTCCATCTTATCCCATAAAATTACAGAAATTGGTATGGTTGACATGCCTGATCTTTACCAGAGCGAACATATTACAGTAAGTCTGGTGTAACCTTTCACAGAAATACACCCGCAAACACAAGCATTTTCATTTTAAAAGTTAATGAGACCACTGAGTTACAGCAAATGAAGCTCTCACAATAATGATCAACTGCTGTTTTTTTTTTTTTTTTTGGATATGTTATTAACCTAAATTTAATTAAGAAAGATTAAAGAGCAGCATTAAAACAATATGAAACATTCCTTGATTTAATTTTCAAGTTAAACATTAACTCCAAGTGTTTCATCCCACTTAAAAGTTTTTGCATTCATGTTCTGGTCACTACAGTCTTTATTTCAAAACCGACTGCACAGATTCTACTTTAAAATATTACACTGAATTATAATAAGAAACATTACTTGGCAACACTTTACACTTCTATATATAATGTATGCAAATGTATACATGCATGTAATGAGTCAGCCAGTCATTGCCACAAAATATACCCCAACAGGGTTAAAAAAAACAAAAAACAAAAAAAACCCCTAAGAAATGGCTGACTGTACCTCATCTTGCTTATTGCATGGCTACATATAAATGCAAGCACATGAAATATTGAGTCTAATTTAAAATAGATTTTGGAACACGATTTTGGCTGAGAATAGTGGAGTCTGGTGTTTTTTCATACAGATCTATTATTGCATGAGTTATATGGAGCTGCACTTACTTGCCAGGCAGGCAGGGTTGTCATTTTTGAAGCCACACAGAGGGCTATCTGGAGGCGGACTTCCCTTCAGCCAGTGCACCTTCATCCCTGGCTCTGGAATCATCTGCTTCTGACTGCCATTATACACGGACACAATCTAGGACATACAGCAATCATTTTAGCAGCGGTGAGGTGGGTTTAGCCAGTAATGTATTTTAAATGTGAAAAGGTGTATGTGATCAGATGAAGGCCTCTGTACCTGATAAACTCCTGTATTCGTGTCGGCCATGTCCCATAGAGCAAAGTCAATCTCCCGATCGCCATTCTCATCTAGCTGAACGAGTCCGGTAACCCCTTTGAAGATGAGAAAATAAATAAATCAGATGTTTACAATATGCTAAATGTGTTAAAATGTACTTTAAAGTAGAACTGACATTATTACAGTGCACTTTTTAAAAGTGTAGTACTGAAGTATCATGAACGTGTACTCTCTTTAAAGTACACTTAAGTGGCCTTTTATTTCCTTAATATTATATTATCTGCAAAGTATAATTTTATTTTTTTTTACTTTTAAGTGTACATTCAATACAACTAAACAAGGGTTGTATTCAGCGTTTGGTCTAATTTGCACTGGCACATCATTAATCATTCATCATGTAGCAGTTTAAATATCAATGATGGATGAACATAAGGCTAAGGCCGCCAGTAACAGATGCACAGCACCTGTAGGAAAAAAAGAAAAAAAAAAAACATGGCCAAACCACACTGGGGGAAGGAGGCTAAAAGATAATCACACCTCATTTATCCAGTAGATTTTCCCATCATTGATGCAGTAAGCACTGAGCAAGCACACTACGCTTCTTGCCAGCAATGTGACTCTTTCCCGGCACTTAGCATTAATGGCAACAAACCTGACTGTGCTTTTCTGATGCCTGGCACTGTGCTTAGCACACCTGAGTTCTGCTAACCCATGCAGAGACATTCATAAGATGAAGACATAAGCTGTGATTTAACAAGCCATGGCTTTTTAAACAATCTATCTGTTTCAGAGCATTAGATAGCTTTCTTAACAGAAAACGACACCTTTTAACTTTAGATCTTTTTGGGTGACATGTTTTGTGTGTGTGTGAAATAAACTGGCCACTGAGAGGAAGTACAACTGAAAATAACTGAAAAAAAATTTAGCATTCTTTTTTTAAAGTGCCCCTATTATGGATTTTTGAAAATTACCTTTCATGTAGTGTGTAACACAGCTCTAAGTGAATGAAAACATCCTGCAAAGTTTTAAATCTGAAAGTGCACCGTATATAAAATTATTGTCTCTTAAAAGTAAGAGTCGACTCTGAGTCAATTAAATTATCATTGTAAAGTTCATCTTTACAATGATACCACAGCAGTATAGCCCGAACCTTGTGCTGTGCCAACTTCTTCCTCCTTCGAATTACAACCTGTAAGTATGATTAATAATTGTTGCTGTTATGTTCTCCGTAGCATGCACAATACGTATTTAGTTGTGTGTGTTGTGTACGCTCCACGCAGCTTGTAGGTCTCCGGCTAACCAGCTAACAGCAATATGTGTTCGCTCGCAATTGTCTAGAAATGTGTCAAATGTTTGTCGTTGTTATTACTTGGAGTTATAATAAAGAATAGAGCAATACGTTGGTGTACAACTGCAGTGCTTTATCAATATGTTTCTGCGTTGGGCTAACGCATATACCATGACTGTTTATGTGTTTACCACCAAGCTGTGGGCTAGGTTCGCTAACATAAACACAAAACAACTTATTTTTAGAACAGAGCGGAGCACCATCATTATTATAATACAATGTAAGTGATGCATGCACTGTATACTGTAGTCCGTGTTAACCAGCAAAAGTCATCTGACCAATCACCGCAGATGATTTTTGGGTTTGGAAAAATGAATCGTTGAGCGAATCGTTTGGGAGTCGTTGAGCAAATAAGGTAAAAATAAATGCATATTATAAGACAATGAAAGTGTTTTTTGACCACGCATGCTTGAAAACCTGTTGTTGGGGACTCCAAAAACAAAAATAGGAACCTTTCAAATGCCATAATAGGGGCATTTCAAAAGAGGACTTATTACACACATAATATACTTTAAAGAATATACTTAAAGGGTTAGGCACATTTTGAAGCCAAAAAAATTCACCCAATCCACCATAAAAATAATCCATATGGCTCCAGGGGGTTAATAAAGGTCTTCTGAAGCGAAGCAAAATATCCAAGAAAAATATCCATATTTAAAACTTTATAAATTCAAATAACTAGCTTCCGGCAGACGACCGTACGGATCCTGCGCAAGTTGACTTGTGCCAAATGAGTAACCCCCTGACGCCATGTATAGAGTATCGTAAGCTTAGACACCTCTCTCGGTTCAAACAAATAGGGCTGTGCTACAAACTCAAGCTCCTCTTCTCTTATATCGAAATCCTCCAACATTTCTTTTTAAAAATGATCATTTTAGACTTCTAATTCGTGACCGGTGTTTTGTTCTGCCTTATCATCTGCGCTTCTGCGTTCGTCATTACGTTTTGTGATGGGTCAGAGGTTACTCTCAAATCGATGGATACAGCCGTCTGTCGGAAGCTAGTTATTATAGTTACTTGAGTTTTAAATATGGATATTTTTTCTTACAAAAACCCATCACTTCGCTTCAGAAGGCTTTTATTAACCCCTTGAGTATGGATTACATTGATGGATGATGGATGAATGCATTTTTTTTAAGTTACGAGACACCCTAGAACTCTAGAGAATGGCATTTGATGTTATTGATGCCAACCCTAAACCATAAGCACTAAAGTTGATTAGGAAAAAAGAACAGTATTTAAAAAATGGGGGGAAAATAACAGCCTTTTAGGAACAACATGACCATAAGTAAACAATGACAAAATGTTTCATTTAATTTTTGGATGAACTATTGCATAAATAACTATGGAAGCCTGTTAAAAATAACTGAATTTGTGGTGGAACTTGGCTGATTCACAACAGATTGATTCTAGTTATAAGAGTCTTTATAGAGTTTCTATTCCTTTACTCCATGTGGATTTCCCCTAGTAGACCTTCTAATTTTCTTGTCAAAATGGTGTGAAAGGGTTTGAATGCATAATGACTACATGTATTTTGTCAAGCTGCAGACTGTTTTAAGTTTAAATGTGTGTCATGTGTCCGGTGAATACTGCATTCAGTGTCAGCGGAGAATGACTTTTACTGCCTTGGCTTGTTGATACTGATCAATGGTGTTCACCATGGGAAGCAAGACGGAGACATACTGCAATAAAAATGAGCAAGACGTGCTAATGACTTGGGAAATAATAATGAAGCGACTCAGAAAACACAGTAAAGACTGAATTGGGCAAGAGCATGATAAGAAATCAATGCTGAATAAAGAGACTTAAAGACAGTGTTGTGTCTGGAGAGAAAATAGATGTTGTGAATCCACATCTCTTTTGGCAGTAATTTGTGATTTGGGCTCCCATGGTCCCAGTGGAGAGCCAGGTTCAGTCAGTAGCATAGAGTTTCATCCCTGGCACGGCAACACACTGTTTCCATTTGAGCCACACTAATAGGGCGCCAATATAGTGTGTGTGTGTGTGCATGCGTGTATGTGTGTTAAGTGAGGTTACGTGCATGTGTGCATGCTCAGGGGTGTTTGTCTCTCCTATCGAGGACATAGTTCCCTCCCTCCTCAATATCTGAGCCGGAGCGTACCTGTTTTTGCAGCGTCAAATTGAATGAATTAGAAAAGTGGTTACTGGAGCCTGCCACAGCGTGTACTCTTTGAAACAGCCCTTTTAGTCAGACTGATCTCAGAGGAAAACATTTTTTATGAAGTTCTATGTAACATAAATATCTATGTAATTAGACGATGCTAGGGTTAGTTTGACAGCCTCGCTCTTGTGCAAAGTGGCAGCAGAAAAAACCAGCGCTGCTGTGATCGGAATGGCTTTCTTCCTGTAATTTCAGCTCTAATTAGCTTGGTATATATACAAATAACAGCAGTAAAGCCAGAAAGAAATAACATGCAGGTTTTGTTGTTCCTAAAAAACAAGGAGCTTACTTTAAGAAAAAAAGTATATGCTAAATGAATGAATGTTAATGTCAATAAATTTATATTTTACAGCTCTCTTCCCATTCCCACAAGACATTTTAAGTGGAGGCTCATACTTCAAAGTTCTGTAATAGAGTCCCTGTAGCTTGACAGGCAGAACATGGAACTAGCAGGTCATGGGTTCGATTCTCAAGGAAAACATATACTGATAAAACGAACATCTGATGAATATGACTGTGGTAAAAATGACAATGCCCAATTAAATTACATGTCTAATCATTAAAAATGTAAATCTAATAATATGGTTCATTAAAATTGAACAAGAATTAGAATTTTTCAAGTGAAAAGATGTTACACAAATTTTGTATAATCTTCAAGTAAATGTATGTCCAGTGAACAAAAAAAGAATGTGTGCTCAAGCAAAAACAAATAAACTATATATATATATATATATATATATATATATATATATATATATATATATATTTAAACAACATAACTTGACATAATGACACAAATCAACTGAATATCACCAGGGTTATTATAGTTAACATAAAACTAAAAATAAAACCATAACTTGATAAAATAAAACGTTAAGTGAAGTAAAATAAAATGTAAAAAGTTATTTACTTATTTTACATATTTCCACTGCCAAAGCAACATTTTTCATTTTCATTTAACTTGATGTACTAAAATAACTGAAACTGAAATAAAAAATAATGAAAACTATACAGACATAAAAAAACTAATTTCAAACCCCCCAAAAATTACTAAAATTAAAAATACAAAAATAAAAACAAATTTAAAATATTAAAAAACAATAATAGTATCTCAAAGTATAATTAATTCTGACATATATCAAAACCATTAAAATTCAATTCATTATAAAACCCAACAATAAAAGGAAACTGCATTTATCTAAATGATACATTTTTACATCAAAATGCAAACAGCTACAAGAAATATGCACAAGCTGGAAAAAAAACATGTTAAAGGTATTAACCTGCAAAGCAGAATCTAAGGGAACCTGCTCAAGTTGTTTATGACTTCCCTAATAAAAGACCATTTTTGGCATTTAAGGGACAATACACATTTTAAGCTTTATCTCATGTAAGATACTCATACAGAGTGTGTGCCAACAGCATGACTGTAAATCTTTTTCTATATCCATACTGCAAACCATTTACAACTACAAGTGTTTCCTTTTACGAAATGTTTTTAATACGTTCCCTTGGTAATCAAAAGCACACAGCACATTCGCATGAGTTTGAACATGTGGGACCATGTGGTGCAAATGTGCATGAAAATCCTACTATAAGAGGACACAAGAACTTCATCTTGCCACCAGAGGGATTGCGGACAACTGTTGAATCATGGGAAGAGGCTTATAGAACATTCAGATGGTTTGCTTGGGTGTGGGAATGGACCAAG
The DNA here is from genome assembly GCA_039654765.1 of Mylopharyngodon piceus. Classification (NCBI taxonomy): domain Eukaryota; kingdom Metazoa; phylum Chordata; class Actinopteri; order Cypriniformes; family Xenocyprididae; genus Mylopharyngodon; species Mylopharyngodon piceus. The sequence goes on along the minus strand of CM077448.1, from coordinate 5,061,055 downwards.
TGGGGTCTTCTCATCTCACAAAAAAAGCATGAGGACTTCTAAATCTATATTCTTTCCACCCGGACCAAAATATGTCCCATTAGTTCCGTTCACATAATCCACATGATGTGAAAAGCACCTCTAAACAAAAGTGATGCATCGCTTTGACCTCTGCATGAAGGTTACAATCATTGTAACATACATGTAGACCCTTATCTTCCCCCAAATTCCAGTTTATTTTTCCCCAAATTCTGTTTTCCATTTTAATTTTTTCTGAATTCCTATTTTTTTTGGTTTAAGTAAATTAAAATAATCAAAAAGGATGTCTAAATCAATTGAATTCATAAAACTTCATAGAGCCCCAAGTTTAGCAAACTGGCAGGCAATGAAAAGGTCTTTACAGATGGATCAATTTCAAGCTGGAGAGAAAGTTACATTCCATATGTTTCTTACTTTGTAACTAAAGCAACTTATAAGAATATTGGCACTTTAACAGGTATCCAATACAAAGCAAGACCTCAAAACAAGGTCAGATTTGATGGTTGGCGGTTGGCAGAGTGACCGTAAGAAAGAGCAGACAGTAAGATTTAAGCCTTTGGTTTGTTGAAGAGCAACTGATTTTGAGTCCTCAGTCAATATCAAGTGGGTTTGATTGCACGTTATAAGAACTTCACAGCACGACAGCTCTTCACACTGTCAATAGCATTTGACGGCTTGCGAACAAACTGTCAATAACGTTCCTTGCTTGAGTCAAATATAGTTGTTTTATAGAGAGTGGCTCTGATGTTAGTGGCTTCTGCTACTCAGATTGAATTATAGATAAATATGGTGCCCTTTTCATGTGTAACTGAAGACTTCAGATGCAAAAGCCTCTAAGTGCCGTCTGAAATTTTCTTCTAAAATGAGCATTTTTATCAAGCTTGTATGTTTAGGGTCAGTAATTTCATTCTAATGGCAATTAATAGGTCCTTTTCATTGCCATTAGAGTGAGATTACTGACCCTAAACATACAAGCTTGATAAAAATGCTCATTTTAGAAGAAAATTTCAGACGGCACTTAGAGGCTTTTACATCTGAAGTCTTCACACGATGCTTTTGAGAAAGGTCTGACTGCATATGTCATGAAAGGTTATTTGTGAGATACTTGTCACAGTAAGCCAATATCACGTTAATATTATCCTGTACTTATTGTGATTGGAAAACATTTGCCAAGCTTATGAGTCAAATGATTAAAAGATGAGAAGTAAAGGCATTTTAACTGAAATTCAGAAAAACATGTTCAGATCACCCAAAAATCAGTATTTTTTTGTGAGATTCACTCAAATGACTAAACTACATGTGTAATAGTATAAATTCATAATTTAGTTTCTCTCTCTTATTTTTATCAATATAATAATCCCCATAATAATTCATAAAATGATCTAAAGATGATTTGCTGCAATAATGCAGTTTTGCATTGAATGTGTTTTTTTTTTTTTTACACTGAACAGTCGTTGAACTGAAGTAAAAGGATATCATTGATCAAATGAGTAAAGAAATAGGGGGTTTTGAGGGCTCTGCTTTGTGTTCCCCAGCCTGTCTCTCTCTTGTCTTTTCAGAGGGGAATAGATTTCCTTTTTAAGCTGTCTGACAGCAGAATGGGTCTTTTGAGTGGCCCAGAGGTGCTCAAGGCAGGTCTGGTGCTCAGGTCGATAAGGATAGCATAACCACTGAATGGGCTGTATTTACTGCTGAATGCAGATGATTAGCTGGAGACTTGATCGCAACCTGGAGCATAACCAAACGAGAAGTTAATACAAGGAGGAGAATGAAAGCATGTTGGTAAGGATGGACAGCTGGTACAGTACATCACCATAATATTACGTAATAAAAGCCCATGGTTTGATAGAAATAGATCTATTGGGATAAACTGACGATAGTATTAGCATATGCATTAACATATTTCATTTATTTTTAGTTCACATTTTCAAAAATCTAAAACGCATGCCATATTTAGAGATGCATGGGTCATATATTGAGTAATCATCAATAGCTAGATTTTTTTGAGATTATACAGAACTTAAAACGTTCTCCCTAGTCCAAAAAGAGCATTTTTTTTTGTAAATAAATGGCAAAAATGGCTCATTCAGACTTTTCATAACCGCCCACATTTACATACAGATGACATCTATTCAGTCACAGTGATGCGATCAAAGCAGGACAGGTACTATTATTCTAAAATACCAGAGGAACTAATGATTAGAATAAAATATGGGAAACTTTGTGCTGTTCCTGGCAGTGCAAAGTACACTGGACCCGACAGAAAACCCATAGCTTGTGAGTAAAGTGAAACAAAGTGCTATAACCCATTTCACATCTGAAGATGATATTTACAGTATATATATATATATATATATATATATATATATATATATATATATATATAATTACAATAAGGTCTCATTTGTTACCAGTTAAAGGCACAATATGTAATTTTTCGCCGCTAGAGGTCGCTTACTCAAAACAAAGGCGTAGCTTGATGACGCCTTGATTTTGTGGAATCATGGGAGTTGTCATCACGTCTACAGCCGTTGGAAAAGAATCCGACAAGACTCTGGCAGAAATCATATTCATGGAAGAGCTAATGTATTAAAGATTTATTAATACTACTGTAGTATGAAGCAGGGTGTGGCTGAAAGCTGTTGGAGTGGAACGAGGCCGCTGGAGCGATTGCTAATGAGAGACAAGCGCAAGCGCGACACACGGTTCGAGAGCAGTGGAACTTTTATTATGCCCCAGACGACTGCTTCCACTTCTTCTGGTCATGCGTATGTGGGGTAAGCAGTGCTGTTTTATCATAATAGATACATTTGTGTGTTGAAAGTTGTTATAATGCTACTCTGTGCGTTCACTCGGCAGCTGCTATGGGACACTTGTTGCACACTGCAGTAAGCTAGATCGATATTAGGCATGGTAAAACATGGTACTCGCAGTAAATCAAGAAAATGATTAACAATAAGACTTACTGTGTTGAGCTATATAACATGATTAGTTTTCTGTCGATGAATACATTCAAACAGTTGCTCACCTGTCTAATAAAACACATAATATATTAAAGCGTCTTTGGTGTTTCCATGGTTTCTACAAAATAAAACTGGAAATCGAGGGTAACGTGGATATGATGCCACTGATGGGTGACGTACGGACGCGGTCTGTGTCCTGGTTAAAATTGCTTATTTCTCTGGATTTAAACATTCTTGGAAACATTTGGGATAATGTAAGTACACAAGTCAACAAAATAATTAACATTGTTCTAGTGGTTTTTGGATAATCCAAAAATCTTATATATTGTGCCTTTAATGTATTAACTAACAGGAACTATTAATGTTAATGTTAGTTAATAAGATGTTCATGTTCATGTAATAAATGATGTAGAAGTATTTTTAATTGTTAGTTCTTGTTAACTAATGTAGTCAACCAATATTAACAAATGGAACCTTATTGTAAAGTCTTACTGGAAAATCTTTTCAGGCAAATCCTTTTTTATTAATGCATTGATAATTGTTTATAATATGATGCATTATGCACTATTGTAACTTTATCAATAAAGTTGCTGTATGTGTGAATGGGTTGGAAAATGGGCATGAAAATTAAAGTACACAAAAAAATGACACATAAGTGAAAAAAAAAAAAAAATCATATCATAAATACAATTCAATAAAAAAACAAAACAAAATGATTAAAAATACCTGCATATTTTTTTAATCAATTTCTCTAAGCCTAACTAGCTATATGGATAATTTATATTTTTTATACTCTTTATACTTTATATTCATAAATGGATACATGCACACAAAAAGAAATAGTTAGTGGAAAAGTACAGCTGGCCCTACAGTATTAGAAGGGCCTGTTCCTGTGTGAAAAATCCCTGCTCGTGGGAAGCAAAGGTCCATCTGGGGAAGTGACATCGCATCAGCATCAGCTGCGTGTGGTGGCTAATGTAATCGCCATGGAGACATGAGAAGAGTGATTGACAGGTTCATCCCCTGATCAAATTGCCTCTCTTGAATGAGGTAGGATGTTACGTAGGGGACACCGGGTGAGACAAGGAACATGGGATTGGGAAGATAAACCCCAGAGAGAAAGAATATGTCAATAGATAGTCTGTTGCAGATGGTGTAACCGCATGGTTAAAGGATGTCCTCATGGACTCTGAGGGGGGTGAGAAGGAGGGATGTGGATTTCAACATGCACACCAAATGGCGCTAATTTATGAAGAAATCGGAGAGAGGCCAGGGAGTAGGGATACAGGGATTGAGCCACTGGGAAGATGATCTCTTTGACTTCAGTAAACCCATGATGCAGAAAAGGAAAACTGAGAAGTCACTCCAAAGGGATGCTGAGAATAGGAGATGTTACGATGCAAAGTGGACATATTTATGTCCTCGAACTCATAAAGGAAAAAGCTTGCTTCCACATGAACTATATAGAGCGCTGTGGGAAACTGTGGGAGATTAGCTGCACTGTGGTTTCCTGTGCAAAACATAGAAGATTCACTCTTTGAAAACAATGTATGAATTACATGTGAGACACACACACACACACACACACACACACTCACACGCACACACACACATTTGTTTTTGTGAATTGTGGGGACATTCAATAGGCGTAATGGTTTTATACTGTACAAACCATATTTTCTATCGCCCTACACCAACCCTACACCTAAACCTACCCATCACAGAAAACTGTGCACATTTTTACTTTCTCAAAAAAACTCATTCTGTATGATTTATAAGCCTTTTGAAAAATGGGGACATGGGGTAATGTCCTCATAAGTCACCCTCTCCTTGTAATAGCTATGTCATACCCATGTCATTATACAAATTTGTGTCCTGATGTGTCACAAAAACGCACGCGCACACACACACACACACACACACACGTTGTATTTCCATGTTTTATGGGGACTTTCCATAGACATAATGGTTTTATACTTTACTAACTGTATAATTCTCCTAACCCTAAACCTACCCATCACAGAAAACTTTCTGCATTTTTACATTTTCAAAAAACATCACATAGTATGATTTATACGCTGTTTTCCTCATGAGGACTTTCCATAGACATAATGATTTTTATACTGTGCAAACTGTATATTCTATCTAGCTACATATGTGCCTATACAAGTGCATGCGTGCCACTAAACTACTAAACTAATTTTTTTTTTTTGGGCCGCATGGCTTAAGCTAGTGAACTATTGCTGCGTGTAGCTTAAATCTAGTGGCTTAATTTAAAATGTGTATCTGAACTAGCGGAATCCAGATTTATTTAACTAGTGGCTTAGCAATGTGTACCTGGGTGCCAACCCTTAGGTTTAAATATCCTAGCTATGTGTGCCTGAGCCAATTTGGTCAAGTCTACCTAATTAGAAACACGCACTGTGTCGTTAACAAATAGATATCATGTTGCAGGCTGACAGAAATAAGAAAAAAAACCCAGCAGAAACCAGCTAAAATCAGCCAGCACGCACTCAGCGAAGCTAATGAAAACATTGGCCTTGGAAAAAAAATGAAGGCATTGTTGGAGGTTTCACAGCAAAATATGGTGATTGTGTATGCGTGTATGCCTATTTCACTTTAACGTGCTCTCATATCTGCAATGCTTAGTCGCTGTATCCTCACAGCAACTACATAGACTGTTTGTTGCTGCTGCTGTATAAACACTATAACGTAATTGCTGCTGATTATATGCTTAGTAATTTACTCCTGCATCAATTGCAAGACTGCTAAATACGATACTTGGTTTTAAAAACTTGTGTATGGTTAGTCATTTAACAATTAAAAGGCAGACCACGCAATAATGCACAGTGATATGGAGTAAAAGAATGGTCACTTATTTTAGATGTTGAATTTCAGAGGAATTCTGAAAGTGCACTGCAAACTGCTACAGCAAATACTGACCAAGTATTTGAAAGTTGAGCAGCAAGCTCATTGGCTGCTTATGCAACAGGAACCAATCTGCTGAGCCCTGTAGAGAACAATGTGATTGCTAGCAGATTGCTATCAGCCTGTCATCTAGAGTTTCATGACAGAACTTTGTATTTATTTCTTTGAAACTTGAAACTTCCAACTTTCATTGCTGCCAATGTCAACTAATGACTATAACTTTAACCAATACATTACAAACTAGAAATTATGTATGTGCTTATGTTCAGACACCTCTTCAGTCCAATTAAGGGCAAACCACATTACAATAATGAAAAAAATCCCCCTCCCCCAATAAAAAGAAAAATCTTTACAAATAAAGAGACAAAAGTTTGGTATGTTAGAGAATTGTGCACAGGGTAAAACAGAGATACTCATACATAAATATTTCAGGCTGAAGCTGTTGTGAAGCTAAACACAAGCACATGCTGGATCAGAGTCTCCTCGATATATAGATCACATTACCACATTGCGGTGGTTATGCTTGAGCGAGCATGCGTATCAACCAACTTTTATGACTCACTGCAATTATGTCTTGATTAGCACAGCATCAACATATTCAAGTGAGCTATTTTCAAGAGTATGACTGTTAAATTGGTTTACACATGACACTAAAGCTCTGCTCCAAAACTACTAATCTGCCTCCCTTGACAACATTTCAAGTCATCATAGGTGCTCTCCCGATGCCAGGGCTGTTGGTAGGTAGCAACATTATGTTGACTTGTAAGAGGGATTTTCAGTATCGTTTTGATTATGAGGGACCCCTTTCCTAAAATACAAAGGCCTCTGTGTATTTTCATTTATATTGTGTGATAAAAATCTAAGTGTGCTATAACAACTATTATATAACTATAACTGTTTTTGGATTCAATAAAATGAATATACCAAAGCTAATGCAAATTATTAAAATATTATCTGGAATATCATATATTATTGTTTAATCAATCACATTTTGTAAATAATTTACAAAAAAAAAGCACTACGATTTAAAATCTGAATTTTCAGCAGCCGATACTCCAGTCTTCAATGTCACATGATCCTTCAGAAATCATTTCTTATTATTATCAATATCGAAAACAATTGTTTTAGGATTCTTTGATGAATAGAAAGTTCAAAAGAACAGCATTTATTTGAAATAGAAATCTTTTGTAACATTGTCAATGTCTTTACTGTCAATGTCAACGACAATTTAATGCATCCTTGCTGAATAGAAATATTAATTCATTTCCACAAAAAAAAACAAAATAAAAAAAAAAACTGTCCCTTTTTGAACAATAGTGTACTATAGTGTAATGTGTATTACCCATGGACCCCAAACTTAGAGAAATCAAGATGGTGGATAAGAGAAATATTGGCTATAATTTACATCTTAACTTATACTTTTACTTCTATTTCATAAGTATATACAATATATATATTATCAGAGCAGCTGCTTATATAGGCTGTAGCATTTGAAACATTCTTTTAGTCCTGTACAACAAATAAATCATTGCTAAAAATGAAAAAAAGAAAAAAAAAAGAAGAAAAGGACTGCTTATTATTGAACGTCTTAACCTTTTTTTAAGAAGATCTTCAAGAAAAAAATCAATTACAAACACTTGAAAGGCGTTTAAGGGGTCCTTTAATACTTGCAAAGGACCCTAAAATGCACTCTAACGTCATCTGTAGAGCATCTCAGCTTTCCCTCTGTTCTGTGTTTCCTGTTGAATCTCAATTACATCATCTATCAGCCTCTCTCTGCTGGAGTGTACCCCTCCATTGCTGCTTTGAGAGAATTTAGTCCATGTCTTCTTGCATGGATACAAATGCAGATCTGAGGGCCGCAGATCCTCAAAAGAATGTCATCAGTGACCTCGTGCCCTCTGACCTGAGCTCAGGTCATAAGTAGCACAGCGGATTTATGACCTAGATCTCTTGGGTAATAATGCAAGGGTCACAGGGACAGTGAAAGAGTGAGGTGGAAAGCACTTAAAGTAATGGAAGAGAATGCCATGTCAGTGTTATCATTCCTCCCTATGGGAACTCGGCCGCACAGCCATTAAAGCCACTATTAGATAAGTGTGCTGTGTGCACTGATGCATTTATTAAATGCTCTGCACTGCTGCCTATTAACTATAGTGTAAAATAAGAAGGAAATCAAAATGCCGCTGACATTAAACACAGGGCATCGGACTGGGTGTTCTTGTGGGTTAAACATCAACAGAAGACAGATTAATTTATGTTATGCTGTCTTATCTAAGCAACAGTATATTTTTACTACATCTCCTGGAGCCACCTGGGGTTAAGTGTCTCACTAATGTGTAACCCCTCCTGGGGTTTGAACCAACAGCCTATAGATTTCCAGCCAACCAACCACACCATCGCATTAAAGTCAAATATGAGTTTTCTAAATATACATTTACATTACATTACATTTTACATTACATTTTAATGTAAACAACACTTAATAAATGAGAAATATAAATCACACTTTTCACACTTGAAATAGTCAACCCTGGGTTATTCTAAACCCTGGGCAAATAGAATCCTGGGTTATCTTGCTTCACGTTTCACACTGCTCATAATTTACCTGGGGATAACAATTAATCCTGGGTATTCATAAGCTGACGTTTCACATTGTACCATCCTAAACCCTGGGTTAACATTCTTATTTGCATATTTGCGGGTGTCAGTGTCATTGAATAGATAAACGCAGCACGCAACCTGTTTACAGAGCTCTAGCATTGCGCATCCTCGTATTGCCGACTGTACTATCAAGTTTATATTGAATGGACATTTCGGACTATAAAGGTAAGAATGAAACGGTTTCTTCTTCACTCAAATTGTCGCGTTTCCTGACAGCATTTGACATTTTTCCTCTCAAAAGCTGAATTTACTGTTTATATACAATGCACAGTGTTTCTGTGACTGTCCAAAACAGGCAAATATGAGTATGCGATTGGTTGTCTGTTGCTAAGCGTCTGGCTGTAAAATTCTAACAACCGCATCATTTCACACTATACAAGTTTGACACCACAATGCAGGGTTAACACCGCAATAAAGCAGTGCTAACCCTGCTCCGGACCCGGGTTTCATAACCCCGGATAAAAAGCAGTGCTAACCCCACTTCTAAATTACAAGTGTGAACTGTTCTTTTACCAGGGATTAAAAGCATTGTTTAGAACGACGATAACCCGGGGTTAAGCACAGTGTGAAAAGCCCTAAAGGACAGAGAAGCCAGTGATCATAAGCTCAACATTTACCATAAGCACAAGACCCTCTACTTTTACATACACTGCCATTCAACAGGTTGGGGTTAGTAAGATTTTTTTTTTTTTTTTTAAATGATGATCAAAAGTGACAGTAAAGACATTTACAATATAATGTTTTAAAACATTTATATTTCAAATAAACGCTGTGTTTTTGAACTTTCTATTCACCAAAGAATCCGGAAAATAAATAAATAAATCACGGTTTCCACAAAATATTAAGTAGCACAACTGTTTTCCACAACGATAATAAACAGAAATGTATTTTCAGCAGCAAATCAGCATATTAGAATGATTTCTGAAGGATCATGTGATGCCATCACAGGAATAAATTGCATTTTTAAATATATTCAAATAGGAAACCTTTTTTTTTTAATTATTTAAATAAGTAATAAATTAATTGAATAAAAATAATATAACAACATTACAATATTACTGTTTTTACTGTAGTTGTGATCATATAAATGCAGCCTTGGTGAATATAAGAGAATACTTTTAAAAACATTAAAAAACAACTTACCAACCCCAGTAGTGTACAAAGCACTCGACACCATGAAGAAAGAGGAGGAGAAAAAAACTGAACACAAACTATCTTGGATTAGCACAGGTACAAAAAAGAAAAGTGTATGGAAATGTTAATGAGGTTTTTAGAGCTATTGTTTAAAAACAAAACAAAACATGATTTTTAAGCAGTTTGTTTGGGATGAATTTATCAAAAAAACGTGGCATTGAGCTGCATAGTGAAATCTCATTTGCACCCCTCCCCACCCCCAAACACACACATCATCTGTGTTGTGATTCGCTGAGACTGTGTGCAGTTGTGGAGCAATTTTGGTATTTTTTAATCACATAAATGCAGCATTGCATAAGAGACCTCAAACTGAAGACAGAGGAGAAGAAAAAAGTACACAAACTATTTAGGCTTTGCATAGTGTAATGGCCAAAACAATGTATGTAATTACTTACATCGCATTAGTATGCAGGGTGCCTTTAAAAGACTAAATATTTAACTTCTATTACGTTCTGCTTGGCAATGACGTAGAGTCTGTGTGACTGTGTGCTTAGAAAAGCGGCCGATAAGTCTGCTCTACCGGTTTATTATAAATCTGTTCTTTCTTTTAATTGTAATGCTCAAAAATGAGCTACTCTCTCACATATGAGAGAAATGCATTGCCTGTGTACCTGCCATTAAACGTGTGGAATACAGACTTTCTGACTTTCTTTCCACGGATTAAACTTCTGATATCTGGGTAAAGCATTACAATACTGTAGGTAAAAAAATAAAATAAAAGTGTATCATGAATGTACCTGGTTTGAACATGAGGAAATGAGAATGAGGTTTTTTTTTTTGTTTTTTTTTACAGTTACTGGTTCAGCATTTTTTGTCATTTGGGGTGAATTTTGACCAAAAAAACAAAACAAACAAACAAACAAAAAAAACACTTTAAGGGCTTTCAGGACTGCAAATTGTTTGCTTTCAGTGTGGAAATGGATAAAAGTGTCTCCCAAATTCACAAATGTAAGTATCTCAATTTAGAGTCCATGCCAGACCATAGATCCTAAACTCAGAGATTTCTGCCAGGCAGGCAGTCATGTGTAGCACAAAACTGATGTTGTATGGAGACCAAAAAGAGAATGAAGGGACACGCTGAGAGCGTGAGACACCCATGTGGATGAAATGTCTGGAACCAAATGAAGAAAGCTGGAGAAAAATGCAGGGGACTAAACGCAGCACGCCCATGACAGAAGGACACAGGATAAAATTATGGAACATGGAGTGAGAACATAAAAGTGGCAGAAGAGGTTGACAGGTCTGTGAAAGAGGAAGAACAGGCACAAAGGTCAAGGAAAGCAGTATGAGAGGAAAGCGTGAACAAGAGGGGGAGGAAATGGAGAGGGAAAGAAAAACAGACAATAGCAGGGAAGGCTGGGTAGAGGAGATGGGTCTGCAGATGACAACCTCTGAGAGGAAGACGCAGATGTTACAGGACAAAAAAACCAAAAAAAAACCAAAAAAACAAAAAAACAGATGACCGTGTTGGTTTTTATGGACAGATACCCTGCTCTACCCACACACACCTGCATTAATACACCTCACATGATGAAGGACAGAAACAAGGAATTGCAGATAAGAGGATATATAGCATGGATTAGATGAGAGCGAGTGGGTGATGAAAATAAAAAAGTACTTGTGCATGCATTCATAACAGCTTTGTGTCATATTTTTCTCATAAGATTCTTTTGTAGATACAAATGGACTAAGTGCTGTCAATCGATTGAAATGTTTAATCATGCTTAATCATGATTGCAGGGGTTTTCAAATTGTTTGATGCCAAGGACGTCCACATATAATGATGGTCTCAATGGACCCCCTTCCTAAGATATTAAGGCAATTATAGATTTTCATACATAGTCCCATTAGGCTATAATGTGTGTGAAAAATATTAAGCATAAGACGTGTTTAAGTAATTGGCTTTTATTTTGCCACTGTATTAAAGCCAAAGCAAATTATTAAAATATTACCTTGAAAATATTAATTTTGTATTAAACTGACTGGGTATCTTTTTTTTTTACCCAAAGGGTCATGAAACCCTAACACATTTTAATCAAGAGATGTTAACAGATTGCATATCAATGAAAACAACAATAGTACTCATTATGTTTATTATTAAGGGAAAAGTGTTTATTTTTTAAAATTTGAGGTATTTCGTTCTTCCGGTTTAAAAAGCAAAGTTGAAACAACGTCACAAAAAAAATTAGGTATATACGTTAATTTGGAGTGGTGATTGGCCTCCATGGCTGGTGAGTAGGCGTCTACGTCATCAGTTTCTGAATAAACTCTTTTAATCCAATCACTGCGCTGTATTATGCATGAGATCACATTACAGTGGAGAATTCAAATGTCACAAAAGACCGTTTCAGCACTGTTCATTCACCTCTGCCTGTTCAGCTTTGCATTTGGACACGTGTCGCAAGTATATCAGTACAGTAGCACAAGTAGTAGTGTTATTTGCATTTTTGCCATGATGCTGTCAGAGCTGGAGTTTGACTACCAACACATCGAAAATATGACTGTAACAATATTTAATACATAACACGCGGAGCAGTTTCTGCATGGAACGCAGCGATGAGTTTAACAACACTCGCAACGCGGATCACAGTTCATATCCGGACCGGAGCACGCGTATTTCAAGTTTTTATGGACATATTTCATATACTCTGGTGCTCTAAACATGAAGCAGCACCGTGTATGTGCACATATTTCATCATGTTTTCTTCAAATGAAATATATATGTGCAAATAAGGACATCGAGCGGCACGTCTGATCATAAATGCGATGACACAATGAATTATTCTGATACACAGAAGACGATGTAGACTGAAAATACATAGAAGAATGGACAAAAAATGCCTTTATTCATTCTGTATTAAACTGATGCTTGGCAGTTGTTCAGAGATTGTAGTGCTTGTAAACGTAAGGAAAATATTATTAGACCTTTTAAATGTTCTTCCTCATTTTTCATTTAGACCAATAGCTCTGCAAAATTATAATGCTGATTTGTGGATATTTCTAAGAATAATTTATCAAAACTTATTTGATTTAATCATGATAGTTGTTAGTCTCTAATGATATGTTTTTTGTGCGTTTGTTGTCATAGGGTTATATTTTTAAAATACATCAAGGTACTGTGTTTTATTGGTTGTTGTCTCCCCTATTCCTACCTTAGACACTCCCACTTTTTCACAGCTTTACACACCCATTTAAAAAAAAAAAAAAAAAAAAATCCGAACAACGTGTGAATGACCAGTGCTAAAACAGGGGAGTTTCAAGGTTCAATGTTTCTTTATTGTTCCTTAAACAGGAATAGAACACAGTGAAAACGAAACCAAAACTCACTACTCATTACAGTAAAATTAATCCATATGAATCAAGCGCTTTAATCCATGTCTTTTGAAGAGACTTGATCACTTTTAATAACAGATTTAATATAGGCTTTCATGACACTTTAAAGCAAAAATTTTTCAATTAAATCCATTTCAAATTAATATGCATTGCAAGGAAGGACAACCCGTTAAATACTATGGCTGTCAATAGAATAAGATATTTGCAATTATTCTCATGATTTCTTTATAAACAGTATAAAAAATCTGTTAAAAATGTACTGAATTCAAGATATTAAATACAACATGTATTGATTGCAAGTTTATATGATGATCAAATTTAATATAGGCTTGTATTCATATAAACACACAAAGAGCACATCACATATTGTAAACACAGAAGCTTGTGCATTTGAGTTTGTTTACCATTTTTGATGTGCTCTATGTATGTGTGTCGATCACTGTTTAGATTTAAATATAATTAATTCTGTTCATCATATAATGTGATTGTATCTCTTCTTAAAACCGCTCAATTCATACAGATTCATTTTATGACGCCTTTTTAAACCTTTTTGGATCTTTCATGTTTTGGTCGGCTGGACTATGAGTTTGGTATGATGTAGGCGAGTAAATGATGACAGAATTTAATATATATACTGTATATACACACTATATTTCCAAAGGTTTTGGGACACCTGCCTTTACGTGCACATGAACTTTAATGACATCCCATTCTTAATCTGCAGGGTTTATTATGGAGTTGGCCCACCCTTTGCAGCTATTACAGCTTCAACTCTTCTGAGAAGGCTTTCCACAAGGTTTAGGAGTGTGTTTATGGGAATTTTTGACCATTCTTCTAGAAGCGCATTTGTGAGGTCAGCCAGTGATGTTGGCGAGAAGGCCTGGCTCGCAGTCTCTGCTCTAATTCATCCCAAAGGTGCTCTATTGGGTTGAGGTCAGGACTCTGTGCAGACCAGTCAAGTCCTTCACACCAAACTCGCTCATCCATGTCTTTATGGACCTTGCTTTGTGCACTGGTGCGCAGTCATGTTGGAACAGGAAGGGGCCATCCCCAAACTGTTTCCACAAAGTTGGGAGCATGAAATTGTCAAAAATGTCTTGGTATGCTGAAGCATTAAGAGTTCCTTTCACTGGAACTAAGGGGCCAAGCCCAACCCCTGAAAAACAACCCCACACCATAATCCCCCCTCCACCAAACTTTACACTTGGCACAATGCAGTCAGGCAAGTACTATTCTCCTGGCAACTGCCAAACCCAGACTCGTCCATCAGATTGCCAGACTCCAGAGAACTCCAGATCTCCAGACTCCAGATTCGTCACTCCAGAGGACACGTCTCCACTGCTCTAGAGTCCAGTGGCGGCGTGCTTTACACCACTGCATCCGACGCTTTGCATTGCTCTTGGTGATGTAAGGCTTGCATGCAGCTGCTCGGCCATGGAAACCCATTCCATGAAGCTCTCTACGCACTGTTCTTGAGCTAATCTGAAGGCCACACAAAGTTTGGAGGTCTGTGACTCTGCAGAAAGTTGGCGACTTCTGCGCACTGTGCGCCTCAGCATGCGCTGACCCAGCTCTGTGATTTTATGTGGCCTACTACTTCATTGCTGAGTTGCTGTTGTTCCCAATTGCTTCCACTTTGTTATGATACCACTAACAGTTGACTGTGGAATATTTAGTAGTGAGGAAATTTCACGAATGGACTTATTGCACAGGTGGCAACCTATCACGGTACCACGCTTGAATTCACTGAGCTCCTGAGAGCGACCCATTCTTTCACAAATGTTTGTAGAAGCAGTCTGCAGACCTAGGTACTTGATTTTATACACCTGTGGCCATGGAAGTGATTGGAACACCTGAATTCAATGATTTGGAGGGGTGTCCCAATACTTTTGGCAATATAGTGTATCTCCTTTAAGTTAAAAAGTGAACTTTGACAGTCCTAAAAAGACTTTATGTCTTTATAGCAAGTGTTTCACATTTTATGGACTCAATCGTACATATGAAGCAAAATGCTGTTGCTGCCAACTTGTTTCTGACATTCTCTGATGCCCTTTTCATTAATGCTTGTACAAATTACAGTGTTCGCCTGTGGGTGATACTTCATACGTATTAAACTTTGATGATAATTAAAGGTGCTGTAAGTGATTATTTTTTAGAATATTGTGGATAAAATGTCCCCTGTAACTACTTTATGAAGTAGGCTACATTTTTACAGTACATTTTCTGAAGAAAATGTGAATAGTGTTTACCCATGCAACCCCTCCACAGTGTTCGGGTTGCTATAGGAAGTTCTGCTTGATATCTTACTGGCCTTGAGTAACTTAAAAAATTGATCTACAAATTTCATTTTCACACCCACAAAGTGTCACAAAGTTCTCTCAAGAGTTCCAACATTAAATACAAGCAACAAAGAAAGAGATAGCATGATCATTTTGTTTTTACCTGTGCCCTGAAGGAGTTATTGATGTTTTGGGTGTTGGTGTGGTCTGCTCCATGAATTGATATGTAGTAGGGAGAAAGGCCTGGGTGATTGAATTTGTCTGTGGTAAATATTGTGAGATTGGATTTATGCATAGCGGGTCATCAGAGGGGAAGAGAGACAGAGAGAGAGAAGATAATGGGTATTTCAGGTGGATAAATGGAAGGGTGGAGAAAGAGATGGAACAGAAAGGTGAAAGGCGTGAGGAGTGTTGAAACAGGGGAACAGGAAGAACAGGCAATTTGAGGAGCTTGGCAGCATTTGCGTTTAAATCGGGGACATATTGAGTCCAAAAAAACAGCAGTGAGAGGATCATCCAGTCAGAAACAATTTAAATAGGATTCTGAATTAAAGCATGAGGTATGAGGTTATTCTGCTATGAACTTCTGGATTTCTCTCAATTGCATATCAGTGACTGAATATGCAATAATGCTTTTGTTTTCTCATGACAGCAGAGGAGTGTTTCACTGTGTTTCATTGTGAGAGTGGGTATAGTCATTACGTCCACAGATTCATTCTTCTGCAAGGACTATAAGTTGTTTTGATTAATAAAGACTAAAGATTAATTAAGAATGGCTGTCTGAATGGAAAAAAGAAACAAGAATAAGATTCACCATGTGGTATAGCTTATCACTGATAAAACGTACAGCATTCTACTTCAATACAAATATCTTTTGTTCATTTTTTTTTTCAGTTATTTCCACTTTTTCAGTTATTTCTTTTGTTTACTTTGTCAGTTCTTTCTTTTGTTTTAGTTGATTCTGTTTATCTCTTTTTATTTTTTTCTTTTGTTTATTTGTGCATTAGTTTTTTTCTTTCTAATATTTGTTTATACATTTGTTCTTTTGTTTGCTTGTGCACTACTTTCCTTACATATTTGCTTTTTTATTATGTTTATATGTTCGTCCTTTCTTTTGTTTGCTTGTGCACTAGTCGTTATTTTCTTTTCATTTGTTTGTTCTTTTTTATTATTTGTTTATATGTTCCTTCTTTCTTTGGTTTGCTTGTGCACTGGTTCTTATTTTTCTTTCATTTGTTTGTTCATTCCAATATTTTTATATTAGTTCTTTCTTTTGTTTGCTTGTGCACTACCATGTAAAGTTAATGAACAGTTAAGTTAATGTTGTACAGGAATGGATGTTTGATTAACAATTTGAACTTAATAATTTGATACATAGACACAAATGTTTAAGTTGATTACTTAAGTCACTCTAACTACTTGAGTTGTAGCCCTGGAACCAATTAATATTATCTGTTTCAGTTAAACCAGCTATCATAGCACATGCTTAATGTAACTTATTTAGCATGTATATTTAATAAAAAAAAGTAAGATATTACTTGTCACTGGCAATAGCAGAGTCATTGCTTAAAGCATCAATAAAGTTTTTACCTTCATGTCGTCTACTCTTCAGCAGAATGGTAACCACAAAACTTCAACATTACAGAAACTATTTTAAATGTCAAACATAACAGCATTAAACACTAACAGGTCTTTCCCTTCACTAAAAAAAACAAAAACAAATAAAATAACACTTAATTTCAACATTTATCCTCCTTATCCAGTTCAATGCAAAGCATGCTGGGAACTAGAAATCCACTGCCCAATTTCCAAAGTTATTAAGACAATTTCATTACGTTACAACAAAAACAATTAAAGCAGAAATTTAAGTTTAAATTACACATAATATTAAGTCTTAAAAGGTTTCATTAAATCACTAAAAAATTTTTTTAACTTGCAACCATGTATTTATTTAAGTTGTGGTAGAGTGAAGGATGGCTGAATCTTTCACTACAATGCATGTCATCACAGTGAAAGTAAACTGGCTGGGGCAACTTCAATAATGTGGATGCTGTAGACAAGACACTGGGTTAACACTAAACACGGATAGTATTTATTATTTTTTTTTTCCTTCTTAACTCAAAAAATGTTTGCCTTCTCAAGCTTATTATTTCAGATTATTAATGAATGTATTTGTAAGTGTTTTTAAAGGGGATCTATTATGCCCCTTTTTACAAGATGTAAAATAAGTCTCTGGTGTCCCCAGAATGTGTCTGTGAATTTTCATCTCAAAATACCCCACAGATCATTTATTATATCATGCCCAATTTGCCCCTATTTGGGTGTGAAACATGCCGTTTTCGTGTGTGTACCTTTAAATGCAAATGAACTGCTGCTCCCAGCCCCCTTTCAAAAAGAGTGGAGACTTTATAGCTCCTGCTTCGGATACTCAGGCAACAACAAAACTGGAGAATCTCACGCAGCCAAAATGTCAGAAAGCGGTTTTCAGCCTTATACTTTCGAACCAGAGTCAGACACAGATGTAGAGACTCAGGAAGAAGTTACATCTTTGCAACAGAATATTTCTGAATGGTTAGTTGACAAATTTATGTAGTTGTGGAATTAACTTTATTCAGCTTATCGCTTAACATGTTCAGTCATGATTATCTATAAATTGCTGCACAGGTGCTCATGTGGGAACTGCAGTAGGATGTTGCTATCGACCCATCTTTCAGAATCAACTTTTGTGCAAATCCAGCAAAGCAGTCCGGTGTAAAGAAATTTGCACAAACATATAAGACTTTACCTAATTTCTTCAGCACATTTCCTTCATAAATGAAATTCATCCACTGTGTCCTCAGTGGCTCAGATGCCGGGAGTCTATGGACAATCTTATGATTATTGGTACATCCAAAAACAGAATATCTGTAATGTTTATGTGGCGCAGATATTATATCAATAGGTGCTTTGGCGAGAATATAAACATGGTGGACTATGTGCAGCTCACTTAGGGTGGGATGGGATCTATGCTAATAGGGCAGATCGTCACCAGTCATGGGCGAGGCTTGCCCCTACTATGACGTAACCGTAGGGGAAAATCTGGAACAGCATATTTTCAGACACTGCTTCTTATTTATGGGGTTCATAAAAAAGGAGTGGGTGGATTATTACCATAATAGGCTGGTTGTTTACACACACTATTGACACACATCAGTGTTCAAACACTATGTAAAAGTGAATTTTGCATAATAGGTCCCCTTTAAATACAAGTTTTATATACCTCAAGAACTTGTTTGTTTGATCTTTCTTTTGTTTGTTTATTCATTAGCTCTTCCTTTCTTTTGTTTGTCTGTTTGTTTATACCAAGGCTATTCAGGTCCTGGAGGGTCGCTGTCCAGCAGAGTAATCCAACACACCTGCCTGTAATTTTCTAGTGATATTGATGACTTTGATTTGACCATATTCAGATGTGTTTGCCAAGAGTTAGAGCTGAACTTTGCCGGACATTGGTGCGGACAATTAAGTTTAAGAACCCAAGTTAATTTTTTCCCATTCTTTCATCTGTTTTAGTGTTTTCATTTTTCAATTCTATTTCAACAATCATATGTCAAATAAACACACCCAAAGACAAACATGATCATTACGCACAGCAGTTCTTGTATATATGTGGGCTCAGGATCGATTTGTTATGTATCCTGTTATCAAGCACATGCAAAAGAACATGTTATATAAGATCTAAACCCATAAAACTCACAATACCGACTACAAGGGTCTAAACTGAGCCACAGTTTACCTCTAAAGCCTATTTCCCTTTCTAAATGCCTTCCTTCATCATTGAGACATACAGCTCTGTGATTGGAGTGACTTGATTGTGGGTATTGGACCTTGTTGTAAAGATGGGTAGGATTGCCAATTAGAACTGTGTGCTGTACTTAGACTGGTGCTGGATGGACCCTTGAGGGGATATTGAACACAAGCTGCAGAGCAAACTAAACACATCTTATTAATGAGCACATGCAGACAAAAGTAAGAAAGAGAGGGAAGACGGTAAAAGACACAGCTGTTAGTTGGTGAAAACGATAGGTATTTCTTTTTTCCCCATTAGAGTCTTGTTTGCTTTGTTTAAACAAACTCACTCTTGCCAAGAAATCTCATTTTGGAGCTGCAGCTCTGGAGAAAATGAGGCACCTGCGATCTACAGATAAAGACACCAGCAGGAGCAGAACATCTCCACTAATGTTAATAATCTCCACGTTGATCAAAGTGACTGCACTGAGTATTGACTCAAGTGGCAAGCACCAGGAAAAAAATAAAACATTTTAGAAGGTACATTCAATCAATATTAAAACATTTAATGTGATCTTACTGGTTTACAAGTTTGAGCAGGTCAGCTGAATAGAATTCAAACCAAATGTCCAAACGCAACATGCTCAGCTACATGTGCTGATCTTTTCTGCAGAGTGCCTCGTTGAAACATGAGTAATGACGTTTCCATTCAGCAGTTTGTTCTGTGAATCATGGGCTGTTACACCTGCAGTCTAACAGCAGAATGATACACACAAGCTGTAATATTACTAATCACAGCTTTGATATGAAAGAAAATTGTGTTTAAAAGGAGTGAGTGTGTGTTGACAAGCTGTCTAGGTGACTTCAAGTCTCAGCCCTAGACATTACGCCCACAGTTCTTTCACTGACCGTCTGATTCATACTGCTCACAGAACTAGAAAGTACTGAATGTGGCAAGGTCTAATCTGATGGTTGACATTTATAAAGTACTGGGTTGATAAAATGACCACATTTTTGAGGATGAAATAATCATCCCATGAAATGAGGATGTTTGAAAGTGTGAACAAAATTGAAAAAGTGGTGGGTCACTTTACATACAGTATTGGTCAAATGGTCTCTTCCTGTTCAGAATAAAATGCAGTGTAGACCAGACCCTTTTGTCATTTAGCCAAAAATCTGTCTATGTGATACTATAGGTAAATTTGAGCAGAACTGACCATGGTATGTGCGATTCCACATCCTCTTATTGACCACGTCCCCTGGGGGCCTCACACCTGACCGATCCAGAGTCTCGTTTAGGGCATGAGAATACAGCATGACTCCATCATGAAATGATCCCGAAATCAGATTCATCTGGAAGAGAGGAAATGCACAAATTACATACTAGCATTAAAACTCTAAATAATTGGGGTTTAAATTTGATTACTGTTATTAGATTACCAGCTCTCTAGATACCATACTAATAATATTTTTGAAGAAAACTTCAAAAATCATCATCACAAGATTGTAATTCGATGACCCACATGAGACTGAAGAAAATGGCAGCAATCCTAATGCTTTCCTTCATTCTCCTGTTACTCTGCTTCACTGTTAATATCACACATTCCTCCTGTGCTCTTTTTAATATATTGTAATACAATCTGTTTCTCCTGATCCAACGTGTATTTCAACACATAGAGAATTTTTTTGCTAATGGAAATAAATTATAAAATGGCAATAAGGAGTTATTCAGTGAGAATTATTTCAAACTTGTTATGTATTTACTGTCACAGAACAGTCAGTGTAGATAACACAATGAAGACGAATTAAGTTTAAACAGACTCTTTACATTTACATTCATTCATTTTGCAGATGCTTTTATCCAAAGTGACTTACAAGTGAGGAATACAACAAGCGAATCATCGTGAAGAGGCAACAGACACAAGAAGTGCTCACAAAAAAGATGAGTTTTCAGCTGTTTTTTGAATATTGCCAGGGATTCTGCATTCCGGATGAAGGCGGGGAGATCATTCCACCAGCAAAGAACAGTGAATGAAAATGTTCTGGAGAGTGATTTTGTGCCTCTCTGTGATGGTACCACGAGCCTTCGCTCATTTAGTGATCGCAGGCTTCTGGTAGGGATGTAGACTCGTAAGAGTGAGTGGAAGTAGGAGGGTGCTGAGCCTGTGGTAGATCTGTAAGCAAGCGTCAATGCCTTGAACTTGATGCGAGCAGCAAGTGGTAGCCAGTGCAGAGAGATGAAGAGAGGTGTGACATGGGCCCTTTTGGGCTCGTTAAAGACAAGACGTGCTGCAGCGTTCTGAATCATTTGTAGGGGTCTGACTGCGCATGATGGCAGTCCAGCCAGAAGAGCATTGCAGTAATCAAGCCTAGACATGACCAGGGCCTGGACGAGAAGTTGTGTTACATGCTCTGTTAGAAAAGGCCTGATTTTCCTCATGTTGTGTAGTGCAAATCTGCATTACCGAGCTGTCTTTGCAATGTGGTCTTTGAAGGTTAGTCGGTCATCAAAGATTACTACAAGATTATCGATGTAATCGATGATGTACCTAGCTGGATGTTGAAATCGTGCTGTAGAGTCGGATTGGCAGGGAAGACCAGAAGCTCACTCTTTGCCAGGTTAAGCTTTACTAGATAATTCACAGGATTCACAACGAAGAAGGCAGGAACTGGTACACCACACGTAACATAGACGAGACCGAACAATGAAACACAAACAGAACTGAACTTAAGTACACGTGATAATGAGGGAGATAATGAGCGCACAGCTGAACATAATGAGTAACCAAGACAACAAACGACTAACTCAGGCAGGAGGTGGTGAGACACAAGAAGTCCAAACCAACAGAACCGTGACAGAACTCCCACTCCTGGAAGGCGCGTCTTCGTGCCGGAGGATGAGGAGATGGCAAAAGGGGCAGAAGATACAGGAGGTGGCTCTGGAGGTGGACGGCTGACCGGGAAGAGGTGGAACAGAAGAATCCACGGTGGTGATGACGGTGGTTGGAGCCAGGGAGGAGCCAGATCATAACCCAGGCCACAGCCAGGACGGTAGACCACGGCGGTGGCACTGGAGGGAGAAGCCATGGTGGTGAAGGCTTCAGCGGCCCCTTGGGGACGAGCAAGGGAGACGGAGACGAAGGAGGTGGAGCCCACGGCACAGGTGGAGGGCTGATGGAGAGGAGTGATGCAGAAGACCCAGATGGCCGCAACGGTGCCACAGCGACAACCCCTCGAGATGGATGCAGGGATCTGGAGGGCTGAGGTGAAGCTGTAGCAACCGAGGGCAGAGGTGGAGCCTGAGGGAGGGCGGAGGTAGCTGGAGCTGTAGGGATGGAGGACCGAAGAGCATTTGATGGCCCGCAGGTCCATGGCGAAGGTGACGTGATGTCCGACTCGGGTGAAGTCAACGGTCCGAGGGAGCTCAGAGAGACCGAACACACGGTGGTCACTGCAGACATCAAAGGAGGGAGGACCGCAGGTGGAGGAGTCAAGGCGACGGGTCGAGGTAGAACAACAGGATCAGAAGCTGGAGGCAGAGCCACGGGATCCCCATGCCCTGGGGAAGGTGGCTCACAGTAGGCCCGCGATGTAACCACATTACTGAGAGGATGCAACGGAGGCACAGTGGGACTGGTGGGAGACAACTCAGGCAGGGCAGTAGACGTGGCTGAGGTCTGAGAAGAAGGCTGAGATGACGAGCTGGCAAGAACATTTAGAAGAGGAGGTGGGAGAGGGAGGCTGGGTGGGACCAGTGAGTCCAATATAGAATAATCAGGCAGATGAAGGGTTAAATCTAAATTATAGTCCACAAACTCACAGTGACGGGTGGGTGGGCAGGGCTCCTAACCAAACCTTCGACTTCCACACATACTCCCTCGGCGCAGGATGGGACAGTCGGCTCACACCCCTCTTCAGATGTGTTCCGCTCAGGCTCCGGTGTGATGTCAAGCTCGATCACTCCTCCTAGCGGGGGCTCCAACATCGTGGCTGAGTCATTCTCTCCATCTGCGGTGGGTTCATGTTGTGTCATCTCCCGTCCATGGGATTCTGGCTGGGCACTGGGTTGGGAGTGGGGCTGGTGATGTAACCTACAGTGAAATCGGATCCACTGGACACCAGCACCCACTCCACGTATGCAGCGAAGTTGCAAGGCAGTCGTCCGGGAAAGTGGCCTGAGGTACTAGATCCAGGAACATCTCCAGGTGTTGCTCGAGGGAACTTTCTGCTCACAGCAAAGCAAACAGACTACGGGAAATCCATTGTCGATGAAAAAAATTAATAAAAAAACAACACGAAACAAAATAATTTGCCGCTGTATAATCACTTTCTTTTGTTTTGGTCTTCTGTCACAGAACAGGCAGTGTAGATAACACGATGAAGACGAATTAAGTTTAAATAGACTCTATACTAGATAATTCACAGGATTCACAATGAAGAAGGCAGGAACTGGTACAACACACGTAACATAGACGAGGCCGAACAATGAAACACAAACAGAACTGAACTTAAGTACACGTGATAATGAGGGAGATAATGAGTGCACAGCGGAACATAATGAGTAACCAAGACAACAAACGACTAACTCAGGCAGGAGGTGGTGAGACACAAAGCGTGCGTCTCAATGAGCTCCCAAGTTCAGTAGACAGGGCATTGATCAGGGAGTCGGCCACATTCATTTACACCATATACTGATTCATGACCTAGGAAGGTAGGGAGCTGAATGAGAGGCAGGAAAAAAGTCCAAACTAAAAGAACCGTGACATTTACGAGCACCACATTTACATCTAAATGACAATGAATTATTACACAGATTGGAACCCATGCCCCAAAGTGCAGAATATAAAATGCTTTAGAATGAATATAAAATGAATTCAGTAAGACCAAAAAGACGTTTTTTGTGCTTGTCACTGTGTTTAGCTTGCATGAAGCCTAAAAGATGTCTTTTTGCCACAATGGGCGAGTAGTTCTTTCCACAATTTTGTTACTTCATAAATTTATATATTGCAAATATATAAATACTGTATTTTCAGCATGTTTTCTGGTAAATTCAGTGTGTCTCCAGCACATCTAGGACACTGTATGTAGCAGTGCATGGCTCATGCTCGCCGTGTGAAGGCTGTAACCTGTTAATATGTACATTAAAATTAACAAACGGTGCTAACATAGGCAGTGTGAAACAGACGTGATGAATTTTAAGGTGTTGAATAAAATGTCGGATTAACTTTTTACGGTCAGTAAGCAACCAGCTCGGTGTCTTGTATATGCATTAACATTTAATAGTTATTCAAAGAAAATGAAAGTGTTCTTTTTAAAAAAAAAAAAAAAAAAAAAAAAAAAATTGTAAAAATAAAAACAGTTTTCTGCTAGGGTTAGGTTATAATTTTTGTACCACATTTTGGTACAGCTGTTTTTTTAGGTTTTTTTTAGTATTGGTATACTATACAAGACTTCAAACCCTGTGTCCCTGTGAGTCCAACCTCTCTTCCATTTCATCAACATGTGCACTACCAACTTCCAATAACTCTGAGAACACAAACACACACAGACCCAAGAGTGACACA
Source organism: Mylopharyngodon piceus (assembly GCA_039654765.1). Taxonomy (NCBI): domain Eukaryota; kingdom Metazoa; phylum Chordata; class Actinopteri; order Cypriniformes; family Xenocyprididae; genus Mylopharyngodon; species Mylopharyngodon piceus. Next base: position 5,036,347 of record CM077448.1, on the reverse strand, counting down.
ACCAAGGACACTAAATTACACAATGGTATGCTTTATTACCCCTACATGACATTCAGTCATGATTACAACCACCCCACATGTGTGAGAATCTTGTGAGAGAATTGAATGGTTTTAGTACTGCCATTTCCCAGCAGTCTTTGGGGACGTGGATTTCACTGGGTAAACATGTACATATATCAGCTGCTGTAATGTTGGTATGTGAACATGTGCATGAGAGACTGTTCACAAAGCTCACACTGACATGTGATTATTCAAACTGTAGGTTTGCTTTTGCCATTTGTCACCACTGTATTTACATTTATGCATTTAGTATTTGATTGAATAAGAATCTGATACAACAACCGCCTGCTACAATCTGAACTATTTGCCCATGTGGCGCAGTGATACATGGGACAGCAGATACATTATGGCAATTACATATGAGTCCCACAATCAGCAATGAGAATAAATGGAAAGCAAATTGAGACTTTCTCTCCTGCTTCTCTTTTTACTCCAGTATTCTCAAGTCTTATCGAGAGGTTGAAAATAGATCCAAACAGCAGAGTTATTTTCTATCATAGTACTTATTAATATTTGTCACATGTATGTTGGTTTCATTGTGTTTTGGTTTGGTTTAGTTCTAGTTCCTGTTTCCTTTGTTCTCATTTTCCCTCCACTAGTTAAGCTTCTAGTTAGTTCACACTTGTTTCCTGTTCTGTTGATTAGCTTCCCTTGTGTATTTAAGCCCTTGGTTTTTCCCAATTCCTTGTCTAGTGTTAACGTTGTGTTATAGTGTGTAGTGCTTTGTTTACACTGTGTGTTTATTAAAAGTCAGTTTAATCGTCTTCCTGTGTGCTCTCTTGGATTGCTGCAGCTTAACCATGACAATATTTTGATTTTTTTATTTATTTTTTTTATTTTCATTTTAATTTTAGTAATTTTATGTGCTTTTGTCATTTAGTATTATTATTTAAATATTTCTATATAGCTTTTTATTTCAGTTTTAGTACTTCAATTTAAACATTTATTTCAATTAGTTAATAAGCAAATTAGTAAATAGCAGCATTTTTTTCATCAAAAATGTATTTTACTTTGTTTTAGCTTTATTTCCATTACTGAAAATGACTTTTAATAGGTTTATAACTTTTATAGGTTTTAGTTAATAACACCCACAAATTGTGCCCACATTTACCAGTATATGACTTATATTTAAATATATATATATAAAAAAATCTTTCAAGACCAAACTTACTATATGTCAACAAATTTGCATTTATTTTTATTTCACCTGTTTCAGCAATTTTAAGAGAAATATTTGAGACAAAGTTGATACTTGAAGCTCCAGTGTGAATTCCACTGAGTCTCCTGAGCTACCACTGAGCAATATCCATTGAGCAATATAATTTTCCTCTGTAATTTAAATATCCAGGGAATCTTAAAAACTGATCATAAATAACTAACTGGCTAAATTTAGGCAAGGGAGAGAGGCATTTTCAGCCAAACATAAGCCATCTGTCCACTTTGCAAACCATTCATCCACCCAAATGCCATTACCATCAAACGGTATGTATTGTTTGAAGTGGAAGTGGAGAGAATTCCAGCTGAACTGCGATCAGTTTTACTTGCTTCTAAAATCTAGTCAAAGTTAAGTAACTAACCTTACTAATATCAGCAATTAAGAGAGAACCAGGTAAAAGTCAGTGGTGCAGAGCCAGATGGGTGCAGGCAAACTCTTGAGCTCTGCCATACCATAATGAAATGGAGGGGGAAATGTTCCAAAAACCAAAAGGAGGCAGAGAGATGTACAAAAGTGTGGTTGTCATAGCAACTATAGACGGACCATGGACTCATCAATACAGAACATCTGTGGGTGACAGCCGATCGGGAGATTACGGAAGGAGGAAAGGAGATTGTTAGTGTCCTAAGAGAAAGGGAACAGTGCAATGAAATGCAAATTCTGGGTAAAAGGTTGAATGGACTGAGAGCGTGGAAGATGGGGGAGGACTAGATGAAAAAAAAAAAAAAAAAAAAAAAATTGTGATCCATACCCAAAAATCAACAGGTTGAGAGATACTGAGAAAAAACATAGTGGAGTCAAAAGAAAGGATTGAAAGCAATTACAGATTCAGACTGTGATAGATACAAAAAGAGAGAGAACATTATACAGCATATTTAAATGAGCTAAAAGACTGTGAGCCACAAAAAAGAAAATCCAGATAAAACTGCAACAACAACAGAAAAACAAATCAAAATGCTAATCTGTGAATAACAAAGATGCACAGGTTGACATGATCATAAAATGAGATTTTTACATTTTCTTGGTGGTTGCCTAGATGTTGCTATGCAGTTGCTAGTGTGTTCTGGGTGGTTTCCAAGGTGTTGCAATGGGGTTATTAAGGTGTTCTGGGTGGTTGCTTGGGTGTTGCTAGGGTATTCTGGGTGGTTGCCTATGTGTTTCTATATAGTTGCTAGGGTGTTTACAGGATGATTACCTAGGTGATGCTATGTAATTGTCAGGGTGTTCTGAGTGGTTGCCTGGGTGTTATTTTTTATATTCTGGTCTCTATATGGCTTATGTGACTATGTTTTTTTTTCTGTTTTACCAACATGCAAAAATCAGTCTAAATGATTTGAAAAGCAGAATACTTAAGGATAGGAGTTCTGAAAAATGTATGAGGAATAGTAATAGCCGTAACAAGAACTACTAATGACACAATTTATCATTCACAGCAATGGACACATAATTCTTCCTTCATTACCCATAATTCCCAGTTAAAGGGTTAGTTCACCCAAAAATGAAAATTCTGTCATTAATTACTCACTCTCATGTCGTTTCACACCCGTTAGACACCCGTTCATCTTCGGAACACAAATTAAGATATTTTTCATAAAATCCGATGGCTCAGTGAGGCCTGCATTTGCTTCGAATCAGTGGTTCGGAGTGTGAATCAAACTGCCAAAGTCATGCGAACCATTGAAATTTCGAAACGCTTATGATGTAACGAAGCCTCGTTTACTGAAATCATGTGACTTTCACGCTCCGAACCACTGATTCAAAACAAAAGATTCGTAAAGCTTCGAAGCTTCATGAAGCAGTGTTTTGAACTCGCCCATCACTAGATATTGTTGAATAAAGTCGTTATTTCGTTTTTTGGTGCACAAAAAGTATACTCGTCGCTTCATAATATTAAGGTTGAACCACTGTAGTCACATGAACTGTTTTAAATATGTCTTCAGTAGCTTTCTGGGTATTAAAAGTGTTAATTGTCTTGTTGGAAATGGAGGCCTCACTGAGCCATCGGATTTTATGAAAAATATCTTAATTTGTGTTCCGAAGATGAGCGAAGGTCTTACAGGTGTGGAACGACATGAGGGTGAGTAATTAATGACAGAATTTTTATTGAACTAACCCTTTAACAGTTTCTGTCACCTATGATGAATGTCTGCATTCTTTGTTCCCACCATTAGAAGTTTCTACATGGGAGCCCTCATTGTAGATTAAATCCCCTAAAAAAAGGAATCAGCTTTGAGCTTCAGCCACACCTATTTCCATTCACATATTTTTCTATGCAGTCACACAACGCCACACAGTAAAATGGGCCATCCAATTAGAGATGGTTCAACAATGCTTTGGATTAAAGAAGAAATGGGGAGCGAAACATGAGGCAGATAGTTCACCAATTGAAGTACAAGGACAGACAGAATGAGAGAGACAAAAAATAAGAGAGAGAGAATGTGTTTGGCTATAATAATATGGAGGCAGTGAAAGGAACAACTAATTGGAGAGACAGACATGTGAGCTGCGGGCAGAGGGAACCTTCCAAATGAGCTCACTGCCCTGGGGAAATGAATGGATGCATCAGGCTAACAGACTAGAACAACAGACGACACAACAGTAAGAAGAGTTGCAGACACCTTATTAGACTTTAGAAAATAATTTGACTGTGCACAGAGCATATAGCATATCTCATCAAATAGTTATCTATGAAAACAGAGCTGCAACACTTTCCAGGCTTTTTGTTAAGTCTTGGCTATGTTTTTGTACATACACAGGCAGCAGTGGCGGCTCGAGGATTTTAAAATAGAGGAGGCATACTAATTGTAGCAGTCTGGGGATCCTCTCTTTAGGACTGCTTTAAAATGGCTTTCTGAGTCTTTTAGACATAAAATGTAAAAAAAAAAAAAAAAGAAAAAAGAAAAAGAAAAAAGAGAAAATTACACATATTGTAATGGATACTCTGAGATGCGAGAGTGAAGATTCCAGATGCAGGAGATTATTCAAGAAAACAGGATTAAATGGATGAGCACGGACAAAACTTCTGCTAAAAATCACAGGTAAAATCCAAAATAGTATGCAGTCAAGCCAGGTAAGTATTCACAGGCTATAAAACAATTTCAGCACATTCGAGGAAGAGCAGCGTTGGTTCTGACTTCAGTCATATTTTATGGTGTTACAGTGGTGAAATTACAAACAAGAAATGGATCCTTACTTTATTTTAAGAGTCCTTAACTACTATGTACTAACATTTAAATTAATAATTTGATACAGTGTACTTATTATGTACATAAAAGTTTTTACATTGTACTTATGTTTGAAAAAAATACCTGCATATAATTACATATGTAATTCATTTCTGTAATTACATCTATAATTACACTGTTGACTCTTTTTTATTTTATTAATATTAAATCATCTTTCCCCATTTTCCTCGAAATTTTTGGTAGGCTGTGCCTCCCTTGCCTTCCCTGATGAGCTGCCACTGACAGGCAGGGTTGTAAATCTATATGCCGGAATGTTTGCTGCTAAAGGCTGGAATACACGACTTTTGCCCAGATTTTTTGATCCAGTTTACAGTCTGGAGTAGTCAGTGCTAGTTGCCGAAAGTCAGAGCCAGTTTGCAGATTTTGGGAAGTCAAGAGTTGATAGTTTTTGCAGAAAATTGTATAGTGTATGATGGGCACAGATTTTTTCAACACAGGCTCATTGGAAAAATGTACCTGTGTCAAAATTTTTGCAAAATGCAAAATATGTACCAATACATACATATCACTGCAGTTTCTAACAGAAATGAACACTAGAGGCAGTAAAACAGCAAGCACTTTTAATCGTTTTCACACACAATTATGATTACAGGGGCAGATTATAGATTAATAAAGACTTGTTTTCATGCCGCTCCTTGCACAATAATGTTATGACCTCAAAACATTTTTTAGCATAGTGCATGATTTGTAAACGAATATATTTTGGAGTTTGCATCACTTCACCGGCTCCAGCTCTCAGCTGGTACAGAATTGTAAAAACAAGCTGAAATGCCATGGTTTCGATTGCATTTGTTAACACTATCGGGTAGGTTTAGGGTTTAGAGTAGGTGTACGTTATTAAACGTGATGAAACATTAAGCTTTTAGCTTTTTAGCATTAAGCTTTTGATACGTACAAACTCCAACATAAAACGTTGCCATATTCACGTTCATCTGTTCCGGAAAAAAACTAAACACGCTTTGAGCGCCACTCACTGGACATTTCACTTTGAAACTGTCGTGAAACGTGCACGACGCAACGTATTTTGCGTTTTGCAAAAATGTTGACACAGGTACGTTTTTCTAATGAGCCTGGGCTGGATTTTTTAGTTTCACACTTTGATTTCATCCAGTCTGAGGATATTAAACATTGATATTTTGAGCTGATTTTAGGACACATTGTTTTTATTTGTCCTGTGTCTCCTAAAAACGAGGCATGTGTTTCTGTGTGTCAGGGTTATGTCTTGTTTTTTTCTGTTTGTGTTTTACCAATGAGTTGGTTTTGATCTGTTTTCTGTTTCCTTTGTTCCTTGTTCCAGCTTCTAGTTAGTCTCCTTGGTTACTCATTGTTTGATTAGTGTTTGCACCTGTGATTCATTTCATTAACTGGTTTGGTTCTGAATATTTAAGCCCTGTGTTTTGTTCTGTCCATTGTCTGTTCTCATCACGTTATATTTGGTTGTTCTGTTCTTGTTTCCTAGTTCCTGAGTTCTTTGTAAAATAAACGTAAAACTGCTGCATTAAGATCCTTTACTAATCTTTATTTTCAACCACGCTGTGACACTGTACCCTGGATTCACAGACAAGGCTTAAGCCTAGTCCAAGACTAAAATGTTTGAGCTGTTTTAACTGAAAGCAACTTGCACTGACATATCTTAAAATATGTCACTGGCATTGTTTTATCTCAACATGCACGTTTTTTCTAAGACACGTTTATAAAAGCTACTTAAATGCCATAATTTAACTTAGTCTTAATCCTGACTTAATCTAAGCACTGTTTGTGAAACCGGCCTGTGTGAGTTTGCTGTGTTAGAAATGACTTAAAATCTAGTATTGTGTGGTCCTCAGTTGTTTATTATATGATGCCTAGTTTTTCTGTAACCATTTACAAAGTAGGCAAGTGTATGATGCCTAATGTTTTAAAATCTGTTCAGTAGTGTAATGTATTCTAGCTATTATTTCCTAAAAAGTATCAGGCTATACAGGTGAAACTTAAATATAACACAAGTAAACAATAATAATTTCAGCAGAACAGTAATAAAAAACAATATCCATAAATAACTTTGTCACTACAGCAGATTCATATACATATACAGATAATACCTTCACTGCACACCCTTACCTGACAGCTTCTGTTTGGTCTGGAAAACAACTGTGTGGTCTTTCTGCTAAACTTTTTGTTAGATGGTAGGAAGCCGCATGAGTTTTAAATCTCCAAAGAACTATATAAGAAACTATAACTTTAACTATAACACATAAGAGCCCTAAACACCTAAAAGAAAATATTCATTTTTCAAATCTATGGTGCTAAAAAGAACCTTTCAAGAACCCTTATTTCGAAGAGTTCAAGGAAAGCAGAAAATCTCACAGCTGACAGAGAATAAATGGATCTGGCAGTTACCACCATTATTATCAAAGCTTAAACTGAGAAGATCAAATCATTGTCCATTCCTCTAGAAGGTCATTAGTAGGTGTGTTGTATAAAACACTCAAAAGCTTGTAGTTGAGCTTCAGAGGACGGGTGGGCAGGAGACTCAGGCAGGGCACACATCTTTAATAGCCCTGAGCTGATCTCGAGCTAACAGACTCCTCTGTGGTGAAAGACTCACACAAGGAGACCTGCAGCTAAGGGTAATTACCACACTTCCCCACTGTCAGTGAAAGGTTACTCATCCCGCACACATGCATCTGCGTTTTTTCTCGGTGAGTACTGGGTGACATTTAATGTCAGAGCACAAACAAGCAGACACGACAACTTCAATCGTCTCTGACTAAGAACAACCATCTCAGTCTATTTCGGGGGGGCAATTTCCTTTCTACCCCCAAACCCCTGGAAATTTCTCTTCCAATGAGGCTTGTGTTATGGTTAGATGTATAAGATGTTCTATGAGAGTATATTTTGCTACAAACTAAAACACAAAAGGGCGGCAAATTCATTACACTGTTGTGTAACATTAGCATGCAAAACCAGATGTCAACAAATAACCCTTTATTCTTACATTGCCATCTGTCCATATTAGGCATTTGCAATATATGCAATTTTTTATTTCTTCACAAAATGTAACTATATTATTGCCCAGCTCTTTATATAAAGCTGGATATACAAGTATGTCCAGCTTTATCTGCATTCATACAGTACACTCTCATAGAGCGATATATACTATATAGCAAATGTCAATTGTTTTATTGCTTGTAATGTTGTAAAATGTAAACAATATTATCGCCCAGGTCTAATCTGCAACTATAAGGAAAGAAGATATTAAGATACTATAAACATGAACATCATGATTTTCTTTAAAGCTGCTTTGAAACTACCGGTGCATCCAAAATCACATACTGAGTAGGTACTACATTTGAATTTGAACTTACTTCGCGACCGTTAAAAAAAGTATATAGTTCTATATAGTATGAATGTAATCGGACGTACTACATCCGCCATGTTGTCATTATCATGTGACCTACCAGTGTCAGTTACGTTGCTTCACCTCCATTCATAAATCCTCTGCCGTGGCTTCATGGGATAGTAAAGTGTCCATCAAATGCGCAATTCAGAATTTCGCCGGAAGTAGAAGGTCATCCGGAGACTTTTCGCCTACTGTTTTACGAATACTATGTATTCAGACATACTGTTTTGCACATACTATATAGTAGGGAAGTAATGGATTTCAGACGCAGCGAATGTGTATTGTGAAAAGCGCTATACAAATAAATTTGACTTGACAATATGGACTTATAGGGGTTGCAACAGCCATTTAGATTGTTACCTTTTTAATTATATTATCCAAAGGTACATCAGCTGGCAAACCATTAGGCAGTAAAGGCTTAGGAAATGTTGTGGTGGGGATTTTGGTCAAACTATGGCAGCGATACAGCGAATAATTGTGCTAAATCAAAGACAGCGCCATCCGCTGAGCTATTTAGTGTATGTGCACTATTTCATCCGTGAAAACTTTAGTTCCCTGGCTTCCATGTCAGAAGCTCCAATTCTAAAAAAAAATTGTCTACCATGGCAGCAAATTCAGCAGTTTTTAGATTTTGTTGGTCCAACTTTGTCGAGACAAACTCTACCCCCTCAGCCCCGAAATTCAGCTGCTGGAGGTTCTCCTCTTTCTGTCTTTTTTCTCCACCATATTGGCTGTTGATTATATGTTTCACGTGTTGCGCTTTTGTTGAGTAGGTCATCCAATAACAGAAATTAGTGATTTACACCAATAATGTGGTGCGGCTGGAGTGGAGTAAATGAAGACACTATGGCAAATATATTATGACAATATAAATGACCCTTTCAAAGGCCAGTGAAGGCATACTGCCAGTTAGTGTAGCGGGTTGAGGCATGATACGTTTGGGTATGAGTTTGCGGGTTCATGCACTCATTTCCAAATTATATAACATATCCAGTGTTGAATTTAGTTTGCAAGTTTGCAAGATTATTTTTAGAGTCCTGATAAATGCAATTTCAATTATTTTCTGAAGTGCTTCTTTTATAAAGAACACCACTTTCTCACATAATGCAGTGAAGCAGTCCCTGCATTGAGTGAATAATTGATTCTTGAGCCATTGATATCAACCAATTCAGCACCACTGCCATGGACAGCACCTGGTAACATCACACGTAAGAAGGTATACCTTAAGCAGCCTCCTAAGGTATAGTTCGGGGAACACACCTAGAAAAGGTATACTTTTAGTTAAGGTATACCTTTAGAGTCGTCGTAAAGCACTAAGAGACAACATTATCGGGAGACCCAGCCCAGATTTTTAGTTTTTGCTTACATTTAACCACCTCTCATTCATTCCAATAGTACCAGTGGTTTTGGACTCTATACTTACACCTATTGGCCTGGATGTATAAAGCGTGTTCAGTAACTACTGCCACTTCACATCAAAGCTTTTTCCAGTCATTCTCATTAAGTTTGGACTGGTGAATCGCACACATGCTGATGCATGCTAAAAAATCTGGTGTCTAGATTGCAGTGGTAGAGTGCTGCTGTAAAATCCTGGTATTGTATTGTGGTAGTTTGCTGCATAATTCACAAACCTAGCACTCAAAACTGGCTTGAATGTTGAGGAACTGCCCTGTGCAAATTGTCATCAACACTAATTTTGTAAGTCTGCGCGTTAATCTGATTTACATAATTACTTTAGTGAATTGGATGCTAAAACAACTTGAAAAATGTATGCAAGTAAAAATTCATTCATTCTTATTGTCTAAACCTTGGGGTCATTCTTCATGAGAAACATCCCAGGTGAATTGAGAGTTAGTGTGCAGCTGTAATCCATTAAGGTGACAATGTACTACATCTTGGAGAAACCGTTCTCATTCTTGTATAAGCTTCAAAGTCACTGGGGTCTTATGTGTGTAATAGATTGACATTCCTTTAACATGGGAACCATGTGGTTTCAAAAACTCATCAGGAATGAATTTCAGAACAAAAATGGCATTCCAGTGGCTTGTTCTCAAGGGCCGATTCCCAAAAAATCTGTTTACAATCAATACAAGACTTTACTGCATTTATCTGGTTATCTGGTTTTTCAAATGCTTTTGCTTACAACCAATATGAGTGGGCAGTATACTTAACATATACCCCTTCTAAAAAGAAACGTTTCTTTTACTTTTCTCTATATAACAATTTTAGTGCTTTGAGTTTTGATTAAGCTTTGATTAACTCAAAATGTTAATCACAATAATGATAATATTTGCTTGTAACATGAGCATGTTGTGATATATATATTCATGCATATAGCAGATATCCATATACTAATATTCAGTCAGATGTTTATTAACTGCCAGCATTAAAAATGCAAATGCATGTTGAATGCAAAGTGCTCAGCATTAATATACAAACACAGTTATTTGAAATCTATCCTAACACATTTATTTCTGCCTTTACACCTTTCTGACAACTGTACTTGCAGATAATATAATATTAATAATAAAGGTCACCAATGTACTTAAAGAGAGTACACTTTCATGAAAGTGCAATAACCTCTATAACCTTTATAATACTGTTTTTATAACTTTAAAGTATGTTATAAATCATTATGTTTTAATAATTTTTGTTGTGCTTAAAAGAAGTACACTTATTTTGATGTGTTGACTAACATAATATAGCATAGGTATAGTACTTGATTTTAATAAAGAAAATAGAAATATGAAATGACATAAAAAGATGTACTTAAGTCCTACCCAAGTAGGTCAAAAACACTCTAAAGTTAATTTCATTTAATATATTTTTTTCCAAAAATATAACATTAAGTTTACACTTAAGCCTATTAATTTTAAAGTAAATTATTTTTGTAATAAGTACTCTTTTTATAAGTATGTTTCTTTCTAAAAGTCTCTTTTTAAAAGTGTATTTCTTTTTCACAAGGGTAACCATTTATTTTGCCTATTGAAATTTAAAATATTTTAAACAATTCTTTTTGTTCATTTATAACACTGTTTAGCAGTAGTTTGAGAAGAAGCTTTTAGCTACAGTACTGTGGACACAGAATAAAAATATAAATCGGTACACTGACTTGGTTGCATGATCTGTGCTTCTTGAAAAGCACCAGTTGCCATCGAAAACTCTTACCAGAGAATCTTCCACGCTGAAGTTAAACATGTCCATGGCATCTGTCTTTAGTCTGGAAACAAAGTCTTTGTACTCGGGGTTCTGAGGCTCTCTGTAGGTCAGGATCTTCACGTTCTGTGGGTATTCAACACAAAGACAAATTTTAAGCTGTTTAAAGATACACTAGTCTGCTCACTCACACACTAGTTAGGATACACACATAGAGTCATAGCCAAACAGAACATTTGGATCTTTTTCCAACTAATCCAATCAACAAATCAACTCAAGGACAGCCACATGAATCAGTGGAGTTTACAAAGTCCTAATTGATTTTATTTATATCATTTTCTGTTCTTTTGTGTTGTTTAGCCCTGTAAAGCTTGAAATAATAGACATAAATATATTTTTTTAATAGGACCTTTGAACCTTAGACAAAATATTTTTTAAAAAAAACTGAAAAAAGCTTGCATATGTGTTTCGATCATGTAAATATCAGATTTGCATATCAAATATGATACTGTAGGCTTTATATGCTTAAAGATAACCACCATGATAGCGACAAGAGTACCTCTTCATTTTCTTTAGACTTTATTGGTATGTGTGAGCGGATTTATGTGTTTCAGTGTCTCTATATGAATCAAAAAAGAATTGAAAAAAGCTGGTCTTCGTTAACTCTGAGACCTCTGAGACCAGCTGGTCATAACAAATCCAATTCTGTCTGTGCAGGGTAGAGGACAACAAAATGGACAGCAAACAGCAAACTCCACTAATGAATATTCAATTATTTAAAAGTGTTATAGTAATGTATATAAAAAAGCATTTATCCTGAATAGTGCTTTATCTTTTGGCCTGTTTGGAAGTCTGTTTGAAAAATGTGCTGCAAATGAACAACAGCTCCCTCCACAAAGCCTGTAGTGTTTTGTTTTCGCTCTCTCATGGTCACCTCCTCCTCTGAGAAAATGTTTTTATGTGCTTTGTTGATGTCCATTTTCAGAATAATTCCAAACTGTGTTGTGCCAAAATGAATCACATAAACAATTTTCTTTTGCATCTGTGCCACAAACTTCCAAATTATGACAATCTGAGTGAAAAGGTTGTTGTCTAAAAATTGAGATGCATTCAGAAAAAGCCACCCCAACATTTCACTCTGTGTCGGTCTTCTGAGGATTCTCAGATTTTGTGTATAACAGATTATGATTTATGTGAAGTGGACGGGGATAATAGGAACTGAAGTTGATGATAACAGAGTGTGTCTAAAAGACAGTGTTTCTACTGGCTTTTCAATAGCACAGAAGGACAAAACAGACATACAAATCAATACTAGAAAACATTACAGTCATGTCATTTTAAAAGTTTTAAAAGAAATTCCTGGCTTATTAGTGGCACTTCCTATTGCTCATTATTAATGGTTTTGGGATTTGAACAAACACAAGTCTTAATCTTTGGTATGTAATTTGTGCTTCATCATGTAACGCACATAAACGATATGTTAAATCATGGTATGGTATGTTAATATCTCTGGGGATTAGAATATTATACAGACATGGAAAACACTCATAATATCTACAAGGTATAATAGTTATATCACAAAAACCCAAATTTCACATTTTTTGGCCATCATTTTACTAATTATATCATCAGCACATGGGAAAGTGTGAACGAATACTAGTCAGTTAACACCACTCTATAATTTTGATTGGATTAGAGCAGACTGATTGCTATAAAAGGAGAGAAGAAGTGCTTCCAATCATTGTGTTCTTGTGTTAGCAATGGTTACCTCCAAATAAAGATGTGCAGCCATCATCGCTTTGCATCACAATGGCCCCACATGCAAGGAAATTGCTGCAAAGAATATTGTACCTGAAAAAACCATTTACCGGATCATCAAGAACTTCAAAGAGAGCGGTTCAACTGCAGTGAAGAAGGCTTCAGGACATCCCAGAGTGTCCAGCAAGCACTAGGACCGTCTCCTCCTGAGGAGTCAGCTATGGAAACGTGTCACCACCAGTGCAGAGCTTGCTCAGTACTGGCAGCAGGTGGGTGTGAGTGCATCTGCACACACAGTGTGACCAAGACTTTTGGACAACGGCCTGGTGTCAAGAAGGAAAGCAAAGAAGCCACTTCTCTCCAAGAAAAACATCAAGGACAGACTGAAATTCAGCAGCAAGTACTGAAGTAGCAAGGATTGGACAGCAGAAGACTGGTGCAAAGTTATTTTCTCTGATGAAGCCCTCTTCCGACTGTTTGGGACATCTGGAAAATCGATTGTCCAGAGAAGAAAAGGTGAATGCTACCATGAGTCCTGTCGTGCCAACAGCAAAGCATGCTGAGACCATCCATGTGTGGGGTTGCTTTTCATCCAAGGGAGCGGGCTATCTCACAAATCTGTCCAAAAACACTGCCAGGAATAAAGAATGGTACCAAAACATCCTGCAAGAGCAACTTCTCCCAATGATCCAGGAGCAATTTGGTGATAATCCATGCATTTTCGAGTATGATGGAGCCCCAATGTCAGAAAGTGATGATAAAGAAGTATCTCGGAAATCATTACATTAAAATTTCCACCCAAAATTAAAATTCCTGCATCATTGTCGTTCCAAACCTTTATGACTTTCTTACTTCAGTGGAACACAAACAATTATGTTTTGAAGAATGTTGGTAAACGTGAGCAAATGAGTTGTTATTTAAAGGGATAGTTCACCCAAAAATGAAAATTATCCCATGATTTACTCACCTTCAAGCCATCCTAGGTGTATATGACTATCTTCTTTCAGACGAACACAATCGGAGATATATTTAAAAGTCCTTAGTCCTCCAAGGTTTATAATGGTTGTGAATGGTTGGTCAAATTTTGAAGACCAAAAAATGCATCTATCCATAAAAAAAATTAATCCATACGACTCCAGAGGAAGTGAATCGATCAATCGATTTTAAGCTATAAAACTTGCAGGATGTTTTAATGGTACAAAGACCTCTTATATGTCAAAAGATCAAGGCAAATTGCTCTTTTAAGACTTATTAATGAAGCTGTGGGGGTACATAAGACATAGAGGGTTGCAAACACTAGTTTAGTTGGTCTAGTTTGTTAGACAGGTCTCATTAATGTTTTTTTTTTTTTTTACATTAAAGTCAGCATGAAATGGAAGTTGCGACCATATTTTCTTCTGCATTGCATTGTATATCCAAGTGAAACGGCTTCTCAAATAAGATGAAGGATAAATCATTTTTAATAAACTGCAATATTCCATAAAAAAATAAGAATTTTCACATTTGATTTCATTGTGACTTTAAAGCTAGTGTGAGTCTCAACAGACTATAGTGTCGGTCTGTAGAGATGACAAATTAAGCTTTAACACTTTGTCATGGCTTTGACCAACTGCTTGATGAGCATGTTTTTCTTTGCACTGCAGTATTTAACTTTTATTACATAAATGTCCAAACAGGACAGTCACCTCTGATATAAACAGTTGATGAAATCATTTTCGTACCAACTGTTAGCTGTATCATGAGCCTAATGGAATGATTCCTGTCTGCGGATAAGTAAATGTCAGCTCACCACAGCTGTTAGTTAATGCCAACGAATGTAAATAGAGTCTGTGTGAGAACTCATTATAATGCAGTTCCTTAGATTGAAAAAAAAACAAAAACAAAACAAAACATTGAGTTCTGTCAAACACAACACATTCCTATTCAGTTTAAAGCCAGTTTTGGAGCAGATCAATTTTTCAGGATTTTTCTCACATATTATCACCCACCAGATGAAACTCTTTAGTTTGGTTGCACATAAAAGTAAAAACCTCTGTTTATCAAGCTGTGGAACGAGTTACATGTTGAACTTGTTTGATACTTGTTTAATATTTCATATACTTTCACTGACACTTATAAAGTGATTCAGGATAAGCAAGTTGAAAATCAAAAATAATTTATATGTGCATTCCTGAAACTAAATTGGCTCTAAATCAAGTGAAGCACTGTGAGATCCTATTAAACCTTCATTTTCATAAATATCAGATTTTATGTAATCATCTCTGCATTTTAAAATGAGCTTTTTATAGAACCATGCACACATTTCCACCAGATCCCATCAGTGACATTAACTGAAACTGCTCCAAAAATATGTTAAAAAAGGATTCAGAAAAATATGCGACACGGTCTTGTTTCAGGCTAAATAAACATTTAGAAAGTTCATTTTCAGGCACAGTAGGGGGTAACGGTTGGCAGTGAGCCACAAGAAGACATGAAGCCATGCGACAGCCTTCACTAGCACCTCCAGAGCTGTCATATTTCCGCATGTTTCAAATATCCAGTCATGTCTCTGCGACTTTGAGCCAAACGCAGCACATTCCCATGTCTTTCTGTCTGATCCTATCTGAATAGAGGAAACACAGCTGCAGCTGGCTGCTAATCACACATCAACAAAGACCTGCACAAATATGGGTTCACAGTGAATATGCCTATGCATTTCCCTTTTGAAATCTGTGGAGAGTATCGCAATTTCATGGTTTGACATTTCCTGTGTCATGCTATACTGAAAATGTAACTAAATAAAATATATATATATATATATATATATATATATACACACACACACACACACACGTATGTATGTATGTATGTATATGTATATATGTATGTGTGTGTGTGTGTCCATGTATTAAATTCCGTATATTTTCCTAATTTTTCAGTTAGATGAAAATGTATGTACATATACATATCTTAAAAAATAATAATAAAATAAAATATAATATAATATAATATAATATAAAAAAATACAAATGTAAAAAATGTATGTTTTCATCTTTTTTATTTGTAATGGGGCCACATTACATCTGAGGCGGCGTTGGTGACACGTCATATTAGTCGTTATATTTGATTATTAAATAAGTAATTTAATAAATGATCAATCACATCAACTCATTTTACAATCCTACTAGCCCTTTATTTAGATTAAAACCCTTCTCATTCATTTGGTGAGGAACATGGCGTTTTGAGCAGCATTTGCACACCCTGTCATGCTGTTGACTATATGCCGCTGCAGTAGACGCTGATTGCAGTATTAAGACTAACGATTAATCGATTAATTGATCGTTAATTTAAACGACGATCGATCATGGGAATTTGTGTAAATTGACATAGTGGGGACTTTAAGGGCCCAGAGAGAGGGGCCCGGATAAATGTCAGATGTGGCCCCATTACAAATAAAAAAGATGAAAACTGACATTTTTTACATTTGTATTTTTTTATATTATATTATATTTTATTTTATTATTATTTTTTAAGATATACATTTTTTACATTTGTATTTTTTTATATTATATTATATTTTATTATTATTTTTTAAGATATGTACATACATTTTCATCTAATTGAAAAATTAGGAAAATATATGGAATTTAATACATAGACACACACACACATACATATACATACATATACACACACACACACACACATATATATATATATATATACATATACATACATACATATATATATACATATATATATATATATACATATATATACATATATATATATATATATATATACACACACACACACATATACACACACACACACACACACACACACATATACATATACACACACATATATTTTAATACATATGTCTATGTATTAAAATAGTGTTCTACATATTGAATGGCACATAATGCAGTATATAGGGGATAAGGAATGATTCAGACAGTGTAAATATGCTTTCCGTTGGGGCGAATGAAGTCTGGTTTCGCGTTAGTGTCACGCGAACCACCATAGCGCACATAGTCTGCTCCGGTCCAGAGACACGACAGCACAGAACGGATCATATGCGCAAGTCAGCGCAGATGACACAGCATATCAAACCCATTTGAATTCTACACAGAATGCTGTATTTTAAAGCGATATGGAGGAGATTAGGAGGAGAAATGGTTAGACAGATGTGTCATTAGAAACAGAACTGACGAGTAGAAGAGATAACATCACAACATAAATCAAACACTTTTCAAACTAGACATTCTCAGCATGTTTTGCTTTAGCAACAGTTTCATATCAAATCTAAAAGGGGAATCTATTAGACTGTGGCTGTCATAAGCTATCAAATGCAGCTTTGTCGAGCTCAACGGCTCTCGATGAGCTGTGACATAAACAAAACACTATTGGCTATTTTTAAAAATGGGAGGAGCTTCTCGATATGTCCCACCCTGTCTTCCCGTTTCAGTGGAAATAACGTCAACACATTGAATAACGCTGTGCATTTCAAGGCAGTTCAGTGGACCTTTAAGGCTCTGTCTGAGTATTATTACTATTTACATCAGCACATTTACATCAGACTCACTTTAAATGCCTCCTTGGCTGCATTGTCATCAGCATCTCCACGTGCCCATGGTTTAGCAGGGTGGCCCTGCAGACTGCGTCCAAACAGATCGATGAAGAAGAAGGCGTACTCCTCCTGAGGAAAACCCCGCCTCCAGAACTCCACCATCAGCTTGCGAAATGTCTCCCACTTGCAGCAGACATAAACCACTGCAAACACAAGATAGAAAAACTCAGTTATCTCGTGGAGGAAAAAAAATGTTCAGACTTAATGAGAATTCAGTTCCGATTATTACTAGAATGGAATGCGCTTATGTGGCAAATGAGCTTTGGTTTGTACTGCAAATGCAAAAGCACCCGAAAGTCTGACACTTTAATTTGCAATTAAGGTTGAGGTTATGAACAGCTGACGAGCTGAAACTCACTCCAAGAGCTGAAATGGAAGTAAAGCACAAGAGGATCTAGTGTTTCTAAAGCTGTACAATGTGGGATTTGTTAAGGGCATGTTGAATCACTGCAGAAGGTAATTGATTATTAGTTAGTTTTAAGAATGCTGAATGTATAATTGAGGTTGTATGAATTTTGTTGATGAAGAACAGACAAAGTTTTCAGGATAAATTTATGCAATGGCTGCATGACAATGATTCAATACAGTAAATTCAAGAGTAAATTCAGAGAAATGTACACGTAAAGTGGAACTTCCCAAAAAGTCCCCTCAAGATTCACAAACACTTTATAAACCTCAGAGTTGTAGGTTAAGAACTGATTAAACGTGTATGTTGAATTCCAATCATGCGTAAAAATGGTGCATGTATTACGTTTGGCTCCACTATATTGCATAAATGCAAAAAGAATAATTGGCCATATTATGTCTTAAAAAAATTATTTAATTACTAAGTGTTAAACTTGCAGACAAATACTACTGGTGCTCAGAATATTAGTAATCTATAATAATAATAATAATAATAATAATAATAATGTTTTAAATCATTTTTATATATCAATGAAATTTATTTTCACATTTAACTAAATGATAACTAATTAATTTTGTTATTATATATTACTATGGTAAATAGTTTATTAACTATCAAGACGCAGTATCAAGTATTAAGATGCAGTGTCGGTTTGCCTAAAAGGACACAAAACACATAACTTACGTATCATGTATGCATCATTTATGCGTGGTTGGGAGTGTCATTTTTTGTAACAAATAACATTTTAAAAATACATTTTCATGAATTTCTGGATTTACAAATTTGCTTGTCATTATGTTGCACAGACACTAAAAAAGCCTGTTCTTTGTTAACAAGTGAAAAACAGAGAAGACATGAAATTGCCTGCTACATTTTTTTTTTCCTCAAACAAAATCACTACATCACTTCAAAATGACAACTTCTCAACTGCTAAGTAGGAGCTTCCCAGGAGGATTTGCTGGCTGCATTAAGCTTGGGGGATTTAACAACATTCATATCAGCCTATCATTTCCCTCTGCTTCAGCGATAAGGTTATGGCTATGAATGTATGAAAATAGTTTCAGGACCGACAAAAGATGTTGATTCAAGAACATGTACTAGGGTAAATCATGTTGTGCAATGAACATCTGTCACAATAATTTTATCAAGAAATACATGTTCCAAGGTTTGACGGTTAATAATCTGCAGTTGCATTTTAAAAAGTCTCTGTAAGTACATGAGAGGATTGTTTACCCCCCCCCCCCCCATCTACTATTGGCCACCCAAATAGACAGTCCCACCCCAAACTCACACCATTAATTGAACCAGTTTTGTTCAGGATTCTCAGACAAAGAAATGCTTTGAGAGTTCCAAATAGCCATACAGTTGTCTCTGCGTCTTATTCTGAGACACGAGAAAGTATTTTAACATCGAAGTTAACACTGAATTTTAACTGCTTTTATTCACTTTTTCACAGAATATTTTAAGTGCAAGAGGTACGGGATGGCAGGTAACATTTGAGTCTGTCTCTGTTATTGAAGTGCAGCATACATCAGGCATATGAAGCACGGGGGACTGGGAGTTATGTTCTTCACACTCCTAAATGCCAAAGAGGGGTCAGATCGCCACGGCAATTACCCACAGACTCACTCCTGGTGGGCTTAATGAGGAAGTGAGGTGAGGTGTTAATTACAACAGTACCTTTAAAAAGAAAACAAAAACCCTGATATGTGAGACAAAAACTGACATGTTCCGAATGGAATATTACTGCACTGGAAAATGTGCATCTTGTGTCTTTCTATCTATCTACTGTAGACAATCAATCGATCAATCAATCAATCAATCAATCAATCAATCAATCAATCTATACAGATAGACAGATCCATGAGAAATGTTTCAATTTTATGTAAAAATATTTTAACTTTTGGCAGTTTGACCAAATAAAGAGTGAAAAATACCTGAATTTGGAAAAAGAAGTTGACTGCATTGCACTGTGGGATGTGTATTCCATGCAGTATACTTCATTACAGTATATACAACACTTTTTGGCAAATGTAATACATGATCAGCACAGTATACATACTATATACTGCAGAGATAGTAAATGTCTCTCTCCTGCTTTCATTGTGACTTTCTATCACCTGTTGAAGCCTTTGAAAGCCTCTTTTATTGTGCAGCAATTTCATAAATAATTGATCATGGAGGAACTCCTGGTGACAGAAGATAAAGTGCCATATCTGTTGCTATGGCCGCTTGGAAAATAACTCGAGTGAACCAGAATGATTTATGTCCAAACTCACAGATGTCATAAAACCTAATCACATACCACAACAATAACAGAAAGCACTTGTGTCTCTCAGGTGTGCAGCATCAGCGCTGCAGTGATGGATTCACAGCAGGTGGGGCTTAAGTAACAGTGACAGAGGTGAGGGCTCGTTATTTCGGATGAAAAGATTACCAAACAGGACCACACACGGCTCTTCATTTATGATTCACTGGGAAGCACCCATAAGTCATTATCCTCTATAACTGGCCCAATAACAGTCAGGTGTTCTCCATGCAAATGGAATTGAAGGAAGAATAAAACAGAAGAACATACACAAGAGCTCTATAGCTCCACTTATGCATTGTGAGTATAGTTGAAGTGTGGACTCTTTTGTAGCAATCTATGAGCTAGGTTGCGTTGATGATGAACAGTGGCCATTTCATTCTAATTCTCGGAAACAGTAGCTCTTTTCCAAGGTTTAATACACTCATCTCTTAGAAAAGAATTCAGTTATGCATTGTGCCCCTACATAGCTCTTGCCTCCTTTACTTCACCTTTTCTTTTAACTTTCTTTCTTTTCTTTTATAGTGAACAGACTTGTTTCTTTCCTAACGACATGACTTGGTCACTACATTAATTTTTCATGTCTGTTTAGTTGCAAAACATGTAGTAGAGTGATTTATCAGGCTATTTTTCATGGAGAGCAATGGATTAAAATATTAACCTACCTACTTGGATCACACTGAGCACAAATTGTGGGCAGTTTTTAAGACATAAAAACGCATTTAATTAATCATACTGGATACTTTATAGCATTTATTTAATACATCTACACTGTTCAGTACAACTAACTTATAAAGATTGAGTACACTGCAATTAAAGTCTGTTAAATCATTAATGAAACTTAAAACAATTAAATTTTTTGAACAAGGAGTTTAGTTTTATTTTTGTATAGCTCAACATTTTTGAGTAAACCCTTATACTTAAATTATTATTTTTAAGTTTACTGAGCGACATAAAGTGACGTCATCCATGTCACGTCGTTGCTTGAAAAATCCATTCAACATTAAACTTGAGTTGCAGCAGATTTCAAGGTCCCAGCATGCTTTGCGTCACACTGTGTAAGGTGAATAAATGTTGAAATTGAGTGTTATTTTGTGTTTTTGCACAAGATTAATATAGGGGAAGATGTGTTATTGTTTAATGTTCTGTTATTTTAGGATTTAAATGTGTTTCTGTGATGTTGAAGATTTGGTTACCATCGTGGTGAAGAGTAATGCCTGTGGTTAGGTCGAGAATGGGCTGTGAAACTTCAAGGCTATATATACTGCATGTTGATTAACAGTTCATGCAAGTAAATAGTGACAGTACGGAGCCCCAGACATGACATGCAGGAAAAAAAAAAAAAAAAAAAAAAAAAGTAGGCTAAATCATGCGCACAATTTATTAATTTGTTCCCTCGATTTACTAAATCGTGCGCACGATTTACTATTTCGTTCCCTCGATTTATAAATCATTTATAAATCGAGGGAATGAATTAGTAAGTCGTGCGCACAATTTAGTAAATCAAGGGAACGAATTAGTAAGTTGTGCGCACGATTTAATTTTTTTTCTTGCATGTCATGTGCGGGGCTCCGTATGATAGTCTCTTTGATGGTTACATTAGTGCATGCTGGTGTGCTGTTGCTAACTAACACTTAACCATAAAGATTAGGTTAGTTTATTCAATATTTCAATTAAATCGTAATTAGCGAGTTTGTGTAGTACAAAATAAATTTAAGTTCTACTAAAATAATCTTTGTTGTTTACTTAAATGTTTTGAGTATTCTGAACTTATCAACCACTGCATCAAAATAATTAAAAAATAAGAAACATTATGTATGGTAAACAATAGTTTTGAGTACAGTGCACTTAAACATTAAATAAAAACAAATTTAAGCTTTTCAGTTTCACTTAATTGTTATTTATAATTATTGTTTACTTGAAAAAATTGAGTTGCTTTACTTAAATGTTTTGAGGTAATCGGTGTCTACAAAAATTTTCTGATCTTGTTTTACAGTGTAGATACCATGATACTATCATACACCTTAGTCCGACTCCTTTGCAGCTGTTTATGTACTGTATCCAGCAGTAGACAAGACATCATACTAGGGTTTGGAACAGAGCCATTTTTTGTGTGGATTTTCAGGGCATTTGGCTTGATAGTGGTAAATAATATATTCAGTCTTCAACACGTTGTGTCATCATGTGATCATTGATAATAATC